>OZ020269.1:33178531-33794287 GCA_963971225.1 Melieria omissa
TGAGCGCTGCTTCCAAGAGCAAATTCAATGTACCTATGGTCAGAAAAGGAGTGTTCACTAGAAACTCTCCAATTCCTAACCCTATCGGCTATAGTTACAGAGGCAAGGGTGAGATCTAGGACCTCTTCTCTGTTTCTAGTAACAAAGGTTGGTGTACGCCCTATATTGCATACTAAAAGGTTGGTGGTAGATAAGTATTCAAAGAGAGACTCACCTCTGTCGTTAGTATCCGTGCTGCCCCATATGCTATGGTGAGCGTTTGCGTCGCATCCAATAATCAAGTCGATGCTGGATTTTGCGGCTTCTTTTGCCAGCTCCTTGAGGGAATTTGGCGGTGGAGGCTCTGGGTCGTCGTGAGCCATATAACAGGAGGCGATCCAGTGGCACTTACCCTTTAGTACCAGGGAGATGGAGACTAGATCATCGTTACTGAAATTTGGGAGCAGATATGCATTTAGTGATTTTTTCACTAGGATACAGGATCTGGGTCTACCTGCATTATGAGCATGGACCAGCCTGTAGTTGGTCGCTCCCAATCCACAAACCTTGTTGGCTACAAGCCAGGGTTCTTGGATGAGAGCGATGTCGTCGCCCCCCTTAGAGAGGCGTAGGAGTAGTGCGGCTGAAGCCGCTTTAGAGTGGTGGAGGTTTACTTGAACTACTCGGACCATGGTCTTTTTCGTTCAGCTTCGCTTCCACCACAGTGGCGTCAAGGTCGTCATCGGTTTCGAGAAGCTCGGACTCTCTCCAGAAGTTCCCAAAAGCCGTGGCCATATCCGATCCCGAAGACGTTTGTGTTACAATAAGGACAAAGGCTACCCCCAGACAAATTCTATATAACACTTTATAGATTTTTTTGGTATATTGCTTTCGATTTTAACTGAGATTATCTGTTTCATTTTCAATCTCAATCTAATCCATTCCATTCATTTAAAAGTGCCTTCTTCTTGTTAAAGAAAGCCGCTTTTTTCCGCTTGTTGCGTTTAAGCGAATCGTGTTATATGCGGGCGTGTCTTTCGCCCAGAGCATTCACCAGTTCTGTTCCGGACCCACAGAAACACTCTAATCTGTTCTCGGTCGAGTACTTTAACACACCATTGACGTCTCGCCGCCACCCCCGCCGCCATAGCCGCCGCCACTGCCTACTTATTTATGGCCTAAATCAATTTCACCTCGCTGACGAATGGCTGTCATTTGTACAAATTTGCTGCGATGGCGGCCTGGCAGCGTACGCAGAGCTATCAATTGCTAGCGTCCGCCCCGCCCCCTTCGCTCACTGAACGCATAATTCAAGTGGCTGTGTACGGCTTTGTTTCAGTTTTATGATTCGGTTTTGCGCGCCTTTATTTGCGCCAATATTGGTCATGATTTTTATTTTGTTGCTTTTTGTTTTGTTTGGTTTTATGTTTTGTTGGTTTTTTGGGTCTCCGGATGGCTGCAATGGATTGTGTAGTACAATATTTGCTGTGTCTGCTGGTGACGAGTGCGAAGGGCGCGTCGTAAAAAGTTACTGCCTGATTTTTTGGCTGTCGAATGTTTGCACATGGAACAGGAACCAAATTGCGCCTAAAGCAATGGCACTGGATTTTATTGCAAATTACCAGATGTGATTGTGTTGATATGTGGTCGTGTGTCATTTTCTGATAGAACTTCTTCATGCTGTACACATTTCGCTTGGGATATTGTGACGACGACGAGTAATGAGTTATGCAAAAATTATAGCTTTGTGTGGAAACAAAAGTTATACAAGCTGCTATATTTGTGAGTCATTCTTAGTAGAGGACGACGCGACAACTAAAGACAATTCTGTAAGAAAAGAAATGGCATTTTCAAAAGTAGGAGGAGCAGTGCTGAATTTTCCGAGGACAGCTGGACCACTGGAGTGGCACTAATTTCGAAGAGATGCGCAACATAACGAGCGACCATTAGTATTCAAACACTGCCCGTGGCATTAAGATTAATTAGGATTAATGTTTATTAAGGCCAGCCGCCTAGAAACATGTTAAGGAAGATTGTGTACGTTAACCAAGTGGGAATGTTGAGCCCAAGTTGTGTGCTACGTCAGCTAATTGACTGCCACACGTTTGGTAGGAAAATTTGTATGCTGTAGGTAGCAAAGCGGTTATTAAGTTCATGTGAAAGAGGAATTTGAGTTCTGTGACCTTTATCTGACCTCTATACTTATGTCGTTGGGTGATAGTCATATTGTTCTGGGTTAGAAGACACTTTAGTGCTGAACAGAATGAGTTATGTAAGTGGGTTCGGATTCTCGTTTGTCTAGATTTAAGGTGAACATTTCTTCTAATATAATTTGATTTGATCGAAGTGTCTTAACCAAATATGTTTACATACATGAATACGTAATATTTAAAATAATATTAGAATTATATTCAAAGCCATTAAATTTAACTGTTAAGAAAGATGTAAAAAAATATGCATTGATTTCTTAAAAATTTGTTCCCACCGAGTTACTCCGTCACTCAGCTACTCAGCAAAAAGATACAAAACCAATGAAGCGAGAATAATGAAATTTTGATACGTGATCAAGGAGATTTTGGGTTTGAACATACCTACTTTTAAAAAAATTATATATGACTTTTCAAGGAAATAAAGGATTAAAGTTTCCAAAGGACCTTTTTCATATCCTTTTTTTTAACAATTTTATTTAAATTCTAGAGCCTCTCCTCTTTCATTTGGTATACTTATCGCCATATTCTAACGAGGATACGTTTTGTTTTTATATTTTTTTAAATTTTTATCCCCTTCAAAATTGAATGAAAGAATGTAGAAATGGAAAACTGAGTACGCCGTATTACTATGTTTGGTCTCTAGTTTTACGCCCATATGGACTTTTCCCAGTGTGAAAAATGCTATCGCACGGTGTAATGGCCCCAAGGCATCATATCTGCAGACAACTATGGATGAAAAAACAAATTTGTAGCGCAGTTCATTCAGTTTCTCGGTTGACATGAAGTCAACTATGAGCCAATGCATTGTTGGGATGAAGAGCGTGTTTCGAATAAGGCAATTTTCTATTTCATTCGACAACCCGGTTAAGGATTTGCTTTTTATTGGATTTCATATTAAAAAATAAGAAAAACAAACATTTTTCTTTCGGCGGCTGTCCTCTCAGCAGGAAATGGCAAACCTCTGAGAGTAAAATTGTTTATGAAAAAGCTCCCAACTCGCCGTTCGGAATCGGCATAAAACTGTAGGTCCTTTCCAACCTTGTAAAGACATTCGCACGCACAACACGGATGGTTGCGGGTAGCTAGGCCTTAGTCTCGTAATCGGGCTGCCGTGCCAGTCAAGAAGAAGATTATCTAAACAAATGGCAAATATACACAACATGTTCTTTGAGATTGCCCTGCACTCAGCAGAACAACTTCTCTAGTATTCAGAAATCGTCTTATGCCAAAGAAGGTGAATCACCGTATCCTCACTGGGTATCTGGCTTGACACTGTTTACTCAGTTATCATTTCAAAAAATGGTAAATTTCTTTCTGAACAAGAAACCATAAATGTAGACAAAAATGCTTAACGTAGGAGGTTAAAACCAGGATTACACAAAATATAAATACTGGTCGCGTTGCTTCACAGCCTAAACAATAAAAATAATTGGTCTCTTAGAACAGACACAATGCTTCGCAATTAAAAGGGTGTCTCCTGGCATTGCCTCTTATTATAATAAAAAAAAGATACAGAAAACCAATCGACTTTTACGACCAATAAAATAATGTTTGCCTTCTTCGAAGTACTCGACGCCGCTTCTATTGTCTGTTTTGATTGTTCTTTTTTCTTCCGTGTATTGTGGTGCCTCCATAATCCATCAACGCTTATAATCTATGCTAAACTTCATTCTATCAAATTGCACTGAAACTGGACTAAACACTGCTTCAATCGTTGGCATTTTGATTCACTGCACTTAACTTGCGCTAAGCTTATTCATACCATCACTTCAAAGATATCTTTTTGGTCTCTTCACTTTGGAATCTATGCTGTAGCTGCCATCCTTTATCCATTTCACATCTGCCATTTTAAGCTCATTTCCAATCCAAACGGCAAACCCCTTGGCTTTTCCATTCAATTGTTAATCACAAAATTGAAGATTTCATCCGTCGATTTCATTGTAAACCGAAACTAACATTGTTTTGAATGTTTGACGGAACTTCAGGGGTTAAGTGATGAAAACTTTGGAAAAATAAATACACGCTTATTTAGCAAAAACTTTGGTAATTTTCCTTGTTATGTTGCATTCAAAAGTTTTGATAAGAACATTGCAGCACAAAGCAGTCAAACCAAAAAGCCCAAACACAACACATCCACTAGAGATGAGAATTTAAAATTCCTGAAAGAAGTTTAAGCTTTAGTTGAGTTCAAAAGAATATATGTTGTTTGAGATTTAAGAAGAAAATTTAAGGACCGAAATAGCTTATTCGACTCTTCATATATATTTTCTATTTTCTCTTAAATTTAATATTCTTAAAATTATCTCAAATTAATTGATACACACTTAAATGCAATTTTTTTAATTTTTTTTTTGTAATCATAGAAGTGTCACAAAGTTGTAGCCAGCAAATGTTTGAAATCCCGAAATCTCTAAAATGTCAATCCCGAAATCCCCAAATCTTACCATGGCAACATAGCGAGTGGGCAGCAACAACTACGAGAACACCTCGTGCGGCCACTACAGCAACACTACTGTCTTGGTGGCGTTGCGTGCGGTATAGAGTTATTTGTCTGCAAATGACTTCAATGGTTTTTGTGCTCACAGCAGCTGAGGCTGCTTGCCACTTGGCGGGCGTC
The DNA here is from genome assembly GCA_963971225.1 of Melieria omissa. Taxonomy (NCBI): domain Eukaryota; kingdom Metazoa; phylum Arthropoda; class Insecta; order Diptera; family Ulidiidae; genus Melieria; species Melieria omissa. The sequence goes on from OZ020269.1 coordinate 33,183,338, forward strand.
TGCTCAGCCGCGACTCTCAACGCCAGCCGCGATCTGTCAGAAAGTTAACAGCCATAATATTTCTGGCCTATGGAGCGGCGCGCGCGTTAAAACTTTGAGGAAATGATTAATTAACGCGAATCATTTCGCGCAGGCGAAACATTTGGCCGACTGCCGGCGCTGGTGCAAAGTCGGCTTAGCGCCCGTGGCGGCAATGTGCTGTGAGTAATGAGCGTACTGAGTAATTATAATTACACTTGAAGTGTTCAAGCGGCGCAAGGTAGATAGCGAGGTGAAGCGCGAAAACTTTGCCGAAACACTGCACCGGATGTTGTGTTCGCGCGGCGGTAATTGGGGCAGCTTAAGCGCTGCATTAAAACTTTTTCCATATTTGCTGTGGACTTAAACAAAAATTGTCTCTTGTTCTGTTCGCTTTGCATACTGAAAGGCTAATTAAATGAAAAGATAACGAGCGAGTGTTGTGGATGCTTGTGCGAGTCTTATCGAGTGGAGTTTGGGCAGACAGGCTTGAAGTAGCTGGAGATTAGTTGCTTTGAAAGTTGATCGGGATTATGGAAATATTTCAAATCAGTGAAGTAAATCTTTGGTTTTTTGTTTTAAGGCGTCTACTGTTGCACTGGAATGCCAGCGAATGATAACCCGGTTGTGCCCGAAAAGGTTTGGATTGACTACTTAAAATACTTATGTTTGAGTTAAGTTTAGTATGGATTTTGTTAGTTTGGTAAAATGCAATTCAAATGATATTGGTAGAGAGTTTCAACTCATATCGCACCAAAAACAGAATTTATTTCTAAGCTTTTAAAGATAAACAAATTTGGTTGTGCAAAGCCTTAAACTCCCAGCCTTGTTAGGCCAGCGTGAAGTGCCCTGGGCTCTCATTCCAGAGGTCATGAATTTGATTTCTACTTGGCTTAGTGTCGCACTTGTTTTCCACTTGTTTTTCATCCCCCCAGCGCTTCGCAGAAGCTTATCCCAAGGTGAAGGATTTGTCCCCATGGGATAAGCTTCTGTCCTTTTCATTCAAATCAGTTGTGATAAACGCTCGAGCAGATTTACATATCCGAAAACCATATAATTGCAACAACAACAACACCATTACCAGTGCCAATTCGGACTAATGACTGATAGGCTTTTCTTTTTTCTAATTGTTTTCCATCCCCTCAGCGCTACGCAGTCAAATCCCACACCTTGGGATAAGCTTCTATTCTTCTCACTCAAATCAGTTGTGATGAACGCTCGAGCAGACTTCCATATCCAGCGCTAATTTGGACTAATAAAAACACGCCGCAGCTTATACATCATTCAAAAATAGACTTACCAGAGACACCAACCGCGTTTGATAGCAACATCTCCTACGTAACAGCAACGGATGCACAGCAGATACTCGACACAATCCAGTAATAAACATCCAGATCCGAAGGTGTCTCTATTAGGTGATGAAAGATAGCAGCTGCATTACCTAAGACTAGGTTAATCAAACCTTGGCAGCACTTTAATCGATTATAAACAATGCAAAGCCCTTTTGGAAAACGACGAAAACTTCAAATTTACAATATGTTCATCACTTTTAAAATGGTGAAAATATGGTAAAACTGGGATTAGAAAAGAAATTTCAGTATACTGAACAAAGTTAAAAAATTCAAAAAATTTTACTTTCAATTGTACAATAAATACAACGTGCATACATGAAAGGATTATGTGACGCTGATGTATCAAAATAAAAATGAGCGCTTATCGTTTCTTATGGATGGAGTGCTTCTAAGGGAGCACAAAAGGAAGGAACACTTCGCTCCAATGACATGCAACGATAAAACGCACAGAAGACCATAAGGAACGGGGGAGCGCTCACTGCTGACTAAGGTGCCCTCTCAAAGGGCGCCCCGAGTGCTCGATTTCCCGTTAGGATGCAAGTGAAAACGTAGTTTAATTTTTTTAATTTTTTTTCAATTCCCATTTTGATTTTAGTGAGACTGGAATTGTGAAATGGGCATAAGATATTAAAGTTTTCTGGGTCATGAAATGGGTCATGAAAGTGGTTAATCTGGTTGAAGGTTTTATTTTTTTTATTTGTAGTGAAAAAACGATTTAAATATTAAACCTAAATGGCTAGAAGTTTATATAGGAGATATACTAGAGTCTGGATAAAAGTGTTAAACGTGAACATTTCTCAAAATAAGAAATTTTAAAAATCTTAAATAAAGAAATTGTAAGAATTAAGAAATTTTTCTACAATAATTTTCATTGACCATAACAAGAATTTCATAACGAGTTATATTTGTTGTTGTTGTAAGCGTCGAGGTTGGTTGGTAAATTGTACCTTTATGCAACTTTTAATATCAGCGTTTCATTTTAGTGCACTTTACTTGTTTTCAATGCAAACATTTGAACTCCGCCCCCTCTTTCACCGCCACAAACGCTCTAAACGTCAAGCGCACAAATATTAGCTCGCCAAAAACATTCGATACCAACAATTAATTTCGCGAAAAGCCCCATCAACCAATAATGTTGTGTGGTTGTGTGCGAAATCATACGAGTTTATTTATCGAGCTTGGTTCGGCCTTTTGCAGCCGATAAAAGTGCTCGGAGCAAAATACGCTTAATTGCTCTATTTGAGTAGCACTAACCGATGTGCAAATATTTGCCAATGCGGCCACATGGAAATTATGGCGCACCCTACAAAAGTTAATTGCGCACAAATACACACTTTACAACCAGTAATTTATTCACCAAAGCACTCTTCAAACATTTAGATAGCTCGCCGGCTTGGCGCCTTCCAATAAAATCACTCATACGCACTGAAGTGCAGTGCGGTGCGGTGGCCGAATATGTAATTCGTTTAAATTATCGAATTAAAATCACAAAATTTGTGTAGGATGTGCTGGCCTACATGTCATTGCAGAGCCCACACACTCGAATATATAAATTCACGCACACTTGTCTGACGCATGTAAATATTTGTGTGTGAGTGTGCGTGCAGCAGCCACGCAGATTTGTGTTGAATATTTCGTGCACAGCAACCGAAAAAGTGTCGAACCGAAGTGATGATGAAAAGACAAATAAACTTATGCTTGCCACATGCATGCAGTAAGAAAAGCTTTCAAGTGTGCTCGAGTCACGCACACACACACAAATGTTCATACGTACATACAGATGATACAAGTTGAATTACTTCAGCAGGTGTGTAGCTTTATTTATGTACGATCGTAAATAAGTGAAATTGATTTTCTTAACCGGCGCTGATGTCAGCAGTGCGTGTTTGGTGAGTGGGTGTGCGCACACTTTAGTTCGGCTGATTGTACGCATTGTGTGCGTTTTTATTGTGCGACACTGCGCCGTTTGCAAATACAATATTTGAACTGTTTTTTGTGGGCGGCGGCATCGATGTCACCTGCTTTACAATCTGCCAGCATCCACAGCTGTTCAGGCTCTTTTATGAATGTCGAATGTCGAAAATGCCGATTGCGAAACACGGACGCGCAGCTGTGCCGCTAGTTGGTAATAAAGCAACATTATCTGCCGGTAAAATGCCAGATCGGCTTTGTGGCGAGGTGTACATTTTAGTGCATCGTAAATTGTGCTCAAAGACAGATTGACGGCATAAATCAAATCGGAATGGGTGCCATTACATTACTATATGGCACCAGGAATCGAATTGTTTGAGGCAGTTTGTTGAGATTTAACTCTAACAGTGTGTGTGTGTGTGGGTGCATGTTGTAAGCATACTTAAGCGACATGTCTACATGGTGGTTGGCTGTTAAATGTGCTGAAAAATAAATTACCCGAATTTAAACTTGATACTTGGAATTATTGCACATTTATATGAAATACAGACATCGTTTTCAAGTGTAAACGAAATGAAAATGAAAAGATGTATAGAAATAAATTTTATTGTAATTGATTTGAATTAATAAAACTGACGCCCAATAGTTTTTGGGTATAGAAGCGTTTGAGAGAAACGTTTTTAAAGTTAATAAAAGTCCCGTTAGGGTGTGCCCAAAGTAATGATTTATTTAGCCAAACTATTTACAACAACAAACCAGTAATGATGGCAACGACAACGCCAGGCCCAAAGATCTATGGTCAATAAAGAAAATCATAAACTCTGAATTATAACAAAGCAAGGGCCAGTACGAGCCACCCAAAGTCAGCAAAAACAAATGGTTTTATTTGTTGTAATTGAATCAGCGCGACTCAACGAAAGTCAGCGCCTGTTATGGCATCAAATCTTTGAATATGCTGTTTTTGTTGTCATTGAACAAGCGTGCGTCTCTTAAAATCGATCCAAAGTGAGCCATTGTGATGATTTGGGGGATTCACCACCCCCTCCCAAATACCTGTTTATTACAAAAAATGTGTGTGGTTGCAAAACGTATTCGACTAAAAAGTTGTGTTTGGAATTCCCCAAAAAAATTCATTTCCATAATTCAGTTCATTTTCCGAAATTATTGGCCCTATTCTTTGTTTTTCTACTACTTCTTCTTTTTAAAATATTTACACAAAACGTGAATTTTCTGCTCGATTACTGTTAGCGCTCTAACCGGTTAGCTTTGGCACACGAACATCATGTCGTTTGAGTGATTTTTATATTTGGCTTATTAAAAAAAATCAATAATCCTTACTTACGTTTCTTTATGCAAATGTTTTAATAAATTTATTTGTTTTAATAAATTGAAAAAATCAAAAGTAAAACACAAATAAGTACGACTGAACTGTCGTCCCACTAGGGACCCCCGCAGTAGCAACTCATAACGATATTTAATTTAAGCGGCAGCAAGCTGGAATGAAATCCAGACAAACAAAAACAAAAACATTAATAAATGTCCAGCAAGTGGGAGGGAAATGCTGCAGTCAGTCGCTATAACTTGTGCGTACCTTGTGACTGCATTCCTTTGATATTGTAAAAGCAGTAATAAGTAAGAAGTTGAAAGAATGATGATTAATATTGAGATAAATGGTTCTAAAAATTTAAATAAACAATTTTTTTAAAATGTCAGTCAACTTCGTTTTAGATGCCAAGGGAATAAATTTAGATTTTGTTTAAAAATGTTGAAATAGTTTTACTAATATTGTGCTCGTATTTGTGCTTCAACTTCATTCAATGGTTTTTCGAGAGTCAACGCTGCTGACATGCAAACGAGTTTATTGAAAGATGCATGAATGGTCCTATGGGTTGACTGATGAGTGAATATATGGAAGGGAGAATGAATTACTGGATACATAGACAAATGGGCAAAAAGATGTATGGATAGGTATGGTTTCACAGAGTGATAGATGAACAGATTAATGGATGGACAAAAGAGTGAATTGATGAATTGATTGGATGAATAGAGAACGGACATAGACGGAATAGAGAAATGGATAGATAGATTTGTGGCAGGACGTATGGGCAGACGATTATTAAGAAAAGACGATCTACTTAATGGATGGACGAACAAATAAACCAAAGGATGAGAGGATAGATATAAAACAACAATGGTTAGGTGAACGGATTGACGGTTGCTTTTACCGATGGATTAGTTGAAATAGTGGAAATACGGTTCACTCATCCGTAGACAAATGACAAATAAATGGATTAAAAACTAATGGTTAGACAGTCAAATGCATGCAGTGAAGAGTTTGGAAGGATGTATGAAAGAGAAGAACAGATGATGAACAGATGTAACTATGGACTTGAATATCATAAAATCTCTCCCTGTTTCTCCCCGCAATTGTGCATTGCAACATTCGCAGCAAAGCGAATATAATCTGATCGCCCTGGGCAAACTACAAACAAATGAAAACGAATTAAAAACTGTTACACAGCCTGAAAAAATTTCAGTTGTTGTGAGAATTGTTTTCATTTTGAAGACAAACAAAGGCACCGGCGCAGCTAAGGCAACAAAAACAAAAACTCCACTCCGACAGAAGGAAACATTTGTAAGAAAAAATGCACAACAACAATAAAGCTAAGTGAAATTCATGCTGCGATGAAAACAAGCCAACATGCGAGCGAAGCTTTTACCAAGGGAAGGTGGACGAGGGAGAGGAAGCAAACTCGACGCGCTAAACGCGAATGCTGGTCACAAAAACGACATAATGGGCGCTGCGGGTGTGCGGATCGCATTGCCAGTCGAGAGCGAGGCATGGCGCGCAGCTAGTTAGACAGTCAGCCAGCGAACGCGTCGCAACAATAACAAAAACAACATGTTCGAATTTCGTGCTAATGAAGCGAGCAAAAACGGCAAAACTTTCGCTTTCGGTGCGCTTTTCAAGCGGCGACAAGAAGCGCTGCGCACGTTCAGTGATGTTGGCGTTTCAGGCGAAAAAACGTTGTATATGAAAACTAAAGGGGTTAAGAGTGCTGGACGCCGGGAGCAAAAGTCGTTGGGAACAAAAAACAATGGCTGCCTCTGAGCGATTTTTTCGTTTGAAAATGTGAGACGCCTGAAATTGCATGAAGCAATGATTTATGTGGCAGACTTTTTAAGAATTTTTTTCTGCCCTTTTTTCCCCCCCAAGTGCGCTGCTCACCGTTTGGACTGTCAAAGTTTTTGCGCTATGCGATTTCGCTGCTGTTTGTGCTGGTTTTTGTTGTTGTTTTGTTGGCGTTGGTGTTTTTGTAGGTGTCGGTGTTGTCGCTGGCAGTGCATATTAATGACACAAACAAAAATTCATTTATGTGCAATTTTGTGAAAATTAAAATGACAAAAAGCAGCAACGGCGATTGGTGGCCCTGGCAATCTGGCGTTTGATATCGCACCGCAGCGCATCGCACCGAGAAATTAACACTGCAAATTGAATTAAAAGTTTCTTGCTGAATTTGAAATTAATTTGAAGCAGCGATTGGCGCTGTGAAACCAAATATGACGCGAGCGCGTTTGTTGCTGTTGCGGTTTATGGTTTTGCATATGTATGAGTATGTTGCTGTACCAAGATGCATACACACTCGTATGTGTATACATACATAAATGTGTATTGTTACCTGATTATTTTCTCGAAGCTGGCATCCTAAGCACTGCTGGGTGGGTGCGTAGGCGTGGTTGGCATGTGTGGGAAATTCACGAGAAATGGTCGCTTGCCTGCACAGATTTTAAGGATTCATTGAACACAAGAAGTAGAAAGAAGAAGCAGTATTCAATAAAGCACTATTGGGATTTTCAACTTGTGTATCAGTGAACAACAATGCACAGAGGTCGTTTATGTCATTCCTATCGTCCAGAGCAGAATTCTCGGCGAGGGTCCCTCGCCGCTTCCAGGTATGGTCGACTTTGTGTGCGAGGCAATAAATATTCAGTATATTTGCTTTAAAGGACATGCCACAGTGTAGCATGCTACATGTTGTTCACTGAATTGGTTTTGGTTAGAGACATGTAAATACCTCTTCTTTGTGTGCGCAAGAAAGTATTGTAACATTTTCCTTCACATTTACACTGTTTTTATTACTTTTGCCCTCTAGTTCCTGGAGATTTTTTAAACAACAGCGCTGAATAAAGCCTCGAGGTGTAAGTATTTAGAAGCAGTGTTTGTTCGAGGAACAATTTTAAAGTCACTAAGGGACCTAGAGGCGTGCTTGGGATAGAAAAAGTAAATAGATTTAAGGCTCGCAGGATCGCCCGGTGGTGCGTCACAGTGTGTTCGTGTAGTGTGACCTTTGGTGGGCTTCGTCTCTGAATCTTGGCAACTAAATGAGAGATTCAATGTCTTATTCCAATTTGGTGCCACTACACTTTTTTAAATATATTTTTCCAAAAAAAATAATTTTTATAAATGAATCGCAATACTTATTTTATGGCTGCAAATTTTTGCACGACAGTAAAAAGTTACAATAATTTTTTTTCGAATTTCTTAATACAAAAACAACAAATACAAACAGAAATATTCATAAACCAACAAGAAGTTTATTTTAAAAATATATAAATATAAATAATAATAAATAATATTTTTTGATGCATTAATTTGTTTGCCGATTTACAAGCTCACAACAACAACAACATGTTTTCATAGAAAAGATAATTTTTAATTTTTTTATTTTAGCACAAACCTGCATATAAATTGATACATGTAAGTTTGTTTCTCTCAAACCTCTGTGTGCCTCGTCAGATTTTGCTGAAAAATACTTGCCTAATTATTTCTCAACTGAAATGCTATCATTGTATTTTAAGTATATACCTTTAACCCATTGTGGTCTCGCATGATTTGTTCAAAAAAATTAACAATTTGTCTTGAATTATTTGATGTTTGAAGCACATTCACCAAGTTTGAAGTGTGTTCATGCCTTTGCTTGCAAACCCTTCAGCCATCGTTGACAGTGTTAGATTTTGAATAAAAAAAGGGGTAAAAAACAGGTATCTCATTATTTAAATGTTTTCACCAATTTTGAAGTCAACAGGTTCATCTGGTGATGCTTTTTCATATCATAGTTTTCCTTAATCTTAACCCTTTGTTGACCCTGTATATTTTAATTTTTTTAAAACCAATACAAATTATTTTGGATTTGGAGTATTTACAACAAATTTGAGGAGGAGTTCGCTTTCTAGAGACAATTTTAGTGCAATAAACAAATGGTCGGAACCGCTTCGGAAGCCCAGCGTGCACTGGGTTTCCATCCCAGAGGTCTTAGGTTTGATTCTCAAAATGCACGATTTTTTTCTTCTAATTTTGTCAATCTCACCAACATCTCCCAGTCCAAATCACTACCCTTGTACAAGTTTCTGTACGTCCCACTCTAGCAGCAACCCAAAGATTCTCATATCCCAGCATTCTTACAGGAGCAACAGCAACACCGCTAGCAGTGGCAGTACGTACAAAATAATGCTCAGAGTGCATACATATAACTTTCTTTGTTTTCAAGTGTAATAGTACCTTCAGCAAGACATCTTAACGATACACTAATCACTCAACCTGGTTTAACGTAACCAGTACAAGGAAACATCACTGGAAGCACTGGACTCCATATACTCGGGTTGGGTCTTGAAAGTAAAACACTGATTTAATGACTCCACAAAATGTTTAAAAACTTATTGGGACCTTTGCCGCAGTCACCAAAATGAAGAGGAAGAAGATACTATAAGCCTCTGCCTCTGTCAGTGCCCCGTTCTCTATAGACAAAACGTCTTAGGCTCTCCCATTCACAATAACTTGAATAACCTCAGTTCAGTCAACATCAACGACCTGATGGGATTTATTTAGAATTCAAATTGGCTTGTGTAGGCTTTTCGACTTGCAGTAAGACAGATTGCTGTCTCATTGTGGCATCACAACGGACTCATTTTGTGTCTTTCTTTGATTCTTACAGTCATCACTCCTCTGTTTGTTGATTACCTAGGATTTTCTCAAAAATGTCAGCTAACATCAACATTTTTGATCTTCTTAATCATGCGAACGACCGCATTCCGTCGAATGCCGAATGACCGCCGTTTGGCTGCCACCGGCAATTTGTGTCTGCAGTCGATATCAAAAGATGCGCAACACAAAGTGCGTACTCGAGCATCGACTTAGGTCCCATCTCGCCAACTAATAAAGAATGTCATCAAAACAAATTGGAAAAATTAATTTAACATGCCCGAAACGAATGTTGGGGTTGGGCTGGGTCGCGGGCCACCTTTCACCTCCACCCGGCCGATAATGTCGCCTAATGCCACTTTTGCGAATTACTTCAAGCTGACTGGCGGCTGTGATGAGTCGGAGAAACAACCACATCAGCGAAAAAGCAAAAAGCACATACAACAAAAGACAAATACATGAAGCGTTTTAGAGCTGTCAGCGTTGCGGACATATGCGAGCGGAATGTCGCTCAAATTGAATTAAATTCAATGGACTGTAATATAAATTGCTGCCAAGAGGCAATTTGCTTCGCACCTTCTGCAGCCAACGTCGCAGCACACTGGCGAAATCATTATCATTAGAAGCGAAATTCAGCCGCGCACGCGAATGTCGGTCTTTGGCTGTTGCCAGCTGCGCGTCATGGCAACAAAGACAACAAAGAGCGAACCTCCACCTGGGCCCAGTTTGTTGGCGTTGTGTGAATGCTGCAATAAGTGGATGAATAGTCGTTGGATGGGGCAAGTGAAATTGTGACTTTGCAATTTCCTTCTCCAGTTCCTTGTGGTTGTTTTGACGAATCATCTTTTACTGCCGGAAGCTGCAATTGTTGCCCATTTTTTCCGGTATTTCTTTTGGTCAGTGCCAAATAAATTTAATTCCATTAAAATTGATTCATTCAATGCAAGATTTGCTTCACTCAAAAGTTCAAAGTTCAACCGCAAATCGGTCATTTGTCGCAGTGAAAGACGCATTTGAATTCTTGACGCAAGCTTAAATCAATTTAGCTGCTCCACTGCACTGTCGATGCTAACAAATTTTGTAAAAATTGAAAAATCGCAGACCCACGGCGCTAATTCGTCAATTTTCGTTTCGCCTGCCGGAGCAACAAAAAACGAAACGAAAATTTATGCCACAATCAGCAATCGACATCGATTTGCATACATTTGCAACGTGGCTAAAGTGGGTTGGGCCGCTGCCTTTTCCATTGTTTCAAAGCTGCCAATGAGTGATCAATTTTGATTATATTTCTTACTGAATTATATTTCCGGGACATTAACATATTTTGTTTTAATTTTATTGATTTTCAGTCCTTTCCTGAATGGCGGCGGTGGGAGAGAATTTTCGCAAGAATCAATCAAAATTCCTTACCAATTGGAATTGGATTGGAAAGAATTCAATTAATTTTATTCAGCTATGCCTGCGTTGCACAGTGTTGCAAGTTCATATAGCAGAGTGACAGAAATAGAAAGAGTAGTCGTATAAAAAATGATATTTGGTATACAATTATTGTATGAGAGAAAGAACTTACTGTGCAAAATTTCAATCAAATTGGACCGAAACTACGACCACCTCCCATACAAATGGATTTGAAAAAACATCAAATTAACAGTGAAGATTATCTTAGTTCATAAAAGCTACGTTCATAATATTTGTATTTTAATATATATTTATTTATAAATGTGTATATAGGTACATAAAACGCGCTTTTTTCAAAAGTGATGGAAAATAAAATCTCGATAAATTGCTCCACAGCTGATCAGAAGTTGCTCTTAGAGGGTTAAAATCTTAGACTGACCCCCACTAATTTTTGCTCCTGAATATTTCTTTTCAACATACCTAACCCCTATCTCCAACCTTTAATGAGGCTTCCATACAAAATCCTCGTTTTTAGAAAGTGGGCTCCCGCTGCTCTCAGGTTGGTCCCAGACGTACCATATGTAAGACTGACCCCCTATTTTCTCTTCCAAATGTTTTTGCTATACACACCTAACCGCTATATCCAACTCTTAAGGTGGCTGACATACAAAACGTGTAATTTTCTATGGAGTTGGCTTCACACTTGTAAATGTAGTCAAGTAATCATCGTATATGGGAAACTATTCAACCGATTTGAATGATTTATTCAACAATCGTCAACATTTCTGAGTGTAAAAAATACAAAATTAATTAGAGTTTGAAAATTCTCCACCAGAGGGCGCCTCCAATACAAGTGAAGTAGTTATGTTGTCAACTTTTGGTTTGTACTAAAAAGAAATCAAAGTGTAGTGTCGAAACTCCATCAACCCCTCTATTTCGAATTTAATAATCGTAATTGATTTTCCGAAGCTATCTTCAATAAATTTTTCCATCAGCAGTAGAGCATTATTTGACCGATTGCTATGGGCATTCAACAAAACGGTGAAAATATCGCTAATTTTCACTCAAGTCTTCACCGAAAAATTCCAATAACTTAAGACAACAGTCAGTTTTAGGGACCCGCTCATAATTGATTTTGATATATTTAACCTCAAAGTGAAAGCAAAAACGTGCTGTTTGTACACAATTTCTTTTCAACGCTGTGAGAGTGTACTTTAAGAGCTCATAACTTCTATACTATCCAATATTGTTTCTTAAAACTTGGGATTTATGTCAATTGAAATATTTCCAATAAAACCTTATTCTCAGATTTTTTGTAGTTATCACATTGCATTTTGGCATTTTTGTCACTAGTCGCAACACTGTGCTTTGTGTTCTGAGCCACACAAATACCCACACATACTTAAGTACAAATAGCTATTTAAATATAAAAACTATGACAAGTTACAACGACATTCATGCAAGTTGCAAGTTGCTTAATCGCTCGCACCTTAAAATTTTCTGAGAAACCTGTTGACATCAGCTTTCAGGACTTAGTTCCTAAGTCCTTTCAGGACTTTACGGCACTCGGGCGCGTTTGCTCTACTCTACTCTTTTGTGCACTTTATTTACTTTCCACAAGTAGATTTCATTTCGACTCGAGCAAATTTCATTAATCGCATTAGTTGCACTTGGCACCAAGCATATAAATTACGAATTTATTTAAGCAACTGCCAACCAAATGCTCGCCTGCAATTAAATAATTTTAATTAGTGCATTATTAATTTACCCTACAACAACAGCAGCGACAGTAACAATAACTGTACTTCAAGCACCAACTGTAAATACATACTTTGGTGTGGCATGAATCGCCTTTCAGAACATTCGTCGAGCGTGTAATGGGAAACGTGTATGCAAAGAATGCGTCAAGTGCTTATGAAAAGCGAGTGCAGCAACACATTAAGTACACACACACAAACACACAGACACACAGCCACACACTAAAGCGCTACTGAGAAGCAGTCGCCGCACATATGAGAGCGTTGAAAAGCATCTGGGCGAGCGCTTATTGGCAAAGTGTGTAAAAGTGTGGAAGTTTTTAATTGCTGCTCGAAGGCAGGCAACAGCCAAATTGCAAAATGAAAAAACAGAAAACGCTAAAAAGCGAGAATACCCAAAGAAATGGCCATAAACATGCATTTGAAAATTGTTTGCAAAAACGTATATTCGCATTTTATTGTTTTCATAATTAAGTGCAAAGCTATTCCGGTAATGAGTGGGGCCTCAATTGTTGTTGTTTGACAACATTTCGCATGGATAAATAAATAAGTGAATACATTCAAGGTTGCCGAATGAATAGTGGCATCACATGGCGCGATTATTGCAGCAGCAAAGTTGAACAAATCTGTACAACTTGTCACCTGTCAATTGGCAACGCTTGCCAATCCTAATGGCACCATTTGTAATAATGTAATGGCCGCAATGGGATTGTAAGGCCTCTTCCGTTTTAGCGGCACCGAAATCGCACGCATCGCGCACGATCGAATAAAGACATTAAAACATCATTACTCGGGTGACAAACTGAATAAATTTTAATAAGTTGAGATAGTTGGGAGCATCAGGTTCATGGATTTAATGAATTAAAATTCATTCGAGTTGGCCAATGGAGTCTCTGCTTGTTTGCCTAGTAAAAAAATATAGAAAAATTATCTTTAGTAAGTTGACGGATAACAAAAGGCTGTCAGTCCAAGTCAGTGCTGCTAGAGATGGAATGTTAGTTACTGGAAATTTACAAGATTGAATCTGACATCGTAGTAGTGAGATATGGTAGCCAATCTGCGAAGTGCTCTTAAGCTACTGTCAGGGAAATATTTAGTAATATTCTAGTTTTATCGATTGTCTGTAAAAATGTATTTTTTGTTTGAATGGATAAATTGTGATGGCACTGCGAGATTTGGGCCGAGTTGCCATTTATTTTGGGGGGGGGGGGGGGGGAAGTAAAAAATTTGAACCAGAGCTATAAAGCATTTGGTAACAAATACCAACTCTGCTCGGAACAAATGTGGGGCACGTGTGCCAAAAAACAAATTGAAGATGTTAGTTTGTTCTTCGAGGAGGTGATGGCTGTCAGCTGCTCGTTGTTCCGCGATTTGCACGATGCGAGCATGACTTCTTGACTGGACTGCACTTTTACATTCACTGACATATCTGCTACCTTTTAAAATTTGTACAGTGGGGCACGTTAGCAAAAATGTTTCCCCTTTATACACCAAAGATATTTTCATTTCCCATCTAACAAAAATTTAGAAAATAAATAAAGAATGGGGACTGGTGATTTTTTAGGCAGTATGCCATAATAGAGATCCAATGTTGAACTGAATTCATTTGTATACATTTTTCCAAGCTTTATTAATGCAACCAATACTATATCTCTATAGATATGTATAATTGTTTGTCCTGACTGACTGACTAACTGATTCATCATCACAAGCATGAAATGTAAACTGTAGATACGTCATGAAAAATAAACCTGAGATGGCATTTTTTGAAATTCGGGATCTGAAGGGGCAAAACACGGTTTAAGGTGTTGTATGAAGAAATTTGATATAATAACCCTATTTATTTGAAATTTGGTGAAAATACTCCAAATGAGGAATAATTCGACACGTATTTTTAATTTTTTTGAAAATCACAACTTAACGGGATCAGCAATGGGTTAAGGTGCGTGTACGGAACGACTACGAAAAAGCCATGAACTGATGGGCCTACTGACTTCAAACTTGGTGAAAACACTTAAAATCAAAAATAATTTGTTGCATTTTTTTGAAAATCAAAACTTAAAGGGGTGAACCAAGCGTTGAAAGTTAGTATGAAGAAACATGATATTTGACGCCTTTTGACTTAAAACTTAGTAAAAGTACTCTTGGTGAGAAATAAATCGACACGTGTTTTAAACTTTTATGAAAATAAAAATCTGGGGGTGAACCAAGTGTTAAAATTTTGAATGAAAAGTCATGATTTTATGGGTTTTTTGACTTCAAACTTAGTGAAAGCACTTAAAACTCGAAATAATTTGATACGTGTTTTTCATTTTTCTCAAAATCGAAATCTGACGGGGTCAATGATGGGTTGGGGTTATGGACAAACAAGGTTTTATGGGACTTTTAACTTTAAACTTGGTGGAAGTACTTTTGGTGAAAAATAATTCGACAGGTGTTTTTTTTTTTCAAAAATAACAATCTGACGTGGTCAACCATGGGTTAAGAATTTGTATGGGGACACATGACTTAATGCGCAAATTGAATTCAAATATGGTGAAAGCACTTCAAAAAATAAATAATTACGAATGTTTTTTTTTCATAAAAATCTGACGGAATCAACAAAGGGTTAAGAAGAACTTCATTTATTGCAAAGCCACCTGGACCTGCTCGTGTATTCATATATCAGATTTTAACTCCTCCAACCTCCATATTCCTCGCACAGTACTTGTTATGCGCTAATTGTTGTAATTTTTTTTACTACTATTTCAGCTGCGTCGTCTGCCAATTCCATCCGTCGCGAAGCCGAGAGCCGAACCAAATGCCGTGCCATGAAAATTCCACCAAAATCTAACAATATCGTCCAGATGATGTTGATGCTGACTTTGACGCCGTTGACGACGATGCGACATGACGACCACACACACAGATGAGCCCGCGACACGTGCCATTAGACATTTGTTGCCGTTATTACTGCACCAACTGAGCACGTCACTGAAAAAAGTGCGCATCAAAAATCACAGATAGTGACCGATCGATCGACGAGCGGCGAAGCGAACACTAAAGCGGCAGCGGACACTAAACTCTCAAATCGTTGCAGACAGCCCGTGCGACAAAATGCTACTGCACCTGGCGCAGGCGCTGCTGGCCGCGCTGCTGCTGCTGCAAGTCGGCGGCAGCGAGGCGTCAAACAAAGCAGAAGCGGCACCGGGCAGCGGGCCGACGGACTCGTTCTATATACGGCACGGCCGCTCGAAGGTGCGCCACTCGAACGAGAAGGAGCAACTGCTGCGCGCCCTGAGGCCGTCGTACGCTGACGAGGCTCCGGGTCCGGTCGCGGACAATACCAGCATTGCAATGACGGCACAAGACTATGGAGCGTCGTTTGATAGCGCGGCTAGTGTGAATGACAACGGGTTGGCGGCGAGCAGCAGCGGCAAATTGCACGCATTGTCGAGCAGCATACAAAGCGGCAATGGGCAGTTGTTCGGCAGCGACTATTGGCGCAACTCCGATGCCAACGGCTCGCTGGTAATGCAGCCGAAGCGGGGCATGGCTAAACCGCAGACTGCGTATCACATCGAAGCGCTGGCCACGGAGCTGCCGGATGCGGGCACCACACAGGCGCCGGTAACGCATCGCATACGCAAGCTGCACATGAAGCGGATAATGGAGAGCATACGCCACAGCGTCGACAAGGGCCTGGGTGGAAAATTGTCGAAAAACCATCGCAGCTTGTTGGAGGCCGAGCAGCTGCAGGGCAGGCCGACCGATGTTAGCGAGGAAGAGGACGAGAATATCGATGAGACGATTGGGGATGTGGCCAAGAATGCTGACGCTGCATTTGACGACGACGATGGCGATGCTGATGGCGATGGCGACGAGAACAATGCCAACGAAGCCGACGCAGACGTTGCTGACGGCCCTGATTTGGACGAGGTGTTGCAATTAGCCGACGAACTGGATCTGCCGGCCAACTCGCTGGAGGACTCCTATCAAAACGACGAATACATTACAACGACGCCCACCTACGCCACAACCAAGTCCAGCGGCAGCAGTGACACGGACGAAGTGTTCTCGACATTTGCGCCTAACCCAGCAGCAGCTGAGGACAGCAGCGCAGAGCTAAACTATGGTGCGCTGCCGGAAGGCGCTTTGAGCGCCAAGGCAACCACAGCGCCGGAACATGGTTTTATTTTGCACAGAAAAGCGAAAAAAGTGCGAGTGAAGAGCGACGCGGACGCCATGGCGCACAAGCAGCAGGCACTGGAGCAGAACAAGCGCCTGAAGAGCACCGCAAACGCTTTGACGCCATACGATGCGAATGCGTCCGCGGATCTGGCGGCGGAGGACTACAGTGCGGACACGAATGCGGGCAATGTTGCGAACAATGACGAGGAGGAAGATTTTGTTGCTGACAATGAAGAAAAATTGCTGCTGGGAATACTGCGCAACGAAACCGATGAACTGCAATTTAACGGTTCTGTCATTATTTCGAATGCATTGGATGCCCGATCGTCCGATGCGGAAGCATTTGTTGCGCACTTGGCGGGCTCCGAGCCACCTGCCGCGCAGACTACAGCGGACGAAATCGCTTGGCCCGGCAAAGGCTTTTCGCTGGGTCCGAATCAGCTGGCCAGCACCAGCGTGGGCGGAATTGGCTTGGAGCGTCAGCAGTCACTGGAACTGGGTGAGATCAATTTCGACGATGCCGGACTGGACAATGTCGAAGAAGGCATCATGGACGATGGCCACATAGACAACCACAATGCGAACGGTTTTCCATTTAGCACTGCCGGTGATGCGACCGATGGATTGCCAGCCATTGGTGGCGCCAGCAGCGAAGACGGCTATGAGAATCGATTTCTGGCGGGCGTTGTGGACGCGGCCAACGAGGATGAGATCTACGACTGGGACGAGATATCGCGCAACAATAGGCGCAACTTGATGCGTGGGCGCGATGTCGTTACGAAATTTCTGCAAATTGTCGAGACGCAACATTCGCTGGGGTCGAACTGTGAGGCGGGCACTTCGCTGAACCTGGGCGAAGGTGTGGTGGATCGGTATGCGCAGGATCGTTTTCGCGTCGAGGCGGAGGTGGCGGTCAATCGTGCCAACATGCTAACAAGGTGAGTGCTTTTCGCGTTGTTCGGTGATATTTGTGGATTGAGAAAGATCGATTGGGATTTGGAAAATTGGCAAAAAATATTTTTAACGGTATGAGTGAGCGAGTAACTATGTAATATTGTTGTTGCACTCTTTGAGCTGTTCGTTCAATTCGCCCGATGTTAGCTGTAACTTGGGGCGTATGAAATGATGTGATGGGAAGAGTCTCTTCATCTTCTTGACTCATCGAAAGCCTCAAAGGTTTTGAGGGCAAATGTGAATTTGTTACAAATACAATAAAAAACGAGCTTCAATAAAAATTGAGCGATTGATTTGCTCGAATACTTATTTAATTCACTTGTTGTCAGTTGTAACACGGAGTATATGAGTGATATGAATGGATATGAATTTGATTTACCGAAATCTGCTTAGCTTCTAAATTTGCTTGGGAATCTGCTAAACAAATGTGTTGGAACTTGTTTTTCTGTTATTTTTTTATCTTTAAAATATTGTTTAATATAAAAAATAATAATCGCTGCTGTAACACGCGTCGTTTGGGTGAGATGAATGGAAGCATCTTGGTGAAATGTGAATTTGTTGCAAACATATTTTAAAACTAGTTTTTCTGTTATTTTCGAGTTCCCCCAAATGTGATTCGATAAAAAGTCTACTGACTTTTTCTACCACAAAATTCAACATGCCTGTTTCCAGCTGTAACATGAGTAATTCGTATGAGTTAAGTGAATTATATCATGTTTAGAGTTCCAGAACCCATAGAAAGAAATGTCATAAAAATATTCAAGCCCGAAATAAAAGTTCACACAAGTCCAGTCAAACTTATTTCTAAAAGTTATTGCTCCCTTTGCCACACATGGCGTATGAGTGACATTCTTCGACGAAACACTTTTGCACACGTAACGTGCAATTTCCCATTTCATATAATGTACGCCATGCTGTGTAATTCTTTATAAAATTATTGGTTCAAGTTTAAAGTTAATTTCGAAAAGGTGCAAATTGGCGCATTCAGGTCCTTAATTGTATTGTGGCGTAAAGTTTTATCGATGGCATGTGTTACCGACTTTTCGCTGTCGTTATTTTTTTATGGGCGAAATTATCTTTTTCTGCAAATCTCATTATGTGACACAATGAAAGCGCGGCAGCTGCAGTTTAAAAACCCGTAAAATTAATGTGACACGTGTTGAAATCTTGTGCCAATTGAAATTTTCCAGCACACGACCAAAATTTACACCAACAACACAAGTAACTTGCATAACTCAGTAAGGCTTTTCCACTGCAACAACAAAACTCAAGACGATAAAAAATACAACAAAGCAACTGGAAAGCAGACGTGAATTGCTAAGACTATCGCATTGCCAGCGCAGAGCACAACAAAAACATAGGCGAGCGATTGCGAACAAATGTGAACCGAAAGCGAACGCCAACAGTCAGACACTCCCCGGCAGTTGCCACTTTGAGTCATTTTCGCAAATTTGCTTGTGTTGATAAAAGTTCAATTAGGGTGCAGCGCCCGCGTCCACGCCCCCGTCTTACCAGCGCCCACTCCCAACGCACGTTGCCTTTGCGCCCGTGATGTGGCTGTGACAGCCGATGAAGACAGTTGCAGGAAGCTGTTGGAGAGTGAAAAAGTTTGCTGGTTGCTTGCTGCCACTAATATCCGTAAGAGTTTTTGTACATTTGACATTTCAAGGATATGCGAAGCAGTTTGTACTCATGTCATGCTAACCCGCAGTCAACTTTTTTCGTTGCAGAATGGCTGTGCAAACGCATGTACGGGCACACAAACAAATACATACACACAGTATTGCAAGTAATGCCATACAGGGTGATTTGACTGAAGTTTTTAAGTAATAAATTACAAAGTTTAGAGTTTTTTTTTAATTCGCTAAGTTTTTTAATTATAAATAATTTTTGAAAATATAACTAAACAGTCACAATTAAAGCAGTTGATGCAAATATGCAAACTATGACTTTGAAACCCAATTTGAATACATTTGAGGAAATCGCGTGGTTTTTATTTTATTAATCGGATTTTTTTAATACTAGATACATTTAAAAAATAATATTGAACAACACGTACCAAACTCTGATACAGGGTGGCCAGATGACAAAATTTTGAATTTCAAACCAAAAATTCAATATACTTGAGAAACTCCTTCGATTCTATGTTTTTAGATAATTGACATTTTTTGTGTTAAAAACTTAATTTTTAACATTCGAATTATTAAAGATCCATGTATAAGACACGGTGATACAAATTCGAATA
The DNA here is from genome assembly GCA_963971225.1 of Melieria omissa. Lineage (NCBI taxonomy): Eukaryota > Metazoa > Arthropoda > Insecta > Diptera > Ulidiidae > Melieria > Melieria omissa. Next base: position 33,203,123 of record OZ020269.1, read on the forward strand.
CATTGAGTTTGAAATTAAAAATCTTCAAATTAGAAAAAAATTTCAAAATATTTGTATTACATGAACATAGAAAGTGGGAAAATATTATTGCTTTAAATTATTAGAAAACTTGAATTTTGTAAGTTAGATTTGAAAAATTTTCTTGGTTTCATACAAATTATTACAAATTTTAATAAATATTGTTATGTGTGGTCGATTTAATGTACTTTCTGATGACTGTTTTCCAATTTTTTTTTATGTTAGTATTATTGCTTTTTTATAATCTATAAAATTTTATTAAAAAAATACAAAAAATAAAAAATAAAAATCAATAAAAAAATACAAAAAATTAAAAAAATACAACATTTGAACCTTTATGGAAGTATTTTGCCTTTTTTATGAAAATAAAAAGATATTGAAAATTGCCTGTTTAATTTATTTCTACAATATTTTTATTAATTACTAAATATTAAAAATTGCCTCTTTGGCGTTTGTAGTCGATTTTTTAAATATAGTTTTCGATATTTTTTTTCAAATTTTTTCCTAAAATAATTTCAATATTCTTCTATTAACTTTGGGCGATATTTTTATTGCGCCGGGTTTATTTTGCATTGATTTTTGACATCACAAAATTAATACATAAAAAAAAATTTCTATTTGGGGCGCACTGTATACATAACTGGCTACTACGCATCTCCACGTATTACATACAAGTGTTTATTTTTTCACATATGTATGAGTGTTTGTGTTGGCTTGTTTGTGTGAAAAGTTTTGATTTCATTTCGGTTGCTAAAATGACCGAACGACGACTGCAGGATATTTGTCAGGAAAGTACACACACACACACTCCTACAAAAAGGCGAATACGATATTAGTTAGGTGTATGTGTGTGATTGGGTGCGTGTGTGCTTGCATGTTTGCGAATCTTTTCGGCACAAGCAGGGTGTGTCCATGCTTTGACTATTTCTTTCTGTTTTGACTTTTCCTTTTTCAATGTTTTTTCATATTTTTCTTGGCTTGTTTGGTTGTGATTTCCGTTCCTTTTCTGCTACTTTTGCTAATAATATTGTTGTTATTGTCGTTGTCGCTGGCTGAGTGCGTAGCACTCGCGCTGCCAACCGCACTTTGCTGATAACATTGTCAGATATTTTCAGTGAAGGTATTGAATTTATTGTCGAATGCAGCAAACCGCAACGCAGCGCATAAAAATCCTAAGGTATTGCGTCAGTCAAGACAAGTCGACTTCGAATAATAAGTGCAAATCACAGCGCTTTGCGATGGCTGCACTGCCGCAGAACGAACGCCGCACAAAATACGCCGAGGGAGTATTTGCTGGTGGGGAGGCAACGTCGATATTTGCTTCTGTCGGCATTTGCAATAAAGTTTATTTATGGCTGTGGCTTACTTGGACCCACAGAAAATAAATTTCAGCTACTTTTATTGCCGCAATACTGCCAGCGTAATGGACGATTACATTTTCATGCGACATCCGGCAATTTTATGGCATTTGAATTGCTATGCATAAAATTATTGACATTCAAATTAAAGTTTTGCGGGCACATCGGAATGCGATGCGTGCGGTTGACAAATGGCTACGAAGAGAGGAGGGACGATTGCGATGGGTGTCAAAAGGGTTTAGTTAAGTTAGGCGACTGTCGGCAAAATGACCTTGAAATGTCTACGCGAATCAGCTCGAGCTTTTTATGAGTCAAAGTATTATCTTTAAAAATTTTTGAAATATTATTAGGTTACAATTTATGTTATACATATGATGCTTGTTACAGTTGCAATATTTTAAGCAGCATTTAGAAGCTCTTCTGTGTAATAGTTCGCTTCTTTCAAAATCAAAAAGTCCTTTGGAAACCACATGTTTACTGCTCTTTGTAAACTCAGTCTTAGCCGCTCGACTTTCCATTCACAGCATTGTTTGTCCTGCGCGCTTAAGCTGGAAAGCCGCTTTTCCGCTTAGAATATTTTAAAACTCTAAAACTTGCCTAAGCCGGAAGCCGCTTCTGTGTGCACGCCAGCAACTTGCACCGTGTAACATTTGACGTGCGCCACAATTTTTCAACGCTTTTATGCATTTTTGAATTTCTTGCCGCCAACTTGGCCGCAGTATTTAATCGCATTGTGTCGCTTTTGTAACTAATCATAACTTTCACATTGCAAACAACCGACCACTGCTGCAATGCCAACTTCTAAGCGCACAACAGCTGCGGCACAGATTTAACGCCACTTTGAAATTTTCGTTTAAATGCGCTGCACTTGCAATCTGCTCTGCGTTGTTGTCACTTAAACGGTAAATCAAGTTACCAATTGCTGCACTCATACCTCACATCAGCCACTGACCCACACATTGCAGCATTTTCGCAAACTTTTCACCGCCATCCTTGCGACCAGCGCAAAGCAAAAAGTTGCGCGTTATCCGGTTGACTGCTTTGTTGTTGCCTGCTTTCTCTCGGATGGTGTTTGACTTTTTTACAAATTCGCCATATGATAAGATAAAACGGCGCACCGAAACTGTGCCAGAATGCGTGGCAAGTGGCAAGCAAAGTGCCAAAGATTCATGCTGCTTCAGCGGCGGAAAATTCCAGTTCAGCAGAAGCAACGTTGTCATTGGAGACATTGAAATTTTTGGCGCGCTGCGTGTTCAAGTGAAGCAACGGAGTTTTAAAGCGAAATTTACTTTACGTTCAACTTTAATGGTTTTTTGGTAAAAATTATCTACTGGCTATTACAATCGGCCACTGGGTTTGGCATGCTTCAACATTTAATGGCGCAACGTTCAGTTGCTAATGCTATGGGAAACAGAATTATTCAGTAATCATTGCAATGTATTGGTGAGATTCAGCATGACTGATGGAAAAGGGTCATACAAATTTGGAAAAAGCAACTACTTTGCTCTTCTAACTTGCTTCACTGTTTGTTGTGGTCTTTGGGATAACTCATACGCCCTGTTGTGCATTCAGTTGAATTGTGTCGCAAAGACTGGTACACTTTATTTTCGCTAACACTAGAATGACCAATGACTACATTGAGGTCTTTTATTGTAAATAACTTTTATTGCATCGCTTTCTAAACAAATATCTTAGGTGACTTTTACTAATTTTTAAAGGCAAATGGAATAAATAAATTAAAAATATTGTAAAAAATGTTTTACCCCGATTTTGCAAAATTTACCTCAAATGTCCAAAAGGAGTAGTTTTGACAACCTATATAAAATTTTCAGCAAAAGTGAATTTCTTACTAATAAAAAGGCAAATATGCATCTTCCATCAATAAATAATTGCAAACATTAAAAAAAAAAATCATAACAGGCTGTGACAATTCCCAAGTTTTTCAATCCAAAATTCACTCACAAATTTAAAATTTCACTCCATTTTATCCCATTTATGTGTAAAGTACACCTTTATCGATTTACTTTGGAAATAAAAAAAAAATAAAAATGAAATAATTATTAATCTCAGCTGCATTTATTCATATTTGTTACTTTAAAACCAATAAAAAAACAAAAGTCAGTAAAAATAAAAAGTCAGTAGTCAAAATGACTAAAGATGGGCATTTTACGTATGTCAGATTGTCGGTCTTTCTAGTGTTAAATAAGCAACAACTTTAATCATGCAAGGCTCATGGCATACCGCCTTTCTTATTGCATGCAAATTCCTTTGCAAGTTGTTATTTGTGCAATGTGAGCATTTACAGTAAAATGTTCAGGCAGCAGCAATGTGCTGAATTTTATTTTTAGAGCTGAGTGTGTGGGTGTATGTGTGGGTGTTTTTGTGAGTGATATCCGTGGCGTAATAAGCTTACAGTTGTTGTTTAGATGAACAGCAGGAAGCGACACCACCTCTTCTCCTATTTTCTCCTTTTTCCTGATTCCACTTCGCATTCACACATCGCTACTTCCATACTCACACACACTCTTCTTCTTTCAACCCTTCCGACCGCACCACAGTTTGAATCAGCCTCATGCAATTCTAGCTCGAATATTTCATAAGCATTAAACAAAAGAACTGCACACTGTATTAAACACATTTAACACACGGAACAAGTAAGACTCTTTGTAATGATTTATAAAAAAAAAATACACAATTAGTTAATATAGTATGAAATTAAATGTAGTCTCGTTAAAACTGCGGTTCGAAACTGCTTGGTCAGGTGGGCTGTGGTATCTACTCAGAAGGATTAAACCTTAATTTGAAGCTCCGGCTGCCAGATTACTGTAGTGTCTTCCAGGCCGAGGTCACAGCAATCTGTGCAGCCTCCGATTGGCTCAGGGTAAACAGGATATCGGTTACTGATATCCTTATATTATCAGATAGCCAATCAGCTCTTAGAGCTCTGGATGCGGTCAAAACAACATCAAAGACTGTTCTTAGCTGCAGCAAATCTCTAAACGAGACTGCCAAGCAGCTTCATATTCGCCTAGGCTGGGTTCCAGGTCATAGGGATATTCCAGGGAACTGTAGAGCGGACGAGCTCGCGAGACAGGGCACCACTGAGCAGTTAAGCCAAGAGCTGACCACGCTCGGTGTCCCTCTTCTAACATGTAAGCTTCGTACCCAAGCGAGCTCTACACACGATACGAACTTAAGATGGGTTGAAGGCAACACAAGCCTCCTTGCGCGCCAACTTTGGCCAACCTTAAATCCTCGGCGTTCTAAAGAACTCCTCTCACTAAACAGAGCCCAGATCAGAACCATGATCGGCGTCCTTACGGGTCATTGCCTAATCGGCACCCACGCAAAAAGGATGGGGCTGTTTTCGAACGACTTCTGTCGCAGCTGTATAGACGAGGAGGAGGAAGAAAATATTCCTCACTTCCTATGTTACTGTCCTGCTTTGTCCAGATGATCGGTAGTCTAGATGATCTAGCTGATAAGACCATACGCCGTCTACTAAGCTTCGTTAATAGCTCTAATTGGTTTAACGAGTGAGCGAAATGATACTCGATCTCATGTAGTATCACAATGGGCCGCCTGGCCTAAGTGTGCTCCTCCTGGGACAGCCACACCTAAAGGGTTTTTCAAAAGGAGCGCTACAAAAGTAGACCGATAGGGACAGCAAACGACGCCATATTTTTTTCCGCTCTTTTGACATTTCTCTTCAGTAAGGTTTGCCATTTCATCATGGAAAGATATACGGTCCAACAACGAGTCGAAATTATTAAAATTTACTACCGAAATTCGGAGTCAGTGGCCTCAACTTTAAGAACGCTACGTCCAATTTATGGTCGTCATAATTGTCCTGCCAGATCAACAATTGAGCGTCTAGTGGAAAAATTTCAATCCACAGGCACAGTACAAAATGTTCCCGTGCCAGTGAGACAAAGAAGTGCCCGTAGTGTCGAGAATATTGCTGCCGCTGAGGCTTCAGTTCAAGAAAGCCCAAATGTGTCTCTCGTCTCTCCCGTTCAATGATAACCGAATATTTTTGGCCCGAATTGGATGATATGGACTTGGACAATATGTGGTTTCAACAGGACGGCGCCACAAGCCACACAGCGCATCGCACAATCGATTTATTGAAAACCAAGTTTGGTGAACGTGTTATCTCACGACATGGTCCAGTCAATTGGCCGCCTCGGTCGTGCGATTTGACGCCGTTGGACTATTTCCTGTGGGGCTACGTCAAGTCTAAGGTCTATGCCAACAAGCCAGCGACGATTGATGAACTTCGTACGAATATCGAACGTGAAATTGCGGCAGTATCGGCCGATTTATGCTTAAAAACCGTCGAAAATTGGGTTCAGCGTCTGGACTTCTGCAAGCGTGCCCGTGGTGGCCATGCAAGAGAAATCGAGTTCCATACATAATGGCATCGAATGTACTTTCACAGGAATAAAGAATTTCATTGATATCCAAAACCGTTTTTGTTTTATTTAAAAAAACTTTTGTAGCGCTCTTATTGAAAAACCCTTTACCTACCTACCTACCTAGTCTCGTTACAAAATGTAAACTTGAAGAATCTGTTTAAAATAAATGAAATTTTAATGATTATGTTATGTGCGTCATTCATTTTCCATTCAGATCAGACATGACTGTCTTGATTGCTGAACTTTAATCAAGTTGCAACTTACTTTTTGGATATCAGGTGTACAACTTTGCTTCCGCCGTTTTTTTTCCAAAATTAAAAGCTTTATTGCGAAAAAGTGCTTACAGATGTATTATTCAAAGTATTGTCCGTCGCTAGCGACAACTTTCTCCCATCTTTCCGGCAATTTTCGGATCCCGGCTCGGAAAAAGGAGTCCTCTTTTGACGCTATCCATGAAGCAATCCATTTTTCCAATTCTTCGAAGGATTGAAAATGTTGATCTGCCCGGCCGTGTGCCATCGAGCGGAATAGATGGAAGTCAGAAGGGGCGACATCTGGGGAATACGGCGGGTGGGGCAAGACTTCCCATTTCAGCGTTTCCAGGTACTTTTTCACCACTTTTGCGACATGAGGCCGAGCGTTGTCCACCACCATGTTTGTCTTCGACATCGAAATCACCATTTTTAAAACGTTGAAACCACTCCCGACACGTTCTTTCACTCAGAGCAGCATCACCGTAAGTTTCTGAGAGCATTCGATGCGCGTCAGCTGCATTTTTTTTCGAATTGTAACAGAAAAGTAAAACTTCCCGCAAATGGCGAGAATTGGGCACATAAACGGACATTTTCGAGCGTGAATAATACGAAAACAAGAACAACTGTCACTGAAACGGCGATGACAATTCGTTAGGCACTGTCCACACTCACTTTAAAGGCATAACCATCTATGTATTTCAACCAGCCTCAGCCGGTACAGCCACCTATCGGAAAACGGCGGAAGCAAAGTTGTACACCTGATATTTTCGGCTACCAACCGTACACCAAGTTTTAATTAAATTTAAATTGACTGAATTTAAATTTCAATTTTAGTCAATATTTCTCTTTGAATATTAAAACCCAAAATCTTCTTTAGGACGAGTACTTCTAGCAATATTAAACTTTCTGCAAATATTAAATTATATTATAAATTATTAAATTAAATTATTGTCATTATCATAAAGCTTCTGAACTATAAAGCACATTCTGAAAAAACTTTTCCCACAATTCAATTAAGAAGTTCCGAGAAAGTAAAGCATTCAGTTAGTTTTTACAATGTGTATTTTTTGTATAAAATATTTACATGTTTCCAAAGAAATATATAGTTTTCCGCGAGTGTAGCTGTAACTAACAAACGACTGGTGTATTATAAAATTTGCTTTGAAATGAGCTTTAGGTACCCTACAACCCGTAGTATTGAGAATTCAGATTGACTCACAGTGTAGCATTCGAACAAAATTGAATCAATTCGCAAAGTGTGCAGCATCATTGGAGGAGAGATTGTGTCTTCTTTTCTAACCCGAAAACTGCAATATTCCGTTTATTTTAGTTCACGGCGTCAGCTTGAATCCTGAACAATGCACTTTTTGCAAAGTTCACTGCAAACATAACCAAGAAATAACGAGCCTCTGGGGTGTAGGGCGCATGCCAGCTACAAGTAAACACAGCGGCAACAACTACAACAACAACTACATTGCAATTGCACAAAACAGGACAACTTGCTAGCATTTCCGTTTTACAAAAGTAAACAAGTGCATTGCTGTTGGTGCAACTGCGAGCATGTTTCTGAGTCTGTGTGTATGTGTGTGTGTGTGATTGTGTGCTTGTCATTTTTGTGCATTTCCGCATGTTGTATGGCATTTGGCAGCGCATTGTCCACATTTCGTATGCATTTTCATCCTCAATTGGGTTGTTGTCGTTTTTATTGTTTTCGTTGTAGTTGTTGTTGTTGACATTGTCTGCTGCTGCTAGTTGCTGTTACTTGCTAACAAATGAGCCTTTTATTATGAAAATAAAACCCAAAGTCGCAAGTTGCCATATTCAGTGCCGTCGCTGACCAGAGTTCCACATTGTCCACAGCGCAACAAAGCGCGAGCACAATAAACATTTGAATGAACTGTAATGGTGCAATAAATGTTTGAATGAGATTTGAAAACATTGCAAACAACAAAATTGCTACCAACAAACCACGAACTGTTGCCCACAACACTTTGCTGCCAGCAACATGTTCGCGCTTATACGAAAAACTGTTGTTGCGTTGCTCCCTGAAACTGGCTGCCTGGTAATAAGAAGCAACGAATAGTGTCAACATTGTGTACGCAGCAGTGTTGCCAGATCAGGAGATTTCCTCCTAGATTTAGGAGATTCTTGGCCTTTTAGGAAAATTTTTAGGAGGAAGAAATGTTAAGGAGATTATATTTTATGTTAGGGGATTTTTCGGATCCTTAGTGGATTTTTGGCAGATTTTTGGATAACGAAGTATAATGTATTGGCAACCTAACGTATAACATATAACCAAAACAATACAAAATAATAATAAAATAAACTATTTTAATAGTCAAAGCATCCTATTTTGTTAAGAAATGTGTAAGCTTACCAAATATAAGCTCGTTATATCTCTTTCTCACTTATTACTGTCACAATGAAATCCCGCCAAAAATTATACTTTTTATTTAATTCATTTGTTATATGTTTTGTTTTTGTTAAATTTTTGTTGTTAAACTGAAGATGAATAAAAAAAGGCTGCATTAAAGAAAACTGATATGTGAGTATATATTAATTAATTTAATTAATTATTTTTTTTATGAGAATTTTAAATCCTTTAAAATGACGCCAATTTTAAAAAAAATTTTTAGGAAATTAAAATTAAAATTAACTCTTGAGAGGAAATGTCAATATTTTTTTAAGATTTACATAGTAGAAAGTCATTTCAGGTATCTGGCAACACTGGAATAGTCGCGCAATGAAAGCCACAGCGATCAGCAGCAACGCCTGCAACGCTCACATCGCGCAAATGTAGGCCGACGCGGACTTTAACTTTGACATTGACAATGACATTGACATGAGCCGACATGACATGGCATACGCTGATCTGTGGGGAAGGACGCTGTACAGCGTTTCCAATTTGCAGTGTCCAAGGCTTTGCGCAACATTTAATGGGCTTACAGGAATTTGTCTACTTGGAATGTGCGCGCTTGGTAAATTAACGCTGGACGCTTAGTTGGTTGTTGTTTCTCTAATGCTGAGTGATTTTAGTGACCCTTTGTAATGTGGCAGTTGTTGTTGCAATTCGAATTGTACACTTCACTAGCGGCAAGCAAGATTGGTTGTCTTCATGGAGATTGAAAAACTTCAGAAAATATATTTTCATATATTTATAAAATTTTCGACATTGACGACGCCTCCTCCGAAGCAGACAAATTACTGCTAGGAAATGACTTCTTAATTTCTAACTTTTAAATAATTATAAAAAAAATATCGACAAGGAATATTTTTTTACATAAGAAACGAATCTACCGGTTAGTTACTTGAAAACATCCCATGAGGATCTGTGATATAAAAAAAAGATACAAAGCTGAGATTTTGCACTACAACCTTTTAGTCTTAATATGTTTTCACAGAAACTGTTGAACAGTTTAAATATAACTTTTGTAAAATATTTGATTTCCTCTTGTCTCATTCTCTCGTTGAATTTATTATAGTCAGAGATATCATTAAAAAATTTAATACAGTATCATTCACACATCTGAACTTTCGTGGAATCTCGGCTCATCTAAATTGATAAGTTTGATTATGCTTGCAATTCGCTCCTACAGGACAACATAAGAACTCCAACTGTCTCGCAACGGCAACGAGTTCACTAAGCCAATTCGCGAATGTTGAATATTCCATGCGGACATTTTTCAACGCGTTGCTCATCTCGCAGTGTCAACGTTATTGTCAGCGAGCACTTTGTCAGCGAATTATCTTAAATATTTTTATTTTTTTTGGTTTTTTTCGAGCAAAGAAAACCGTCAACATTATATTTTCGACCAAAATTTGCATTATAATTTCACGAAGCACCAAAAGTGCTGCACAGAATTTCCGTTGCTCGAGGCGTACAGTGGCTCAGAGTAGCAAAAATTGGTTCACATTTTTGACAAGAACTTTTTGCCTTATAAAATGTCTTTTACCTTACAAATATTAATACAAAGACGTGAGAGATAGAGAGTGATATACATAGGAAAAAGAGAGAGCAAGGGAGCTTTGGAGCTTGGTGAAGTGTACAGAAGCAGAAGTTAATTTGAAAGCATTTAAGGTTCAGAGTTCGTACATACCGCCGGACTTACCTATATACCAAATTCAAAGGGAGAAATAAGTCTTATGGAAAGCAACAGAAATTACGCTAAAAAGTGGCTTATTGCTACGCAGGAGCCAAGCTCTCTTTGTAGTCATTTTAAAAGATTCTGTTGTCCAAGGGACAGTCATCCACTGATTTCATAGTTTTCTGTGTAGCGTCAGTTGGCACTGATAATGCCAGACGTAGCTGTGTGAAATCGGAACATGTCCAAATAAGTTTTTTCTCGTTACAGAAGGCGAAGTCACACCTGTGGATGGGTTCTTCGAAATACCATGTGATGCTTTTCGATTGTATTCAATACTTGTTGGGGATACTTTTCTGTAACTACTCAGCGAAGATAAACAATCTGATGCCAATACTTTGGGTATTGTTTCCATCATTGAAACATTGATTTGCACAAACCATCTTCAGCCAAAATACTAACAAACATATTAGGTTGGGTTAGGTTATGGTTGCTGTCTGGGCATGGGACTTGCCGAAAGACACAGTTAGGCCGCGAAATGGGCCTGTTGCGTTACCACAAGTTGAAGGTCTGTCGTACTGCAAATCGAGAAGTCTATTCAAGCTATTTTGAATTGTAGATGAACTGGCAGGAACGTTGTAGTATTTGTTAACAGCAATTCGGATCACCTATAACCTTTGCTCACTACTTAGTAGGAGACAGAAAAGTATGCAGCGATATTGATTCCTCCTGGTGTAGTTGGACGAAACTTATGCTTCTCTTGACCTCAGACAAATGCTCACAGTTTCTTCTGGCTCTATGCTGGAGGGTTGGACTACTAATAGATAATTTTTTATGGGCAAATTATATGAAAAAGGTAGGCGCTTTGTCCTATCAGGAGGACGATGACACGGCAAACCACATGTCTTCCTTGCGTGCAACCGCATCAGGTTTAAAACATTTGATACAGATTTGATGAGAAACTCCTTGGCACCACGGATCTACTCATCTCTCCGGGGGTCGGGAAAATTTAAAGAAAATTAACAGGGAAACACCAACTCTGAGTACTGAGGGATGGATGGAAGAGTCATAGTAGTATCGACTTTATCTCTTGCTGGACACTGTACAAAGCTTTCTGTGACGAACAACTATCGGTAACTATCCTCAGAGCCCACTTTTAGCTATTTTCTTATCTAAAGAAGCTTATTGCGGTTAACATTTAACAATCTTTTAGCGTTGGAATACCCAAGAGATTTAAGACGGATCCATCGACAACTTCTTTTATTGTATCGTAGTCCTTCTGACTTTAAATGTTTCGTGATTTTGACTATTTTTTACAGCTAAAGTAATTAAAGATATTAGATTTATCCATCTATTTTGTTACATTATCCCATATGGATACGAAAGGATGGTTGACTTGAACAGACATGAACGCAAGTCAGAAATACGTCGCCTCAGAAAACGAGTGTCGTATGTTCCATTGAGCCTAGTAAGACATAAGACATTTGTTTTCTGAGGCGGTGAATAGTTCTTTTCTTGGCAAGAGAGCTCCAACGCGTCGTTCATGAACCACAGCCGGTCCTATTATCTCCATAATACTGTTTCCAAGATACACGCAGATGGAACAAAGACGCAAAAATAGTTTGTAATGAAAAAATTTGAGCAAATTTTGCCTCAGCTTGTGACTGCTTCAATTGTATTCGATCGTTTTATGCGTTCGCACCACTGTGCGGTTTGCCGCAGCTGCAATGGCGATTGTGTAAAAAGGCAGCTAGCGGAAAATGCTGTGCGAAAGCATTGACAAAAGCTAACGCCAGCGGGGACTAGCACACCAAGTGAACCACGAACGGCGAAGAATGCAAAGAAATACGAAGGCGAATCAGAAGGACATCCAGGCAACTGCTGACTGTGGGATGGATTGCACAGCGCTGCAGTGCAAATAAAGCGTTTCCGGTGAACGGAAATTATTAGCAGGACAACAAGTTGCTGGTGGCTCTCTCGAATTGTGCGCTGTTGTAGCCTGCAATGCTAAGCGGTCGGGCAGCGAAAGCGAAAAGTGAAAAGTAAAAAGCAAAGAGCCAAGTTTTTGCATTTGATGCTGTTTGCCGTTTGATCAGTGCTCCACTGACGGTTCGATTGTCTGTCTCTCTGACTGTCTGTCTGTCAAATTGACAATTTGCCAATTTATGCATTATTTGCGCATAAAACATTGGGGACTAAGCGTTGCGATGCCGAATCGCATCCCCTGTCACTTTTCATTAGCGTTATTTTTGTTGAAGTCAGCGCTGCTTTATTAATTTATTATTCGAATTTTTCGTTTGTTTTGCCATGTTGCGCACAAATATAAGCAAAGCAGCAAAAATGGTTTATGTGCTGGGGGTTTCCTTTTTTCGCAACAATCCCGACATTATCCTGGCCAACGCACGCAACGGGGTTTTCGATTACATGCTAAACTGCAGAGCAGGTTAGCGCAGCGACCGGAAGTGAAACGTCATGGACAACGAGACGCGTTAAAACCGGTAAAGTAAAGAAAGAAGCACAAGACGGAGAAATGATGAAAAATGGCCTGCAGGCGCGCTGTCGCAACAGATTGAATGGTCAGCAAGTGACGTGAGTGGGCGTAGTGGGTCGACGAGGGATTATTGCAAATGAAAGGCGCAAAAGGCGAAGGCTGAGTTGAAAACTGGACAAACGGGTCCAAGGTCAAAGCTAAGCTTTGCTGACTTTTCCTTATAGCCTTTTCAGACATCGCATACAGAGTGCTGCCCAACGTGAATGAATGGCGTAAATAATGAAATTGTGTAAACATCTGCTGGCAGCGGACAATCTGCTCCGACGGACGGTGCACAGTGCAACGAGATGGGCAAAAGTATTTTTATAATAATGTATATGGAACATTTTGGATTTGGATTTTAGAAAAGATGTAAATTTTTTAAAAGAAAAGAAGACTTTCGATATTAAGCATTGACAGCTTAATTCTGTATTCTAAAAGTCTTTTCTTTTTATTAAAAATGTTTTTTGTGACTTTATAGAAACAATTTAATTTGTTTGTTTTGTAAGATGTAGTAAACTGAAATCCGTAATGTTTTAAATACATGGCTGCAGTAATCTATATCTCGCGTTGTATAAGTGCGATCCAGTTACGCCAGATGGTGTTAGAAAGATACATTTTCGTACTCAAGAAACTTTTCAGACAGTTTTGTGATTATTTGTTTCAATTTAGAGCTCAATTGAGGATAAATTGAGAAAATGTCTAAATTGCGAAATTTAGCTGGCGTTCTGAATAGGATACAAAGCCTTTAATGGAATTGTAAGTAAGTCATATTTTTTTGTTTGCAACTTTCATCTCGTCATTCCACTTTGCGGCTCGTGACTGCTTCCAAGAGTCTTTTGGCCTGGACTGCGACGCAGATGATTAGCAAGATTAGGGTTAAGAAAAAATTAACCGAAAAACTTACGAAATTATTTCGCGACTGCACCGTTAAGGCCTCTTCTTGCAATTTGGTGCCAAAGATGCAAACAAGAGCTGGGCGCCGCATGTCGCCGCAGGTGTCGATGCTGGTTTTAAGCTGATTACAGCAGATTTATGTTCGTTTCGTAGACTGCTTTTTGCTTTACGTAGACTTTTAACCGGTCAAATTTGCTGGACTTGTGGCTGCTACAAATTTTATGCGTCTAGCATAGAATTTATTGCGTCAAGCTTAACGATTATGAAAGAAAAATTGTGTCTGTAAAGTATTTTCAGCGCGTCCGCGTGTTCGTTCGTCCCTGCGGCATTTCGTCATAAACTCGTTTAATGTTAAATTAGGGAAAATACTTTTGAAGTTGCACGCAAATATTTACTTCGCCCACTAAGCGCCACAAGTGCGCCGAGAAATGCATTTGTAGCGCATTGCAATCGAGTTCATTTCGCCGTGGATGCTGTGCGGCAGCTGTGCGGGGTCGCGGGTGCATGCAAGCTGTGCAGAATTGTTTTCAATTTCAAAACAACAGCGGGATATTTCGTTTTGCTTATTGCTATCGCTATTGCCGACACAAATACCCATCGTGCTCCGTAAAAGGAAAAGCGAAGTAGCTCGAATTGCAGCTTTTTGTCTTCTGCGTTGTGGCTCCCTCGCTCGCCGGTGAGTCGTTCGTTCTGACGGTCTATTTGCACAACAAACAACACTCGGTGGCATCAATGCCAACAACAAACATCACTGCTCGCCATGCCAACTGTGCAGCAACAGCAACAGTAGCATCGGCAATGAATCAGTGAAATCCAGAATGTGGCAGCTTGGCCGGGAAAAATGTGCGGCAAGGTTGCATGTGTGCGTACTTATGTGGCAATGTGCTCCAATGACAGAGCGCTCGAGTGCTGTGCAGGTCGGTCGTTGCTGCCGGTCCCTCGGCTGCGGCACTGGAATGCACACAACAGTGACTGTGGCTTTGTGGCCACATTGTCGCTGCAACTTCGAACTTCAAATGAATGGATATTAGCTGCGGCGAAAGCGATATCGAAATCGCTAGACGTACCCACACACACACACACACACACACGCACCCAGTGCGAGTGAGGAGCGCAAAGCAAGTCGCAAGCCGGCTGCTGCTGCGCCAGTGATGCAATTTTGTAATTGAATTCTTTGACCTCACTTTGGCGCGCCGGGGCTTGTCTTGGCGCGCCATTTTGCTGTTGACACACAGTCGAGCACATTTTATTTCTCATACCGTGTGACGCACTCAGCGCAAGCGGATAATTTTCGAAATAATGAAATTTTTACGCGATTAGTGGGAATTGCAGCTGCTGCAACCACAGAACAAAGAAATTGAATTTTCACTCGGAAAAGTGTCAACTAAGAAAAGCCAAAGGAAGCAAACAAGAATTGCATTTATGTTGGAAATTTGAAAATAAAAAACCAAATGCAATCAGGATTGTGGAGATTGCAGAGACTTGCCATGACATTTTAGTATTAAATTGAAATGTTTTAAATTGCGAAAATTTGAAAAATATTCAGTGAAGTGTGAAATTGCACTCAATTGTTAGATCAGAATTAGTTTAGTTGGAAAGGAACACAAGGTTGAGTGCATTTTCATTATTTTGATTAAAAAGATTTGTTGGTGAAGAAATGTTGGTGGTGTTCTTTTTTAAATTTGTGAATGCTGATTCATTATTGCCGAGCTCGAACTTGAACTCAATACGCGGAAATCGAGAAAAAAAGATGAAACAAAAAGTTGTATTGGACAAATAGCCACATTTTGCACAAAATGTAAGCTTTGCTTCTTAGGCTTAGTGTTTCAAAAACCAGAAAAATAAAGTAATAAATAATTATTTAATAATTTTTTTTGGACCGAGGTAAAATTTGGCGTAAAAACTCAAACAAAAATCAACAATATACCTGCTACTTTTTAAGGTTATCAAACATGTCGTCATAGCTTGCGTTCATTTCTGACAATGTTGAATGGATTGATTGATAGCAATAGGTGCAGACTGGGTTACTGTAGATTCTGGAAGCATAAATTTCACATTTTCAGAATGTTGCTTTTGTTTTTCTATTTTTGCCAATATAGTGACAAACAAAACCATTTGTATTTTAAAATATCGAAAGTTTAGAAAGTTATTCGTTGAAAAACTTTTTAATTTTAAGTTTTTTAATTTATTTAAATTTTAAATGTTTGATTTTTTTTTGAACATTTTAATTTTGAATCGTTGAAAAAAATTAAAATGATATGATCTAATCAGTGCTTAATCATGCTGCACTTTGGCTTCCACTCAGCTACAACTCATCTATCTTCCAGCTGATAGAACAAGCGTCTATGGTAGTAGTTGGCCGTTAAGGAAGGGAGTAACTGCTCCAAAGTGTAGCCCACTTAGGCCATGAAAGCCTTCAGACAATCGAACTTAAGCTTATTCACTCCTTCAAAAACTAGTAGACTGTGAATAGTCCTATCGAGTAGATCCCCTCGATGGTCGAAGAAGAAGTTCCCCAGGTGAGTCTGCCTCCTTCGAACAAATGCAGTGCAAGAATAGAAGGTGAAGTGTATTTTTTTTCTTTTTCTCTTCCATACAACTTCAACCGAACCGTTCATTTAAGCCAAGTTAGTTTAAAGAGGGAGATCTATTTATGGAGATATAAAGCTGCTCTGACAGCCAGGCAATTTTAAGGCTAAGCAAGCTTTGCTGACCTAAGTGAAAATCTAATACTGTTCTATGTACTCAGCCATAACAACATTGGGGTCAATTAGGACTTTTTAGCCTTTTAGCGGCTTTGATAGTCTAGCGGGTAGCGCGCTGGATTTTCATACCGAGGCCCACTGTAGGTCCCCTTCCAACCTTCCCCCATCCGTTTGAAAAGTGTGTTGTAAAACATGTTGGAACAAACAGTGTTGCATAAACATTTAAAACGAGTCTGGCAGAGCACTGAACACCAAAAAGTCCAAACCGGCATCATAAACATTAAGCAATCAATTGTAGGGCTTCACACCCTCTAAGAAGAAGAAGACTGAACCCAACCAAGTAGAACAAAGTATTTGCTTTGCCTCGGCAAAAGCGATTTGAGAACAACAATAAGACTTACCATGGGTTTTATTCCACTAAACGAATATGTCAGTTAAAGTTGTGTAAAATACTCGGTTCTGTGTGAAAAGTGTCTGGAAGGCGGTTATAATTTTATTGCAGACTTGATTAGGTGCTCCGTCAGAATGACCGTTGTGGAAGCTGAGCTCCTGGAACTCAAATTTGTGAACGTTCTACGTTTCTTTAAAAATAAAACAAGTTAAGTTGAGGTCCAGAGTCTCTGAAAGCTTGAATAGCTGGCATCTACTACGTAATGCGCAACAATTCCTACGCGATGCATTCGACCAGTTAAAGCTAAGAACTTAATTACAATGGACCACTGACCTACAAGTCTTCATTTTGCCTTTGTCTCCCATTCTCAAAAGTAAAGTAACGATGCACTTAAATTTGAATTTTTTGCTTTAATTCCTTGCTACATTCGTCAGAAATATTTTCAACACAGTGCATGCAACAAAATATCAGCTTCGATGCTCCAATCTGCACTTGCAGAATTCTTTTTCAGAGTTTCATTTTTCACTTTAATTCAAGCTGAAGCACAGAAAACCATTAGCGAAGCACTGAAGCGATGATGTTCGTGCTGTGTGTATGTATGTATTTTCATGTGTATTGATGTACGTATGTGTAAATATTTCAATTTGTGCATGTCTCAATGTAGATATGTGTGCGGTTACATAAAAAAACAAATCACATATTCAACTGTTGTTGCTCAACTCGACTCATGGCTTGGTTTTGTTGGTCTCTTTTTCAACTTAAATTTTCGCCATCTCCGAATAAATTCTCTAAAGAATAAAAATGGCTCGTATTAGTTGACTTTAATGCTACAATTGAGCGCTAAGCGGCCACTTTGAATGTAATTAATAGTCTTGTTCGCGCGACTTAACTTTAAGACCACGAAGACACTTTATGGACGCTGCAACGAACTGCCAAGTAGTGTGGCGAGCTAGCACCATGAATGCATCATAAATCAGTCAATTAAAATGCTTGGCATATTCTGCGCTGTCACTTTCATTTATCATCGCACGCCCGGCGACCCGCTATCACAGTCGCGTAAGCTGCGCTCTGCACAGCTCGTCAAGCCAATAATCTGAGCTGATGTGATATAATAAGGACTTAACAAACTAACACCACTATAAAAACTATAACAACAACGACTACAATAACAATCAGCAAGCAAGCAAGCAAACAAGCAACAACAACAATTACCACAAGAACACTAACACTACTAACAAAACACTAACACAATTTCTTTGAAAGCGTCGGCGAGCTCTGTCGCTGTGCGGTTGTGTGTGGTGGTGCGTGGGTGCAGAAGAGTGGAAGTGTCTGCGTGTCCGGATGCACTGCGGCGAGGAACTCACCATAAATGGAACACATGCTTATCAGAGGCAAAATGTTGGCAATCATAAACAAACTTTCGCTTGAACGCAAAGCACCCACACTCACACACACATAGCGATCCATGTGTGTGTGAGTGAGCGGTACGTGCACGTTGACATGCATTGGCGAGGTGCATAATTGCATTTGGGATGCAAGCGAGCATTGCAAGTGGAGCTTCAAAGTGTGTTGCATGCAAAGTGTGTTGCTTTGAGTGTAGACGCCACTCTTGCATTCTAAGTAACAAAGTAAGCGACGGCGCAAACACTTCTACGTGAAAGGCTTACGAACACACACACATGTTTGCAGCCGCCATCATATACCTATATATCGATTTTTATACACTTAAATCTAATGTGCATTGCAGCCTTCTGCGAAATCTAATCGATTCAAGGGTATGGAAAGTTTGCCGGAAGTGCACCGGCTTTCGTTTGATATCTCATCGGCACAAAGTTTGTGCGGTGATTTGCTAAGAATTCATCAGCAGAAGAAAAAACACAACACAAAAAGCTTCCAACCGGCATACGAAGAACAAATTGAAGAACACTTTGACACTTTTACGGTGTAATTTTTGTTTTTAATGAAGTTAAATCCGAGATCAAGTTTTTTGTACCAGGGGATACAAATTAAGCGTTTAAATCTGAAGCCTCTGAACTGTCGCGAAACTTTGTAAGCTAGCAACAAATTGGCAGCTTCAAGCACTAAGTTTCTCAGTTGTGCACACAGAATTGAAGGAGTTCTGCACACAAGTTATAAAGTTTGGGAGGAGTTTGCATCCCAAAACTCCCTGGAAAATTACCACTTGAAAGCTTATTTTTGTTGCATATAAAAGACGCAGGTATTTGCCTCTGGAAACATGTGTCCATCAGTGTTTATGTCGGCTTCAAACATGGATTCTTAAGTTATAAAAAAAGGTCTTCACATCTCCTCCTTTGGTACAGGAAAAAACTCCCAATGGCCAATAGTACTTATGTCGCTGGAGAAACAATACTTTCTTTTTGTTTTTGTTAGCATTCTAGACGTGAGGGTTGGCAGCAGTGGCACACACAGAATTTCATTTTGGGGAGAGATGTTTGCGTACCAATTTTGAGCTGAATACAATTCGAAATCATATTTTGTACCAGCAATTTTTATGTTTGGAGTAGGGGGGTTTGAACCTCCCAAACCCCTCCTGTTTGCGTTACTAGTTGGCAGTTTTGTTGAAGTTCAAAACAGTGCAAATGAAACGGAAAGTCACCTACTCTGTCACTGTGCTGTCATTTACAGATCCAAATTACATCCCCTTACAGTGCCCCTTTTTCAAAGACTTTATTCTGCAACAATCTGTGTTATGCATGTAAAACTGTATGTATCTACATTTTATGCCGATCCCCAACAGAAGAATGGCCCCTAGATCATTTTGGCATCAGTCCTCATCAGAAAGTCAATCTGGTTCATGAGGGATAGTAGAATTAGTTTACCCAAAAATTTTAAAGAATGTACACATTTTCCTATGTTGAGATGATGGAATCTAAACACTTTTATTTTATAATTTCTAATGCCTAAAGAAAATCTTGAGTGTATCTATATTTGTATATAATCAAGATCATCACCAGTAGAACCAATTTCCTTTTGTCTTTTTGTTTGGCCGTCTTTCAACCGCCTGATTCACACAACAGTGCGGGTTCTAGTGAAGTAAAGTTGTGATCCATCTATGTATAAACTGTAGAGTTGCCAGATCAGGACATTTCCTTCTAGATTTAGGAGATTCTTGGCCTTTTAGGAGAATTTTAAGGAGGAAGAATTGTTAAGTAGAAAGTTTGGGAGATTTATATTTTATGTTAGGGGATTTTTCGGATCATTACTGGATTTTTGGGAGATTTTTAAATAACGAAATATGATGTATAGGGAACACTGGCAACAAAATCTATTTTGGCAACTATTATAATAGTCACAGCACCCTTTTGTGTTAGAAATTTGTAAGCTTACAAAAAGTAAACTCGTTCTATCTCGTTCTCACTTACTTCTTCTTCTCACGTACTTTTTACATTTTCATTTGTCACCTACATGTTTTGTTTTTGTCAAGTTTTTGTTGATAAGCTGAAGATTAATAAAAAAGGCTACATACATACATACATTTTTTTATTTTTAATGAGAAGTTTAATTCCTTTTAAATTGAATTAATTAATTAAAGCTGCAAGTTTGATTACTACATAAAGTAGAAGCTAAACCTAATTATAGTTTAGGAAGGATTGTTATCTCCTTTCTGAAATAGGCGGGAAAAGCCTCTGAGTAAATGTGCCTAATCTGTCTCACTGCACATTTTTAACACTGTTCATTGTAAAATCTTTCACTTTTTTAACTTTCACAGCAAATGGTTTCATTCGCTTCCTACTGGGTCTTAGCCAGCACAAGTCGCTGCTGCTGCTATGTAACGTTTACGTGCTTGGCTGCAACTTGGTTTATACTTGTATTTTGTGCTTTTAAGTGCGTCGTAATACACAACTGAAGTGACGTTAAAGTAGCTGCTTGTTCGTTGTCTTTGAAAAAATCTGAACAAGGAGATAAATACTTACCAAGTGAACGAACTGGTTTTCGTTTGTTCGGTAACTTCGAAGTACATAACCTTAGGTACTTACATACAGTGACTTCCAAAAATGTGTGTCATTACCGATAGTGAAATTTCAAAAAGTGCTTGAATATCGTCTAAATACTAACATAATCGTTACCAATGACTATGTTATAGTACAGTGAAACCTGTTTGGGCTTTCAACACATTGGATAAACCACAGAAGATAGCAACGCTAAGAATTAATGGTGGGGTGGCTTTCCTGGTTGTTAGGGGTAGTAGTTGCTTCTACTCGAGGAAACAAGGGATATAGGAAGTCAGTATGAGGAAATGGCAGAGAAAAGAAAAAGCTTTATATGAAGCAGTACAAAAAATTGAAGGATTTCGATGAAGCTGGTGAAAAATGTTCAGTACCTACAAAAAAAAATTAGACAGCACCCAGCAATTTCTTGGTGTGTATTAGTTACGCCTTTGTTGTGTAAAAACCGTATACTCTGGGTTCTGTCTTAATAAATAAACATGGATAAAGTCTCTTGCCGCCGTCAGATTAAGTTTGGTTATACTGGCCGCCATTTCGGCCACGCAAAGATCCTACTGGATTCTTAGTGATACCAGTCGATGTTCGGTTTAAAAGTGCTTAACGTACTAATCTCTTAAGATGCCTAAGTTTATATATAAAAAACATTTTTTTTCCCCGAATCCTTGACAATTTTTTGTCAAGTCCTAAGCTTGAAAATCGTTCAAATTCTCCTGAGTTTCTGGATAAAATATTCGATCCACCAAGAAAGAAAAATTTTAGTGAATGACATTGTGCTGTCTCCAAGTCTTTTGTTTTCTGGCAAGTACAACCATCAAGCAAAAGTAATTTCTGTCTAGTATTAGCAGGAATTTAATTATCTTTCTGCTATGTTCACTTGATTTCAGTCAAGTTCACTGAACATCAAAGCAATATGCTCTAAGTCATGAAAAAAATTACATTTCTAATTAAAAGCAACCAATTCCATTGTTCAAACATTCCAAGTTGCCCATTGTTCATTGTTCATTCAAATTAATTGTTTTATAAACACAAAAATTATCGATTCTTTCTTAGACGAACATTAATTAAACATGTCCAAAACACTGCACTTTGTTATTGTTTCTAATATTTTTGTTCATACATTATACACACATAAAAACTTGACACGTTTCCTCTGACCTTTTCCATCTTATTTTATTATACTTGCTACAAAGTTTCCTTTGTTCTCGTGTCCACGTGCAGTGTATCAGCCATTCAGGCACACTTTGCATGACAAATTGCATAATTGAAGATTAAATGCACTTACAGCAAACACAAACAACAACAAAAACCATCTAAGCTCAGTGCCAAAGCAGGCAACGATGGAAGCTTGTAAAGTGGTTGCAAAACTGAACTGATACCAATAACCGAACAACAACATTCTCGGTGTTGTTGTTGACTGAATTTTTTGCTTTTGTGGTAAAAACACAGGCAAACTTTTCGTTTTCAATGCTGTACACAGCAACACATAATGACAAATTTATTGGCATGCACAGTGAACTGTGTGCTGGGAAATGTTGCATACCAATCGACTGAATGCGAATTAGAAATGTTGTTGGATTTTGTTGAGTGTTTGTGGTGAGAAGTTGGGAGTTGGGTGTGCTACGTTCAGACAGATAAAGCGTTGAGATTATGAAACCTGACAGGATTGATGCACAAATGCAGAAAGTTACTGGTAGATGGGGTTTGGGGTGGCAATTCAAGGTTGTGGCTGGTCGGCTCACTCGTAAATATTTCATGCAGCATTGCTCTAACACATCTGGGAATGTTTCAATAAAATTTCCATGCATTTGTAGATGACAATTTTTCTGAATAATTGGATGGTTGTGATTTTAAAATTTATTGAATTGATTTATGTTTGAACAAGTAATTTTGATGGTTTTTTAATTTAAAATTAATCTGAGTAACTGGATACGTTGGATTTAGAATTTTGTTTTATTTATGAAAAATATTTCTTTTTTTTGTTGTTTTAATGGAACTATTATGTAGACTTAAAATATTATTAAATATTCAATATCTTTGAATATTTAAGCTTCAATAATTAAATAGTTACAATACTTAAACTTCGAACGTTACAATTTTATGAAAGTCTGCGTAAATTTTTATAATTTGGTGAGTTCATTTCTTTTCTTCTGTTCATGTGGAACTCCTGATGATTCATAGATAATCTTCTTCTTTGAATGACTGCCTCAGCATATAATGTTTTACTCGCCAATGCCGCTGACACACAATCTGTAGTTAGCAATTTCAGAGTTTTTAGGCTAAGAAAATGCTGCCTTTTTTAAAGCTCTTTTAAATTACCTAAAGTTTCTAGATCCAATAAATCTTTCCAACTGTCTCGTGATTACCTAATTTTCGAGCAATCCATTCGACAATTGAAATGCTTAATTCATACCTGGGTTTGGGTTCACAAATGTTTATTTACAACCTCTTTTAGTCGGGTCTTCTGTTGGCCTTTTTTGCTTTTTTGATCTTTAGCTCCAAAGCAGACAATTGGGAAACGAGCACAAAAAAAAGTTATGACATTCATATTTTGGGATAATGAAGGATTAAGTAGGAAACGAATTTTGTAATACTATGCTTATCAAATATGACAAATGCTAAAAGCAACTTAGGACATCATTGAGTTAAGGGGCGTCAAAGCGTGCTGCTCGAAATAAAATTTATGGAATTATTGAACGATTGTTTGACCACAGAATTATCTTAGACATTTAAACAATGAAATCCAACTATCACAATATTTTGTTTCAATCTCTTGGTTGTAATATTTTAGAAAGTATTTAATAAGTTAATTAAGTTAATAATACTTTAGTAGAGTAGGAAAAATATATATTTTGAAGCGAACTTACTTTTGCCCGAAACGCCCATTGTGATATTGCGGAGTCAGATTGTGTTATTCAGAGAGCCAGCTTGAGCTCCTTATGAACTTTGTGCGATCTTATCCTTTCTTTGTTCTTCTGTACTTATGTTCCCCCTATTTCGGTTCCTCGGCCTCAGTGGTCTATATCGTTCAATGTTTATTGTTCATACTGCGCTTTATTCGTTGTTCTACACAGAAGAAAAACACATTACCACTGTTGTTTCGCTCAAGCTATAGATTCATGCTTAACATTTGTATTCCGACATATATATATTACTATATATTATTACTATACTGTCTTGCCCACGGCTCTCGCAATTCTCCGTAACAAAGCAGAAATTCCGTCTTGGCAATTTTCACTATCTGTCTTCTTGGAAATTATATATTCAATCATAACAAGGCAATATTTCTATTGGCTTCGTGATCAGTGGCTACAGCGACAGCGAGAGCGGAATATATTATCGCCGGTTCAGTGCCAATCTGCGCATATGACAGAAAATTCCTGGAAATTGCTTCAGTCTGGCATCGTTGCGTGCGCTGCGCAAAAGCGATAAGAACAAATGCCGGAAATAATTCAAACGTTGTGCACGTAAATTCATTCACACAGTATTTTTTATATTAAATCCAGTTTTTTTGCATTCGAATACAAATCGAATAGCAACGACAAAGGTCAAAGATTCCATATTGTTTTATTCCTTTTGCTACCTTTCGCCTAACAATTCCTGCACCTGCTGTCGCCCACACGCAACAAATTTGCATATCGCAGCCTTCGCAAGTTTACAGTGTTTTTAATAATTTCGCTTTGGGCCGTTTCTTATTTGATTTGTATTTAATTACTTGTGTACCTACTTTTTGTTGAGCCGTTTTTTGTGTTGTTTTCATTTTAATAATTTTTTTTTGTCTGGGAAAAACGTTTTTATTGGAAGATTTTGCGGTACATTTGCTTTTCTGTTTTTCGATTTTTGGTTCTTGTTTGTTTTTCAGTGCTCAGTGGTCTTGAGCGACTTATTCATACACTGAACTATTGTCACAGAAGTGAGACTGCCTTGGAATTGATGTCCTTTTCAATATGGAAATCCAAAAATTTATTGAAGTTGATGGATTGAATTTTAACCAATCAAACGCATGGCAAAAAATATATCTTTCATATATCTTTCTCGCACACAACTCGTTTTATTAAATTTTAATGCTTAGACATATTTAATAAAATACTCTTTTCATACTTTTCCCTTACAAAAATTTCCTCCTTTTAACTTTTACAAATCCCACATTACAGTAAATGTATCCTTTCGTCTCCATGTAGGGTATGGAAATGTAACGGTAGCTGGGTAACAGCAGCAATGGGGATTGTTGCGAATTATCATAATTAAATGTAAATAAGTTTGTTTTGGTTGGCTGCAAAGGCATTTCAGAGTACCTTCGAAAGGCACTTAAAAGATGGAATATTTTTTCTTTGGTTTTTGCATTTACCGGATTTCAATTAACAACGGTACAGATCCGGCATTTAAACATGTCTGCTGGGTCGCATTGATGGAAAATGAGCGCTAATTGGTTTTTATATTTGATGCGGCAGCAATAAAAAGGCATTTCCTTCCGATTACTTATGCAGCTGTCAGCAGTTGGTGTTGTAACATTTGGACTTTTGATTTGGGTTTATTGCTTCGAAGTCTCCGATCTGTGTGGACACATCAATTGCAGCAACAGTTTAATTATTAACAACTGAAAAAGGTCCACTTCGCATTCACTATTGAAAGAACCAGATTGAGGAGATTTTATTTGTTCTTGGTGTGGCTTCAGTTAGATTGGACTCTAAAATATTAAACGAAAGAGCCTGGAGCGAGTAATTTTGGTTGATTGAAATAATGGATTGTTAGGTTAAGGGCTCTTCATCGAATAAGACGGCGATAGAGTGAATTTATTGTTTATATATTTTTACTCTTTTTTTTTCTTTTAAAACATATTAATTTTGTGTAACAACTAAGTTTTGCTGACAAATGGCCCTTTTAACTGTGTTAGTTTTTCGAAGGATTTTTAAGAAAGTAACTTTTTAACTTGCAAACTGGTTTTATAGTTTGTTCAAAGCATTCACCATGAAGGTTAATACTCTTTTACATGCGCTGAAATCAATGGTCGATGAACTGTTTCCACTCCGATTGAGACACCTCAAAAACATGGTTTTTAAATGCTTCAAAGGCATTTTCTGGCAATGAAAATCATTGATCACGCAATTTTTTATGTGCGGGAATAATAAGAAGTCATTGGGTGCTACTATAGGTTAGAGCTGTACGGTGGATGGCCCAATAATTCGATGCTTGGGTCGGTCAAATTGACGGTTGTTTGAGCTGATGTGTGAGAGCTCGCATTGTCATAGAGAAGAATGAATTCTGCGTCGATGGTTGTTTTTCCGTATTTCATTGAACACCTCTGACGGATAAATGGTTGTGTACTATTCAGAAATAACCATTATACGTTTCTCAAACGGCACAGTAACCACATGACCAGTTTTGCCGAAGCAACAGGGGACCATTTGGTTCAAATTGTGTGGGATCCAACGAGAACAAATCTTTCTCACAGCTAAATGTTCATGCAATATCGAATGCTCAACGATTCCTCCATCTCACGGTATATCATATGACGATCTTTCGCTTTCAGTTCAGGCACAGCATTGATGGTTTCTGGCGCAATGACCGATTTTGGACGATCCCCACGAAATTCGTCCTGGAGCGAACGGCGACCACGCTTGAATTTGTTGAACCAGTTATAAATTGTTCGAAAATGTTCACAAGTCGAATATATTTTCTGACCGAGATGAATTTTTCAAGTCACTGTAAACACAAATAGATTGCTACCTTTTTAAACAACTTTAAACTGCTCTACCTTTTAAACAAAAACCAAAATTGCTTAACTATTTTACTTATAATTTAGAAATCGGATTAGTTAACATTGAAACTCATATAACGCGCTCTAAAATTGCATTTGTATTTTTCGAGAATTTTTGTAAAAATTTGTTATCCTCCGACGCTGATAAATAACATCAGCGTATAAGTATGATTAAAATTTTGATTGATAGTCTAAGCAAGTCAGATTCCCTTCATTATGCGAACTTACTCTACCATAGGAAAATTGCAACAACAATAACTGCAAAACAACATCAACTGTTTCGCTTTGCTACCTCAGCTCCTTTGTAAGTTCACCATCGACTTCCGATAGCACTAAACTCGCAACTAAATTTTGCGCATGCTTAAAATAATCTCACTTTATATTGAAAGTTCTTCAACGCCAAGTTCGCCCATTATTAACTTTTACCGTCTGCTTTTGTTTTTGCCTTTGCAGAATTTTCAAGATGACCGCAGCCGCCGTTCAAGCTGACGTTAATCTGCTTCACGCTTCAGTGCTCTCGATGGTCGAGTTCGATGACGACATCTTCGCGGCGGGCAATTGCTTCGACTGGAACGAGCATCCGGCGCAGCCGGGCCTCTTCTGCCCGTTCGCGTACCGACTGCCGCCGCCCAACCTGGGCGCCATTTTCGCCAAGGACCTGGCCACGGAATACCATTATCTCGGCAACACGTCCGAGTGGTTCTTTCAGGCGCGCAAGAATGCCGAGAAGGTGATTGCGCGCAACGAACAGTATCTGAAATGTAAGTATGCCGGGGGGTGGAAGATGCCGCCGACAAATAAAATATTTATTTTTTGATATACATTAAGGTGTGAAGGCTGAAGTATTTGCAGCGCTGTCTGCGCATTCACCGAGGGCCGAAGTTTCCGCTTTGATTCGGGTGTGTGATGAAACTTTTTAATGGTGTCGTTCAGCGATTTTACAGGCACTCAACATGTGAGCCTACATGCAGGTGCGCGGCCGAAGCCGACGCCGGCGCCGCGGCAAAATGGCAAGCGGCGAAGTTTCTCGTAATTCTGTAAATTAATAAGAATTCTTTGTGCTACTTTGCGCTGAGCCAGTTGCCGTGGCGATGGCGGAAAATTGAAATTCACAGAAATGCACAGAATTTAAATGTGAAAAACAGAAAAGGCCACGAACAACAACCAGTCGCCGGTGTGAAAAGTGCGCTTGTGTTCAATAAAGTCCTTTGACCTACTTTTGCGCTCAGCAAAAAAATAAAAAAAATAAAAATAAACAACATATTTATGCGATGCGCGCAAATCCCATTTGAACGGCTTTGCTTCTTTTCTTGATTTTCGGTAGTGGCGCAAAGTTTCGCTCAGAGCAGTGCATATTAATTTGCGACGCCAGACTCACACGGCGACATTTTCGCATTGCAAAAACTGCGCCAAAACAACGCTGAACTACTTAAGATGCTAATGAAATAAGCTCGTCCATAAGATTCTTAATTAGCTGTGATTTCTTTTCACAAACACCTCCCACACCAACACACCCACACACCTGCACACTTGCAAACACGTAGCAAATGCGTGCTTTAGGGCAGCGAACCTTCTACGCAGCGACAGACACGTGTTTCGCCACTTGAAGATTAAAACTGATTGCCGGCGTCAGTGTGCGCATTCTTGGAAGCATTTAAAATTAAAGCGACTCTTCAAGCAGCGATTATTTTTCTCGCCTAAGTGAAAGTAATTGGTTGTACTTAAATGCTGCTAAAATTATTTTATTTTTGTTTTAATATTTTTTAATTTCTTAACACTTCTGTTACCTTAGGGTCATTTTCGAGTAAAATTTGACTTTAAAGAGCCGTAACTTTCTTATTTCTGGTAAAGAATTGTTTTCCTTTGGACTCAGTGCCTAATTTTATGCCATTTGAATATACGCTGAATTTCATTTTATTTGCAACACTGGTTTACGCGCAAATGAGCAACTATACAAATTTGACCCTAGGGTCATTTTATGACCCATAGTACGGTTGCATCAACTTCGCCGTTGCCAATAAAAATTTGAATATTTTGCATCAAGGAAGTAAAAATAACAATAGTAGGCTATGATTTTAGTCATTGAGTCAAGTTGATCAAATTGTTAGTAGGCTGTGATTTTAGAGTCATTGATCAATTTGGTGCATTATTTTGTCAGTATGGTTTTGTGTCACAAACGAAGAACATTGGCGTCCAAAAGTAAAAAATGTCGGAACGTAAGGAAAATGAAATTCAAGTCGAAGTGAGTATAAATTGTTGCTAGTAGTAAAATAAAATGAGTAATATATAGCATATATTTTGTATCTTTACAGTCAAATCGATTGACTAATGACGACATTGAAGATATTTTGAACAGCCAATTTTCCGATGACTTCGATGAGGAAGAAAGTGATGTGAGCGACGCTGATTATATCGACGAAACTGCGAGTTTAGTGGAAGATATTGAAAGTATAAATGAAAGTGACAATGAAAGTATTGAGACATGTGGAGACCCAACATTTTTTTTTTGTAAAGACAAAGAAATAAAATGGTATAATGCACCTCCACATCGTGAAACGCGTGCAGCAGTTGAAAACGTTATTCACGAGAAAATGGGTATAACTTCATATGCGGTGCATCGAATTTCAACAATAGTCGACTCCTTCAATATATGTATCACTGACAATATGAAGAAAGATATAATACAGTACAGCAACAAAGAGATGAAGAGGGTATGGCCACATTCAGTTTCTGAAGTGGACGAAATTGAGTTCGATGCATATTTAGGAATATTACTTCTAATTGGTAAATACAAAGAAATTTACTTCATCGACATATAAATATATACAATTTAATTTTTATTATTCTTTAGGTGTATATCGATCTTACGGTGAAAGTGTCAGAAGTTTGTGGGACGAAAAACATGGCCGCCCAATTTTCCGAGCAGTTATGTCTCTAAAACGATTCCTCATAATTTCAAGAGTCCTTGCATTCGATGATCGAGAAGCACGAAGACTTCATGGCCGTAGAAATTTTGACAAGCTTGCTCCGATAAGAAACTTTAATGATAAATGGATTGAAAATTTGAAATATCTTTATGTTGCTAATGAAAATGTAACAGTCGATGAGCAACTTATACCGTTTCGTGGACGATGCTCATTCAAAGTTTACATGCCAAGTAAGCCGGGAAAATACGGTATAAAGGCCTGGGTTGCAGCAGATAGTTCCACTGGATTTTGTCTCAATTTTCAAATTTATTTAGGTAAGCAATTTGTTAAAAATATGCATTCACATGTACATTTTTATACTCGTATATAAAAATTAACTCTCAGGTCGAGATGGCAATGCTGCACCCGAAAAAAACCAGGGCGAACGGGTTGTGTTAGATTTGATTTCCGATTTTCGTGGAAGAAACATAACCACTGACAATTTCTTCACCAGCCGAAATCTAGCCTTAAAACTTTTGAAGAAAAAAATAACATTGGTGGGCACTGTTCGCCAAAATAAAAGATTTATTCCTGTTCATTCAACACCATCTGAATTGCGGAAATTACCGGTTTTCTCAAGCAAATTTTTTTTCGACGACAAAATAATGCTTGTTCAGTATGTGCCAAAACGTTATAAGCTGATAACACTTTTGAGCACAATGCACAATAGTAAAACTATTGACAACGATCATCCAAAGAAGTTGCCAGAAATAATCAGTTACTACAACTCAACGAAAGCAGGTGTGGATAAGTTAGACCAACTTGCTAGAACTTATTCTTGTAAACGGCAAACAAATAGATGGCCCGTTGCGATTTTTAGTAACTTTATTGACATCTTTGCCATAAATGCTTATGTTTTATGGTGTGAGGTCCATCCCGGCTGGAACGCAGGAGTGAAAGAAAGGCGTCGTTTATTCCTCCAAGAATTAGGAGAACTACTTGTAGGGCCACTGTTGCAGCAAAGAGAAAGAATACCGAGGACATCTGCATCAGCAGCAATAGTCAAACAAGCACAAATAATGGAAACGGCTTTGTCTGCAACAGCACCTTCACCAAAGCAAAAACTTAGCGAAAGGAAACGTTGTGGTATATGCCCTAGTACTACCAAAGCTAAGAAAACATTCGCGACATGCCACACTTGTTTGATGCCAGTATGCCCAAACCATCGTTTATCAATAAAAGAAACGACAACTTATTGCCAAAACCACTTTCCATGAACTTTTTTTAACTTTTCTGTACAAAAATAATATAAAATAAATCGGGGTCATTTTATGACCCAAGGATCAAATGTGCGAGTTTTTCCTAGGGTAACAGAGGGGTTAAGATCAACGTGCACAATGTTGTAACACCGGGCACGCCGAGGCGTATGAGCAACATTTATTTGAGAAAGCACGTAGAGAACAACAAAGGAGGACACACAAAGGCATAAAGTGTGTTAAAAACTTGTATTGTAGGGTTTTTGCTTTCTTTGTGACAAACTCATTTATATGGCGTTAATAAAAATACAAAGTCTCATGAGTTGCAAGTGAGAGTAAAGGTTGGCGATTGTTTTGCAATACAAATCAAGTTGATACTAATTGTTTATTGTAGCAAAATATTAAAAATTCATAGTTTTTGTGTGAAAATGTAGTAATTTTTGAAGTAATTTGTGATTTTTTCTAGTTATTCGTTCACAGTAGTGCTGTTATAAATTTTCAGCTATGGCCTGCAATACATTTTACTGACTTCAAAAGTGTGAGGTTTCCTGTAAAAAACTTTATTGGCTCAAAAGTTCTCTTTTGCAAGAACAGTTTAACTACCTGCATTACCGCTAGAGATTCTTTCACTTGCTCTGCGGCAATTACTGCAGAGCCATGCGAGCTGGGCACTGCTTCACAGCGGCTCATGAACGAAAGGAATACAGAAATGCAGAGAAACTGGTGCCAAGGAAACCCTAGACACTGTTTGCTTCTGTCCGACTATCTCAAGACTACGGCATTCTTTTCTGGGTTAGAAGAGGTCCCCAAACGTGACATATCATGTCGCTGAACTTCGCTAGAAACATACACATTCCCACCGGTATGTGAGTACGGTATGTGTGTACTGGTATTGATAGGGACACAATAGGGTCCAGGCAGCTTACTATGCCTAACGTAACCTTTGTTCTGTTCATTGCAAAACGATTTATTACACCGTGCGACAAAAATTAAAAAATTTCAAAAAATACGAAAAAGTTTAGTGAAACTGCGTTTTTATTTTTTCTCTCTAACGTCAGGATTTTTTTCTAAAGAACTTTGAAATTTCAAGGATATGTTTATTTTAAAAAATTATTTTAAAAATTGAGCGCATTACAATAACAATATGGATACAAAATGAAAGAGAAAAATCCTTAGAATCTTAAACAATTTAATGTTTTGGCGCAAAAGCATCAAGAGGTATTGAAAAATGCCAATTTGGCAAATTTCCAATAGTTCATTTTTGACAAAAATATATCTTAAGGAATAATATGTACACTACTAGATCCTTAAATTTTGTCCTTCTAACTTTATTAGTTTTAGATTTAAAAATATAGGAGTAACTAAAAAAAAGTGATTGAAACATTTGCTATATATGTATGTCCCAAAAAAACAATTAAAAGTCCAGAGCTATATTAATGCAGAACTTCTACAGCTGTTGTTTTAAGAACTATTAAACGCTTTCAGACTTATATAGTTTGAAATCAACTTTGTACAACTGGTTTCCGCTGAAATGATAGCGAGAAATCCGAAAGATGTATTATTTATGTTATGATGGCTTGCGTCAATCGCAACTATAATCGTAGCACTTTAGAAGAAGGAAAGATTCTGTTAAGAGTCCTTTCCTTATTAAATTTTGTTTTTTCTTTATTTAACATGTTATACGTCTGTCAGTACAGCAGATAGTCGTTACATTTTTTGTCACACTTCATGTCTGAGCTTTGTAGATGTAGATCTTTGATTTCAAGGCGAGTTAATATATAATTTGCGATAGGACAATTTTTCAAGCCAAATTTGAGGTCTGGGGAAAAAATAAATAAATGAGCTAATAGGCATAAAAAGCAGCGTTAAATAAGTTAAGCAATACTAAGAGACTATGACTTTCTTGTTTAGTTTTCTTGTTTTCATTATGTACGTTTTTATTTTGCAAGATTATTGATATCTAATTATTTATATTTTTGAAATTATATAAGTGACCCCTATCGAGAGTTTCGATCACCCCGCACGTCCGATTCTTTTTATCCGATTTGAGTCATTACATATGGGATCCAAATAAATGGCGCAATTATGATCTCACCGTCACTAATTGTTTCGTGCATTTCACTTAAATAGTAAAACAAAATTACTTAAATTAATAAAAAATAACATTAATGAAACTAAAATAAAATTAATTACTTACTTCGTTGCACCGCCATTAATTTCTTACTGTGTCTCGGCACGTTTCTTGTGTTCTTGCTGCTATTACTGGCAATAATTGTGCGATGACTTTTTTTTGGCAGTTGTTGTTGTTGCCTTATTCCAAATGATTTGTGAAATTGTCGCAACTGCAATAACCGAATCGAGCATTAAATTGACTACAGACATCAGAACGCCGAAGTGATTCGAGTGCATTTAACGGTACCGATTACAGACAGACCTGCTGCGAAGGCAAATGCGCAATTAAGTCCGCTGCTACATAAACAGAAAAACCTCAATAATTTCGACATTTCCCTGTAAGTGACTTGCGCGCTCATTTGCACTTTGCACATTGAAAGGTTTCGGCAGAAATACGTCGGCTGCAAGTGCGGAATTACTCAGACACACAGTTACATATGTGCTTATATTTGTGCATAAGTGTGTGTGTGTGTGTGTTCTTGCAACGGCATCAAGTCTTAACAAGTCTTTCAATTGCTCCGTAAATGATTTCGTACTGAGTGTTGACTTTGTGCTGCCTGTTGAAGCATCCAATTGGAAAATAATAAAATGTTGTAAGACGCTATCGGGCGAGCTGCGTACACATATGTAAATGGAAGTGAAAACAAACATATGTATGCATGTTTGTATCAACATGTTTTGTGTACGCGTCTGTGTGCTGTACGCATGGCCAACAGTGCGTATACGCATCGAATCGTGTTTTGTATGTTGAAGAAAGCAATCGCAGCCAAACCATGGAAATTGCGTGAGCAATGTTATTCTTGTGAAAGCTAAATTACTCAGAAACGTAAATGGAAGCAATTCGAAAAGAAGATTATAAGAAGAGAAATTGGGATTTGTTGAACGTTTGAAATAGGCAAATGTAAACATTAGATTTCAACTTAGTTACAACTAAGTCAATTGGTGCATATTTGCATCCGATTGAGATTTGATAATTATTGAAAATAATAATTTTTCTTTAATAGTCTTTAATACTGTAGCGAAAGTATTTATTTTTAATATGTTTTTTAAGTTAGTATAATCAGTTTCTTTCTGATGTTCACTGACAACAGTTATGAGTTAAGTTCAAGCAAGAACGAGTAGATCATTCATGAAAATCATTGCCTTTAAAGCCATTTCACATATAACATCAGCTATGTAAATAAGCAAATTTTCTTATTAGATTGAAGTAATGTTTAGGTTTGTTTAGCATTATTTGAAATCATTGGTTTGGCGCTAATTCACATCACAAATAATTTGTAAGTAGTATGTCAAATGCTTTATTGCCACTGTCACATTAAGTTAAGGAGGCACAGGAATTGGCTAACGACACTCAGAAGCCAACAAGTATATTTGTTGTGACAAAAATCTGCAAGATCTATGACGAGCCTTTCAATTTCTGAGTGGTTTTTGACAGTAAACTCTTATTCAGAAAATTATGAATAGTGGCAGAGCAAGCAAACTACTTCGTTCTCCTTCTACTGCTCACTGAGTTTGTTGAATCACAAATTTCCATTGCAGACCATTCAATATAAAGAAACCAATAGAAACAAACAGTATCGTTAAGACGAAGACGAACTAATTTTCACAGAGACGAGTTAACTGTAGATTGACTATTACCGATATCAAAAAGCAAACTATTAGATAAAACAATGTTGAATTTCACAGTGAAAAGGTTACCCACAAAAATTGACAGAGAAATTTTTGTCTGATTAAGAATAATTTTTATTTTTATTGTTTTGGTTTTTTGTTTATCTTCATTTGTTTTACAAATCATTTGTTTTTATTTGTTGGAACTAATCATCATTTGCTCAAAATTGTTTTCCTTGTTCACTACTCTTAAAAACATTTGTTCCAAAATTGCACAATTTTTTCTATTTTTTTTTAATATAGAAATAAATAAAATGTTTTAAATTTTTGTTAAAAGTGTTCAGTCACTTTAGTTCCAAAAAATAAAAAATATCTAGAACATGTTATTTGTGTAAAACGATTAAATATATCTATAACTTTAGTTAAAAAAATCGAAAAGCAATTTTAGTTTTAATTTTTTATTATTATTTAAAATTAAATCACACTTTTGTTTGGTAAAAAAAAAGTTACATACAAATATTAAACTCCAGATTCCATGAGAACTTAAATTATGAAGTTTGTTTTGTAAGTTTGTGTGTTGAAAAAATTTATTAATTTTGTTATTGATCGCGGTTTAAACAGTTGAAAATAGAGAAACTTCTTTTTTAATTCGCATTTTGAAATAATTTTTACTTTAAATTGTTAAGCATCAATTTCTCGGTGCACTATCCCCACTAATAGTAATAAGAATACATTTGTTTCCTAGTTCCTTTTTCTCCTTTTTCAATACTTCTTTTCCTGTTCGTTATTAACCAGGATTACTGATTTTTAAGTTTGTGTTTTCGTGATCAAAAGTTAGTTAACATGTCTTATAATTTTGTGTCTTCTTTGGATCATCACCGGCCACCCGGTCACGGAAAAAGACACCTATGAATTCATAACTGTCATAATAAATGACAGTAAAATATCAAAAATTCCAATAAAACTGCATCCACTCATGCGATCTGTTGTGCCTACTACAACTTTCTTTCTGTCTTTCTTTCTCCAAGCCTTGTCCTTGTCCGGGTCGGCTCTCCTCGTTCGATATCTCCAAGTAGTACGGTCCTGTGTTGTTTCCTCACTAACGTTTCTACATTGCATGTCCTTCTTGATTGTGTTCAACCAGGTTTTCGGCGGTCTACCAGGTCCTCTTTTTATCTCATTCATCTGCAGCGCTCGCCTTACCGCGTGGTCCTCAGGCCTTCTCATTACATGTCCGTACCCACGGAGACAGTTTTCCTGCAATTTCGAGGTAATTGGAGCGACTTTGCTACTGCCACGGATAAAGTTGTTCTGTATCAAGTATCAAGCAGCGTTACCCCGCTGGCCCAGCGCAACATGCCCATTTCCGCAACATGTAGTTTTTGTTCTAATTTTTGCGGTGCAGCCCAACATAACCCAAGATTCTACTGAACAAATATTTCCAAATATTTTGTAGCCAACATGGCGTATACGTACCATCAGAGTGAAGTTGAATGATTCCGGAGTGTTTTGCTGGTTGCTTGTTGGAAAAACCTCTTCAAACTGTTTCTTTATAATCAAAATCAAATTTTTTTAATTGAAATTTATAATACATTTTAAATGTAAACTTTTGAATTCGTAGAATTCAACTCCACACTCAATGCTGTTAATGCTTTTATCTGTGCTGTAGTAAATGAAGCAAAGTTTTTAATTCATTTTTGTTTTTAATTCATTTTACATATATTTTCTTTTAATTTTTACTTTTTTTGGCATTGTATATAATTAAAATTTTGCAATTCAGTCTTATAGGGTTTTCTCATAGATGTTGAAAAAAAAATATATAAAGTTTTAGCTCACAATAGAAGCAATGGTTACAATGAAATTTTTCCTCTACCCCCGTTGCATCAGTCAGCCTTAACATAAATTCAGCTCACAGCTGCTCGATGCTTGGCTGAGATGAGAGCCCTGCCAACACAATGAAATCGAATTGTTTTATGCTCGAAAATCAGCTCGAAAACTATGCAAAATCGATTAGGCCACACGACCAGAAACTTGTGCATGAAAATGTTGGATGCATTGTGTGTGTGTGTGTGAGTGTGTACACTCCCATTGATAGATAATGACATATTTGAAGTACTTTGTGCTATGATATTGGCATGTCCGCCCTACTCGGCACTGACATGAGCGCTGCCTGCCTGATTGACAAGACAAGAACGGCAAATACGTTGGAATTCAACACACAAACACTCGACGCCCAGTGGTTGATGGATGCCAGAATCGGAGCGCATGCAAATGGAAAATCATATCCATGCAATGCAACAAAGTTTGCCGTTCGTGTCGAATGCGTGTTCTGTCGGCAATGGCGGCTATGTTTTGGCCAACATGCCGCAACATGGCTGCCACGCGCAATATGGCTGTGTAAATTTTAAGGAACATTTGCTGCCGCAGTATGGTTGTCCTTGACTCAGGCTTGCGGGTGTTGTAAGCGGTAACGCAACACACTAAATTGCAGTGTTTAAGGCGCAACTGAACATTGTCTTTTGACCTGCAGTGTTAGCGACTTGCACGTTGATGTGTTCGGGTGATGGGTGCGACGACACAGCCTTGCATACTTTGACTTGTTGGCAGCGTGGCGCAAATGAAAATACCGTAATAAAACTTGATTCCGGTAATTACTTCACTGTTCGTTAAACCGCAGAAGCCAAACAACTAACCGACGCATTGTGGCCCTCGCGGTTTTTCGAGTTTAATTTAAACCGCAAGCAATTTGCTGCACGTCCGACACCCGACACCCTACATACGACCGAATTGGTTGAGTGGATAATGTTGGGAAGGAGGTGGGGCTGGCAGAAATACAAGAAAAAGATTTACTAAGGGATTGATTCTGAATAATAGGCGTGTGTGCATATCTGTGAACTATATAACGTGCAGATAGTTTAATATAAGTTTTTATATAAAAACTGAAAATTTTAATTTACACAAATTAAGTGTAACAAAAATATGTTTATTTTTAATTTAAAGCTTTCTCTATAATTTCAAATTTAATTATTTATTTAGAAAATAATTAAGAGTTTAATTCCTGAAATATTAAAAAAAAATGTTTATTTTTAATATAAAACGTTCTCTATAATTTCATTACTTGTTGAAAACATTTAAAAAAAAAATTTAATTCTTAAATTCTTAAAATGATAAATCTGTATAAAAATTAAATTTGAGTTGATAAATCTTAAAGCATTCATTGATCGATTGATGCTCTTTAAATGTTATTTTAAGTCAATCTAGACCCTTAATGATACCTGTAAGGTTCTTTTTCAAAGCTTCAAAGTGCTGACGAAACAGCCACACTGGAAAAACGAACGGCACAAAATGAACCGTACCGAACCGAACGGAGGGGCAGAACCACAATCGCCACAGTAGGCAAGTTTTAACCAAAATAGGTTAGTATCTTCCATTTGGTTATTTTACTTTCTGTTTGACTTCTTTTAACATAAACCGAATGAGCATTCAAGCAAGACCTTTTTTTTGTTCGCACTGTCAACCGCACAAATACAGGAGGTGCGGTTTCATTTTCTATTTTTACATCATAACCACGTAGAAAAGACCCTTTCGGATTGTTGGACAAAACAAGAAAGAAAGTTTGAAGGAAGTTTTTTGTTTTGGTTTCTAACTTGATTATATAACATTTGGTTACTTTTCCAAACCAAGGTTAGGTTAGGTTAGGTTAGGGTGGCAGCTTAAGAGCTCACGTAGGCCATATTGCGGCCCGTTGTGGTACCACGTGAAGGACGTGGTTGCCCTTCAAGCTTGCACACCCCCCCGGGTGTTAGGCAGGAGCCATCCCGATTCCAAAATGAATCGGGCGATGCGGCCGATGCTGGGTCCTGTAAGGTCGGCCAAGCTGCTGAAAAACGGCGCACCCAGCACCCGGAGTCGTCTCCTTGCTAGTGCTGGGCAGTGGCACATCAGGTGCTCGACGCTCTCCTCCTCACTCGCATCATCGCAACTGCGGCAGAAGTCGTTGAATGGGAGGCCGAGTCTCCTGGCGTGTGCGCCGATCGTCCAGTGTCCCGTCAGCACAGAAACTGTGGAATAAATGGAATTCCGATTCAGTCGGAGCAATTCACGTGTTCTACCTTGGTTAAGCGACGGCCAGGTTTCTTTGGAGATCCTACATAGGTTCTCCTCCGCCCAGAGTCGGTTAGCCAGGCGGGAATAGGCCTGCTTGACCATCAATTTGACGGTCGCAAGGGGGATGCTACACAACGTAGTAGGAGCTGGAAGCAGAGTGCCTTTTCTGGCTAACTCGTCAGCCGCACAATTGCCAGCGATTCCGCTATGCCCCGGGACCCAGCTCAGGTGAACCCTGGCATGCTCCGCTATGTCATTCAGAGCTGCTCTGCACTCCGCAACCAGTTTAGAAGAGGTATATGTACCTATCAAAGATTTTATTGCTGCCTGGCTATCTGAGAAAATACAAATAGCCGAGGGAAGAGAGGGTTGCGATTGCAACCGACCCACTGCTAGCAGTATAGCCATGGTCTCCGCTTGGAAGACGCTACAGTAGTCAGGGAGACGAGCAGTAATACTGGCCCCTAATTGATCACAGAAAACTCCACATCCGACCCTGTTATCAAGTTTAGAGCCGTCCGTGAAGATTTCGATGGCGTTTAGCAGCGGGCGACGGCCTTCCGTCCAGTCGCACCTGCTGGGGATCCCTATAGTGAACTTACGCTCAAAGCTAGGGGGAAGGACTATATAGTCGATATTCGTCGGTGTTGGAAGATCCAACCCTAGTATTCTAGTGTGGCCCAGGTCCGTTCGTGCCCAACTGCATATGGCATTTAGCCGCACAGCGGCAATCTTGGCGGACTGCCTAACTAGAAGACTCGACGGGATCCAATTAAGGATAGCGAAAAGCGCCTTAGTAGGCGTGGAACGAATGGCTCCAGTTATGAGGGTGGCAGCAAGTCTCCTGACTCTATCGAGCTGCTTCAGGTTGACTCGGCTGGCTGCCGCGGGCCACCAGACCACAGCCCCATAGAGAAGGATAGGCTCGACCACTGCCTCATATAGCCAGGAAACAACGCGCGGCTGGAGCCCCCATCTGGCACCTACCGCCCGCCTACAGCAGTAGATGGCCCTGGAGGCTCTTGTTGCCCTTTCAGCGATGTTCGCGCTCCAGGTAAGCTTGGAGTCTAATATCAGCCCCAGGTATTTAACCTCCTTACTCAATTTGAGCGGGGTTCCATTAAGGGCGGGGAGTCTGAAAGGCGGAACCTTGTACTTCCTTGTGAAGAGAACAAGATCCGTCTTTTCCGGGTTGGCCGTAAGGCCACAGGAGTTGCTCCATGAGGAGAGGATGTCCAAGAAGTGATTCATCCGCTCGGAGAGTACACTTGGAAATTTTCCAGCTATGGCCATTGCAACATCGTCGGCATAGGCGACGACCCTGCAGCCAACAGCCTCTAGCTTGACAAGCAGTCTGTTCAGGGTTAGATTCCACAGGAGCGGCGACAGAACGCCCCCCTGTGGAGTACCCCTAGTGACTGACCTGCGAATGTGTGCCGTCCCTAACGTTGAGTTTATGAAACGACTACCAAGAAGGGCGCTGATGAAATCTGTCAATTTACGACCAACGCCAAGTTCAGAGAGAGCCACCCCTATCGCTCGAGGGCAGACATTGTTAAATGCGCCCTCTATGTCTATAAAAGACACTAGGGTGTACTCCTTGAATGCCAGCGACTTGTCTATATAGTCGACCAGAGAGTGCAGCGCGGATTCGACTGACCTGCCCCTTGTGTAGGCATGTTGCGAATCCGAGAGAAGAACTGGATCAATGAGGCTCCTAATATGGACGTCGAGTATCCTCTCGAGGGTCTTAAGGAGAAAAGATGTCAGACTTATTGGCCTGAAGTCCTTGGCCTTGGCGTGCGAGGTCTTGCCGGCTTTGGGAATGAAGACGACATCCACCTCCCGCCATGGGAGGGGGATATGTCCCCATTCCAAACATGCCCTAAAGATCGCGACAAGCCATGGCACCGTCAATTCCGCGCTTTGCTGTAGCTCGGCTGGAATAACGCCGTCCGGTCCCGGAGATTTGTAAGGCTCGAAGGAGTTAATGGCCCACGTGACCGTGGTGCTGTCAATGCGGACGTCCGTTAAGGACCAGGAAAGTGGTTCCTCCGGAACTACCGCTTCAGCGGAGGTGGGAATACTCCCCGGAAAGTGCACGTCACCTAACACCTCCAGGGTTTCCCTACTGGACTCCGTCCAGGCACCGTTTGCCTTCTGGATGGTGGTCGAAATAGATGGAGAGTTACTGAGGATCCTGCGGAGACGGCCGATGTCCGAGACTTTTTCGATACCGCCGCAGAAGGATTCCCACGATTCCCTCTTTGCCTTCCTGACCTCGTGCTTAAAGGCTCTAAGGTCGGATCTGTACGCGTCCCAGGTGTTATACCTCTTGGCCGCGTTAAAAGAGCGCCTGCATGCGCGCCGCAAGCTAGCAATTGTGGTGTTCCACCAGGGTGGTTTTGGTTTTCCCCGGTGGACCCTAGGCTTGCAAGCGGCAGCTGAAGCATGACTAAGCGAATTAGTAAGGGTTGCCACCGCGGTCTCAATGTCCCCTGGACACAAGAGACGCGGAGGAGATGCGTTAAGATTAGAGGATAGGATCGAACAGAAAATTTCCCAATTCGTCCTACGTTTATTGCGGAAGGGGGGCCTGGCCGGTACACTCAGGTCCATATAGAAGCTGATGTACCGGTGGTCGGAGAAGGAGCACTCCTCCAGAACACGCCAGTCCCTGACCAGGTGCCCAGAGAGCGCGTTGGTCAGAGTGACGTCCAGGACCTCCCTCCGAGTAGCGGTAAGGAACGTCGGTTCCGTCCCTCTATTCGCTATAGCTAGGTTATTATCTAGAATAAATTGAAAGAGCGACTCACCCCGTTCATTTGTGTCGCTGCTACCCCAGGCGTCATGGTGGGCGTTAGCGTCCGCGCCGACGATCAGCGGAATGCCCTGTGCGTTGGCTGCTGCAGCGATCTCCCGCAGTGGCCCGTAAGGAGGCGTGGGCCCGTGGTCGTGCGCCATGTAACTGGACACAATCCAGTGGACCTGGCATTGCAGCTCA
This sequence comes from Melieria omissa, assembly GCA_963971225.1. Classification (NCBI taxonomy): domain Eukaryota; kingdom Metazoa; phylum Arthropoda; class Insecta; order Diptera; family Ulidiidae; genus Melieria; species Melieria omissa. Next base: position 33,244,552 of record OZ020269.1, read on the forward strand.
GCGGCTATGACCACGCAGTCCCCGTCGCAGAACCTAGGGAGAAGAGAGACATTAATAGAGTCCTTTACAAGGGTGCAGGCCCTGATTTTACCTGCGCCATGGTGGGATACAGTTTTGTATCCGTTGAGACTCAGCCCGCGAACCCGATCCTCAAAGATCCATGGCTCTTGGACGAGCACAAAGTCCTCCCTGCTGACCGACAGACGGAGGAGGAGGGCAGCCGAGGCCGCCTTAGAGTTGTGGAGATTAATCTGAAGAATCCCCACCATCTCTAGGAGCATCGACCACCGTGACGTCGCCGTCCTCCTTCCCGACGAATATATCGTCCAGGTCGGACAGCGAGATATTGTCATCCTCGGGGTCTCCTTCGGTCCTTACCTCGAGACCCTCGAAGAAGTCGCCAATAAGTTCCGAGGCGGAGACGACACTGTCGGCGCCATCCTCGGAAACGGAGCCCCGGACGGAGGGCACGGCAGAAGGCCCCGGTGTTACACCTGTTAGGTTCTGCCGCCCGGAAGAGGACTGGTCACCTCGGTAAACCCGCAGTGTGACGGAGTCAAAACCATAGCTGACTACGCCCCCGGTAGCAGCAAGTGGTTGGAGGGATTCTTTGTTAAGAAAGACCAAGGCCTCCCTCAGAGAGCCCCGCGGTTCGCTGACCCAAGCTACCTTCCAATTATGGGTAGGGAGCTCAGGGTTACCGGTCTTGAGGTAATGGAGAATGGCCGCCGGGTCCGATGGTACTGCCGGAACCCAGGTTTTGGCACGCGGTCTGCTGGGGATTTCATCCCGTGGCACCGCTCGCAGACTGGCGCCCGGCCACACTTCGCCCAGCTTTCCAACCGCCATGCGGAACAGGTCCGCAGAGCGTTGGTCGGCACAAGCCATCAGCTTTACGTGGCCCTGATGCCAGCCTGCGTCCCTGCACTTAGGAGGTACACCCGGATTCGCAGCAAGCACCTCATCGTAGACGGACAGTAGGGCCAACCTGACTGTCCGCCATTTCTCAGCCGAGATCGCACCGTCCGCATTGTTAGCGTCAACGATAGCCATCACCAGGCTGCCCTTGGCAATCTCGCTAAAAGTCCGACCAGATGCCGGAGTCGGAGCCGCTAGTTCCAAACCAAACTGGTTAACAAAATTCTGAACAAATGGCAACTGTGGACAGAACTAATAGAAATGCGAGAGCGTGCGGATGACAATGAGAGTAAAATAAACGAACTTGATGCATTTTTGTACAAAAATTTAAAAATTAAAAATGTTCTGCATTGCTTGGGTGTGAGTCTTGTCATGTTACGAAAGGTATAGAAACTATTAAAAATTCAACACTCAAAAACCAAACAAGATATCTTTATGATACTGCGTACAGGAGTCGCTAGGGTCAAGGTCTCTATTTAGGTTTGCTTAAAATACTCGCGTTCTAATGGATCATTACTTCAACTCTAATACGTATCTCCTTCTAGAATCGTCAAGGAGCCAAAAGATATATATGAGTAGGCTACAGACCTCGTATGATACTCTATGGCTCAACTGAGATTAGTAGACTTGCAGAGGTGTCTTCTGCTTCTGCTCGACACTGGCGAAGTGGATCATTGTTTGAAATGCAGACTTCTTCCCAACTCTATGATTCAACTCTGGACATAGTTTTGTGGTCACTGTTTTGTCAGTAGACTCACAGTTGTCTTTTCCTTTTGTTCGACACAATTTCACATGTTCAGAGAATATGCTCAACGATTTTGTTCACTGTTTGATATAAGTGATCTGGACCACTTTTGTTTGTTGGTTTGGATCATTGTTTGATATAGATACACCATCCTAACATGTTGTTTTTCTTCTTCTTCTTTATGGCAATATAAAGTGTGATCCATTCTGTGGTGCTAAGTAAAAAACCACTTGCGATTCAAATTGTATTCCGATTTTTATATTACAATTCTAAATCACCTATAATAATTATTTTATCATTATGAAAAGAAGACAACATAATTTATTGACCACGAGACTTTTCTTTGGTATTCAGTCTTTTAAAAGTAGTTTGCATTATCTTTTTGGCATATTTCGGCTGGAACGTCGCTCATTCCTTGAAAAGATTGGGGGAGTTGCACATTTATTCGAGTAATCTTATGACATTTTTAATAGCCAAAGGACATAACAGTGCACAGTCTGGAGAGTCAGTAAATATCGCCGAACAATGGAGCAAATTTTGAATGTTTTTAAACAGGAACCAAAATGGGGCATGTTGTTTAATTTGTTTGTTAATTTGTTACCTCGTTGAAACCACAGATTTTCAAGATCCATGTCAGCAATTTTAGGACAGGCGTTAAGAACAGAACAGAACAGAACAAGACAGTAGTCTTCATTATCGAAGAAATGCTTCTTCTTTAGGACTTTGTCTTTTCAACCTGCTCAATAGTTTATATCTGATTTTATCTAATCATATTGTAAGCTGACCCTGACCTGGATCTAAAGGCCGATTCTAGCTGCCGAAAAAACTGTCTAGCTTTGACTGCTTATTTTGAAAGCATGAAGCAACGAATCGAAATTCTTCGTTCCTTTGCTTTTCTTTGATATTTGTTTTTTGGTTCTTAGTTATTGTTCAAGTAAAAAACAATTCATCATAGTTTCTCCCTTAGTTGATGCTGAACTTGTCAACAATCTCAAACGTCTTTCATTAAATTTAAATTTTAAATTTTTAAAGATTCTTTAACCGTAGAGCTACGTTAAAAAACGGGTCGAAAACGACCCAGATTAAAATCACACACACAAACTATAAAAAATGCAAAGCCAACTTACTTTTAAAAATATAATATATTATATAATATATAATATATAATATATAATATATAATATATAATATATAATATATAATATATAATATATAATATATAATATATAATATATAATATATAATATATAATATATAATATATAATATATAATATATGATTTCGATGTATAATATCCAAGTAAGAATGTCATGAAAAAACAGCTAAAAATAATAGAAAAATTAAAAAATTTAAAAGTACAAACAAGAAAAATTTGGTCGAACACGACCCAAACGTAGGTCTACGGTTAAATGTACTGCTTTAAACTGGTCTGCACCAAAAACATTTTGTTTTTCTGAATCAATTCCACTTTTGGTACAATTTAAAAATCTTCCAGCATTTGTCACAACCATCTCTTTGTCCTAAAAGTTTAAAGTTGATCTTTTTTTTATTTTTCGATTTTTACATTTTAAATTTTTACATTTTTATCCTTAAAGTTTTAAAGTATTTTTAAAAAGACATCGGATCAAAAAATTAAAAATTAAGTGCGCTCCGTTACTATAAATGAACCTGAATGATCTCTAATTTCCCATCTATATTGATTTTTGCATGGGTCAAAAGTTCTGTCACACAGTGTAATACCATTCAATTTCTATCAGACCATAGCAACGCCCACCAAACCATTACTTCAACATTCAATTTTACATCCATGGCTACACTGGCGCCGCGTAGGGTGTTTCGTGTTCATTTATTACATCAAAGAAGAATTCAATTGCTTTTGCGTGCTGCAAATTTGACTAATTAAATAACGGTATTTGCGTTAATTTAATTAATGTTTCGATTGCCAGAATGTCCAACATTTCGAAGGCGTCGTTTGTAAATCAATGTTTATGTTGCTGCAATTAAATTAGTTTATGTGGTTAGAGGAAATTCAAACATTAAATAGGAATTTGCACAAAGTATTTGGAGCAAATGAAAATGTCTAAAAATAAACATTGGACATGATTTGGCGTTGCATGGATACTCTTAATAGTAGGTTTTGAAGACGTGTCAAAATCTTTCATTAGTTAAAGTTTCATGGAAAAACCAGTAAGCCAACACCGGTTTTGAAGATAGTCAGTTTTTAATTTTCCATTCTAGAATTAATAGAGTTATTAGATCATTGAATTATATTTAATTTAATTTCGCAACATTTGCCGCACTGTCGAGAATTAACTGACGTTGAAATGAATTCAATTTTCAGTGCCGTCGTTTGCTGGACTTTCTCTGTTTACATTGGACTATTACGTTGGGTAAATGGCTCGGACCGACATTGTCCGAATGACTGCAAAGTGGACTGTCAATAATGACCGCAGACGGACAAATAAGCCAACAAACCGACAGCCATGTACACTGGTATTTGTGAACATGCCTTGAATGTGTGGAAATGTTGTTCGGCGTTCAGCAAACGTGCATGTGATGTGTGTCTATGGCTGTGCATGTGTGTGTGCATGTTGAAGGTTGTGTTGTGCTGTGTTATGGCAAAGAAAATCATTTGTTTAAATATTTGCTGACATTTCAAATTACCTACATATCCATGTGTCGACAGACTTATTAAGATCTTCACTTCAAGGTCATCCATGCAAAAAGCTATAACAAAATAAAATTATTTTTAATTTTAAGTGAATCTATGTTCATATACTTGACTCACACTGATTATTTATTTCAAGAAAGTCTGCATTAGACATTTGATTCCTCTGGCAAGGTTTCGTGTAATGTACGAAATAATTTTGAGTTTTTAGTTTTTATTTCCTGTCCTACATTGATTTTGGAGCCAGTCTGCTTGCTTAAGCAAAAATTGGGTCATGTCTGGTGAAAGTTGTTGCTGGATATTCCAGCAACCGTCACACAAACAAACAATGAATTGTGAGATGATATTTCTTTCTAAAATCTACAATTTCCGAACAAGATTTTTGCTATTAGCTTACTTCTTCTTTCTGATTTGATGATCTATTGGTAGAACAAATTCCAAAAATTCATTTAAAAATTGCCTAGAACTAAGCGTGATTTGACTGCGCAAACACCACTTTGTCATAAGTGTAATATTATTGTAAGATATATAAAGAGTTACTTTCTAGTTAGTTATCTATTCCTCTACAACCCATTATTGGGTTGCTGGCTGCCACAAAACTTATCTCCAGGCTTTTCTACTTTGCGCGCGCCTTTTCCAATTAGTCATACCAAAAGATGATAGAGTGTCCTCAACATGGTCCTTTCACCGGAGACGCGGTCTTCCTCTTTCTCTTTCTCTTCGTCATCGACCAAAACTATTCTTCTTCGCCGGAGCTTCATGCTCATTCGCTGTGCTACTCCAAACAACTCACACAGCTCCTTGTTGGCTCGTATTTTATAGTTGTTCCCATTACCAACAGGTCCAAAGACTTTCCAAAGCACCTTAATCTATGAAGACGAAGCTCATAAAGATAGATTGCGGTTAGAGCTTCAAACAAAGTCCGGACAGTCCGAACGGTCCGGATTTTCGAACAGTTAACTTCATGTGAAACTACTCATATTTTATGCTCAAAGTATGTTTTCTTACTTCATACGAACTTTCTGCAGTGCTTTCAACATTAAGGTTTTACATCCATTTCTCAACACTTTGCCACTTAACACCAAAGTGGTTTTGGCGATTGCAATCGTTGGTATCTCTTTTTGGCGGCTTATTGATCGGACTTGAACTTTCCGAGATATTGGTTGAAGTCCGTTCGCGCGTCTGACTTTCCCATACAAGATCGTAATTTTTCAAGGCCAGATGGTCCGAAGTCCTGAGAGTTTGAAACAGTTATTGTAATACTCGCAAATTGTCGTAAGAATCCTTCGTTCTGTTCTTGTCGGTGTTCGAAGATTGGTTTAGTTAGCGAGAGAAAAGTCAATTTTGTGTATCTCAAAGCTTGAGAGTTCACCAATTAAATATTCTTTTATATAAAATGCTTTATATTTTATTGTTTGTGTTGTTAACTTAATGAAATTCTAAATACCCATTCAAATAAAGTTTTCATTTCAACATCAATTCGAATTTGTTAACATTCTGTCTTCCCTTTTAGTTATTCTCGCTTTCTTCGACGCAAACACGTGTCTGCTTCTTTCGAATTTCTCAGTGTATCCAAAAACAAGCAACAATACATAATGTCATTGTTGTTATTCATACAAATTTGCTTGTCATGTGCTTATCTCTCTTTCTAACAAACTTTGCGATTCTGCATACATGTGCCAATCGATTTCAGGGTTTCCGTTCAACTGCGATTTACTGCGTTGGTGCTATGCTGAGATTTATGGTTTTAACATTTCAAACAAAAACAGAAATATTTGTATGCATGCATGCGTGTGTGTGTGTGTTTGCGATTGAGAAAAACAATAGCCCCTGACTCGCCCAAAAGTCGTTTCCAAACTGGCGAAAAGTCATTTAAACTTTTCCTTTAAAATTTGTGACAACTGACGTTACAAGAAATGTTTCACATCGACCGCCCGCCATGAAATTTAAAAATGACAAACACGACAATACACAACATCACACGAAAAGACATTAAGGTGGTTTTTATTGTGTTGAAGTTTGTTTTGGTTTTAAAAAAGTTTAGCGATACGATGGAAATTCAACTGTAATAGGTAGATTTTGTTTTTAAGGCTGAAAATCGGTGTTAATATTGCAAATCGCAATTACTTTTAATTTTTTTGGTCGAAAAGAAAAATAAAAACAAAAGGTAACAGAATTTGCGAATTTTTTGCTATTCGAATTGTTCTGTTTAAAGCGTCTCTAATTGTTTCGTGATAAAAAGAAAACTGTGATAAAAAATTTCTGTACTTTCTTCTTTATTATAACAAAGGTAAAATTTTTCTCTTTGATTTTGCTTTGGCAGAAATGGACCGAGGTTTAGGTTTGTTTAATAGATTGTGTTCTAAAAATGAATCTGTGAAAAAATAACAAACTTTGATGCATTGAAACGCATATACAAAGTATTACAAAGTATCTGCCAATACGGTTTCCGAAGACAGCGATCGACGGGAGACCTTATGGCGGTCCGACAAATGGAACCATAGCATTCTAAATCTGAAAGCAAGGTTGTTGCATTGGATATTTCCAAGGCCTTTGACCGGGTGTGGCATAACGCACTCGTGTCAAAATTGATTGCCTATGGTGTCGGTAGTATCTTCTCTCGTTGGATAACGAGCTTCCTCCATGATCGCTCTATTCGTATTGTAATAGACGGCATAGCCTCGGAAAAGCATTCCCTTAGCGCGGGAGTGCCGCAGGGTTCGGTCCTTTCTCCAACCCTTTCCCTGATCTTCATCAACGACCTACTGTCGTCGACGAAGAATCCCATCTACTCGTTTGCGGATGACAGCACCATTTGTCATTCATATTCCTTTACAAAGCGCCCCAGCTCTTTGGAGATTGAGAGAGAACGGCACCGTATGAATGACACACTTAATAGCGACCTACAAACAATCTCCAAGTGATGGATGCTCCAGCGCACTACGCACTACAGAGAAAGTTCGTTTCTGGCCCGTACAGCGCGGATGTGGAATGGTCTCCCTGCGGATATTTTCCCCGGCACTTATGATCTCGATGGGTTCAAGGCCATAACCACTTCACTCATAACCCTATCTCCTAACCTTTATATCCTTCTTGAACCAACGCAATGCTTCGCATTAATATGGGTCATCCCCTGCGCGTTTGTTCGTGTTAAAAAAAAATCCATACATGGTTCCACTGTCTATATTTGACTCTCAAAGAGGTTTCTTAAAGGGGTCTACGAAGACCTACTTTTTCTAAAACACTTGATTCGACGTTGTGTTAACACAAAAGATATTTGACTGCTATGTAGACTTCTATGTAGACACGTCTCTCACGATAGTTTTTCGGGTTGAGATTTTCGAGTTCAAGCTTTTAAGTATTTGTACAATCTCTTCTCTTGTAAGGTGAACATTACATTTACTATTGAATTTTTTGTGCATATCTTAATGAAGCTGTATTGAAAAAACTCTAAAGCATTGTGGGCTCTGGTCTTCGTTACCTACAGTTTTCCGATTATATTCAACAGTTTCTTACAAATCTTAAGTCAGTTGCAAGTGGACAAATGCTCTTGTATCTGTTGTTTGCCAACATTATCACTAAACGTTCTGTCAGTTGCTTTTATGTTCCGAGTAAAATTACTTCAAATGTTCAAACATGTTAACTCCGTCATTGAGAATTCGAACTCAAAAGAATTTCCGTATCTATTGACCTCGATTTCGCACTGTTCGAGATCCCACCATTAAGCAGTGGAACTTGGCAGCACTGCACATCAGACCGATTACTTAGCCAGGGTTATCGATGACCGGTGGCGTGGGTCGGAGTGTTTGCTTCACAGACTCGTTTTCAAATAACGGACAGCAGTCGACGTGTCGGAGCCTGTGCGGTCTGCGCAGCTATTTTTCACTAATTTGTAAAATTCAAAAGGTTCAGAAATAAACGGTTTTTGTTCAACAGTTCAGCTCTTTCACGAACATTTTGGTGCCTCCTGTGAGGAATTGAAGTTCACGGCGCGATGGCCGACTTGAATTTGAGGGCTTCCGCGAGAACGGCGCTGGAGCGGGTGGCCGGCGTTGTGGACGCCGAAGGCTACGCACCAGACCAAGTGGAAGTCGAGCAGATGCTGCGGATGATTGAATCACATTTCAATCGGTTTACAGACCATCATTTAGCGCTGGTGTCAGCAGCGCAAGAAGGAGAAATTCTCTGTCATAACGCTTTATACGCTCGGGTGGAGGAAGTATACAGCAAAGCTTGTGTAAAATTGCGTCGGTTTACCGTTACTGATGCAGTCGACCGTGAGTGCGAGTCAGTCCGGAGCCACGTAGCTGACATGCGACTCGATCCATTGAAAGTTCCTGACTTCGACGGCCAGTACGAGAATTGGCTCGTGTTCAAAGATATGTTTGAGTCACTGGTCCATAAGCGAGCAGATTTGGACCCGACATACAAGTTGGGCAAGTTGCGCCAATGTGTGAAGGCAGATGCAGTGGCCATGATTGGACATGTGTATAGTGGGGGATATGAACAGGTGTGGGCGGAGCTGAAGCGACGCTTCGATAACCCAAGGATGCTGATTGTAAATCACGTCAACCGTCTACTCGATTTGCCGTCAACCCCTCAGCAGAGTAGACGTACGCTGCAGGGTATCGTCGATTGCGTTCGCAACACCACACGGGCGCTCAAAGTGATGGAGCTGCCGGTCGAGCAATGGGATGCGATCTTATACCCGATTGTTCTCCGGAAATTACCAGACGTCACTCAACTGGATTGGAACAAGAGTCTGCGGGACACAGCGCTACCAAAACTCGAGGATATGCTGGTCTTTATCGAAAACCACGCCATGTCTTTGCCAGCAGTGACTTCTAGTGGAGTTGCACATCGGCAACCTGAGTCGGGGTACCCGGTCAGGCGGGACGGAGCTCGGCGCTCCGTGAAATCCAATGTCGCTGCAGCACAACAATCTCCACTTGCACATCTTGTTTCAGATTCAACAGCCGCAGCGGTGTGTCCGTTCTGTCAGGGGCAGCATCGCCTGTGGAAGTGCCTACAATTCAAAGCCATGGGAGTCGAGGGCCGGCGCAAGACTGCGTCCAATCTAATGCTATGCTACAACTGTCTGTCGCAGGGACACATACAACAGAACTGCCGTGCGAGCAACTGTCTTAACTGCCAGCAACGCCACCACACGTTGCTGTGCCCGTCAACGTCTACACATCCTAGATCGTCACTGTACCCGTCCGGAGCTCCGAGTGCTTCGACTCCGGAGGGAAACGCGCAGCCACCGGGAGCACCTTCGGGCCGAGGGGCAGGTGCGCAACCGCAGGTCCAAATGCGGTCTCAATGACTCACCGACACGGTGCAGTCATTCGTCGTCCATGGTAACCAAATCGTTCTGCTTGCCACAGCAAACGCATTTCTCGTTGACAGCCATGGCGACCACATACTATGTCGACTACTTTGCGATCCAGGATCTCAGGTTAGCTTTCTGAATGAATCCACGGTTCATCGCTTGAATATTCACAGGGAAAGGTACGAATTAGCCGTGGAAGGTGTGGGTGCAAACAAGAATACCTATACACGCGGCCGAGCTTCAGTCATCCTGCGCTCACTCGTTGACGACAATTTCGAGTTGGAGTTCAGCGTACACATTCTGCGCTCTATTACGTCAAATCTTCCAGTGACCAGCATAGACGCGAACTGTTGTAGCCACTTACGCAACATACAACTGGCCGATCCAACTTTCGGTACGCCAGGCCGGATAGACTTACTCATCGGTGCTGATATTTGGGGAAAGGTTCTCCTCGACGGTGTCATTACCGGGGGCGGTAATGAACCATGCGCTATTCGGACGCGCCTCGGTTGGGTGGTGTTCGGCCCGGCAACGGCCAGCACGCCTGGCAATCAACAGCTGCACACATTCTCGGCATGCAAATGTGTTGGCGAGCAGAGACTAGACAAACTAGTTCGCAAATTCTGGGAAATCGAAGAACCAGCCAGTGAGCTGAATGCTGCTGTCGATTTCTGCGAGCAAATATATACAAATACAGTGAACCGCAACTCTGATGGCAGATACGTCGTCCAGATACCGTTCCGCCCAGACGCACCAGCCCTGGGCAATTCTTATCCGAATGCAGTCCGGCAATTTCACCAACTCGAGCGGCGATTGGCTGGCAATTCCGAACTGCGCGAGAGGTACGTGAGCTTTATGCGTGAATATATTGCTTTAGATCATATGGTCGACGTACTTCATTCCACATCACGCAGTCAGTGCGAAATTTCGAGTCGTCTTCAACGCATCGGCTCGGACGTCGAACGGTGTATCGTTGAACGAGACACAGCTGGTCGGACCCCAGCTTCACGATAACTTGGTGGATATCATCTTAAGGTTTCGTCGATATCAGATAGCTATCACCGGAGATGTGGAGAAAATGTTCCGGCAGATTCAAGTTGATGCTTGCCATCGTTCATGGCAACAAGTTCTATGGCGCGAGGCGCCGTCAGAACCGCTTCGTACATACCAATTGAAAACCGTCACCTACGGAATGGCAAGTAGCCCATTCAATGCTATTCGTACACTACGCCAGTGTGCCGATGACAATTATCAAGTGATTGCCGACGCCAGCCGGGCAGCGGCAGCGCGGGAGAGCATATTGAGTAATTTTTACGTCGACGATTATCTCGACAGTGCCGAAACGGCAGTTGAAGCGATTACGTTGGCAAAAGACGTCGACAACATACTTCAGCAGGGTAAGTTCCACCTCAGGAAATGGAACTCCAACAACGCGGAGACACTCGCAGTCATCAACGGCTCGATGTTGTCCGCTTCCGAACTGGATCTGAGTGAACCAGTGTCCACAACAGTTCTCGGACTTCACTGGCAACCAGGGACCGACGAACTCTTCTATAAAATCCACACCACATCTGCAGAGGCAGAACCGACGAAACGGAGCATTCTTTCCAAGGTCGCGCGACTATACGATCCCACCGGACTGCTAGCTCCCGTCATCGTGACCGCCAAGATTTTCATCCAGGCACTATGGAAGGAAGCTCTCGACTGGGATTCGCCACTCCCGACAGCCCTTCGAGATCAGTGGCTGACATTTCGCCATGCACTGCCGCAGTTGTCTCACATTCGTGTTCCCCGTTAGCTGGGGATGACACGAGCTGCGACAACTACGCTACACGGGTTCTGCGATGCTAGTATGAAGGCATACGCAGCAGCCATCTACGTTCGCAGCGTCGACTCGACCGGACACACTCAAGTGTCACTGGTGGCGGCCAAGACAAAGGTCGCGCCGGTGAAAACGATCACCATTCCAAGACTCGAACTTTGTGCGGCTCACCTGTTGGTCACTCTATGCAATAATGTTCGTAGGTCACTTCGTATGGACGAAGCTGAATACACATTGTGGAGCGACTCATCTATTGTTCTTTGCTGGTTGGGGAAACCAGCAGCGACTTTGAAACCATACGTTGCAAATCGCGTGTCGTACATTCAGGTCAATTGCGACATCAGGCGTTGGCGATACATTCGCTCTGGACAGAATCCAGCCGACTGTGCTAGTCGGGGGATATCACCCCCGGCGCTTGAGGATCATCCGTTATGGTGGAACGGACCATCCGGTCTTCGACGTATCATCGAGGTACCCATTGATTCGCCAACCTTGACTGAATCCGAAGAAGAAGCTCTTGATGCCGAACTCAAACCGGCGCGGGCACTCATCAGTGTTATTCCGGTATCAAAGCTTACAACTCGTATCTCTGGAGCAGAGATACCACTTGTCGACAGATTCAGCACGCTACAGCGCCTGTTGCATACAACAGCGCTCGTTCGACGTCTGCGTCCAGCCGGACGACCATATTGGAGGCGGCCCGTCATTGCGGCCAGCGAAGCAAGGGAGGCGCTGTTCCTCCACATACGTGCAGCACAAGGTAACGCATTCTGTACCGAATTAACTTCTCTTGGGTCTCGTTCCAGTGTGAACTCGACCAGCAAATTGCTTCAATTTGATCCTTTCATCGATGACCACGGCATTATTCGAGTTGGAGGCAGATTACAGCATGCTGATCTACCTTATGATCACCGTCATCCAATGATCATCCCTAAGGACTGCGCCTTAGCGGCATTGCTAATCAACAACGCACACCGGGTCACCCTGCACGGAGGTATCCAGCAAATGCTTCAGTATCTGCGCAAGCAATTCTGGATCCTGAATCTGCGATCCGCTGTCAAGTCTCACATTCATCGCTGCGTGGTCTGCAAGCGACATCAACGGTCGATGCAACAACAGCAGATGGCTTCGCTTCCACGGTCTAGAGTTCTTGCTGCGTCGCCATTTAGCAGTGTGGGACTGGACTACTGTGGTCCGTTTAATATTCGACTCGGCAGTCGCCGAGCTCAAACGACAGCGAAAACATACGCTGCAGTATTTGTTTGTATGTGTACAAAGGCAGTACACATTGAGCTGGCTGAAGATCTCTCAACTCGGGCATTTTTAGATGTATTCGACCGGTTTGTCAGTCGCAGAGGCTACTGTCGAAACCTGTATAGTGACAACGGTACCCAATTTGTCGGTGCTGATCGACAACTGCAGCGAGATCTCACCAACTGGCATAATTCACACGCCGAACAGCACATCGCCGACGCGGGAGTGACATGGCATTTTATTGTACCGGCCGGACCCCACCACGGCGGCCTCTGGGAAGCAGCTGTGAAATCGGCGAAGAAACATCTACTACGCGTGGTGGGGAGCCAGACACTTCACTTCCACCAGTTCACTTCACTTCCGCATTGAGGCATGTCTCAACTCGAGAGCCTTGATTGCTCTACACGACGATCACGAAGGCGGCACGGCACTCACGCCTGGTGAGTTCCTAATTGGGCGACCACTTCTGGCTAGACCAGAACCTGACGTTCCCGACGTAGCGGAGAACCGCCTCAAACATTGGCAGCGACTGCAGAAAATGTACCAGCACTTCTGGCTTCGTTGGCACAACGAATATTTAACACTGTTACAAGCTCGGAGTAAATGGGCTCGGCCTGAACCCAACATGAAGATCGACGACGTAGTCATCATTCACAATGAGAATCTACCACCCACTCGCTGGCGCATCGGCCGGATCGTTGGTGTTCAGCCGGGCAGTGATGGCCTAGTGAGGGTGGTGACCATTGAATACAATACGGACAAGCGGGCGCCGGACGGCCGCCCAATCAAACACCAGTGTCAGCGGCCGGTGCAGAAGGTCTGCCGCCTGACAGAAGCACATGAGGAAATCCTGGACCGTAACGGCCCAGCCGGGCAGGAATGTTCGAGATCCCACCATTAAGCAGTGGAACTTGGCAGCACTGCACATCAGACCGATTACTTGGCCAGGGTTATCGATGACCGGTGGCGTGGGTCGGAGCGTTTGCTTCACAGACTCGTTTTCAAATAACGGACAGGAGTCGACGTGTCGGAGCCTGGGCGGTCTGCGCAGCTATTTTTCACTAATTTGTAAAATTCAAAAAGTTCAGAAATAAACGGTTTTGTTCAACAGTTCAGTTCTTTCACGAACACGCACTGTGTACAGAAAAGTTTAAAAATTCACTAAATACACATTAGCTATAAATAATCTTCTTCAATGAATGCATTGTTAATCTTTAAGGAATTTCATTTCCATAGACAAGTTGACTTTAGCCTTTTGACTATTGATTTTGATTTGAATCTGACCTCGAAATGGTTTCATAGTGCCTCATAATCAATTTCAATGGACAAAAGTAAACTCAAGTGACCTCTGCTTGATGAATGAAAGAAAACTGTCTGAACTGAAATCACTTAGCTCGAATTCCGGCAGAGCGGCACATCCATGCTTTACCCTTTGGGTGCAGTTGTCGCAGATATTGATTAATGATTAATTAATAATAATAATTGATTGGCACGACAGCCCGCTTACGCGAGACTAAGGCCTAGCTTCCCGCAACCACCCGTGTTGTGCGTGTGAATTTTGTACGCGGGTGGAAGGGACCTACAGTTTTATGCCGGTTCCGAACGGCAGGTTGGGAGCTTTTTCATAGGCAATTTTTACTCTCAGAGGTTTGCCATTTCCAGCTGAGAGGACAGCCACCGAAAGAAAAAACGAGTTTCCCGTTATTTTTTTTTAGGTGTTACTACATGCAGTATTCGATCTTGCGTCGCTTTGCATGCGACTCGTTGGACCGCGCACTAACCAACTGATTAATTGATTAATTGATTGATTAATGATTACATAACCGATTATTAGGGCGGACATGGCTTATTTGTCTGGCATTAACGCTGCTAAAAGAAAACTAAATTTGAATGTTCCGAAGCGTTTTGCAGTGGTTTTAGTGAAAAGCCGAAATAAGGACCACTCCCGACGCAAGTCAGACATTGTTTTTCGAACAAAAATCACAACAAAAGCTACACAAACAACCATAAATAATAAACAGAAATGAACAACATTGAAGGAACAACAATAAGAACAACTATTGCAATAAAACCCAAGTCAGTCAGTCAACAAACACAGAGCCAATGAAAGGCGATGGCAGCATTTTGTAAAATTTGAGCTTTTGACTTTAAAAAGCATTTTCCGCACTGCCTTGGCAACTTGGCAACAGCACGTCACAACAACAACAATAACAAGGAAAGTGACAGCGACCACGGCAACATGGCCAGCAACGAGCCCATTTTCAGATACCTTCGAGGTTTGGGTGTTCGCTTCGTTGCGCTGCTAGTTTTACGCTCAGTACACAAACACAACAACAACTTAACTCTGTGTGTGTGTGTTGGCAAATAGCAAAATCAATGCGAAAGTAAATAAATTTACGCACTCTCCCCCCCCACAGGCCATTCCAGTTGTGGGTGCGTGAACTGTGCGACAAACCCAACCCAACCTGCTGGCAACACCAGCAACAACGGTAACAACGCAAAATGATAAAAGTTTTCCCATCTCCAGCCCCAACTTCGTTGCGCCACGTCGCGCCAACTTATAAAGTGAAATGTGCCATGTAGCTGGCCGCTTTTTGGGCACATTCCCCCCCTGCCCCTGTCCCACCACAGCCGTTGTCGTCATGCTACTGTGTTGCTGAGCGGGCGGGCACGCGGGTGTTTTATTGGAGCGGATGCCGTCGCTTATTGACATCAAAGCCCAAGTTGAAAACGTTGTAAAATGTCGAAATGGCGCTTGTCAGTCGCACACAGCGGCAGCATAGGTGCAATAACGGTACACTTCCCTTCAGCTACTCGGCTGCCACAGGAACCCAAACGGTGTCACTTCGATCGGTGTTAGCCAACAGAAAGTGTGCTCAGGATTTTTGGCTCAAAAACTTGTTGACAATTTCCTAAAATTGAACCGCAACTACGGTGGCAGCGCTGCCAACCAAATGAGTCTTTGTGTGTTTACCCGCTCTGCTCTGTGAAAGATTTTGACAAGTTGTGTTGACAAAGCTTGTAATTGTTATATGTACATAATAACAAATTTGGACAGCAAGAAGTTTTTGTTCAGTAAGCGGTAAGCCAGCTAGAAAAGCAGTTTTCCATATTCAGCCTTAAGGCGTCAAAGTTGGGTTGCAATTTCCATGATGATAATTATGTTCTCTATTTCACATTTCATCGCAATTTCAATGACTATTTAACAATATTAACAATATTATAGCAATAATAGTACTAATAAAGTGCAAAATAAAAGATTTTATTACGATTACGATATTAATGTTGGACCTCGACTTGATCTGGGACTTTTGAGCATGTGCAAGGGGCCTAAACTGGCCTATGTGAGTTTCCCAAGCTGCCACCATATAACCTAACCTCACCTTCTTCTACAGCGTGGCGCAAAAGTTTTCACCCTTCGAATAAATCACCTATCATCTCTTTTAACTTTAGTTTCGTTATGAGCAAGTAAGCAGCTAAATAAAATTGGGGAGTCCCCTTAATCGTCCACAATTATTCTCAAATGAAGAATGTTTGTTTTCACGTTTAGTTTATTTTCCCCTTTTCGGAACAGTCTAGGAAGCCCAGCACTCAGACAGTATGGACTGCGACTTGATGTTCCGTGTTAATTTGCTTTAAATCTATCCAACCTCCGGAGCAATCTGGTAGAATCTGTTGTGTCAAGGAGTTTCTCAACACAGTAGTGGCAAGTGTCTCAAATCTGTTTCGGTGGAAGTAGTCAGCCATTTCATTGTCCTCCTTGTAGGCAGCACATAATGCACTCTTGCGGACTACGAAGCGACGTACCAGACAGACGAACAACGGACATTCCAGTTCCTAACGTTGAAGCGGACGGCCGTGTTGCCAGATCAGGAGATTTCCTCTTGATTGAGGAGATTCTTGGCCTTTTAGAAGAATTTTAAGGAGGAAAAATGGTTTAGGAGAAAGTTTTGGAGATTTTTATTTTATGTTAGGGGATTTTTCTGATCCTTACTGGATTTTTAGGAGATTTTTGGATAACGACGTATGATGTATTAGGAACATATTTTGTATTATTTTTTTAATTATTGCTATCAAATGAAATCCCGCTAAAAATTGCACTTTTTGTTTAATTCATTTGTTATATGTTTTGTTTCTGTTAACTTTTTGTTGTTTAGCTGAAGATGAATAAAAAGGCTGCATTAAAAAAAATGCATTTTAATAATTTTTATTTTTTTATGAAAAGTTTTATTCCTTTAAAATGACGCAAATTATAAAACAATTTTTAAGTTTTAGGAGGAAATTTCAATTATTTCAATGCCATTCAAATAGTTATAGTAAAATAATTCAATTAAGTGCGTTTTTGTGCAAATGAATGAAATGAAATAAAGATAAATTATAACCCAACAGTTATGGCAATTCAAACGATTCCCAATGGCTCACAAGAAAAATAGGTTTTTTTCCGAAAAATCAGACACTGTGCACATTTTTGCAGGTCGCTGCCGTTCACGTATTGAAAATTTACAATCGCCCCAACCCCAACCAGTGCTCGGACAATCTAAAGCGGAAAGCACGGCCTAAGCTGCCCGCCGGACTCTGGTGGCAATTACAGTTGGCCAGTTATTGTTGTTTGTCGATTGAAGTGCTCAGCTTTTGGCTTACAACTTCCGCGGCTGGAATGCAATTTCGGGAATTCTTTGCGCTGAGACGTTCGTCGGCCATCGACGGATATAATTACAGTTGTCTGGCCGTCGCCTTTTCTCGAGCTTCTGGTTTGCTGTGCCTTTGCTTTGCTTTAGTCGTTGTTTGCAAAGTTCACGGACGTGTTCCGAGCGCTTTCAATTCTCCGTCAGCCAGTTCAAGTTAAAAATGTACTTCTCTACGAATAAGCAAACAGACAAACGCACTTACGTACATTTATGTGTGTCCATGTGAAATAATGTTCGTGGTTTGAGGCCGTTGTGCTCGTAGCTTTATTGCCGCTGCTGCTGCTGCTGCTTCTTCTTCAAAATTTACATATTTGAGCAATTCGTTTCGGTGGGCTTTGCATGTGAGGCGAAGCGAGCAACGAATTTAGGCATTTTTACACAATATAAATGTGAAAATTGCCACAATCTCATAAATATTGCAAAGGAATGCCATTAACGAACAATTTATTTTAATTAAAATCATTTTGCAATAATAAAAATTACAACATGTAATGAAATGTTTTATTGGTTTTATCGTACTATATATTTTCGATATATATTTGTATGTGTGCGCTAAATGTTTTATGTGATGAATACTTTTTTGTGGCGATAGCAAAAGGCATCTGAGGGCAGCGATATAGGCTTAAAAATAATGTTATTAATATTAACAGAGTTGAAAATTTCGCCATTATTGAAGAATTTATTAGTCAGTAAGTCCGGTTGTTAAGAATTCTTTATACGAACGCTCACCGGATAGTGAAAATACGGCTATATTTCTTTCCAGATATCTGGAAACAAATATCGAGAATTCTAAATTTAAAATATTAGCGAATTTAGTTTCTCTGCTCCAACTACTCCAACTTTGTTTTCCTTTTCATTGCATGCTATCTTCTTAACTTCTTCTTTATATGTTTTATCTACCAATTACCGTAATAACAGAATTGATTTGCGTTACAAAATACACACTTTTTTTTCAAATGAATGCCATTTGTTTTGATTTATCACCACAAAACAAAGACTATACGGATTAGTTATCCTTAGACCAGTGCGTTCATAATCACATTTCCAGTATGCAATTCAATTTTGTTTATCTAAGTTTTCAAAGTGCTCCGGCCATAAGTTTGCCTAACTTTCCATAGTTTGTAGTGCAGTGTAATTAAAAGCAATGAAAACCGCAGCCACTGCATGGCGTACAGAATATGAAATGTCATCATTTCATGCCAAACTGCTGCAGACAATATTGCGCTCCAGTTGTACCTGACATATTTTCCACAGTTATGAAAGAAATTATTCTGTGCCTGCAACTAGAATTGGCAGCAGGCAGTTAAAGTGCAAAATTCATTTATGTCACAACACACCAACACCAAACAAAGCCTAACAATGCCATAGGAAAGTTTGAAATTGCAGATTCCTGACTAAGTTTTGCATTCGCTGCTGAACGGAATTCATTTCGAGTTTGCAATGAAAATAAGTTTACATATGCCTGTGTATGTGCTGTATATGAATGGAATGTTTATACATATAGAAAAAAATGAAAATGTGTTTGAAGTTTTGTAAGAAACAATTTTGAACAAAATCATTAACTCTTCAATTACCTGTGGCCATAGGGAAGAGTAGCCCAAGTTGACATAAGAGAATTGAGTTATTTTTAGGTTAGGAGGTTTATAGAAGTCGAGGCGCTTAAATGTCTTTCGTGCGTTTTGAATACATTTACAAATACATTTTTATTTTTATTTTTATTTTTTTTAGTTTAAGGCTTTTTAAACAACATCTGATGTGAACATGGTTTTCAAACTTCAATTTACGACTTAACCTACTCTTCCATATGACCAAAGATATAAAAAACTAACGAAAATACTCAAAGAGTGTTTGTAAAGAAATTAAGATACTAATTTTCCGTAATTTTTTTTTGTTTAGATTAAAAAAGTACTTTTACTCTTACCGTACACGAAAAGTAGAGTTGCTCACAAACTATTTATGTAGCTCTTTGAACTAGTTCATTGAAGTTAAAGAGACCGATCGCGAACAAAAATGTCCTTGGAATTTCTCTCTTCCTCCGAAATTCGGAATTGTGAAGCATGTTCGAAAAATTCCGGAGAAAGTACGAAGCCGGAAGGAAACTAAAGCGCTTAGCGCTCTAAAACGCTCAACCAGGGTTACCGTTGAGAAGATCGTTTAAAAAAGTTTACTAAGTTTGTTTACTAAACCAAAACACAACTAACAAAACAAAAAGGGATTAACTATTTCAAATGATATAAATAAATAACTTGGAAATAATTCATTAAAAACGTGTTTAGATGTATACACTTTTGTGTATTAACTTTATATTTATTTTTTAATAATAATGAACACTTTAATATAGTTAATTAATCTATTAATCCTAAATTTAATTTTTTTGTTACTTCGTCTTTGTATTTTCGCGCAAGTTCATTACTTGGCATCCAGTCTTCTATTTCGGTATCTAGCAAATTTTGAGCTAACTCACAAGTTTCTATTTTTAATCTGTTGGTTAATTTATTTTTAATTAATCCTAATTTTGAAAAATACTTTCTGCACACGCACTGCTGTGAGGCAGAGTTAACACATGCGCTGCCAATTTGGATGAATTAAGGTACAATGGTTTATTTCAAACTTTTTTTAAGCTTCCTACTGTATGCCAAAAATGTTCAGCTAAATGCAGGAATGTCCAAAACTCAATTGTTTTTTTTAAGGCAAAAGTGTAATCTTACAGTTTATGATTATAAAAAGAGGAAGAAGGATTTTATTTTACAAAGAAAGGGGAAAAAGTCGCTAAAAGATGGAAAAATTGCAAAATTAGACACGTTCGGAAAATTCGCACAAAAAGTCTTAGAGCGTCAAAAAGGTTTCAAAATGCAACTTAAGTCGCACAACGGTAACCCTGCGCTCAACACTTCGGAAAGCACTTTTAAAAATGCAGATTGTGCTAACCCAGTGTCGAAGTCTTTGCTCATTGCAGATTGGTAGCTGCCTGCAGCGAAGAACCGCAACGAAGCGCATAACTTTAGAGTTGGCGTTGCAGCAAAGTTTTTTTGTGTTGACGGCAAAGAATTCTGTGAGCACTGCCAGCAAATATTTGAACGCGCATTTGTTGACGCGAAAGTATTTAGAAAATCTAAAGCAAAAAGCATATTTGTTCTAAAATTTTAGATGTTAATGCGTACAGCGTGGAGAGTGGATTTGTCTCGTATATTAGATATTTTGCTCTAATCTAAATTCTTTTTTTATTCTTTTCCGCGATTTGTTCTTCAGCCGATTCAATAAACATTGCTCGCAACATTTTTGCAATTTTACTTAAATTACACCGGCACACAAAAAAAAAGTGGTCTGTACATTTGACTAGACCCACCTATCCTTATGTATTTCGGTGCGCTCAAACCGAATCCGAGGTCAGTTTTGTCCGTACACCCTCAAAATGTTGAGTAAATTGCAAAAAGCGCACCGAAATACATAAGGATAGGTGGGTCTAGTCAAATGTACAGACCACTTTTTTTTTTTGTGTGCCGGTGTTATTCTTTCCGTTGATTGTCAAAATATGAACTCCGAAAGCTGAATTTTTTCTCCGAACTTGACAGCATTTTGTTTGATTGGAAACATTTTCCGATGGAAAATCATGATCGAGGAAACCTCTTCGGGAGAAGAGAAATATTTCCATGAACAAATTCTCCCCGAAATAGAAACTCCCGCGGATAGAACTGGAAGTGCGAAATGGTCTCCTTTGAACTAAATTTTCTATTTTGAACTTTCTGTAAAACAGGGTTTTTCGAAGATTTTTCGAAAACGCTCTTTAAAAAATTTTTGGATTTTCAGTTTCGTGTTTAGCAACCCAAAGTAAGTTTGCCTAGACACTTTTATTTTCAGAAGCATTTTTCGTGTCGAGTAGTGTAATTAGTGGGAACATAACTTTAATTTGGGTAATTAAAAAGTCAGCCCACTTAGTCTAAAATATGCACACTTTTCTCTAAATACTAAAGACTAATTGCATTGTTTAATCTGTTTTGCAGCTTTTCATCTCTACTCCAATAAGACCGATGAGCGCATCGAGGACGACACATTGGCTGTGAAATACGAGGACGGCAGATGGTCGAAACCATATTACGACTGCGGCGGTGGCAACATCTGGATGCTGACGTATACGGTGCCGTTTTTCGGCTACGAGAACAGCACGTACCACTTCAAGTGAGTATCAATCACACTGCTATCGACTTGAAACTTGACTCTGTCCACTGAGCTGACTTCAACTCTTAGTGTTGAGTGAAAGTCCTTTCAAGTGCCAAGTGCCATCAAATCATTTTACGTCATTATCATCATTTCACTAACGAGGCTCATTTCCACAGCAATTATTGTTGCCAAATGGCGAAACTGTTTGTGGAGGCGTCAATAAAAACAAAATTCAAAAGTACAATCTAGCAATTGTGCGCACAGTGGTGCTAATTGTGCTCAATGTTCCGCGCACACTCCCACTGTCGCTGCAGCAACAAATCGTCAACAATTTGCCGCGCATGCTAAATGTTTTATTTCGGGGTCGCAATGCCGCATTGTTCTGCACAAAATGTGGCACAAAAAATTGCAACAAATGAAAAATATTTGTATAAAAAAACACAAAACTACCGAATGCGCAAAACGTTTTCTCATTTGATGCTTTCGCCACTCGCTGGCTAATGGAAATTCGTTCGTCTGCAGTTGCCACGCGCCGCTGCTGTCGCCTTTCAGCATTGGCGACACGCAGTGCGACCGTCAAACCGACTGCAGTGCTACTTTTCGTCACTTCCTGCCAGTGGCGAACGCGAGGGAGCCAAATGACCTTCAACGAAAATTGGATATTTTTAATAGAAGAAATTTTTAATAGTAGTTTCAAAGAAGGCAAAGTTAAAACTTTTAGTAAAATAAATAGCATTAAATTTAATAATGCAACATTTTTTCTAAAAAATTATAAACATGACAAAAATTGTGTCTTTTAGTTAATTTTTTTCTAAAAACTGAAATTTGTTTATTTTTTTTTCATTTATTTATTTTTATATCATTTGAATTCATAACTTACGTCACTTTACTTTCCAAATTAATACGGCAGCAAAGCATTAGAAAATTTCCCTCTGAAAACCCAATTGACTGGGTGTCCCTGGTTTTACATACACAAACCCACATCCACTCCCACCCACGTGCACATTTATAGATATTTGCGTGGCCAGCATTGAGCTCAGCTCAGCTCAGCTTTACGTTTACGCGTTTGACGACGTTTTACTTTTGCTCGATCGTTATCAGCGCTTTTTTCGGTCGCAGCATTGTTGCCATTGTTGCCGCGCTCACTACTGTTTTGCTACTTTGTTGGCGATGCTGTTGACATTTCGTTCATATTTTTGTCATTCGGCAGAACTTTTGTGCTGTGCAATTGTTGCCTCATTGCCGCGCACTTCTTTCTCTCAGCGGTCCGGTCGGTTGGCGACAAAACCTTGCAGCAACGCTGTCGAATGACGTTGTTATTCGTCTCGTTGCTGTGTGTGTCGATGTATGGAAATTGCGCACAATTTCCATTTCACTGTGTCAAATGTATCACACAACAGTTCGCCAACACAAACATTTTTGGGATCAAAGAACATTTTTTTTGTTATGCCGAGCACTTAAAACCCTCGAATGACACGTGGCCACAATGGGCGTTCACATTCCGTGCTGCGTTAGTTAGCCAAAATGTCGACACAATTTCAATGAAAACTTGATGACACAATTCAATTGAAGCTGAACATGTTTATTTTTATTAAAAGGTATTTAGTTAGTTTAATTGTGTCTTGGTCTTGGATTTAAATGTATTTTAGAACTATTTCCAGCTATTTTTAAGAGATTGAAATATTACTAATGGCCTAGTTTCCACTTGCTCTTTAATGCCCTCTGGCGGCAAGTAATGGATAATTAATAGATTTTTTATTTTCCTAATTGAAGTATGTTAATCAGCATTGAAGGCATCGTTCCGATCGGTTAATTAGTTGCCGAAATATTTTCTCTCAAATCTTACCTTTGTTGGGAGCAATATGTGAACAATGAAGAATTCCTCATGTTGTTGTCTATAAATTTACTCATAAAACCTAATCAGTTAAGAGGTTCCAGCGTATCAAAATTCAAAATAACACTGAAATATGTTTTATAAATATTTTCGTATTTGAAAAAGTACTTTTGTGTGGCAACCCTAATCAGTAATAGGCAGGCCATAGCTATTTGATCATTAATTGAAGTACTTTAGAAGATAGTTAAAGTACTTTAGAATTAAGTTTAAATTCCTTAGACATACATTTTAGGTTCCTTAGAAAAAGTTAAAGTTCCTTAGGTGAAAGGTTCAATTCCTTAGACGAAAGTTCCTTAGAAAGAAGTTAAAAAAGTTTTAATTCCTAAGACAAAAGTTTAAATTCGTAAGACAAAAGTTTGAGTTCCTTAGACAGAAGTTCAAGTTCCTAAGAAATAAGTTTCTTAGACAAAAGTTTAAACTTCCTTAGAAAAAGTCAAAGTTCCTTAGACAGAAGTTTTAGATCCTTAGGCGGAAATTTTAGATTCTTAGACAGAAGTTAAAGTTCCTAAGACAGAAGTTTAAGTTCCTTAGACGAAAGTTAAAGTTCCTTAGAAAGAAGTTAACGTTCCTTAGAAAGAAGTTAAAGTTCCTTATAAAGAAGTTAAGGTTTCTTAGAAAAAAGTTCCCTAGACAGACGTTTTAGTTGCCTAGACGAAAGATAAAGTTTAAGTAAAGTTTAAAATGGATGTTTGGTAGATGCAAGCATGCTTTAGTATTTAAGAAAAATTTAAGTTCTTTGGGAAAAAGTTGAAGTTCCTAAGACGAAAGTTTATGTTGGCAGCCCTACTTAGTAGTTATCTGGCCACAGCTATTTGCTCATTTGTTAAAGTACCTTAGAAGAAAGTTTAAGTTCTTTGGACAAACATATTACATTTCTTCAATAAAGTTCCTTAGACAGTTTAAGTTCCTAAGTTCTTAAGTTTTAAGAGAAGTTTAAGAAACATGAATTTCCTTATGTTTCTTAATCACACAAACTACTCAGAGATATGAGTAGAGTGATTTTTTTTGACGTACTAGAGGACCGCCGAGCTGTTTTAGTAAACTTTTACCCTTTCGACGCCAAAGTTGCCTGAGAGCAACTTCACCTATTTGTCATCTTATAGCAAAAACTACGATTGATTTATGGGTTTAACTTAAGTAGGCACCAACAAATTTATATTTCTAGAAGTGAATTCAAAGCAAATTAAAAAAATTTTACTTTTATTCTCAAAATAATTTCCAATAATTTGCAGCAATATCAGGGAAAGTTTGTGTTCTAATTGAAGTCTACGAACTGGGCGCATTTGATAAAAACCCTGTTTCTTTAATAATAATAAATCAAAAAGTGATAGTTTTGTATTTTTCCATAGATATTCTGTAGTTAAAAAATATTAATACAAAATTTATTTAACCCGTTTTAAGCAAAATTTGTTTAAAAGTAAACTAGCTCCAGAACTGCAACAAAGAGGCGTTTCATGATTTAAATACCGAAAAGTAATACAGGGTAAAATTCGAGGTCGAAAGGGTTAAGATAACGCAACTGCAGTAAAAACCAAATTAAATATGGTTAGAAGGGTTATTGTCGGTGAAATATTGGAATTTCCTTCACAGATTATCTAATTGCCCATCAGGGTTCAAGGATCCCATATGCTACCATTTAAAACTGCGATGTGCTTCACCGAGCAATTTTGATTGAGTGCAGAACAGACAAAATAGCCCTAAATGGCACATTAGGACACAAAACTAAATCCTAGCTTTCCTCAAACCCGCACACTTTGGGTAGGAACGACAGAACAGCGCCCGAAGAAATTTTTCTTTATTTAGCTTTGGTTCACTCAAAATTCGAACGTGAGTTTGACCCTCTGACACGTGGCCGAACGCACCAATTGAAAATGGGTATAAAAGGTTGCCAAATGATTTCAAACTTTAAAGCTTTACCTGCGGCATGGATGCTACGTGCCGTCATTTATGACATTTAATAGCCTCGAAATTTATTTATTTTTTTCTATCTTACAAAAGGAAATTTGGGTGAAAAACGATTTTTGAGCTGAAAAAAACCAAATCGAAGGCAAAATGGAAAAATTAAATTAAATTGGTTCGCTTGGTGCGCGGTTGGCTGTGCGGTCAGCGACTGTCTGCAGCGAGCCGTGAATATTTTATGCACTGGCCGGCGATGATGTCGAAGCGAAAAACTTATTAGGAGAAGAAAATAAAAAGGCTGACTACGTGCCGAGCACACGAAAACAACTCGGTCGGCCGGCGCTGTGCTGCGGAAAGTTGTCAAAAGCGTGAGACCTCGAATCGAGCCCAAAGGACCGCGACGGTGGGTTTGGTGCACAACGGCTGTTGAATATTTATTAGATTTGCGGCGGATGGGTGCAATGTGCAACGCGCTGGCTGCTACAAAATGTGCTTTTTGCTTCCCGGCTAGAAAACCTGGAGGAGGTAAAAGGGCGAAAATTTTAAATTGTTTCTACGGTGGGTTAAATTTGTTTATTCGAAATCGTTTCTAGACACAATGTATTCAATGTGTAGCCACAAACTGTAAAATTTGTTTAAGGTTAAGTGAGCCTAAAATCATTTAAAATGGTTTAGAGATGTTCAATGAATGGAGAAAGCAAAGCCAACAAAGCTTCTTTTGACTATTTGGGAATGGCACGGTTTCAAAATCACAATCTGACAGCCCAAAAATCGCTTAACGGTTGGTGTTCTTGCTCGTTTCTCCATTCGTTTAAAATCTTTTGACATGTTGAAAAAACAATTTCAAACGAGTTGATTTGTGGTGTTCTAATGGATAAACTTGTGTCTCATACAGATGCAACCATGCTAACCTAACCTAACATTCGTAGCCGTCATAAAAGTTTGACATTTATGAGCATGAAGTGAGTGTAAGTGCAACCAGAAGCTTCGGCCTGTACTCAATACATATTTATTCTCAGTGGTTTGCCATTCAGTTCAGCCAGTTGAGAAGCCTCAAGGAAGAAATATTTTCTTATTTACTTTTCATTTAGTTTAACACAAGTGAATTCAGGCATTTTCTAAACCCACCCACACTGCTTTCTGTGTCTTAGAAAAACAAAATTTCAATGACCGAATGTACACTTTGTTGACGGACGGTAGCAGTAAAGACGAGCGGGAGCGGAGGGAAACTAATCGTCCACCTCAGCAATTGTCCACATCAAAGCAACCGCGTCGCAGTGGGTCCAATTCAATAAATATTTGCTCCAATTGTTGAGTGTCTCAAATGCCATTGAATCGTTTTAATTGAAACTTGTTAAATGTCACTGAATTGACTCAATTAACTCAATTAAGCTCGCGAATAAGATGTTCAAACGACATCAGATTAAATCGACTGCACGTAATTTAAATTCACTTAATTTCGGCCATGTCACCCCACCTTCCTCTGCAAAAAAAAATTCATCGACGCAAATTGAAAATTGTCAACGCCCAAAACAGTTTACTTGCTCATCGAAGGCGTCAAATCGTATGCAAATTTCATTTAAATTCGATTTTGCAGCAAATGAATAAAATAAGTACGTGTGTACTCGACGCAAATTTGCATTTCCTGTTCCGCATTCGAGCGTTTGCTGCACGCTTTGTGCGTTCGTGTTTGTGTTTGCATAGAATCTCATTTGGCAATGTGAAAAATCGTCGCAGGGCGTTGCCTGCGCGTGTTTTCTGCTCGGCAAATGTCAAAAAAATTACTTAATTGAAGTATGAAAACATTTTAGCGCACACTCGTCGCAACACAATAGAAACGCATAAGAAGCGGCGAAAGCAGCTCAACACAACAGAGTTGCCAACACAACGCAACACCAGCGCGTACAATTGAGGCACTCGATGGCACGGCGTGTTGCATGATTTACAGCGGCAATAAAATGCACAAACCAACGCACCGCCCCCTTCTCCAGTGTGCGTTTGTGTGTATGTGTTGGTAGTATCTGCATGTGCAGCGGCTCGCAACGCCTTCGCTCGACTGTTCTGGGTATAAAAGCAGCCAAAATTGCGCTTTTCACTTCAGCTGCGCCGTGTTACAGCCGCTTTAGTCGCTCTTCTTGCCGCTTAACCCCTTCAAATTGTGGCTTCTTTTGCTTGGCAAGTCGCTCTTCTAATAAAATCACTAAAATTTAATCCCTTTCTGTGGGTTCTGCGGAAAAAAGTTAAATTTTGAATTAAGATACAAGTAGAAAGCCATTATGTTGTGTTGGAACAAATAGCAAGTCGTGTACAGAGTAATTTGTGTCAGCGTTGGCATTTTATCTTTTTTTACTCTTAAAAGTTGAGATAGCTTACCTATTAGTGCGTGAGCATAGATCCCAAACTGTTTTTGTAATTTATTACAAATTTCATAACTCATTGTCTTTTATAAATGTTTGTCCCAGAATGCACATTCTTCTGCCAGTCAGAGCGGGACACAGTCTACAGGTAGCTCGCTCGATCAGGTCCAAATGTCTTCAATACAGTCAGTCACCCAAGAGCCTTCCACCATCAATTCTAAAAATTCTTCTGATTTTGTTGCGCTTTTGGCATCTGTAAGAGTGCCCAAGACTTCGTACAGTCGGTAATCTCAATCCGCCTATCACGGTGCACCAGCGTCACCCAACAGTTGACCAGACCCTCGACACTTAAATTGCTTAGTCCAATTCTCGGGCCTTGTTCTGTCTCACCTCTTCTTAACCCTTTCGCTGCAGGTTTTACTTGTGAAACTTAAAAAATTTGTTGTTTAAATCTTCTCTGTCCTTTCAAAAAATTTGTTTAATTTTTGCTACTGAATCCTGTTTTTCATAGTGTTGTCAGATGACAGCAACTACTGTAAAAGCAACAATCTCGCATTAGCATTCCAAGGTTGAATGCAATCATGCACGGTCTGCGCCTGTTGTGCATAACTGGCGCATATTTCGATGCGTTAATTGAGGAGCTGCCATTAAATTCGAGTGTGCCGTGTGCGCCGCAGTGCAAAGAGCCAAATACGGCCAGTTAGGTCGGTGGCACACACTGTGCCGCCCCGTGCACCGTTCACTCGCACTTCATAATTACAAAACATACAGTCAGTGTAACGTTAAGGCGCCAGCAGCAGGCGGTCCTTGTACACGCACTCACACACACACACACACAAATGCCAACAGTAATTTTCACTTTGTGACAGGCGATTGTGAGGGCTTTCGTTGCGGCGGCTGTTTTTATTGTTATTGTTGTTGCTGTTGCTCTCGGAGGAAATTGTCACTTGAAGCAACTGCCATGCTGTTGAATTCAAGTGTTTGACAATGACAATGTCGTCAGACCCACATGCCCACACGCACACGTTGTTGTTGGTAGTTGCGCAGCACCGTCGTAGACGTGCGGACAGTCGAGCGCAATGGCTTATTAACTGAGCAATTTTGTGTATGGCGCAGGTGTGTCGCATTCATGTTATGACAGCAAAATAAACAACAACAATAACAACAACACCAACAATAGTAACCGAAGCACGGCGCACCACTTCCGGCCACAATGCCAGTGAATTGTTCACTTTGTGTCGATTATGACTGCAACAACTCGAGGGGAATAATTGAAGTCACAGACAGCCGCAGCTGTCGCTGAGTTGAAATTCAGCACTTGACATAAAATGATGAGCCAACCTAACAGCGACAAATATGAAACATAATGCGGCCAGTAATGAAGACATTAAATGTCAAATGAAGTGCTGCACTTTTAAACATTCATTTCATTGTGTTGTCTTTTCTCAACAATATTTCACACATACATACAAATTTGTTAAAAAACATCTGTCAACAAAAAATTTGGGTCTAATGATTATTCTTTCTGAAAGTTGAAATACCGTTTCGGACAGTAAACCCTGAATCCTTGTATCCTTCATGTGCAAACCATTCCCGCTCTTTTCTTACATCTCCATGACGTAAGGAACTGAAAACTTCACCTACGATAAAAAAGTTCGTTATAAGTCGTAACTAACCTTTTGCTGGAAGATGATTTCTCATTTCATTTCAGTCTCAGGACTAAAGGATCTGCTATTTCTTCTGCCATTTGTGAAATTAACGTTAGAAAAACCTATGTGAATCGAGGCTATCTACATGGATCCAGTCAATCAGAGCATTGCTATGAAAATTACTTCAACTGCCTCAATGTAGATGTTAATCGTTTCACTGGATTGTGCTCGAAAATAAATGAAATTCCTCACCGCAGTTCAAAACAATTAGCAACTTTATTTACAACTAGAAGGGCCCCTCAGGTTTGCCTGCAAGTTTGAAGTCAATAGGGCCAATACATCAAGTTAACACTTAACACTTTGTTGATCTCGTCAAATTTTTATGAACAAATACTTATCTAATTTTTTCTCATTTGAAGTGCTTTCACCACATTTGAAGTCAATTGGCGCATTGGCAGATTTTTATTTTCAAAAAAATGAAAAACATTCGATACATGTTTTACATGTTAAGTTCTTTTACTAAGTTTTAAGTCAAAAGTCCCATAAAATATTTTTTCTTCATACAAACTTTTAAACTATTGTTAGGTTTTGATTTTCGAAAAAAGAAGAACATGTGTCGTATTTTTTCTTACTAAAAGTACTTTCACCAAGTTTGAAGTCAAAGCTTCATACGAACTTGCAACCCTGGTTCAGCCCGTTAGATATCGATGTAAAAAAAATGAGAAATACCATACAAGTAAAATTATTTTTGATTTCAAGTGTTTTTACCCAGTTTGAAGTCAATAGGCCAATCGGTTCAGGGATTTCTCGTGGTCATTACGTATACAAACTTTAACCCTTCAGGCATAAAAATTTCATTTTTCGACAAATTTTCAGCAAATTTCATACTAATAGGCCCAGTAAATCACGTTTCTTCATACAACACCTCAACCCATATTTTGCACCTTTCAACCCCCAAATTTCAAAAAATCCTGTCTTTAACTTAAAAAGAAACCATACAATAGCAACAGTTAACAGCTGTTAACTGGCATCCATTCCACTTCACCCATTCATTAATTTCAAAGTCCAGCAGCTAAACAGAGTTGCAGCTAAACGGAAGAAAAGTACAATTAACTACTCGAGACGAAATGTAAACGTGTTGTACCGAAACAAAGCGAACAAAGTACTTGAAACCAGCAAAAACTAATGCGAAGCATCAAAGCTGAATTACACTAAACCAACTTAATGAGAACCTAATCAGGCAGTCCGCTTGGTTGTCCGATGGGCGCTGCGATACGATACGAAACGATACGATGCGTTGCGTTGCGGTGCAGTGCTCTTGTTTGAGTTGCAGCTAATTGTACCACACACGTTGTGAACACTGCCGCCAGCTCGTTTTTCTCCCAGCAAATTTTAAGAGCAAAAACTTTTTCTTTTTCAAATTTGCTTTACAGCATACGGTGTGGTTTTTTTAATGCCTCACCACTTCTGAAAAGGTATGGGTTGCTGTTAGCTTTTAATTTCGTTCAAAAACTACAACATTAATTGTGCGGCAACATCCTTTCGAGGTGAACTTATGCTGATGGACCGAAAGTGATGGAGACGCTAACTGCGCCGGTTCGAGTAGCCAGTCAACGGGTGTCGAACTGCCTTGCAACGTTTGGACCATTCACAGTCGTTCATGCATACATGCGGCCATATTGTATGAAGCTTCATTAAGGCCACTGCAATACATTGTAAGCATGTGTGTGTGTGTGTGTGTGTGAGTGTATGTATGGGTGGGCGGTTGCTGTGAGCGTGGCATTCCTGTTGCTAACGTTAAAATTAAATTAGAAGCAATTTGCCATAAGAGGTGGTCTTAAGTGATTTAAAGACGGTTGGCAATTA
This sequence comes from Melieria omissa, assembly GCA_963971225.1. Classification (NCBI taxonomy): domain Eukaryota; kingdom Metazoa; phylum Arthropoda; class Insecta; order Diptera; family Ulidiidae; genus Melieria; species Melieria omissa. The sequence continues at coordinate 33,275,802 of OZ020269.1, forward strand.
AATGCCACACACGACTGAGTTGGTATGTGTGCTAATAAATATTCTTCGCTCGTGTTGAGTTGTGTATTACGGATTAATTGGCATCGGTATTGTTGTAAAAAGCATAAACAGCATCGGTACGGCATAGGCCCAAAATGAACGATTTTTTGCTGATAGAAACGAAATTCCAAATATGCTAAAACCAATTCTTAGATTTTTTATTTCATTGGAAACCCTCAGATACAGAGCCAATGATTATGATGAATAGATTTACCTTGAACAGAAGGAGGCGTTACTGTGTATAGGATTGACAGGGTTTAGCAATTTTCGTCCATCTATCTGTCTGTCAAACGCAGAACAACTTTTACTACTTTTAACTTGTGAAAGTTGAAGTATAAAGAAAATAGTACAAGGCAGCACAGGCAGCATGACTTTCGGCTCACAGTTTACTCACCATTGAAGGGTTAAGCTAAAGATATTAAATAAAGAAATTATGATATGCTTTTTTTTATATTGCGATTTTATTTTTTTATAGAACGAGAACTGGTACTCATGTAGAAGACGCTATGACGACATCAAGAAACATTTAGGCCCGTTTGACTCATTGTGAAATCTCATGAATCTCATGAAATATCTTTTGTAATTTTTTTTATATAACAATATTCTTTGTGAGCGCATGAGTCCTCTACGAGTCCAGAAATTATTAAGTATGCATTTTTTTTTAATGTTATGTCTTTGCATGGTAAAGACAAAATTAAGAGAAATTATCGGTTTATATTTTACCTTTAATTCAAACACATTTTGTAAGTAAGTTGATTTTCACTGATGCATCAAAGTTTTGAATTTGATCCGAGAGGTCCAAGTCTGTATGAATTTGCTGCATGAGTTCATTTCACCGATGAAAAATGTCCAAATTTTGTTGGTTTGTTGCCATGAACCAACGACTTAATGCAGCTCCAGTAAAAAAAAAGTTTAATGGTCCTTAATCTAGTGTCCACTCTATAAGACATTGTCTAGAAATATTCAATCCTTTTGGCCCCAAATTTGACCATGTGCCTCGATATTACTTTTTGGTATTAAGATCATGAAGCACTCGATTACAAAGGTGCACATGACCTTTGAAGTCGGCACGCCTCTTTGTTTGGGTTTTAGAGCTAGTTTACTTTTGAAGAATTGTAGCTTAAAACGAGTTAAATAAATTTTGTATCAATATTTTTTAATTACAGAAAAGTTATTTAATATATATGAAATAATACAAAATTATCACTTTTTGCTTTTATTTAACCATTATTAAAGAAACAGTCGCGCTCAATTCGTAGACTACAATTAGAACACAAACTTTTCCTGATATCGCTGCAAATGATGGGAAATTATTTTGGGGATAACAGTAAATTTTTTGTAATTTCCTTTGAATCCACTTCTAGAAATATTAATTTGTTGTTTGTTGTTTGTTGTTAAATTAAACCCATGAATCAATCTTAGCTTTTGCTATAAGATGACAAATAGGTGAAGTTGCTCTCAGGCAACTTTGGGGTCGAAAGGGTTAAAGGAAACTTTTCTTGATCCAATAAATGAATAAACAATAAATTCCAAAGCATTGCTTACTAGTTTTGCAGTTGATAAATTTTTTTAAGTTTGCTATTATAAACCAGCGACTTAACGTAAATTCAGAAAAAAATCTCAAAAGTATGAAAAAGTCTAAAATTGCATATTCTGAAAATGATGAATTCGTGGAACTTTTTACAACTACAAATTAATTTGAATTTGAATTTGAAAGCTCTAATTAGTAATAAAAAGGTGGACACAAATGTTGAAAAATTACTGTATTTCCACTGAAACGTCGAAACCGAAACGGTAAAAAAAAACTCGTTTGTAATACTTTTCAATGATCAGCAGAATTTGCAGATTTGCTGTCATTGTCATCTCAAAGTATTCTGAGTCAATAAGTCGAAAACCGACTGAAAAAATTGATAATTTTTTTATTTTGTCTGCTGAAATTGCATACCAAAGTGTAAGAGCATTCTTGTGGATGAGTCAAGTAAACCACAAACCATACACAACACATTTGATCACAAATTTAGTAGAAAGTAAAAGTTATATATCATTAAAATGCAAAAGTCCACAACATGTACAATTTTTTTTTAATAATGAAGCCACTTTCATTTGTTCTATTTTCCATGCATTTAGCAGCCACCAAATATTTACGACTAACTCACTTACTTAGTATGTACGACAGCATTGAATCGGTGCCGCTTGCAAATTTGCCACGTTGTAAATGGTCCGCTTTACAGGCGGCAATTCATGCTGTTAGCGCGCAAATGGAACACCGTGGCGTATGAGCAATGCGCATTAGTCGTGGCAGGAAGCTCCAGCATGCTGGCACCCCGCTGCTGTCACGGCGATAATACCGTTGACGATGCCCACCCGTTCGCCAGTGGGCCGCACTGTTTGGTTGCCTTATTTCAAATTCAATATGTTTGAGCTTATTTCAACCAATTTACAATTCAATTTGCATGCAGCACACACCCGCCGCCATTGCTGCAGCATTTCGCTTACGAAAAGTTTGCAATTTCCCTATGAGCTGTGCAAGAAATTTGCCCGTTTCCGGCGTTTTACACAAATTTATTTGTATTTTTTTTATTGCTTACTTCATTTCGCACATTTATTGCGCTTTAGTTTGCCTCGTTTGGCAGCGTTTTCCTGCTCGTCCGGAACATTGACAACACGCGTGCCGGCGATTGTGCGAATGCTGTTGCACTGAGAACAGCAGCAAAGCTGATCTAATTTAGCTGCAATGATGATGCAATAATTTTCAATGATTTTCTCTGATTTAGTTTTATTGGGCGAATTGTGCAAAGAGCGAAACGCCGCCTGCCAGCGGCCAGCAATCAGGCTGCGCCAGCGCTGATTGCCACGGGGTGCCGCTGCCGGGCGTCAGGCGGCGTGTTTTCAGCGCTGCGCTCAATCAGCGCAATCAATAACAATTTGAAGTACATTACCAGCGAAATGAAGTACGAGCAGTGCACAGCGCAGCGAGCAAACGAGCGACTGAACGCACAATTGAACGGCGACTGGCTGCACTGAATGCCGGCGCGCGTCGCCGAATGAAGTTAAAATTATGAGCCAGTTGGATTTCAGTGGCCAAATGAATTGCATTTTACACAGATTTGTATGCATATTTTCCGCTTCACTTGGTACGTTTGCACCAACGAATTGACTGTGCAAGCGAACGGAAGAAGTGGAGACGCGCTCAAACTTTTATTCAAATTATTTTATCGAACTATTTTCGGAATACTTGGATGCTGTTTTTGTTTAATTAAACTTTGATAGACTTACATACATATATGTTAAGTACAACTATTTTATAAATTCAATTGACTTGAATTTTCTCAAATTGAGTAACAGCGCAAAAGTTTCTACCTGAAATGTTTACCTTTCAACCAATCTGCCACATTCGAAAACAACACAAAGTTCATGCAAGTTTGGGACCAGAAGGTTGGTCTAGGCAATGAAATGTGTTTACGCAGTTGAAACTTTATGCGCAGCATGAGTACCCATGGGTCGTTAAAAGCCCGATGCCAATGCAGTACTGCGACTACCCATAAAAGCGTCAATAGGAATGTGGATGTGCGTGAGTGACATAAAACAAATATTTGACTTAATTATAAACTTTCATACAATCTTTAAGTGACCGAACCGCGCCACGATCTCAAAAAAATCCTAGAAACTTTCTAGCCAACCTGCAATCAATTCAATTTTCCATTGGGTAGTGTGCAGAGATTCTGTGTTTGTATGTGTGTGTGTATAGTCATGAAGGTAACCTGTCGACAAAGCTGGGAGTGCGTATTCATTTGTCACGTGGGGCAATTTTGCTGCATGCGTGAGTTTACGTAAACGTTTTGCTTGCGTTCGTTGAAGCATTCGTCCTCTTGTGCTGCCATCAACCATTCATCCAGTCACTTCTCATGCCCCGGCAGCCATCCACTTATCCATAGCCCAAATACTGGAAAATAACAAAACGCCCCCGACCAATTGTTTTGCTGATTGGTAGCGGGCGTCAATGGGGAGGCAAACGGTGCAAAATTTACACACTTACGTCAACGGCAAAGAAAACAAACAACCGAGCCAAACAAACAATCTGCCAGTAGCTTAGACAGACAGACGGATAGACAGAGAAACAGCAGCAAAAAAGAGAAGGTTGCGTTGCCATCCGGTCGCCTTTGCCCTCGCTGTCGATGCGAATATCGTTGCCAAGACGCTGCTCTACGTGCGCCCTGTGCGGCACTTGGCTGCGTACGTGTGCCGGCGCGAGTGCATGTTTGTCGCTGTGCGTGTGCGTGTGCGGCAGCGTGTGTTTTGATGCCGAAATTTAATGATGGCTGAAAGTTCACTTGAGAAACACTTTTAACGCTTATCCACACACACGCACGCGTCTAGGCTGCGCCTTGTCATTAGCCCTGCGCCCGCCTCAAATGCTTTTTAAATGAACGTCATTCACTCAAATTGCGACGCAGATGTAATGTCGAGCGTTCGCCACTCCCGCGCGCACTAAGTGGCTCCGTTTAGTTACATAGGTTGATGTCGGCGAGTTAATTTGCACATGTGTGTGTCTACGCGCCAAATGTCTATATCTCGGTGTTTGTATACGTGTGTGTTAGTTAGTTGTAAGTTTGCTCGCATTTCTTACCGAATGAAAAATGATGTTGTGCTGTTTGTGTAAAATCCAATTGACATTTTCATGTGAGCATTTATTTGGCATTTGACAGTGGGCGCTAAGTTTTTGCTGAGGGTCTGACTGCTGCTTTTAGGGGCTTAAACATACTTAGTGCAAATACTCAGAACTGAATGTCTTTGAACATTGCACATGTTAGTGATTTTTGAATAACAATCTTCATAATACCCCAAGTAAGACGGCCTTTTTACATTAGCTTAATGTTCAATTTATCGAACCATGTTTTTGCTGTTGAAGTTTGTTGTTTGTAATGGGAGGCAAAAATCTGGTTAGATGTTGTTGGGTTCACATAGATGGGTTGGTAGATAGATGGATTTAATGGGGATTAGATGCACTGAGGCCAAAGATGATTTATTGTTTTTAACGAACGATTTAACGATTTATTGTCCCTAAGGAAGTTTAGTAATTCGCAAGGGTTTAGGTGTTTGATGTTCTCATCTGTAAGCCAGTACTGGCTCAGGTATTGCCTTCTTCTACGAAAAGCCGCATCTCAGTGTAGTATGATGTGGTTAGGAGTTTACTCAGCTGTTCCACAGTGTCTTCAGACCTTTTCTAAGCCGATAGTATGCATAAGTTTCCTCAGTCTGCAGTGGCCGCTTAGAAGTCTAAGTTTGGTTTTCGCCAGTCTTAAGCATTTTTCACTTTATCTGAAGTTATAATCCTTTATACAGATTTTCGATTGCAAGACAAACCAGAGTTCCAAATTCCTGGTTCTTTCCTCAAGTCTTAGTGACTTTGCTGTGGTGTTCCTGCCCAGCATGAACTCATATACATACATCAGCATGTACGACCGAGTTTATGTAACTTCACTAGAAAAGGATCTCAACAAGACTTGGACAAGGCACTTTTCAAGCGACTCAAGTGTTTTGAATAACTTTGAAACTACAGGTCACACATCAGTGGCATTTGGCACAGACTTAAGATTTTGTCCTGCCCTTCGACATGAGAGGTTATTGGACGAAGAGCATGGCACCGCCCATACAACCCAAAGTTTTAGTTTAAAATAGCTTTGGACTTATAAGTAGAATGGCATTGAAATTTTGTATACCAATATCCCGTAGCTAAATATATAGACATGCCATTCTATCGGTAAAATTTTAACGTCGTAGGACAAGGGGCGTGGCACATTTTTGAGATTACAAATTTTCGTGTAACTTTCGAACTGTAAGTCTCATATCAATGAAAGTGGGTCACACCCTTCGACAGGAGGAATAGATTTGGCATTGCATAAATGGGGCGTGGCACCGCCCAAACAGTATTGTATGATGATCTTTGATTTATTGGGCCCATTGACTTCTAATTTACGAGCAAAGCCGCGAGGTCCTAGCTAAGCTAGTTTAGTTATAAATTCTGGGAAACAGCAACATTGACGCTCATCACTGATTTGCTGCAATTTTTGCCCAAAAATAGTAGAATTTATGATTTCAGTTAATTTACATGAACAAATGTTTCATCATATTCCAGTTACAGTCCATTTAAAACAGTGAAAAAATCATTTTGAGTTCTAGCAACCAAAACCGTATTCCTCCATACATACGCCACTGAATAATGTTTAGTCATGTTGTGAATACAAAAAATTCTTGCTTACTAGCCAGTTTTACATTTGATACTCGTATTTTGCGGCACACTCGCGCCTCCTTACGGACTTATCTGCCAATCGTAGTCGTAATATGCACACACACACATTCACTACCTACATACGTACAATTGTTTACTTTGCCATTGCTGCAGATTTTATTTTTAGCACTTTTAGCTTTCAACACTAAAAACGTCAACTGATAAGTGTGGCCAATGTTGCACGTGAAATGACGTTATGTCAGCGACGCAAGTGCCGCAACAATAAACTGAATGCCGGCGTCATGTCGTTCGGAAGAAAATGCGATTACGGAAGCGCCGCAGAACAGTTGCGTTCAGCCATAAGCAAACGTGTACGCGCATCCGTAACGCTTTGTTTGACTTATGGCTGTGACAGTGTGTCAATAAGTGTGTCACTGTGTCGTTCTGTGCTTGCGCACACAACAAAGACTGTGTGCGCGAAATCGTGATTCGCAGTCAGGTGTTCTCGGGGCGTATACGTTACAAGCCAACGGTTTGCATAAGCCGCCAGTCAGTCAGTCAGCAAAGCAATGCCACGTTCGTAGAATATTGAGTACACAACAAATGTCGTAGTGAACATTTGTGATGCTCTACTCATGGGTTCGATAGATTTACTTGAGGCAGTAAACAATGCGAGTATTGTTTCTATTTTAAGTAAGCGGACAATTATTCCTCGAAATCATTATGAAAGTGCAGGAAGAGCATACAATGAGTGTTGTAAGTGAAGTGCAGAGAATGTTCAATGAGAATTGCATAAAGATTGCATAAAAAATTATTTAGTCTTTCATATTTGTGGCCTTAAAATAGAAAACATAAATAATACCAGACATTTGTATGCATCATTATGAACACATGTCAAAGTTCCAATCGATCATTTAACTTTTCCTAATTCCAATATAGATAACATATACCAATGTTCAATGTCATAACGTCGCATTTGTAAAATTTAAAGAAAATTTTAAATGATTTTCAATCAGCGATTAAACATTTATTTAAAAAGTGGAGTATTCGATTCGAAAGAACCTTATAGAATCTTATATTTGATTTGATTTTCATGTAGATTTCTGGAATTTTAAATTTTGTATTTGCGAGTTTTGTTTTTAGAAATTTTGTATTGGATGATTTTGTATTCCGGTAGTTGTTGGAACATGATGCATTTTTATTTTAGGGCATTAATTTTGGAGAACTTCAAAGCTTAATTAGTAAAAATTTATCTGGAGTAGAATATACAAATGAAATTGTAAAAAGCTATTGTACATGAAAGCATCGTTACCTTTCCTGGTCGAAGTGTTTTCGAAATGCACGCCCGGTCAGTGCAAATTATATACTAAAAGGAGGACCTTTGCACTAAAGAAAAGGATATTCTATTTTCAATGAAGCGAAAAACATGTCTTTTAAGACTATAGATGGGCTAATGTATTCCAACAAATGACTGTACGTTTCTTTAAGCAAGTTTATCAACATTCTCGCACCTTACAAAGAAACAAAGTTTCCCTTGCTTTATAAACAGTTAAAGGTTGAGGTTCCCTAGTAAAAACAAACTTGGTTAATGTATTTTCTTTTTTACTCATAAGGCATATCAGAGTTGACAATGCAGTTGATTAGAGGCATGAGTGCAGCTTCGCTGTCAAAAAAATTCTGCTGTGCATCTACTTACTACTTTTCTGCACAAAAACAGATGATATTCTTCCAGGCCGCAGACAGTCTAAGGCATCCACATGTACTGAAAACAAATAAAATTCGCGAGGTTTTTCGTTCTGTTAATCGAAGTAGTTACAGGATTCCTGTGGGTATTCTAACTAAAGCATATATAATAGAATTAGTTATCAGTTGAGGGACTTTGAGCGTCATGCCTGAAAGTTGCGGACTGCAGTTCATTTACGCAGAAATTATCAGCATTTACAAGGCTCAAAGACCGCACTGAATGGTAACCATTGACCCTTTGTCACTCTGACACTCTTGACACTCTGTCACTGCGCAAAATCCTCTAATTCATAAAAATGTTAAGATGGCTTAAGTAAAGCAATGTGGAGTATTGACATCAAGCACAATGAACTAACATTTGCTTGAGTCCATGAGTTATCAATGATTTAATCAAATATTTAATATAAACGTTCAAAAGATGCATTCAAGCCAACAAATTCAAACTGTTGCTTGCGAGAGAAGCAAAAACATTTTATTTTCTTTGGTTTACCTCTACGTAATATCGCACTTTTACACCCATACATATGTATGTAACATATGTATGTAAATATAAAAGCAAACACAATTGCTTAAAGCCAGTCAACGCATCAATATCAATAAATCTGTGGTGAAAAGCAATAACCGCCTAAGTCGAAAATTGCTGTTTCGAGCAATCTCGTTTTAAAGTTTTAGCGCGTAGTGTGTTCGTTATGGGAATGCGATTAGGTTTTTATTAATAACTTTTTAAATTTTAAAGTTACGAACTCCCCGATTTTACACAAACGTAGAGCACAGTCAAGTTAACGTGATGGCATCCATAACTCAATTTCTTCTTAAGTCGACTTAAGCGGTTATTGCTTTTGACCACAGAAATAATGTTCAACAATGTCATTTATTATTAAATTGTTTTTTTACACACAAATTCAGTTGAATTACATAAATGCAGCTTATGTCAAAATGCAATCAGTCTTTAATGCGCTTACGATGAGATTGCAACGAGCTCAATAATTGTTGCATTGCGTTAATCGCTGCCTTAAGCCTTGGCTAAGTCAGTGAACTTGCCGAGGCTCATGAGCTCAAACAACACTCTTCTAGTGGCCGATGCGTTCGCGCCTGTGTGGTGTCATGAGATTACTCGGCTAAGCTGGCCTCGGCAAATCCTTGAAATCACACACATTATGCACGATTATTCATACAAATCACGGCGCAAGTGGCGCTGGGTGCGGGTGCTGCGGCAGCCGAAGGTGCGTGCAGCAGGTTGTGCGCGTGCGGCGATAAGTGAATATGGATGTGCAGGCTTTTAGGCATCGCGGCGGATATCAGCTGAAGTTCGCATGTAGCTGATTATTTACACGCAGACACACGCATTCACGCACGTTCCGCATGCGCATCTGTGTACATTACGGCGCGTATGTCGCTCATAATTTATATAAATTGGCACATCGGTTGTTATTGTGTTGGCGAGAATAACACACGTACTCACACACACAAACAGACATGCATGCCTGCATACTCCTATGTGTACGGAAATAACAATAACAAAAACAACCGACAGCGTTACAACGCGTTGTTATAATGTTTGTGCGGCATGTTATTGCTGTTGATGTTATTGTTGTTGTTGTTGTTGTTGCTGCTGCTATTTTTCAGCAATAGCACATAATTCCACACGTAATGCACACGTAAATTTGACAAATCACTTTTGTACTTGCAGGCTGCGTGCGCTAATATCACTCCGGAGGGGTGCGCGAGTGTGCGTTTGTGCGTGTGTGCGTGTGTGAGTGCCAAAATGATGACTTGTATTAATGTTAGTTTTATGTCACTATTGTTGGCAACAATAATTAGACATCTGCTGCAATGTGCACCCTTGGCACATAGCTACACATAAGTACAAACGAAACATATGCACATTTGTAAAATGTGTAAATGGACCTGTTTAATGACAGCCGCTTGCCGCTTGAAATTTTAAAAATTTTAAAAATTTAATATTCAAATTTCAATCAAATTCAAATTGATTTGCAGATTTCAGAGGTGGATTTATATGTTGAAACTGTGAACAATGCATCTACATATAAACCAATAAGAAAAAGCTCAGTATATTTTGTTGTTGTTAACTGTTGCCAAAAAACAGTTGGGTCAATAGCGACTTATTTTTAGTTGTGCCGAAATGTTTGATATTATTTGATCCCAGCAGCTCAATAGAAAATATTCCCAATTCATTTTGTGACACTTTTGATGAAATAAATCTCTCTTGGAGTTATTTTAAAGTTTATTTGTGACAATTTTAGTTTATATTTTCAAATAAATTAATTAATTTCGTATTTAAAAAATTTTTCTTTTAACTTTTTAACTGTAATTTGTAATTTTTAGATTGAATAAAATGTCACAACTTGTAAAAAGAATCAGCAAAAGCAAAAAACAATTCGATAATTATTGAATTAAAACATCATTAACCCTAGTAGGTAGGGAGGTTTTGGGGGGTTGAAACTTCTGAAAAAGTCTAATTCTGGCGTATTCTTGATGAGACGCAATTGACAAAAGACTTTACTACTCTACTTGTTCACATAACTATAGACTCGCATGTAAAGCTACACGTGTACATAAGTCTTTTACTATTCTTCGAACAAACGCCAGCAGTCATCAGACGCATCCAATTCATGCGCTCATCAGCATTTATTGCACTCTTACACACCCACACACACATTTCATGGGCACGGATCCTTCTGAGAAACTGAATTTATTACTATGACAATTCTTCTTTTCCCGCATGCACACAGACAGTTTCCGCTTAATGCTCACTTATGGCATTTCTGTCATAAAGTTAACAAACCAAAATTTCCTTACCAGCAAAGAGCTGAACATGTAAAAAACGTTACATTTGACAATAATTTCGTACATTCCCAGCAAGCAGAGATAAAATTTATTTAACATTTAATGTTGCGGCATAAAACTGTAGGTCCCTTCCACCCGCGTACAAAATTCACACGCACAACACGGGTGGTTGCGGGAAGCTAAGCCTTAGTCTCGCGTAAGCGGGCTGTCGTGCCAATCAATTAAGGGGGTCTTCCGTAGTGACGCGCCTTTTTCTGGTAGACTTTCAAGAATTTTTTTCTCAGAAAATATAAAAGATATTCAATTTTTGTTTTCTGCCATATATTTATACATATTTCATGTATACAAAATAATTTTTACTGTTGCCATACACAAAAATTACGGCTTCCAGAGCGAGTTGAAACTAAGTCGTTTCCAGCGCAGGGGAAAACGGTAGACCTGATTGCAGCTGTCTCGGAAGTCTAAAACAAAAAACAAAAATTTTTTTAGAATCTGTGTAACGTCAGCTATCGTGTGAACTACGGAAAAGAAAAATATTGAAATTTAGAAAAGTTATGCAAATTAAAAAAAAAAATGTGATTTGAGGGTTTTTTTTCAAAGTAAATGTTGGATTAAGAAAAAACTACTTATTGTATAGACACAATTTTAGATAGTACGATAGCGACATGTATGTAGAAAATTCAGTTAAAATTTGAAGCAAATCGGCTTAGTAGAACTTGAGATATTATGTCTACCAGTTTGAAAAACATGGTTTCGAGAAAAAGAGGATTTAAGTTTTGGGTTAAGATAATTTTGCGGTCGGCGCGCCGACTTTGACATCCCATAACTTTCGGAATTTTCGAGATATTGGAAAAATACTTTCACAGTTTGAATTGTAAATACGTTGAGATTATGAAAATGTAATAAAAAAAATTTCGAATTTTTGAAGCCGTCACTGCGGAAGACCCCCTTAAATTAAATTATTATGTTGCTGGAGTTTTGCTTTAGTGTTGGCTTTTAAAGTATTTAAATCGAGTTTGTGTGCAAAATTGTATCTAAATAGAATTTTTGGAAAGTAGTAATGTTAGTTTTCACTCAGTATTTGTGAGAGAACTGCTGTGTACGTCATGGGAAAACTTTACATTATCCAAAGTAACAATTCGTGGTTACATTGGAATTATAATTAACACTAGAATGCCCGAGGCATTTTAGGTATGTCAGATTTTCGGGCATTCTAGTGTTAATAATTGCCTTGTTTGAATTCATAACTACAGTTATTGTCAGTGGCTTTTGCTGTTGAAATTAAATTACAGTGTAATTCTGGTACGTATAGTGTTTTGAATAATTTAAAAAATAAAAGACCTCAATGGAGTCAAAATGACTCCCTCGGGCATTCTAGTGTTAATAGTTTTTGAATGACAAATTGCAGTTACATTGCAAAATTTCAGATTTATTCCATATGATCTATGACAGCCTTTAAAACAGACTTGGACTGAGACATAAGAGCAAGTAAGATTTTAGGATGAGTGGTAGCGTCCAAAAGCTTCTTAAGTAACTATTCCGTTCGATGGGTTGGGAGTTTTTTCGGATTATAGACATGTTTCGAAATTATTAAGTGTCAAAATATATAAACTTGTATGTTACCTTTTTTAGTATAAGGCTGACATTGATACAGACAATTGATGCCAGCACATGAGGGTTTGACAAAAGTCTTTTTTATTCTAAATTCTTTTAACCATGTGTTAGGAAAAACACTTAATGAAATATATTTATAGATATTTACTAAATACAGAAAATATTTATTAGTTCGTCATTCATAAGGGCACAGTACATCTTTGAGCAAACCATAATTGCTGCAATTTGTTATATGCAATACGAGGCGTATGAGTAATTTCAATGCGTAATGTTAACAACTTGAACAAGTAAAACGGATAGCCAGGAGTATAGAACTTGTGTGTAGTCAGGAGTATAGAACTTTTTAACCTTCATATAACTTTTTATATAACTTTTAATCAGACACCATACATAACGACATTTTTTTAATAAAATAAAACAGAACAATTGAACAGACATGAAATGATGATCTTATGACATGAAATTATTGATTTTTTAATGTTTTTGTTTTTTGAATTTTTTTAATTTGGTTTACAACAGTTACGTTCTCTGATTTATACCTTCCCGAGGAATTTTTAAGGCTTTTTCAGGTGTGCGTCAAAACATTTTTGGACGGTATCAGTTTTTTTGGATCGGGGAGTTCGTACAACTTTTGAGCGCAATTCCATTTGAAACCATATTTCGCACCAGCAATTTTTGTATTATGACGGTTTTAACCCCAAATTCCCATCACTCCTTTGGACTTTGGCAAAATGACTGTAATGGATCAGAAGTTACTGGAACTCGAGCACATCCTTTGCTTTATAAAAGCTACGGACCGTCTAAAGGAAGTTGATGTCAAGGGCTGCTCATCGAAGGTCACAGAATCACCCAATTTTGGGGCTGCTTAGATTTACCACAAGTATTTGTGGGTTTCATACAAAAATAATTAGCTAGTTTTAATGCAATAGGGCCTTCAATACCCAAGCGGCCTTTCACCTACTTCCCTCCTAGATTTGAGTTAAATAAAAGTGGCATTAAAAATTATTGCATTAGATTTTGAATTAATAAATTCAAACACCACCCAGTTAGTTCATTTAACGCAAAATTCCAGCAGTGCATTGTGCACAAAGTGAAATAGTTCGAAAGCCAAACAAAATCCAGCAGAATCAACTTTTACCCACAGTTCGTTAATGCGTGCGGGCAATGGCAGAAATTTAATAACATTGCTGGCCATCGGCAGCAAATATGTAATTTTTGCCTTCAGGCCCCCAGTCGGCCGCAGCGCAAACACTCGACACCTAAATGCCCGAAAATCTCCACTCATCTGTGGGAGGCTGCGTGGTAGCGCATTCCATTCCGTTCGATGGGCAACAACAACGACCCGGGGCCGGACGCTGGGGCGGCAAATGCTCGAACACTCTCCGCAATCAGCTTCGAATGCAAATATTTGGACGAAAACATGCGGCCGATGCACGTGTCGCGGTGACTGCGATGCATTGTGCCGATTCTTAATTCGATTGTTGTAGCACAAAGCACACACACACACACACGAAACACTTGTGCAAACAGACATTTGTGTTATTTATAGATTGACGCTTTAAACTCGCGGTGGGTAGTTGCGGCAGTTTAATTCCGTATTTGACTAACTGGCAGCGCACTGGGCTCTGTCGGTGTGTTTGCGAAGCGTGGGTCGGTTATGTGAGCAACTGCGGTTTCGAGTGCACTGACGCCAAACACAGTGGTGCCAAAGCCATAAAAACTATGTCTTCGATTCCGAGGTGGGTCAGTACTCTTCGATTCTTAAAAGTATCTACAGTATTGAAAAGTACTCAATCCCGACAGTACTAGTCTACAAATTATGAGATCAGTGTGTGCTCCCAACAAATTTTATTTACTTGACGACTTTTTGGTTGCTGAATGCAAAAATGATTTTCATAATTTTTGTTTTTCAACTTTTTGGTTGAAAATCGAAAGGAATTTTTCGAGCATGGATTGATAGATGAATGGATTTTTGCAAGAAAATTTATTGCAAAAATTTGAATGTTTAGTAAATGCACCACTGTGCTGTGTGTAGCTGCACTGTAGCTAGCGGCAAATTTCGGTTTCATACGCTCACCTCCCGGCCACGTTGCACATCTGTCTGCGGCGCAAATTTCATCACATTTTCGAGTTGTTGATTCAGGCAATAGCGCGCCGTGTGGCTTTGTTAGTTCTCGCTTGTTTGTTGCGCCGCTCTTTACTAATTCAACTGAATTTACTGTTTGTTCATAATATGAAAATCGCACATGATAACCGACCAGAAGAGCCGAGCATACGAATTGTGTGCCCAGTCACCAGAAGTAAATATTTAAATTCTCTAATACGCATTGCATTTGCCGCAGACACACATTGCTTCTCTGGCTTTTTGCAATATTCTATTCCGTTAGCACCGAGTAAAACCTTTTAAGCTCTGAAAGGCACAGGCGCCGCTTATTGCATATAAAACACATAATAAATTAACACTTTGGCACACACACATCCAGACAATACACACAAACACGCACGAAGCCAAGCACAGTGCTATCCAAACCAAAACGCAATGCCGCAAACGCACAATAAAGTGAAAGCATGAAACAATTTAATGCAAGAAGCAAACAAACTGTGACCGTATAATTGGTCTGGACCGGTCGAGCCACAGTCTTATGGTTGCCAATCACAATTTGTCTGGGCTGCTGGCATTTATTGAGTAATCAGCAGAGCCTAAAATCTTTTTGATACAAGACAAGACAAAGCCGTAGAAAGTGTTTTGTCCATTTCAATGTAGTTGAATTTTCATCAAATGCCCAAATTGTTCAATTCGGTGAAACTAAAAATGAAATTGAATGGTAAACCCTGAAGTTATTCAATGCGTTATCAGTTCAACAACGAAAATAATGTCCAAAATAAATAAATATCTATGGGTTAGTGTGAAAAAGACAAGACTTACTTTTAGTGTTTTTATCATCTTTTGTATCGCTTCTAATAAATTTTTATTTTTATCTTATTTCCTTTGCCCAAAACCAAGGAGATGCCTTCTCTTTACTTGCACGAACAAAATGTGTAGGGTCGACAGATATATTCATCTCAATCATTATAAAATGCCTCGCTTCGTAAAAGCAATGAGCCAAATGGATGGCTCCGGCCACATTTTAACTTTAATTTTTTTAATTTTATTTAATTTAACTTGTTTTGATGTGATTTGATTTGAATTGATTTGATTTGATTTGATTTGATTTTATTTTATTTTATTTTATTTTATTTTATTTTATTTTATTTTATTTTATTTTATTTTATTTTATTTTATTTTATTTTATTTTATTTTATTTTATTTTATTTTATTTTATTTTATTCTATTTTATTTTATTTTATTTTATTTAATTTTGTTTTATTTTATTTTATTTTATTTTATTTTATTTTATTTTATTTTATTTTATTTTATTTTATTTTATTTTATTTTATTTTATTTTATTTTATTTTATTTTATTTTATTTTATTTTATTTTATTTTATTTTATTTATTGACTCAATTATTTTAATTTAAATTTTAAAAATATTCTATTCAATATTGTAAACTCCTAGCAGGACATGCTTACCAACTGCGAACTTTTCCACGACTTTATTAAACTGAAATGGAAATTTTCGCTAATCCCGGCTTAAAAATAGCAAAATGTTGACCATTTGGCTCTCGTTGATTTAAAATTTTCTGAATATTAGAAAATGAATTTTTCGAATGCAGATTAAATTTTTGTTTCATTTGATTTTAGTTTAGTTTAAATTAGTGAGATTTTGTGCACAAATGCATTTCGCCCGACACATTTCAGCTGTCGGCTTTGTCTGCTTTGGCGGAGGGACACGTGCCGCATCAAGAAAATTAATATGCTGGCGTGTGGCGGCTGTAGCGCGCGGCAACCGCCACAGCAAAACCGCGCTCAAAAAACATGCAGGCGCGGGGGCAAAATGTGGCCAAGTTTAAATGTTGGTTGACGGCAACAAACACACAAAAACACTCACCCACAAGCACACACAGACGATACGATCCGATACGACGAACGTTGTGCGGTTGGGAATAACAAAATAAAAACAATAAGTACACAATACCGCAGAGGCAGCGACGGCAGCCACAGTGACTGCCAGATTCAAACAAGCAAATCCATGCAGTTGCCATACGAACGAGTATGTACACGTGTATGTGCAGATGTGAGTGCGCTCCGGCTATGTGTTTGTATGCGACGCGGAATGTGCGCTTCACGCCAACTTGTGGACTCCAGACGGGCCGGGGGCCGCCCCGGCGGCGCATGCAGCCATATTTACGATATTATTGCAATTACGATCCGGCAGCAGACGCGCCTAATACTGCCTGTCTATGTGTGTGTGTGTGTGTGTGTGTGTGTATGTATAGTTGTATGCCTGAACGTATAAAGTCTGCGCTTCAGTATAACTTAACTGGTTATTTGCCTTTGTAAGCTTCTGTAGCAAGTTACTGTTTGTATTTTTTATCGCTGTTGTTGTTGTGGTAGTAATAGCTGCTGTTGGCGTTGTTGAGATTTCGTGACGCTGCAATTTATTTTGAGCGCCTGCAAGTAGATAATAAAAGTGCTTCATAAATACGGCGAGGCAGTGCGCGCACATACGTGCATGTGTACATAGTTGTGTGCATATGTATTTGTGTATGAGTGTAGAATGCAGCCCAGATGCTAAGTTGAAACGTGTTGGAGCAAAAAAAAATAAATAAAAATCCATAGTGCTGCATTCTTGCATTCCTGTGAGCGTTTGGCACGCAGCGTCACGGCCACTGGTCGCAAATTGAAAAACAATGCCAAGCAATAAATTTTAATTTGCCCGACATATTTATGGGTAAATGCCACAGCAATATGATCGGGAATTGATATGGGTCTCGCTGGCCTTTGCCACCTGGACGTTGCCACACATTGGTTGGTGTGGTACAGGCTTCATGTTTTGTGCCAAAGTTCACTACGTAAATACTTATGTGGTATAATAAATGGTATTGAATGCACAGAAGGCCAACACTCTCCATTTATGTGTCTGCAGTTCATTATAAAGCAGTAGTGAAGATTTGTGTACCCACTTTATAGTGGAGCTTTTAAAAACGTCTCCACCTCCACACGCAAAACACAAACATGCAATGAGTGGACTTTTATTTGGAGTCTTGTAACTTCAACGTGAAATTGAGTTTTGGTTTTAACTTTGCTTTCAAAAATCGAGTAATTGACTGTTAAAGCTGAGAAAGAATTTTGTATTAAAAATAAAAATAAAAAAATATAAAAAATATAATGAATTTTGTATTAACCAAAAACTGCCTCGATAGTGCAGTGGGCAGCGCGCTGACTTCTCATACCGAGGCCCTAGGTTCGAGTCCTAGCTCGGGCTGATGAAACGCTCATGTACTTCTATCGCTATCCACATGAAGCAGATAACCTAACCTATACTACATTGCTTACATCTTTTATAGCTTTCACTCAGTCGATTTCACTGTCCAAGTATAGGAATTCAATTTCCGCTTATTTCCATCGTTATCGCAAGATTGAGGGTAATTGTAAAGTCGACATCCTGGAAAGGAATAGCACGATAAAAGAAGTATTTTATTTTTATTGTTTAGAAAGTAAATTCATTTAAATAAAATGGCATACTTTACATACAAATGGGATACAATTTTATGAAATTTGGTGTTGGGAATTTGTGAATGAATTTTGTGAAATTTTTGCTGAAAATTTCATATAAGTAGTCAAAATGACTTCTTTTGGGCATTTAAGGTAAATGTTGCAAAATTGGGGTACACAATTTGTTTACAATACTTTTAATCTATATTTCCATTTAACTTTAAAAATTAGTAAAAGTCACGTAAGGAATTTTTTAGAAAGTGATGCAATAAAAAAAGAAGACGTCAATGGAGTTAATATGACTACCTTGGGCATTCTAGTGTTAAACGTAACCTAATATATTTCCATCATTACTGAAAAGGATGCAATAAAAGAAGAAAGCGTAATTTACAATAAAAGACCTCAATGGAGTCAATATGACTACATTGGGCATTCTAGTGTTAAACCTAACCTAATATATTTCCATCATTACTATCAGGTGTACAACTTTGCTTCCGCCGTTTTCCGATAGGTGGCTGTACCGGCTGAGGCTGGTTGAAATACATAGTTGGTAATGCCTTTAAAGTGAGTGTGGACAGTGCCTAACGAATTGTCATCGCCGTTTCAGTGGCAGTTGTTCTTGTTTTCGTATTATTCACGCTCGAAAATGTCCGTTTATGTGCCCAATTCTCGCCATTTGCGGGAAGTTTTACTTTTCTGTTACAATTCGAAAAAAAATGCAGCTGAAGCGCATCGAATGCTCTCAGAAACTTACGGTGATGCTGCTCTGAGTGAAAGAACGTGTCGGGAGTGGTTTCAACGTTTAAAAATGGTGATTTCGTGGTGAGTGAAAATGGTGAGTCATCCTTCAACACGACAATGCTCGGCCTCACGTCGCAAAAGTGGTCAAAAAGTACCTGGAAACGCTGAAATGGGAAGTCTTGCCCCACCCGCCGTATTCCCCAGATGTCGCCCCTTCTGACTTCCACCTATTCCGTTCGATGGCACACGGCCTGGCAGATCAACATTTTCAATCCTTCGAAGAATTGGAAAAATGGATTGCTTCATGGATAGCGTCAAAAGACGACTCCTTTTTTCGAGCCGGGATCCGAAAATTGCCGGAAAGATGGGAGATAGTTGTCGCTAGCGACGGACAATACTTTGAATAATACATCTGTAAGCACTTTTTCGCAATAAAGCTTTTAATTTTGAAAAAAAACGGCGGTAGCAAAGTTGTACACCTGATATGTCGGCACTTCTTGACATGGAAATCTAACACCTAATGTAAATATTATTTAGGTTGAGTACTGAATTGAAGTATTGAATTCAACTGCATTTCGGTGCGTTGTATCTCCTTGACACTTTAGAAGTCATATTAAAACCTGTTTGAACCCAGACTGAAGGATAGGTTAAATACGCTGGCTGGCCAAGTTGGTCTAGCGATACCAGGTGGAATTCCTCCGTGTTGCGAATCATCATTTAAGTGATCGATGAGAATGTGGGTGTTCCTGGCGAAGTTCAACAGCGACTTAATGTCTAACTGCGAGCGATTGAAGCTCATTTCTCATTTGCTCTCTCATATATTTACATTGTACCTATGCTTGTATTGTTGTACTATTGTCCTCAATAAATGTAAATGAATGTAATATCATTATTGCCGCATTTGTTGCTATTGTTGTTTACCGTCACTTTCTTGCGCCGGGGTTTTTTATGCTCTCGCGTTATCGGCAGGTTGTCATAAACAAAGAAATAAACAAAAACGGATGTGTCAATATTAACTGATGGCCAGCATGCGCATCATTGTCGATCCGCACACACTCACACATCACACAAACACAACACAGTCGCAGTACTCAATCGAATTCCCATTGATCATTTTTGTTATTCGTTTGTGTACACGTGCGTTTGTTTGTATTTGTTGGAATTTTCTCAACAGAGAAACCCAACTGCGGCTATAGGTGGCGAACTGCGAAATGCTTGTGCACACCGACCGACCGTCCGACCGACGGACGGACAAATGAACAAAGCCCAAACAAACGAAAACGCTTAAAAGCGTGCAAAATTGTACCTTGCTGTGCGTGTGTGTGTGTGTGTGATTGTGGATGTTTTTTACACATTTTATTCCTATTTTTGGTGCCTTATGCGTTAAGCCGTCTACGGCTCACGGCTTACAGCTTACGGCTTCGCTTATCCTTTCTGCTGCAGCCGACTGACTGACTGACTGGCCGGCTGACTGGTTGGCTGGCATTTAGGATATTGCCTCATTGTTAGTTTCCCTTCTCGGTCGGCACACTAACACTAATATATCGTGCAATATAACGTGGCATATCTATTTTCGATTTGGTCTGCTTTGTGTGAAAGCGAACGTACGGTTGTGCGCTAAAAAGGGTTCGCATTGTTATTATTTGTTTCGCTATGCTTTTATTTATTGATTTATTTCCTTGTTGTGCCCTGCGCCATTTCGGAAATTGGCTGCTAAGTAAAACGAGCGTTTGAGTAGTAAAAATGCAGTTTACGCGCGTCTAAAGACAACCGGCAACCCGCCAGTGCAAATAATATTTGAACACGAAAATAAATAAAAAAACAGGAGTCATGGTCCCTTAGTTTGGGTATGTTGGTGTAAGTGTGCGGGTTATGACGTGCGGAATGAAGTTAAAAATAAAACAGAACTTGTCGCAAAAAGATAAATAAATAAGACGGCTACTTAGTTGGGCTCAAAGATTTTTGCCAACTGCAAGAAAGCTGTAGGCGAAAAATAATGATAACGATATTGGAAATCCTGCTGTGTTATGCTTTAGTTGCCTTTAGTTCTTTTAAATTCAAAAAGGCCAATGGAGGCACCAGATTTATGCAGCTGGAATGACTAATGAAGACGAAAAGACCTTTGGCAGTAACTGTTTACATTGAATGCTTTATAGATCCCAAAAGCTAAGATGCAATGAATCGTGTGAAGGAATCCCAGAGACCAAATCATTCTTCTACCTTAATTTTTTAGATTCAGAATTTTCTTTTTCGCTTAAGAGGTTATTGAAACTAGTTTCGAAATTTGAAAAGTAGAAGCAGTGTTTGAGAAAAACATTTTGAAGGTTGGAGGCTTGGACCTTTAGCCATCGCCTACCAAAAGCGCATTAGTGCGATTCTTGTAATTCTCATCTGCTTCATGTGAATAGCGATAGAAGTAGATGAGTGCTAGACCAGCCTGAGGTAGGAATCGAACCCAGGGCCTCTGGCATGAGAAGCCAGCGCGCGAATTAACTGGTAAACTTTTTTATAAAAGTGTATTTGCTCACAGATCAGATTAACAAATCACAGTGAAGGCCAAAAAATGTTTACACAGAACTTTTGTTTTACATAAAAAGTTGAATTGTTTGTTTAATCAATTTATTTCATACTCACTATGTGATTTTCTTCCCCTCTCGCCTCCTTCTTCTTACTGTATTGTTCACGTATATATGACTTTCGCATTTGGCTATTGACGTTTTCCACTCTTAGTTTTGTGGTGAAAAACTTCGCTAGTTTAACTGATATTCGATTGGTACCTTTCTTCAATATTTTCTCGAGGGGTAGATTAAGTGGGGTGGATTGATGTGAGTGTGTAAATAAAATTTATTTTATTTTATTTTTACTTTTTTATTCTCTTTTATTTTATTTTATTTTATTTTATTTTATTTTATTTTATTTTATTTTATTTTATTTTATTTTATTTTATTTTATTTTATTTTATTTTATTTTATTTTATTTTATTTTATTTTATTTTATTTTATTTTATTTTATTTTATTTTATTTTATTTTATTTTATTTTATTTTATTTTATTTTATTTTATTTTATTTTATTTTATTTTATTTTATTTTATTTTATTTTATTTGATTTGATTTGATTTGGTTTGATTTGATTTGATTTGATTTGATTTGATTTGATTTGATTTGATTTGATTTGATTTGATTTTATTTTATTTTATTTTATTTTATTTTATTTTATTTTATTTTATTTTATTTTATTTTATTTTATTTTATTTTATTTTATTTTACATTATATTATCAGGTGTACAAACTTTGCTTCCGCCGTTTTTTTCCAAAATTAAAAGCTTTATTGCGAAAAAGTGCTTACAGATGTATTATTCAAAGTATTGTCCGTCGCTAGCGACAACTTTCTCCCATCTTTCCGGCAATTTTCGGATCCCGGCTCGAAAAAAGGAGTCCTCTTTTGACGCTATCCATGAAGCAATCCATTTTTCCAATTCTTCGAAGGATTGAAAATGTTGATCTGCCAGGCCGTGTGCCATCGAACGGAATA
The DNA here is from genome assembly GCA_963971225.1 of Melieria omissa. Taxonomy (NCBI): domain Eukaryota; kingdom Metazoa; phylum Arthropoda; class Insecta; order Diptera; family Ulidiidae; genus Melieria; species Melieria omissa. Next base: position 33,298,104 of record OZ020269.1, read on the forward strand.
GGTGGAAGTCAGAAGGGGCGACATCTGGGGAATACGGCGGGTGGGGCAAGACTTCCCATTTCAGCGTTTCCAGGTACTTTTTGACCACTTTTGCGACGTGAGGCCGAGCATTGTCGTGTTGGAGGATGACTTTGTCATGTCGCTCTTGATATTTTAAAACGTTGAAACCACTCCCGACACGTTCTTTCACTCAGAGCAGCATCACCGTAAGTTTCTGAGAGCATTCGATGCGCTTCAGCTGCATTTTTTTTCGAATTGTAACAGAAAAGTAAAACTTCCCGCAAATGGCGAGAATTGGGCACATAAACGGACATTTTCGAGCGTGAATAATACGAAAACAAGAACAACTGTCACTGAAACGGCGATGACAATTCGTTAGGCACTGTCCACACTCACTTTAAAGGCATTACCATCTATGTATTTCAACCAGCCTCAGCCGGTACAGCCACCTAAACGAAACGGAAAACGGCGGAAGCAAAGTTGTACACCTGATAGTTTATTTTATATTATTTTATTTTTATTTATTTTGTTTTATTTTATTTTATTTTATTTTATTCTCTTTTATTTGAAAAGTATCCAATATTTCAAGTGATTTTCTAATGAATTTTTGTCATTTGATCAAAGTTGACATCTGAATATTTAAACAATCCCGCTCTACAATTTATTCAATCATAGCGTCTATTTGCTACGAAAATTTGTGCATAATTAACTTTTAAGAAACCAAATTTATTTTCAATTTGTAAATAATTTCTCTAAAAAAAAGTCCATTAATTTTCGTCGGAAAAATTTCACACGAAATGTTATTTTCTCTTTTTTGCTCTCGTTGACATAACTTCACTTTCCGGCTGGTTCGTCTTTGTGCATTCATATTTTTTTAATAATTCCAAGAAGTATCATTTGATTTAAAATTAAATCAAAGTTTCCATATCTAGACACCAGATCCCAGTGTTCCGATTGGAATGAGACAGCTGACACTTGAAAGAAGAATATACCAGCATTGGAATGTGTGCTGCCTCCGTCAAACTTTTTATTATTATTCAATTTATAGTTGACAACAATGACCAGTGGACCGGCCCGGCTCGGCATGTGTGCATAATGTCATTTGCACACCCAAGTCGCTTCTTTGCCTTAATTTAATTTGGTTCAACGTAATTTGTATTTATTGACAAAGATTTGGCCTTATTTGAATAATTCATCGGCCGAAATTGATAGCGAGGTGAACGACTGATGTCCGCACAATTACGCCATTTACACAACATTTAGCGGCAAATATTTGCACTAATAAAATTTGTAGAATATAAATAACGCCTCACAATGCATGTCGACATGTTGGATTATGAGTGAAGGACATTTGCAAAATGATTTGCACAAAGTGTTTACAAGTGTTTACATAAAGGAGTTCTTTAGTTTCGCTCTTGCTTTGCACCATTGCTAAATTTGATTTGTTTTTTTGTTTTATTCCGTAAAGTCTCATATGTCCTTCGCAAGTTGAATCTCTGAGGCTTCCGGTGCTTTCGTTTTTAGTTTCATTACAAAAAGCAAAAACTTTTTAAATACTTAAGAAAAGATTTTGTAATATTTCGGAGAAAACCCAGCAACGGATAACCTCGTGGAATGAATTAATTAATTAATAAAGTGAATGAATTAACTTATTCGCGCTGACAACTAGAACATTTTCAAGATATCTGAATTAAAAATTTTACCAAAAACTCCAGTTCAGTTCCAGTTCGGACAAAGCACACAAAGGCAATAAGCAATAATATTCTAAGTGAATAAGAAGAGATTTCTTCATATTTTTCTAGTTCATAGAATAATTAATTTGCTTCAATCATACTAACAACAGGGACGTTTCGAAGAAATACAATTTTCACCTTTTGTAGTTAATTCGAAACTAACCCGAGGGATATTTCATATAATTTGCACAGACAATGCATGCAAATGCCATCAGCTATTCACCAAATTGAAATTCGATGAGGTTGTTTGTTCTGGTTATTTAGTTCGTTTCATTAACCTATTCCTCTCTTCATTGACTGTTACTGTTTAAGAATCAATGCGCTTCGAGTTCTGACTGAAAGTTTGTGAAATAAGTTAAAGTAAGACTGGCTTCATGTTACTTTTAACTTTATCGTTGTAAATACTATGTAGGACACCTAAATGTCACAATATTTGTCCTAAATTGTGACAGCTAAATGTCACAATAATGACATACAATTTAGGACAATTAAATGTCACAAAAGTTGTCCTAAATTCCATTTACAAAGTGTCAACATCTTTTTAAGCAGATGCTGAATAAATTGAAGATGACAAAGAAGTCTTAAAATTCTATAAAAATAGAAAACATTAGAAAGTTTTTCATTAAAGTGCTGTTCGTTCAGCCCATCTTCTGTGAGCTTGTGGTGTCGATGTGTCTATTCTCCTAACCTTAGAGTCCTTCCATTTAAAGGGGTATCCACCTCTTTGAATCATAGGTAGCAATTAAATGGGAAAAATTAAATAACTGAAGAATAAAGCAACTGAAGATATTCCAAATTCATTCAAGTAGATTTACGAAATAAGTAGATAAATAAATAAATAGACCTTCATATGAAGATATACAATTAGCAATTTTAAGTCTTAATCGAACAAAAGTCGCAAAAAGTAACTTAAGAGCAAAAGGGTCTGAAAAGGAAAATGTGAATTAGGGGTGAGAAGAATTGGGAATCGAAAAAGACAGCTGAATCATTAGTAACATTGACCACATTACGATCAGAGTTTCAAATAAAGTAGGGTACAGAAAAAGGATTCAACTGTTTGGCAAAATACAAAGCCGATAAAATTTATTTTACGATTACTGATTTATCAGTCATGAATGGTTGAGCTTTGATTCAAACACAAAGGAAGAAAAATGTGACATCATCATTCTACCTCAATTTTACAAAACTAATTTTAAAAGCAGGAAAGTTGCTTACGATAAACCAAGCAAAGCCAAAGCCATGCAATATAAGCGAATTGTGAATTTGAACATCGCTTTTAAATCTCCATATATCTGAATACCTGTGCAATCTTTCTGTACAATGTTTGATGTGATTATTTTCTATTAAACTGATTATTTATTAATTTATTATTTAACCTCATTGTCAAAAAAGAAAGTGACAAAATAAACAAAATAAATTTAAAAAAATCAGTCATTGAAATAAGTCGCTTTGGGTTTAATGGCAGAGATTTGCCAGCACATCGAAATTACTTTTTATATTTATCATACAATTATTTAGCTTACATAAGAGGCCTGAAAAGGCATTAAAAAGATGTATACAAACCCACTTCTTGCAATCGCTAAGCACATCACATGCTTCCATTAAAGCTCACATTACAACCATACAAATCATACAAATCGTTCGATGTGTGCCGCTCAATTCTAAGCGTTTTATATGTTTTCTCTTTTTTTACTTTCATGCAATTCTTGCCAAATTAATGATATCAACGCGTTCTGCCGTTGCTGCCGTTATCACCATGTGGGAAAAATACATGGAAATAAATAATATCATCAACAACAACAACAAAAAATAATATGAAAATTGTTATTGAAAAACATGAAACGAAATCTGAAACTGTCAATGATGTTCACACCCGCACACCCACACACATTCACATTCGCACACGCACACAACGCCGTCCGATAAATAAATAATGAAAAAAAACCTACATATAACAAACGCAGAGGCACATCCGGCATCGATATTGACTTGCGGCGCGTGGATATCGATCAATGTCCGCAGCGCAACACGCCCGGCACGACGCAGCCGCTCAACATTTTCGCCGGCACCGACAAGTGCAAGCAGCGCACGACAATGGTAAGTTCCGGGTGAGAAAGGGGGTATCGCGTTACAGTTGTACAAGCGGCAGTTGCATGGGTTCCAGGCGCTGCGTAGGCGCGTCGATGTGTTTCCAATGTGCCTACACACTCACACAAAGCGGACGAGCGCTGAGGAAGGCACGCACACAACGCCATTGTCGACAGCTGTGTCGCCTTTAAAGCCGATCGTTTTTTTTGACAATTTTAATTTGCTGTATCATTGCTCCTCACACACAGTTCACTCTTTCTCTCTTGTTCCGTTCACCTGTTTGCAGTGCGAGGCTTTGAAGGGTTTGGGCTTCCGGCGCGGCTCCTACAAATGCATTTGCCGCAAGGGTTACTACTTCCCCGACACCATGTCCACGCAGAAGTTCTTCAACGGCAGCCTGCTCGAGGAGGAGTACGAGAAACTAATGCTGGTGAGTAAATATTTGGGCGAAGGGCAACACCAGCAACAAAGTTTGCTATGACAAATAAGCGGCGGATTAACGCAAGTCGGCCTTTTTCGTGCTGTTTTCTCTGATAAGTTTAAATTCGGTGTGACTTTGGAGGCGTTGAAGTTAGCCAAAGTTTTGTTAATTTGTTGTTTGCAAAAGTCATACGAAAGATTAACTCAAAAAGTTTGCTGCGTTGGAGGTCAATGTCAACTTTTGGGATGCCAATTGATTTTTTTTAGAGATATTATAAATTGTATAAAATATTATGCAGAAGCTGGAAGGCAAATTTTTTAAATCTTTAATCGAATGTTTGAATTTAAAAATAAAGCAATACATAAATTTTAAATTCAAATCTGAGGGCCATTAGTAATTCGCTGTAAACAAAATTCGGAAAGTGAGTTCGTTTCCTTTAAATTTTTTCCAGCTGTACAGTGGAATTGTAAAATTTTTCTTTTTTGGAGGGTAGTCGTATTCCCTGAATAACTAACTGATTAACTAACTAATTCATTAACTAACTAATTTATTAACCAACTAACTGGCTCCCCGTAAGAGTTTCGAGCAATGGTATTTCATTTCAAATTTGCTTAGTCCTTCAAAATGATTTAAACATGCCTTTCTTCTTCGCTGCTCCCAAAAGAAACCTTAGGCCTTTTTTCGATCGTTACGTTTTTTGTTAAAAATGAACTACAACAAACAGTTTTCCCATAATGAAATTTTTCTTCCGCAGGGTAAAAACTCCACATACAACATTGTCAACGAGTACGAGTGTTTGCCGTGCGCCGAGGGCTGCGAGTCCTGCGAGGACGGGTCGCCCTGTATAGCGGCGCTCAACTGGCCGATGCGGACGAGCATTTTGGTGTTGGCATGCACCGTCATCGGATTGTTGCCGCCGGCAGCGTGGTTCACATTCCGCTATCAACAGGTTAAGGTACGTGGCCGGGCGACTGATCGGAGGCCAAAAAATGCGGACCGTGCACGTAGCTATTGGTGGCTGCGGGCGAAAAAAAGTGCGCAAATTTATGCGCACAGCCGTAAGAACCTGACCGATGGTTGGGTGATTTGGCCACGCTCCAGTCGACAGACAGACACATAAACAAACATACAAACAGGTGGACTGACCGTGAGGCGACGCATATTGTGCGGGCACTGGGCAGCCCCAAAGCCGCTTATGTCTTCGCACACTCGCACACACTGAGCGCGACGACCTTGTCTCCGCTATTGGACTGCGGCAGAGGCACAACGCACTCATAAAACGGGTTTTTCTATGAGGCCGTCGGCCGATACGCACATAATGCGCTTCGAGTAATGCGTCGAGTTAATTTTTGCTGTCGCATTTAAGCGGTTTTCGCTGCCGCTGGACAAACTTTTACGATGACAAGGACACGTTGTCGCGTCCTTGGCGCAAAACGCTTGGCCCATGCGTCCGCAGCTGCGGGCTGCTTACACATTGCTGCTTGTACATTGTACATAGTCGACAATGCGATGTGACGCACTCGGCCGCTGCTGTATGCGACATACCACGAATTGTGCGGCGCGTACAAAGTCACGTCACGTCCAGTTCAGTCACGACAGTCATTTCGAATGCATATGAGAGGAAATTACTTGAGTTTTTAGAGAAAAACGTTCTACTGGCCTTTATTCCTATTAAAAAACAATGTAGTCGAACAAACAAATTCATCTCGAATTTTTTACTGCAGGTTGTGCGAGCGGCCAGTCCGGCGCTGCTGCGTGTGATAGCCTTGGGCGCCTTCTTCATATACTGTACGGTGAGTTTTTTTTACTACACATAAATTCCGCTCTGCGCGTGGCAACATTTCTATGCTTATTCAGAGGTTCATGCATACAGAGATACCTAAGAAAATTGTGAGCTACGTGCGGTGCTTCGCACTGGCTCGGAATTTCAACAATCGGCAATGCATCAATGCTCAGCTCAGCGTGATTTCGAACCGCACTTTTTCAGCGTTCATTGGACATTGCAGCTCCTTTCACCATTCTTTCTTTTTACTGATATTCTGCTGCGGATTTCGCTGCTTGTAGCTATTCAGCGAAATTGCACGCATATGCGAAGTGGTTACTGATTTGATTGGTAGCTGATTTATGTAGTCTGCACTGGGAAATGCACTGTGGGAATTGCTTTCTTTGCTCTGTCAAGAAAACAAGTAATCAATAAAACAAAAATACATTGATGTGTGTATTTGAAATCCTATAGAATCAGATTTGTCTTTTATGTCTTTCATGACATGTTTTTCTCTCTGCAAATGGTCTGGCACACACAGAACTTTGAATGAATTCATAGAAGGAAATAAAATTGGACATAGCAAGTTGAAATCCTAGCAAAAGGATTTCAACTAAGAACTCAACACAGAATAGACGTGGTTCGTTATATTTTAAACATGATTCATTTTCGAAACGTATTTCTAAGATAATGTAAATTTTCATAACAACAGAGATAACCAAAAATCAAACAAGCCTTATTGAAGCCCAATGCTGCTAAGCCAAGAGTGTATAAGGAGAAAAAAGAAAACAAAGCCTGGAAAAATTGGGTTGCTGGGTTCCTGGTTCTGAACCAATTTAATATTAAACTGTAGGTCCCCTCCCCCTTACCTCACTCGCTTGAAATGTGTGTCGTAACGCATGTTAAAAAAAACTGTGTGTAAAAACAAAACCGATGAAAAAAAATGGTTTCACAATGGGTCTTTTAGATTTCTGAGTATGTCTCTCACATAGGCAGCCACCATAACCTAACCTAACTTACACGGTGTGTATTGCTACAATCCGACAATCATATCGAGTATCATTTATCTGCGCCCTGTTGTTGTAAATTAATTAAAAAATTTCGACCACCTTTTGTTCATTGTCCTAAAAATTAAAAAATAAAACGGTACGTCCCTACTAAATTTCTCTACTAAATTTCTATGCTGTTACACTTATAATTCCAAAGTTATTCAATGTTATATACTTGAGTTGTATGAATGATGCCACGCCCATTCGCACAATTTATAACCCATTCTTCTGGTCAAACGGCGTAACTGAGTAGAAAGTTGGTTGTTATTGATGAGCGATTTGTTCTTTGTTAGTTCTTAACTTGTACTTATTATTTCTTAAGCTAATAATTAGTTCTCACGCCCCTTTTCTAACATTCATAAAATTTCTCCAATAAAGTGACACATCCAAATCGGGATGCTTATTCAAAATTAAATCCTGTCTGCCTTATTATTCCTGAGCGTTTCTTCTTAATGATTTGAGTTAAAAAACAATAAAAATATTCAGAAACGTTCCCAGGGACACACCCCTGTTGAAAAGACGAAATTTCAGCTCATTCAGACAAGTAAAGGTAGCGAGCCTATAAAGGATAAACAGGGAAAACATTAATTTTTATAGATAAAGATGTGTATTCTTAAAGATGCAAAGTAGGCTAATAAATGACGTAGAGGATACAAACAGTGTATACAGATGTTATCTAACTAATAATGTGATAAGACATACTCGACTAACGCATGTTTTTAAAACAAAAAACTCGCATTTAAATCCCTGATATGAACTATGGGTCGTATAAGTGATTTCAATTCATTTTTTAAGTTTAAATTAATTGACTTCGAGAAAAACTGCGAGGCGGAGTATTTTCCGAAAAGAGTCACTCTGATGCCAGAAAATGTGAAAAACGTACCAACCAACTTAACTTGTTTTCTGAAATAATCAAATCTTGAATGAATCTTGCATACATTTTGCCACTTCATTCAGTGGGACATTAATCAATTCAATTTCAATTTCAAAAGGTTTGTTCAAATTGTGGCAAATTTTTACAAAAAAATATTTCAAGCTTTTAAAAATACTTGCAAGAGAGCATAAAAACGTCAAAGAGAACAAAGCAGCTGCAAGGTTCTGCTGGTACAAATTGTATTTGCAAGAATTTTCAGCTCATTGAAAAGAACTGTCACTTAAAAAAACAATTTTGCTTTGCTATTTGTTTGTGCTTTAAAATTTTGTGGCGATTTTCAATTTCAAATATGAGTGAAAAAATAATTATTGGCGGAGTTTTGGTTAACGTGAGTAATTGTAAATGCGGCTGTCATATTCAAAATGGTAAAAATTAGTTAAAAACTTTCGCATGATAGCAGCCGGCAAAAACAAACGCTTATTGCTGGGTATTTTTTCCCAATTTTCACTTGTTTAATTAAAAAAGAATTTAATTATCAGTGGTCACAGCTGTTTGCTTGCAAATGTGTCAGATCCTTCTCTTTGTCAGAGGATTACTCTCAAATTCTCTGTTCCGCTCTTCATACAAGTTTTTACCGGAAAAGTTTGTGAAAGTTTGTGTAGTTTTGCTCAATAAATGTTTTGTTTTTAAGGCAGGTTCTCACCTTGTGGAAAAAAAAAAACAACAATTTATTTTTTTGGCTTATCGTGTAGATATATGTTTCAAAAATGTGCTCCAGAAATTTCAGATCAAAATCTGAAAAATTACAAAAGTTACAGGCCATTACATAGAGCAGTGTAGAGCACCGGCCAAGCGCGCTTTAAACTTTAAACGCGTTTTTCTCAGAACCACATTTTCGGACCTTACGGAAGTGATTGAAGGCGCTGGAATGAACCAATCGTCACCAAATTTTTTCTAAATGTTCCTTAGGGTTTTTTCTAATAAATGAACCACCGATCAGCCAAAAATATTGAAAATTGTTTATTTAAAAAAATAATAAGTGAACAAAAAAATGCGAAAATCTTAATTTTTTTTTTCAAAACCTCATAACTTTTGTAATTTTGATTTTTTTTTTTCATGATCTTGGTTCATTCAATAGATAATACAGTACACATTAAGAATGTGTTCGATTTTTGTGTTTCCGATCACGGGTTTTGACGGAATCACTTCCGGTAGCGGGACACCTCCTCGCCGACATGCCGCCACTGATGGACGCCCCCTCCCCCCCTTTTTTTGATTCATTCAATTTGAAAAATTGTATTCTCTAAATAAATGTGTGTTCATATCCAGAAACAATTTTCAGCGTTGTATCTTTAACCGTTTTCTCAAAAAAAAATCCTAAAAAAAGTGCACTTTTTCGGATCCACAAGGTGAGAACCTGCCTTAATCTGAAATATTGTCAAATTAATATTTTAATGGAAATGAAAAAAAATGGGTTGGAGGGCAATGAGTGCTGGGTTCAGTGGTCTACCCATCTAATTCCATTCTTTCTTTCTCCTTTTGCACTCCTGTTTCCCCTATTTCTGATCTCCGCCCACAGCCGTTCAAGTGTTGTACCTTTTTGTGCTTCATTCAGTTTCAGTTACAAACTGAAGTAGTATTAGTATTTTTTCGCTTAATTTTAAGCTGCAAGTATTTTCAAAATCAAAACGAAGTAAGCCTATTTACTCCCCAATGGACTCTTTAGCGGAAAGTGTAATTGGATACTGTTGCTGCTATAAGTACCTGTGAAGCCTGAAATGAAATTTCTAGTGAGACATAAGAGGAAATTCTCGTAAATTAATTAGTTAAGACTAATTGGCTTTCAAGACTGTTTACTTGAGGAATGTTAGAACGCAATTCACTTCCTCACATCTATCGTTGGTGTCTTCTGGTTACTGTTACTGACTTCACGCTCTATCGTCATCAATGCCTTTTTTTACTCTTTAATTAAATTGCTAGCTACTAGTGTAGCTATCGGCTACCAAACTAACAGATGGACTTTCGCCTGTCTCTGGATATAAAGAAGACACCTTACACGAAACACTTTCTTGTGCACATTTAGTGAAGTGAAGTGAGAGGTTTGCAGGACAGTTCTATTTGTTTAACGTGCAAATAAAAGTAGGAAAGGTGGCAGCAGGTCTGCGCAGGCTGTTTCCGTACGAGGTTTAGCATCTCTGGGACTAAAGTACGGAACGATGAAAATCTTACCTTTAAGGCACCACAGAACCAATTCACGCTCTACATAGAAATATTTTCATTTTTTTAGAACATTCAAAAGCTATTCTAATCAGTGAAGTGTTTGTGTGTATATACAAATTGTCGATGGCAAATAGGGTTTCATTTATAATAGTATTGGGCTCAAAAATGCCTACGGAACCTCTCCAAAATCTAGTGTACACCACTGACTTTAATGGTAGCAAAATCGTCTCTCTAAAGTCTGTTGTGTTCCTTCCGATAAGAAAATTGAATAAATTAAATGCCCTGACGTTGGTTTTGCGTCTGCCACATGCTCCATCGCACTGCCCAACTCGGTCGACACGGGCAAATAAATTGAGTTATTTATCTTTACAACAATAATTTTCATTTTGAGTAAATAAGCAGAAAATTTTTTATGTATACACATTACGTTTAGGTTTTTTCATAATTTTTTTATTTACTTAAATTTAGCCAACAACATAGAACGCATCGTAAACTTGCTGTTGCTGCAATTTTCATAACAGATCACTGCGAGCAACTTTTGAAAACCCTCGGCACGTTCCCAGCCCACTTAAAATACCATTCAATGCCTTTTGGGGTTTCGCACTCGCCACAAGAAAACGTGTAGTCGATGCCACTAAACGGCGGCACAAATGGCAACCGAACGGCAAATTACGATGATGTTAAGAAATTGTAAGAGTGTGGCGCACACAGGGGGGTTTTGTGCGGTTCAAACCCTTCGCCCCAATACAAAAAATGCTAGTGAAAAATATGATTTCAAATGGAATCGAGCTCAAGAGTTGTAGGCAAACTCCACTCCAAAATGAAATCCTGTGTGCGCCACTGTTGTAGACGGTCTTTGAAAAACATATTTCGGCATTGAAATGAGAAAATTGCGCGCGTGTTTATTGTCTGGGGGTGTTTCACTAAATAAGTATTGAAGCAAAAAATGCTTTCACTAACCTTTTTTTTACAGTACGCAATTCTTTTGGGCATCGTAAATTTCATTTGATTTATTTATTGCAAAGAAACGAGAAAATAACCAAAGCAAAAAAATTCAAAAATAAACCACATCAAAACCTTAAAACAAAAATTTAGTGCACCAAACCAAACAAACTCTTATTTTTACTTTCTATTTGTGTTGTGTTGGGTTGAAAAAAAAAACAATAAGAAATAAAAAATTAATAAATAAAGCAAACGCGCCTTGCAGCTCGAAGCAATCGATTTCACTTTTTGCCGTGTGGTGAAATTGTTCTGTTAAATATTTTGTTGTTGTTATTTTTTGTTTTGCATGGTCAGTGGATTTTATAAATGGCACCACGTGGCGCACGACCACAAGTGAAAATGGCACAAACATATTTACAAATATAAATAAAATCGATTCGATTCGATTCGACTCTGTGCTGAGCTGACAATGGAATTCTGTGGGAGTGGCAATGCAGCAAGATTAAAAAATAGTACAGTGGTGCCCGCTTATAAGTAACCAGTGAATAAATTGTGAAATGGCAATTGATTTATTCTTAGGAAACATGAAACATTCGCTTAAGAATTGTGCGCACGACATTTGAAGTCATCATGCCTCTTTGTTAGAGTTCTAGAGCTATTTTATTTTTGAACAATTTTAGCTTAAAATGGGTTAAATAAATTTTGTATCCAATATTACAGGAAATGTATCTAATATATATGGAAAAATACAAAATTATAACTTTTTAATTTTTTTTAACCGTTATCAAAGAAACAGTGTTTTTATCAAACGCGCCCAATTCGTAGACTTCAATTAGAACACAAACTTTCCCTGATATCGCTGCAAATTATTGGAAATTATTTTGGGGATAACAGTGAAATTTTTGTAATTTGCTTTAAATTCACTTCTAAAAATATTAACTTGTTGGTGCCTACTTAAATTAAACCCATAAATCAATCGTAGCTTTCGTTATAAGATGACAAATAGGTTAAGTTGCTCTGAGGCAACTTTGGAGGTCGAAAGAGTTAATGACAATAGCCGTTATCAGTTTACAAGGTTTTTAAATGAATTGTGTACAAAAGATGTCAGTGGTGTATGCACGGGAACTTTGGGGGTTCAAAGACCCCAAAATATATGTTTACTACAAAAGCTTATAAGACAAATATGGTTTAACCCTTATTCTCATACCCGGGTACCCGGGTGCCCACTGCGATGTATTTTCGTGAAAAAAACTGACAAATAATGAAAATTTTTTTTTTACCTTCCGGATCCTCGTTATTTAGGTGAAAAGCGAACAAATCATATCAAAATTGTATAAACACTTTTTAATTAACAAAATATTGAAAACTTAAAAATTTCATGAAATGGGTACCCGGGTACCCCGGATGCCAAACGACGTTAGTAAGTTTGGGTATGAGAATAAGGGTTAAAATGGTATTGGGCTCAAAATTATATATTGAACCTGCCACCCCACCAATTTAAACCCACGTGTGCCCACTTTAAGAAGCGCTGGTCAGACCTTATAGCTGCTTAGTGTTTTGTGACAAGTCCAAACAGGAAAGAAGAATTATTCTTTCTGAAATTAGGGACAATCAGACTAATCATTCGATTTAATGTATTGGATTCGATTTAATCAATGGCAATCTAACTCATCCTTCTTTTCTAGAACAGAAAGACAACATTTTCCTTGTGCATCTTTCCTCTTCGTTAGAAAAACCCTGCGGTTCTTAGGTTTTGGTGTTATGGAAATGACTAAAATATATTTTCTTGCGCAATGTGATCTCTTAGGAATAACTTGTGGTCCTTATTTTTTCTCATTCTCTCTGCTGTTATTCTTTCTTTCTAATTCTCCCTCACATCCATGCAATTACTTATTTACTCAGTACTCATTAGTTGTGAGTACTCTAAGTTGGGTTGGCATTCCCAAAGGCGATTTTATCCGAAGCTTACTGTAAGCGATGAATGCGACAGGAGCACAAAACAACTATTTGCAAGCAATATTAATAGCGATAGGCAACACAGTCTTCCAGGAATCATTAACATGGTCGCCGAGCGCAGTTTGTGCTCTGCAGCACTCAATTTCAATTACTCGACGACATTTTTCCGGTAGCTAAAATATGCACCCAACAAATAAAAGGTTCCAAAAACAAAAAGTAAAAATTAATATTGCGTTTCGCATAGAAAGCAAACTGTAGACAAACGACCGATTTGCAATTTTGATTTACATGTCCACATTTCTATTTTCGTTGCAGAACATCGTCATGTATCCCAATCCAAATCTGTACACATGCACAGCGCGCATTTGGATGCGGGAAATCGGATTCTCGTTGACGTATGGCGCATTGATGCTGAAAACCTGGCGGTGAGCATTTAATCCAATGTGTGTGTGTGAGTGTGAATTTGAGTTTAAGTGTGAGTGTGCAAAATTAAATTTCTATAGCATTTTGAATTTCGTATGAGTTGTTCATTTGGCTTCGCGTCTGCATTCAATGCTTTCCCCACATGTTAATAATTCATTGAATCTTTGCATTTGTTGTGTAAATTTTTCGCAGAATTTCCGTAATTTTTCGCGTGCGCTCAGCGAAGGCCGTCAAAATCACCGATGCCGCATTGTTGAAACGTTTGGGCATCATTTGCGGCGTCATTGGCACTTGTCTGCTGGTGCGAACATTAGTCTCGCCACCCGACGTTGTAGTTGGCCGCACGGCGGATGATCTGAAGGCGTTTCTGTGCAAGACCGACTGGTGGGACTACACCTTCACCTCAAGTAAGCCGATTATTTCCGTATAATTTATTACTTCCATTTACTTTACTTCACTTTTAACCCTAATTCTCAGAATTTTAAGAGTAACGTAAACCCAGAAGTGAGACTGTCAGGCTCATATGAGCTAAATTACTGAAAAAATTTTTGGAAGAAAGTCCAAAAACTGCCTAAAATGTTAAATTTATAAATGCAATATAATTCTAACATTTTGTCAGAGGATTACATAAAATATTGGAATCAAAAGTCTTTTGGTATAGGATTTATCACCATTTGAAATCTTTAGTGAAACTGTGAGGCTCACTTCTCACTCACTTCTGAGTCACTTCTGTTATATTTCCAAACTAAATTAGAACACCAAAAATTTGTAACGACCAAACAAATTTATGAGGCTATCTATTGCCAGTCTATAGAGTTGGAGCAAGTTAGGGATTAGTTAATAGAACTATCAGTTCTATTGGGACAGCTATGAAGCAGAATGATCATCACTGTACCAGGAGAGCGAAATAAATTTTCCTTGAATTCGGTTAGATCGTCTAACCAGACAGTGGGCTAAGATGGCTTCTGTTTGCTTAAGTGTCCTCAGAAGATGGTCAGGACTGACATAGGTGACTCTAAGACACTTGTGCTGGCTTTACAATAGAAGCCATCTTGGACATAGATTATGCAGTTTTTACTCCCATTGTGACACTTAAGTCACGGAATTCCCTAGCAGATAAACTTACTAAATGGCCATTAACACTACTCGACAACAAATGGGTTAATCGCATGCACCTAAAACAAAAGTATTTTTTAGACTAACTTTGGGCCATGGAATACGAAACTGAAAATCTAAAACATTTTTAGGAGGTGTTTCCGAAAAATCTTCGAAAAACCACTTTTTCCCTATTGTTTCAGTTATGAGCATATATCTTGTAAATGAAACACAAGCTGTCCGTCTTTTAGAAGATAATACCTTAGCCTTTCCAGCGATATACAGATTGTCCAAATCAGATGAGATTTAGAGAAATTACTGTCGGTGAAAGTTGAAAAGTTGCATTTTTCGACCATTTTCAAAAATTATGAATTTTCGAATGATTTTTTTATAGACAAAATAAATTATTTCCTCTGATTTTTAAGTTTATGATGAAAGATATATTATTTGTGTAAATATTAAGCCCAACATAAATAGAGAAAGAAAAATGACAAAGTTATGATGCACTGAGTGAAAACATCAACTTAACATTTATTACACAGTGCAACAAAAAAGAAGATTTTTGTGGAGACCCATCCAAATGTTGATATAGACGTGAAACTAGAAGTCATATGGAGTAACCTGGCAGAGTCAGTTTTTCATTTTCTGACACAAAGTCCTTTTAAAGGACTTTAAAATTAGAAGGACATACAGATTTCAAATATATATATATATATATATTTTTTTTAATATTTGTGGTTGCGCAATAATGAAGATATGGGTATAAAATGAAACATGAAAATTGTCTCCTTTAAACTAAACTTTCTAATTTGAACTTTGAACCAAAATATGTCAAGTAAGGAAAACATACATGAGACAGATAGACATTGTATCTCAGTCTGTGGATTGAAACATCTTAATTTTATTATATTTTAAAGTACTGAAGTTTTCCAAACTCCAGGGCATTACAACTGTAAGCAAAATTTCCAAAAAATAATACCAAAACAAGTTCAAGTTCAGTTAGTACAAAATTTTAATAATGCAAAATAAATTTTTTTTTTTTAGAGAAATGCACCAGACTTTTTTTATTAAGATGTACAAGAAAATCAAAACAAACAAATTATATATGTGTTTGTTATAGAACAATTTTTTAGTCTAAAAATCCACTTGGTAACACTGCTGACAGCTGATTGATTGGCTGATTGGTTGCTTTTATCCGACTGAATACAACAGCGTTTTACTTATACACGTAGTTAACTGGTCATAACAACCTGTTACCGTTATCGGCTATCGGTCTGCCGCAAAAGTTTTTCAATTGGTCACACCAAGAGATAGTAGGGCGTCCTCAACTTGGTCCTTTCATCGGAAACAGAGTGGTTTGCCGTCAACCTACAATTAATGCGTCGAACACCTTTTTTGCCGGAGCAAATAAGTGGAAATACTTATGTACATTTTGTTGTTGTTGTTTTGAAAACATTTTCCATTCTATTTTACTCATGCACAAACATTTGTGCATAACCGTGAACTACCCTAATGTCCTTCAATCGAAAGTTCTTGCAATCTTGTGCTCAGTTGAGCAGTAACAGGAAGTCAGCATTGCTTTTCCTAGAATTGGCCTCTGTGGGCTTCCTGCGATGCCAACCTCGTCCCATCTGAGGGAACCTAACTTATAATCTTTTGCCAATAAGCCATTTTCTTAATTAATTTAAGAGTATAAAACTCTAATCTAAGCGAACCTAACCTAAACCTATTACCGCTAACCTATTTTCTTTAATCTATAACCTACAACTTTTACCATATAACCTAGGACCCATAACTAATAACCTAAACCTATATCCTACAATGTATAGGTCACCTAACTTAACCTAATCCAAGTTTTTTTTGCTAAAGATGCCTGGTTGGTTAAGTTATGCAATGCCTAAACCTGCATTTTCAATGTGCTTCATGGCGTATGAGCAACTTTAATTTGCCTTCTTTAATATTCAATTATTTTTATTGCATATCGACTGTAATTTTTTATAAGTATTTTTTTTTTTAAATCAAATCTCAAATATTCAACGAAACAAAATTTATTTCTTGTTGTCGTTTTGGATCATTTACGCGACAATTATGAATTCTAGCGCTGCACATTAGTGCACAGACCTCATAAATTATGTATTTGCATAAATAGTTGAAAATTTAAGTTTGCGTGCTTTGCGGGTTTTGCGTGCATACGCAAAAATTCCTTAGAAGTGCCAAATTGCTTAATAACAAAAATTTAAATAGCCCAAATTCTGGGTATTTTTTGTTGTTTCGTTTTTTTATGGGGAGGAATGGAGTGAGAGTGAACTTAAGCCACTCAATGCCGAGGCGGGCACATAACGTACAACAACAACAAGATGACACAGTTTACTCCCAGTTCGCAGCAAGAAATATTATCATGTTAAAAGGACACGACAGCGAATGTCCTTTTCCCCCCATACCCTCACCCACACTCACACACAAACACAAACAAGCAGGAACACTGAAGCATCTCAAGAGAATTTAATATAAATTTGCACAGAGTGACGAACCATATGCGATTTTAAAGCACTCATACGCACTTTGCACACAGTCGGCGCACACATACATGAACACACTCGAACATGTGTATGTATTGTATATATGTATGTGTAAATGCGAGTGCTTCAGTATTGTGTAATACAGCGGAGTGTATGGCTGACTTGGGATGCCTGTAGACGGACGGCACTGATGATGGCAGCAGCGTGGGAGGGTGTCAGCCCAAATAAATGTGTGTCACATTAAATTATACGTGGAATGCGAGCAGCGCGCTTAATCAAGTATGCAGGCAGAGCAAAACAAACCATGAAACGGGAAAGCAGTGGATACATTTATAAGATTACAACAGAAAAAAGCAAAAATAAAAACTAAGAAATGACACACAAAACGCCACAAAACCCTCGAGTGGCAGTGGTTAGTGATGCAACTTATTTAAGAAAATTAAGTGCAAATTCAGTTGGACTGCCTTGGCGGTTGTGCGAATATAGAGTTTCGGCGCACAACTCGGCCCTGAGCCTACGTGCAAAAAATATTCAATTAGCTGAAATATTCTTGAATGCAAAATTTCGCAGATTTCGAGCGCGTAGCCTTGGCTTATAACTACAGACATTTGGACAAACAGAATGGGAAAATTTGGCCAATGAGAAATACACAAATTTACATGCCCCACAACTGTGAATTATTACATACAAAATGGTTTTGCTCATATGGAAAAAAAACCCATGTATAACATATGAGCTTTTTAGTTTTTAGTGCTGCAATTTTTTGCCAGCTTCATCAACCACGCATACAAAGTAAATTCTGTTAGTAGCAGATTCTGTGATGTCAAGAAAAATGTGGCGCAAAATAACTAACAAAATATAAATTGTAGTAAAAAGAAATCCTTTTTTTAACGAGCCAACGTGCAAGCAACATCCATATTAATGCGAGGCATTGCGTTGGTTCTGGAAGGATTTAGAGGTTAAGAGACAGAATGTTGGGTGACGACTTTATGAACTCTTGTCTTGAGGCTATGAAACTGAAAGCTTTATTTAGCATAGTTAGAATGATCCTGTTTATGTCAAATAGGCCGTTTTGTTTGATAACTTGTTGCCATTTTAAAGACAATTCTATTATGCCTCTCTCATAAAAACTCCTGTCCTTATTGGCAAAACACTGGGACTGTCGCATTTCACAAGTTTCCTTGAGGTAAACTTTTCACCAGAAAAGTTAATCACCATAGACAGGAACAGGTTGGCAATGACTTGGCTTAGAGTGTAAGGTGAATCTATTAGAACTTCCCAACCAAGCTTCCGGAGCTTCTGATGAGACACTATCGATGTGTGTGGCCTAACTCCAAGTTAAGAGTTTAGTTAAGAGTTTAATCGAAGAAGAGCAGCTCATAGTAGATGATTTCCTGACAACGCCGCCAAATACTCAGCAAAACCTTTCTGACCGTCAATCCTCCGTTTGACGACTGTTTTTGCTTGATTTTGTCATAACTGATGCATTTTTTATCACCTGTTACCACTCATTTCAAAAATGGAATCTGCAAATGTAAGTTCAGTCTATGACTTTTTTGCGTTAACCCATGTGACATTCATACATTGAGCTTTCAGCTTTATTAAGAATTAACAGAACGAAATTGATGAAATCAAAACTACACGGGTTACAGTATCAGAACCGTAGAGACTGTTCACATTCTCAGCCACCTGGCTTTCGTTTTCGCCTTTATCGAAGAAAAATATGTCGTATTCTTCCTTTGCTGGTGTCTAGTGTAGCCCGATCGCATTCATATAACGCAAAATACAGATTACTGAAGCTATCTATTGAAAAAATAATGGATTTCCCAGTTCTTGGGATATGGCAATCAAAATAACCCGAAAACTAGTAAACCAATCATTTCAAAATTGGCAATGATTGGAAAATATTGTATTACACTGTGCGACAATTTTAGGGTCATGGAATCTAACCCGGAACCGACCAAGACTAATCGATAGTACTCTTATAGAGTAACAAAACCCTAGCTGGGTTTTGCAAAGTTAGTTGCCTTTTACAAGTTACAGCCGTGTAAAGTTTGCGTGTATTAGGGTTTTTTCAACCAGTTTCTTCCTTATATGTCTTAAGATATTCAAAATTTTGAATAGCTGTCTTCAGCAAACTTGCTGCTAATTCTTAGATGAACAAATTCTCTGAACACTGTGTAACAAAATTATTACACCTTATCGAAATTTTGGGGGTCAATGTTAAAAAAATCGACTTTTTTTGATTGTAATAGAAAAAAAACGTGTTTTTTATTCTATTAATATTAATGCAAAATCGCATTTGTGTTGCTAAAAATAAAAAAAAAATATGCTTTACCCTCTAACTTCACAAAGTGATGTTTTTTTGCAAACTTAATTTTATTGTACACATATTTTAGTCTATTTAAAAAGTTTTGTGGTGTCTTTTACACCTGGAGTTGTTAATGGTCCAGATATACGGAAATGAATGAAAACAGAGACATTTGATCTGGTGTCAGTTGGTTATGAATTAAAAGCATGGCAATCGATAAAAAAGTTATTAATGGATTTTTGGGCAAATATCGTTCTGAAATCTATAAGAGTTCAGTACAGCGTATGAAAAGATTGGGAGAGAACGGCGCAGTATGAATGACACACTCAATAGCAAACAATCTCCAAGTGGGGTCAAGCGAACATGGTAAATTTTAATCCTCGCAAGAACCAATGTTGCCTGTTATCCCACAAACGAGTCTCCCCACGTCCCTGGTTATGGGTGGTGTGAGTATTGCGGAATCGGCAGCTCTTGATGTTCTAGGAATGTTCATTAGTAACGATCTTCGTTGGAACGATCATATTTTTGGCGTGTCGAAAGAAGCAGCCAAGTGCCTCGGCTTTTTAAAGCGGTGCAAAAAATATTTCACTCCGTCTGATCTCCGCATTATTTACACTACCTATATCCGACCTAAAATGGAGTCAAAAACCCATATGGAGCTCCTGGACCGGGTGCAAAACCGTGCGATTAAACTTATAGGGGACAGTAGGGCATCCAGCTCTATTGACTCCTTAGAACAACGTCGAAACGTGGCATGTGTGGTGTTATTTTACCGATACTTTTTCGGTAATTGCTCAGTGGAGATGAGCAGCTTGCTGCCATCAGTCCGGGCATTCCCCCGGGCAACCCTTTTGAACACTGGCGCCCATGCATTCCACGTTGTAACGATGTCTCAGCGTACAGATAAAGGTCGTTTCTGGCCCGTACATCGAAATTTGTTGGTGTAGTCAGCAAACGTTACCGGAGAATTTTTATGAGAAAACGAACAGACTAAAATATGTGTACAATAAAATTTCAAATTTAGACTTGAACATTTTTTCACTTTATTTTGCAAAAAAACATCTCTTTGTGAAGTCAGAGGGTAAAGCATATTTTTGTTTTTATTTTTAGCAACACAAATGCGATTTTGCATTAATATTAATAGAATAAAAAACACGTTTTTTTTCTATTACAATCAAAAAAAGTCGATTTTTTTAACATTGACCCCTAAAATTTCGATAAGGTGTAATAATTTTGTTACACAGTGTTCAGAGAATTTGTTCATCTAAGAATTAGCAGCAAGTTTGCTGAAGACAGCTATTCAAAATTTTGAATATCTCAAGACTTATAAGGAAGAAACTGGTTGAAAAAACCCTAATACACACAAACTTTACACGGCTGTAACTTGTAAAAGGCAACTAACTTTGCAAAACCCAGCTAGGGTTTTGTTACTCTATAAGAGTACTATCGATTAGTCTGGGTCGGTTCCAGGTTAGAAAAAGCTGTCGCACAGTGTTATCTTTAATAAGAATGACATATTTTGGGCATCAATCCAAAAGATTTTAAAGGTCTGGAACTTGAAAATGTTCGTTTTCAATAGTAAACTGTTCCCTGACTTCTGGATTAGTTGTTCTCTATGTGGAGCCTATCATTGAGTTCACACTTACAGTTGTTTAGTTGTTTTATTAAATATAGATAAATTATTAAAATTAAAATTAAATTAAATAAAAAAAATATTTGTTGGTTGGTTGGTTAGAGTGGTGATGCCCCAAGCATCCAATTAACGTTTTTATGTAATAAGGTAATTAACCCTTCGCATTTAAAGATACATTTCAAACTAAGCAATGTTTAGACTTGAACCAATGCAAGAAGCGTTAGTTCCTCTTTGTGTTTGGTGAGGAAGAGGAGACAATTTTATTTTATTTAAATTGTATCTTGTCCTGATTTCGTTGTTTGAATTTCGTTTTATCTGTATTTATCTGCTCTAATTTTGTTTTAATAAAGAATTTTTTTCCCGGGGTTTCACCCCTTTTGTGCTTGGCATTGTAAGATTTGTGCCTCTTGTCTTGTCTTGATTTGATCTTGATTTTCTGCGCCAATGTATATCTACACACAATGAAATTTTTCATTAAATTGTGTCAGCAAATGTAGTAAAAATGGCTTTCGCATTTCTTTTCGTTTGCTTCGCAGTGGAGGTGCTGTTTCTCGCCTGGGGCGTACGTCTCTGTATTATGGTGCGCAAAGCGCCCTCCGAGTTCAACGAGAGTCGCTTCATTTCGATGGCAATCTACAATGAGTTTCTGCTGACCTGCTTTCTCAATGTCTCCATGTAAGTGATTTGTTCTCTGCTTAACATATTCGAGCTCATACACACACGCTGCCATATGGCAATAAAATTCATAGAGCAATAACGCTGACTTGACTATCGCTTTAATATATATGTATACATATTTTTTCAATTTTATTGCAACAACTTTCTAGGCTGTTTCTACAATCGCCCGCCAATCCCGATCTACTCTACATTATCTTCTTTTGTCACACACAATTGACGGTCACATTGTTGTTGGGCCTGATTTTCGGCAGCAAGGTGAGTGCAAATATAAATAATACATGCCCACACAAGTCATACATATTTACATACACACCTATACATATGAACACATCCACACAAACGCTTTGCATGACACTTGAGTGCCTTTGTCCTGCATTGATTTCATTGTGCTTTGTCAACAGGTCTACATTGTCCTGCGCAGCGGCAAATCACACCAGGAGAGCATCGGTCTGGGCGCCAAGTCCTCGGGTGCCAAGTTCAATTTTCGCCCACAAGTGCGCACCTTCGCGAATCCCAGTTCGGTGACCACATCCACTGCGCCAGTGGCCGGCACCACGTCAGCAGGTCAGTAGCTCACAAATGCCAATCACAGCAATCCACCGCACAAAGCATTCTGATTCGCTGCAGACTTGCTCGCTGGTGTACCAACATTTTTGATCAACAAACGAATAAATGTGTATGGCATGTTGTGTTATGATTTTGCCTGTGCTTTGTTTGGCTTTATGCGGGTTTTTTGTTCAAATTTATTCTTTGTGGGATACTTAGTGCTATTCTGACATTGTGCTGATTTTTTTTGTGATTTGACTTTTCTTTTCGATAAGAAGTATGACTTAAATTTATTTAGTAGATGCTGCACTTAGGTAAATGTTCAATGAAGAAGAAGAATTGCTTTGGTCATGTCTGTTAGTCAAGAAAGAAATGGTAGCTTACGTTTGACGTTATGCTTCTGTGCTTGTTGAGCGACAGCTTTAATCTCTGTCCAGATAAGCAAGCGAATCATAACGAAAGGAAAGTTGACAAACAGGATTGACAGTTCATGCTCAAAGATCTCGGTCTAAAACCAGGCTGCTGGTTATACTCGAAATCACTTACATTCGGCAAGTTATATATCTTTCAACTGGATATTATTACATATGTTGAACAACTACTTAGATACCCACTAGAAATATTTCACATGATCAGTTAACTGTGAAAACCTTGAAAGAAAATGTTGGACAACGTCATGGACTCACCAGAACTGGTCTGCAGTTTTTGATAAACACTTTTCGTACATCATCAGATCTTGTAGACAGATTTTCCAAACAATTTGTCCCATAACTCTTGTAGTATCACGGAAATAATTAATTGGTTAGTTTAACACAAAATCGCGTCTGACTGCAGTTTTCTTATCTGCAACTGTTTCCGCACCACTAACGATTTGGCAAAGTAAAAAGCATGACTGACTGACAGCCACTCAGTGACAGGCAAGAAGTCTATCATGCGGCACTACAAAAGTGTGACACGTTTGAAAAGTGAGAAAGTGTAAAACTCGTGTGGCGTCGACTGCTGCCAGCCGCCGACTCAGACAACGCCAAATAGTCAATGACAAGTGCGGCAAATGTTGCGCATAATTTGACAAATGATGCACTTGTCGTGACACCGTCAGCGCATTGATAACTGTCAAAGTCAAAAACATGCGCATGTCAAATCTATGCACACACACATGCACACTCAGACTCACGCATGGCACTGGCAAAGTAGCAAAAATCTTTATTTATTGCCGCATTATGCACACGAAAACAGAAATATAGCGATTTCGATGTCTTTAAAATGCTAACAGTAAATAACAAAAGGCGGAATTTATCGCGAGCGCTGCGAATGAAAGCAGGAAATGCAAAAAAGTATGCGAACATTGAAGGAAGGAGTAAAAAATGGAGAAGTTTTTCATGTGGAATGTGAATTTTTGTGACTTACTTTGTGAATGTGACTTACGAAATAATTTGAACAATCAGTCAGTAAGGTACAGTTACATTAGAGTACAGTTGAATCAAATCAGTTGGAATGAACCGAAAATACATCGAGGTGCGATTCGAACTATTCTCTCAAATTGATAAATCACACAGACACTAGAAAGACAGCAATTTTCCATACCCAGAATGACGTTGATATTTCGAAAAGTGGAAAAGTGGATTTGGCTCATTGTAATTGTAGAACCCTGATTGCAGAACTGATTGTAGAATCCAATAAAAAATAAAAGTCATCAAGGCAAAAGTTGATAGAAACACTAAAGAAAATACAAATGTTTAAAAATGAAAAACCGTCAAAATGTCTGCTTCTCCGGTCTTTCCAGTGTTAAACTCGTTTTGCTTGGACAATTTATACAGTCCGTGATCCGAAAATCAGTCCGAGTATCGATTCAGTTTGAACAGTTTGAGATTCAGTTCGGTTTGAGAGTCCAAGAATCCGTTTAGTTTGAGAATCCGTCTATTTTAGGTTACTCTGGACAATCTGGACAGTTCGAACTGTGCGAGTAGTCTGATAATCCGTTCATGTCGGACCATCGGAAGGGTCAAGTATAAGTATGCTCAGTTTGGAATGTCGGTCAAAGCGGACTACTTTTTAGAAATGCGTTCAGCTAAAACTATTCGAAATGTCTGAAAATCCTATCACAACGGATTATTGTGACCACGGTTGCCACAGTTAACCTTTTAACCAAAATAGGATGATTTTTTTTGTGGTTGGTTACTTGGTTACTTTAATTCGTGTTTGATGACTATTTTGTTTGCTTGTACGGTTGCCACAGTTGGTTACTTTTAACCAAAATGGATTCATTTTTTTGTGGTTTGTTACTTTAATTCGTGTTTGATGACTATTTGGTTTGCTCATCCCGACGGTTTGTTTATTTTTTTGCTTGTATGGTTGCCACAGTTGGTTACTTTTAACCAAAATTGCTTATATTTAGTGGTTGGTTACTTGGTTACTTTAATTCGTGCACATTGGATTTGGCCAATTGTATTTGGAGAACCCTGATTGCAGAACTGATTGTAGAACCCAATAAAAAATACCATTTTGTTTGCTCATCGCGACGGTTTATTTGTTTATTATTTTTTTTCTTGGACGAGGACGAAACCTCGTTTTTTTCTTTAGTTAATAACATTTTCTATATTTTGGTTACTTTTCCAGAAACATGTGGTTAACAAAATTTTGGTAGAGTGGCAACCATGATTGTGACTACTAGAGAATTCAGTCGGGTCGTTTGGCTCAATCTTGGCAGACAACAATCCGAGAACAGTCTTAGTTTGGGTAATTCAGGCAGTCCGAGAATCCTTTCAATTTAAAAAGTTCGACCGACTTTTCAAGACAGTGCAAGAATCCGTTTAGTTGCAACAATTTAAACAGCCCGAATTTAGTTTCAATTGTGGGAGGCAAAGCTGGTTTTTAAAGTTGTGTTGTAATCAAATGTTGTGTGTTGGGTTTACACAATTCGTAGTGTTCTCGAACTCTCTCTCGGAGAAACTAAAGTGTCTGGACCAATTACACTGTGCTACAAAAAACAAAAAATGAAATACACCTTACAATTAACAAACTGTAGGCTGTTTATGTGGTCGAATAATCCATAAAAATATTTTTGTTATATTTGTTGTACCCTCCAAATTTTATTTATTTACAAAAAACCGTTTTTACAAACTTTCCGCGGTAATCTATGATTATCTCAGTCATTTTTTTAACGATTTTCAATATGTAATATGTTTTGGAAAGAGCATTGTCAGACCTTTCGAATGATGTATGTCAATTCATTGTTTAAACAAATGAGTAGTAAGTTTTTATCGCGTAAACCTTGAAAAAGTAATTTTTTTCTCAATTTTTTTAACTTTAACCAGTTTTTATTGCATAATGAAACAAAAAAATATGGCCTAACATGTGTATTGCAGTGTGTAACAATGAATTCGTCTTAAATTTTTATTTAAATCTCAAATGAATACATATTCAAGGCTTTATTTTCTAGTTACGAAAAAATAGCTTAGATTCCGCAGTTTTGGTCCAATTCAATAATGCAATACACCAATTTGTTCGTAAACAAATCTTCTTTCAGAATATTACCTAACTTTATTAATTTTGTTGTTTCATTATGCAATAAAAACTGGTTAAAGTTAAAAAAATTGAGAAAAAAATAACTTTTTCAAGGTTTATGCGATAAAAACTTACTACTCATTTGTTTAAACAATGAATTGACATACATCATTCGAAATGTCTGACAATGCTCTTTCGAAAACATATTACATATTGAAAATCGTTAAAAAAATTACTGAGATATTCATAGATTACCGCAGAAAGTTTGTAAAAACGGTTTTTTGTAAATAAATAAAATTTGGAGGGTACAACAAATATAACAAAAATATTTTTATGGATTATTCGACCATGTAAACACCCTACACTATGTCATTTGTCAGGTGTATTTTCAGTGTTGCACCGTGTTATTGGTGATGTCTAACTGTTGTAGCCATCTAAAATTGAATAGTTTGCATGATTCGTGCAACTCCTTAGACTTTCAATGTTCAGACTTTCCGAAATTCGAATCACTGCTCGACTGTTCGTGATAGGTTAACACTGCTTCCTCTTATCGTTTGCGAGCCAAATGGGATTAGCTGAAAGTGCCTCGGCTTGCGTGTCGAGTTTGCACTCTTGTTGTGATCGGTCAGGCATCAAAAACGCTTCTACCTACCTTCCTTCCAGCGCTGGTGGCCGCCTGTGTCCTTGTCATTGCTGTCAGTCTTAATGATTTATGCCGAACAATAAACGTCTTCATGTCGCTTCATAATGTTGCGCAAATTCCTCGGGCCGCGTCGCTCTATGGCCGCCTGTGCCGGGGCATCCGTTGACGGTATTTAGGTCGACACCGCGCAGTCTGCACACTCCAACTTCGCCGCATCGGTTCTTCTTCTATCTTCGTTATTTGTATTTATGCCGGTTTGTGTGCGTGTGGGTTCGAGTGCGCGTATTTCTTTTCAATTTGCCCAACTGTCAGTTTGTTTATCGCAAATGCCCCACACACGTTCTCGCTTTGTGTTTGCTTTTTGTCGATGTGTGCGTGTGCGCATTTCTGCTGGCCAGCAATTTCTTTGTTGATATGGTTTTCATGCGTTCTTTTTGTTTCAGCCACAATTTATCCTTATTAAATTCCCGCTCGCGCCGCGCGTGATTTCAGCCAGAACTCAGCTCATATTTTTCACTTCACATTTTTCAATTTTTATTTGTATGTTTACTCTGTGTGTGTGCGCTCATGTTGCGTCTGTCATCATGCCTTGCATTTTATCACTGTTATTTCAAAACAATAAATTTTTATTTGCGTCATGTTTGAAGGGTTGACACGCTCCATGAATACCCGTGTGTGCCGCCATTTTGCGCGCGAATCGACAAGCGTCACGCTGCACGCCATTAATCATGCCAAAAGGTCAGGCCGGCTGGCACTCGCTCGCGTCACATTGACACGTACATATATTAACAAAACCAACATGCGCGTTCACTGTTTTTTGGATGAATTTCGTGTGCTTGCGGCGTGATGATTTAATTTTGGCGCTTGCGGTTTCATAAACCACATTTGATGTCGGAAATACTGTCAGTTTTTAGTACGCGGCTTCCGATTGTCTTATAAAGTTATCAAAGAGTTGAAGCGAGACGTCTATAAAGAGAGCTGTTGAAGCAACCTTTGTGATTAGGTTTGGTGGCTGCCCACAATGTCAACGCACTTTTGCTTTTATGGCTGATTGCGATGCCACAAGACGGAAACTTTAGGCCCACTTCCTGTGCTACACAATTTAGTTAATAACTTTAATAAAGCTCAGTATTAACCATGCAATGGCACAATGAACTCCAGGACACCAAAGAAGTAGTTAACCGAATGATGTTAGCACAGAATTTATGAACAAACAGAATCTGCAGAATCTGCTTCTACAGAATCTGCAAAAGTAATTTAAAAATATAATTTCTAGTTCTTCTTCTGTCTGTCTAGTTTGTCTACTATTGACTCAGTGTTTCGCAAGGACCCCCACAATGATCTTAACTTTACCTTTTTTTTGGTATCAACTGTTCTAAGCGCTTTGAGTTCAGTAAAACTTGATGTGCTTTGTGTCCTGTGGTACTCTCATCATGCCTGGAATGTCCTTGCGTCCTAATACCCAGTATAGATGTGTCCCATGCTACTCTCATCACACATCAAATGTTTCATTGCCCTGATACCCGTCACAGATGTTAACTTTGCTAGCTGACAACATATTTTTATTTCGCATTGCATAAAGAGTGATTTTTTTAATTTTAAAGCTCAGATAAAATATTTTCATTAAATTTGTGTTTAATGTTTTTGCTTTTTTATAATAAATAAAATAAAATAAATAAAAGAAATAAAAAAGAAATAAAAAGTAAATAAACAAAAATATTAAAAAAATATATAAATTTAAGAATTGAAACTAAAGGTCTTATAAAAAAATTTAAATAAATAAAAAGATTAATAAAAAAAAATAAAAAATAAAATAAAATAAAATAAAATAAAATAAAATATAATAAAATACAATAAAATAAAATAAAATTAAATAAAATAAAATAAAATAAAAATAATAATAAAATAAAATAAAATAAAATAAAATAAAATACAATAAAATAAAATGAAATAAAATAAAAATAAAAATAATAATAAAATAAAATAAAATAAAATAAAATAAAATAAAATAAAATAAAATAAATAAAATAAAATAAAATAAAATAAAATAAAATAAATAAAACAAAAGAATGTGCAAATGGTTTAAAATAGAGCAGCGTATTGCATTTGCTTCTTGAAGTAAGGTCCAACCTGAAGCACAAGGATCCCGATTAAGCGGTTTCTATGAAGTGTTTTTAGCCTGATGGATCCGGCAATCGAATCGCTGGGGTCTTAATAGTAGGAAAGACCCAATCTGATTTTCCTTTTCGGTGTGATGGTACAATGGAGAGCAATCAAGTGGTTGAGTAGTGAGATATCACTTGTTAGACTGCCGTACTCCGTACTCCAGTGGATCCCTTTGACTTTTCTGAAAGGAAAATTTGCAAAAATAGCTGACTACCAGTTGAATGTGATTCAAGAATGATATATTTTCAATCAACATTTGACAGATCTAATCCAAAAACTTAATTTTTCTTAAAGTTTCTACATCATCATTCAAAAATATCATGTATCATGCTTTACACATTAAAAGATAGCAAAATAATTATTTCAATGAAATTATGAAATTCTTGCCAGCCAACCCACTGGCAGCAACTAGTTTGCGTTGGTTGGCAACTTCTGTTGTTGCCACAAAAAAGTTCATTTAACCAAAACTCATTCACTTTAATGTTCAAAACCGTTCTTTTCGTTCTTCTGGCATCTCCGCAGAAACGAAACTTTCCGATCAGGAAGCGCTCGAGGAGATCCGCCAGCTAAGCATGCAACTGCAGCGCATTCAGGAGATGGCGCCGCCCAAAGGTGTCGCCGTGATGACAATCTCCAGCCTGCTGGACGGCCTGAAAACGCCCGGCGGCATGATGATGGTCGCTGCCGCTGCGTCGCAAGCAGCCTCCACGGGCAACCAGCTCACCGTGCGCCCGCTGCCAGCTGGCGGTGCACTGCCGCTGCTGTCGCTCAACGGCGAAATGCAAAAGTACAATCAGCAGCTGCACGCGCCGCAAAACAACAACGTCGTCGTCGGCGGCAGTGCGAAGCCGCGTGCGATAATCGGAAGCACGGTGCTCGAGGTGGAGACCAGCACCACGACGCTGGAGGAGCCGGTGCGCTGCGAGGAGCGCGCCATGAACACCGACCTGACGCGCGCCGAGGACTTCCACCAGCAGGCGCTGGGCTGCGTGCAGGGCCACATCATCTGCAGTCGCTGCCTGGTCATCTCGCGCGAGCACCACTTCAGCTGTCGCCCGTTCACGCCGCCGACCACGTGCCAGCAGCTGGGATCGCCGCAGCCGGAGGGCAGCATCAGCTTCGCGAACATAAAGCTCGAGTGCATGTGCTCGCAGCCGGACGACTTGGACGCGGACGTGCCGCCGCGACGGCGCACCAATGTGCGCTCGGCGGCCACCAACACACCGCCGCCCACCGGCGCCAGCACGCGACGGCGCGGCCGCAGCAGTCCGCATCTGCAGGAGGCCGACGCGAGCGTGAGCTATCGAATTTGTGATAATTGTAAAGTTAAGTTCCGTAGCAATAAGTCGGGCGGTAGGAAATTTCGCAAAAGTAGCAAATGTAGAAAGGGCCGTACGGCGGCCTCGGCGTCGGGCGATGCGAAGAGCGTGTCGGCGAGCGGCATTAGTCAGACGCGCAGCAGCGATCTGCTCGGTCCGCGGCGGTCCTCGGACGGGGCAGAGAACAGCAAAAAGGTACACTCGACCGACGATATCATTTTCTACACAACCACCGACGCCAGCAGCGACACATCGGACGACGACGACGCGGACGAGGAGCCGAACAGCTGCCTGCGACGCAGGCGACAGATCATCGGCCAGTCGACGTCCTCGCTGAGCGCCGCTGTTGCCAGTTGCAGTGGTAACATTGTCAACGCTGTTGCAGCCGGCGCAACGGCCGCGGCAACGCAAATCGATGCTGGGGCGGCGAAGCCGGTGGCTGGTGCAGAGGCCGTGTCGCAGTCGGCGGGCAATGTGTCGACCGCCTCGAACAGCGGCGACAACTCGCACTCGAACAACGAAAACCAGCCAAAGCCGAATGACGCCGGACGCTCTAAGCGACCGGACAAACTAATTTTGGACTTGAACGATCGCTCCAAGTATACCAAAGAGGTTTCTGTTTAAAAAATTGGGCGGGGGGAGTGAGTGATAGGAAAGTGAAACTCTTCAGTTGTTCGTTTGTTGCAACAGTCAGTTGTCCATTTGTCCGTCTGATAAGGTCTTCTCGTCTTGTTGAAATAGTTAATGCCTCGAATTGTCGGCTGAAAAAATTTGATATTCTGTTAAACTTAGACTGTGTTCAAAAAAATTAAGTCGCTTAAAAAAATTGTGCATTTAAAACAAAGAATCATATAACATTTTGAGTGCAGTTAATTGGTTTCAATAGTACGTAGTCGATATAGCAACTTGCAAAAAATTTTCAGCGTTACTTTTTTGTTGTTTTAAATTAAAAAAATATTTTGAATTCGTATCAAGAAATATGTACAGGCTTTTTTAGAAAAGGAAGTAGAAGAAAAAACTTACAAAAATGTTCAAAAATTGTTTAGCAACGTGTGATAGATTTTCAATACTATTCTCTATTCGATTCGAAAGTTGTTTGCATTAATTTTTAAAAGCGAGAGAAAGACGACTCTCACAAACATCCCCTGGACATTAAGAAGCGTGTGTTACATAAATTCGAATTTTTTAACCCTTTCGGTCCCAAAGTTGCCTGAGAGCAGCTTCACCTTTTTGTCGTGCTATAGCAAAAGCTATAATTAATTCATGGGTTTAATTGAAGTTGGCACCAACAAATTAATATTTTTTCAAGTGAATTCAAAGCAAATTTTAAAAATTTTACTGTTTCCCCAAAAAAATTTCTAATAATTTGCAGCGATATCAGAAAAAGTTTGTGTTCTAATTGAAGTCTACGAATTGGGTGCGTTTAATCAAAACCCTGTTTCTTTGATATCGGTTAAATAAATCAAAAAGTTATATTTTTGTATTTTTCCATAAACATTAAATAATTTTTCTGTAAATAAAAATATTGATATAAAATTGATTTGACCCCATTTTAAGCTAAAATTGTTCAAAAGTAAATTAGCTCTAGAACTCTAACAAAGAAGCGTGACGCCTTCAAATGTCGTGTACACGCTTCTTAGATAAATGTTTCGTGATTTAAATACCAAAAAATAATATCGAGACACTGGGTAAAATTCGGAGTTGAAAGGGTTAAAGAGATTTTGAAATATTCTATAGACATAACTAATGTACAAAATATCATTTGACTTAACTTTGCTTTATCATTTACGCGCATTTTGTATGAATTTGTAAAAGTTTTTAGCTTGGAAGACTTCAGATTTCATTAAAGGTAGATCAGTTGGTTCAACATTGATAAGTCAAAATCTCTTCGAAAAATTTCAAAAATATTTCTGTCTGCTTGCTTAGTTAATCATGGCTTCAACGTGAAGTAATTTTTATGTTAGATTATTCATATATTTTTGATTACATAGATTTATTTAATTATTTATTATTAATTGAAGCCTTTTAGTTTCCGAAAAAGCTTATTTTTTATAAAATTATATTTAATTGTTCAAAGCACACATTTAGCGCGAAACACTAAGATTTTGGTATTATAGTAAGTATTATTCAAAAATATAAAATATTTAAATGAGTTTTATTCATTTTCGCAAAAATTTTCGCTTTATGCTTTGATTACAGTCATTGCATGCATCGCAACTTTAGCTCATTAAAATTATTTTTCAAAAATGACAGTTCAGTATAAATGTAGAAAAATCAGTGCAGAAAGCATAAAGTTATGATTTATGAAATTTTTTTTATTTTTTTTTAGCTTAGAATGCACACCAGTCTTCTCGAGAACGAGAAAGTTGAGTAAGTTGTCTCATCTCATCTGCATTTCCAGCCAAGGCTGATTTTGTATTATAGTGAGTAAACATGTTGTAAACAAATTTCGATGGTATTGATTATAGAAGAGAAACTTTTATTTAGAGCTGTTAAATTCAATCAAGTCTTCATCACACATTAATAAATCTACCATCATTTTTGATTTCTGACATTCGCTTTGACGCCGTTCCACATACGACAAATCGCTGCTCTGTACTAAAGTTCCCCACTTTGCAATGTCCGCAACGAAACAAACCGGCCGGCCGACTGAAGAGTTAATTGCACAGTGTGCTGAACGTAACAATAAACGCCATACGTCTCTGCAAACGTATTTAGTTAGATCGCTTAGTTGTAACGCCAGCAAGTCGAACACCAGCTCGCAATGGGATTCCGGCACAATTATTGCACACAACACATTAATTGCGACAAACTGTTTTGCACTTGTTATGAGCCCCAAGTTGCAAATAACGCTTGTCCATGGCCCAAACGAAAAGTCAGTTGGGAAACGGGCAAGCGAGCGGAAATTTTATTACGATTCTGGTGTTGTTGCTTATGCCAAAGTGCTGACTAGGATAATTAGGCATTAGTTCAGTAAAAGTAAACAAGAAA
Organism: Melieria omissa; assembly: GCA_963971225.1. NCBI lineage: Eukaryota > Metazoa > Arthropoda > Insecta > Diptera > Ulidiidae > Melieria > Melieria omissa. The sequence goes on from OZ020269.1 coordinate 33,330,977, forward strand.
GCAACACAGTTAAACATAGTTGAAACAGTTTCCTAAATACTCGTTTAAGTGTTAAAGCTGAACTATACTATAGACACTGTAGAACTATTAGAACTAAAGTTTATGAAGTAATGCTAAGAAATAAACCAATTCACATATCTCTGCCAAATATTCGAAGAAACCCTAATGTATACAACTATTTCAAGTGTTGCACTGTAAAAAATTTAGCACGTAAATTGCTAAGAAATTTGTATAAACTTAAACACATACTGAGACATTTAAACATTACATTACATTGATTTTGAAATAATTTAGTGTACATGAAGTTTGAAATTGTAGCATTTAGGTAGTTGAACTAAGTGAAATTTGAAATTATTGTCACTAACAGTTTTAAGTGGCCAACTGAAGTGGCAGCAGCAGTATTGACAGTATTCGATGCAAATGTGACTAGAACAAAGAATCGTTAACTACTATTTACATAAATACATACTCGTACATACATACATACGTACATACATATACATGCATACACCAGCAATACCTGCGGTGTGAAATTTGCCATTTCGTATTACTGTATGACATGTGAATTTATTGGTTTATAAATTTTTACTCAAATTCAACTAATTGTAAATAACAAATTAATAAAAGTCCTTGCAAGAATTATGAAATCCAAAGCAAAAGCAATGATTTTTCTTTCCTTTATTGAGAGCGAGCTCTGACATTGGCCATGGGCGTACCAAGGAAAAACATTTAGGGGGGCTAAGACATAACTACATTGAAAAATTCATAATTTGAAAAAAAAAACAGAATAAGGTATATTATATATTATATACATATAAAGATCTTAGATTTTTGGAAGCAAATGCCTGGGTGCGCCCATGGCATTGGATCTGAACTCGCACCAAACTCTAAGTGGAAAAGTTGGCGCGTTAAATACTTCTGAGCAGCATTACTTATTTGCCTATTTGCAGCCAGCTGCCTACCGACGCACATAATTACCAGCAGCAACAATAATTCCGTAGGTACTGCGCATAAAAATCTCGCATAAAATTTTATGCTTCGAACTGTGCGAACGGCTCTCGCATTCGCGCTGCGGTTGTCATCTTTATTATTGGTTGTATTTGTTGCAGCCATTCTTAAGCAACCGCAGTCGACTTTCCATTTCCACACGAATTGGCATTCAAATGGCCGCCAAATGTAATCACATGACTAGAAATAGCCATGTATATATTTACTTATGTACAGGGTTATGCCGTTCGATTAAGAACATTGAAAACGTTGAGTGAATAACATTTACAGGGTGGCGCAAGAGTTGTCACCTAATGTTCTTTGGGCTTGATTTGTTTATTAATGAGTGAATGTATGTATGAATGGAAGTATGAATGAATGAATGGATGAACGAATGAATGTTTGAATGCATGAATGAAGGAATTAATGAATGTTTATATGAATGAATGAATGAATAAGTGAATAAATGAATGTATGAATGAGTGAATGAATGAATGCATGAATGAATAAATGAATAAATGAACGTATGAATGAATGAATGAATGAAGGAACAATTGTATGTAGGTATGAATGAATAAACGAATAAATGTTTGATTGAATGATTCATGTTTGTATGAATGAATAAGTGAATGCTTGAATGTATGAATGAATGAATGAATGAATGAATGATTGAATTAATGAAGGAATGATTGAATCAATGAATGAAGGAATGAATGAATGAATGAATGTATGTATGAATAAATGAATGAATGAAAAAATGAATGAAGGAATAAATGAATGAAGTAATGAATGAATGAATGTATGAGTGTATATATGAATGAATGAATCAAATGAATTAAAGCCGAATTTACTTTTGCCGCTACTTGCAAAAGTTATAGCATCTGCCGATAGAGTGATAACCTTTGCGCCACCCTGTATTTAGGTAAAGCTCAGACAATGTACAATTTAAAGTACTTAACAACTGCAGACAACTCTTAAGTTGCTGAAAGAATGGCAAGAGAGAAGAAGAAATTTTAGTTGTTTAAATCGACTTACACAGCCAGTTGTGTAACTACGAAAGAGTGAACAAGTCCCGTGCTACCGTTTACAGTTTGTCATTGCCGTTTGAGTAAGTAAAGCAAATTGTTCAGTTTGCAGTTTGTTCAGTAGTTAATTAGTTTTTGGAGCGATTTTGTTGCTTTCATTTGAAAAGGACTGACTTTTCAGGGTTCAAACAAAAAAATGTGTACAGCGTTAAATTGCAAAAAGCAGGATAAATATAACTAAAAAAAATGCAATAATAACTTAATTTTTCAATTTGCAGTTTACGCTCAAAAAATATGCTTTTGGTTTTCAATTTATAAGTATTTTTGCTTAGAAAATTAAAACTGCTAAGTTTGCGCACAAACAACTATCAATCTCAAAAGGTGAGTTTGACTTTATTTTTTTCTAAAAATAAGTTTTCCGATGGGTTCATGGCTCCTGCATTATTGGTTGAACTTAAAATAAAAACCATCGATAGTTGTAATAGTTACTTACTTACTTAACTGGCCATAAAAACCCGTTATCGGGTTACAGCCTGCCGCAAAACTTCTCTCCAGGCGCCTCTGCTTTGTGCGCGCTTTCTCCAGTTGGTCACACCAAGACATGACAGTGCCTCTTCAACTTGGTCCTTCCACCGGAGGACACCGCCTCCCTCTTAACCGTCGACCTCTAACCATCGCATCCTTTTTCGCCGGAGCTTCGTCGTCGTTGTATTAGTTAGTGTAGCATCTTTGCAGAGTACTTCGATAACATTGTGCCACAAAAATTAAAAAATTTGAACACACATGAACAAATCGATATATTTGCAAAACTAGTAAAACGCAGTTTTTATGAAACTAATAAAGTTGCATAGACGAAATTGGAAGATGTGGCAGTGTACGTATTAGTCCTTCAGACATATTTGTTTATTAACAAAATATTGGAAATTTTCAAGGATATATAGGTATATAATCTTAAAAGGACCTTTCTAATACCTATTCGTCGTTGTGCACCAAAAAAAACGAATTTTTTATTTTTGAGGAGTTTTTCCTTTCATTTAATACCCATATTTAAAACCTACATTGTGCTCAATTATTTAAATATTTTTTTTAATATTAAAGTCCTTGAAGTTTCAAAGTCCTTCAAAACAAAAATACTGACGTCAGAAAAAACTAAAAACTACTATTACTACACGTATTTGGACCCTAGGTTTGCTAGATTTTTAAATATTTTTTTTCAATTTTTAAAGACCCTGAATTTTCAAAGTCCTTCAAAAAAAATTTGATTGATGTCAGAGAAAAAAACTAAAAACCTAGTTTTTTTAGCTTATAAAATGTATAAAATTCTTTCAAATTACATTACATCACATAACATAGATGATTCTTTCAGTTTGATTGATTATGGTCTTCGATAAAAACTAACTGCAAAAACAGTAATTCCTCGATGGCCACGGTTTGCGTTTTAATGGAAATTTTTGGTTGTCTTTATCGCTCAACTCAACCACAATTTGTTGGATTGAGTTGGGTCAAAAGTGAAGAAACTCAAAGAGACTGAATCGGTCACTACTAGACCCATTAAAACATCATCACAGCACCTGCTATGCTCATAACATTGCTGTAGTAAGTAGTGGTCTGACAGATAGTCCAAAATTATACAGGGTTTTGCAACAAGAGGTGTTATTTTGGTATTCAAAGAAAAACGCAATTTTTTGAGATAAATAATCGGATGTTTATTTCATAATAAAGAGGAAGGTATGCCGTTAATAATGAAAAACAACATCAGCCAAATGGCCACCACGACCACGCTTACAGGACCATATCCTTTGCATGAAATTTTCCATAACCAAGTCGCAAAGTGGCTGCGCTATGTCCTCGATAGCCTCACGAATTCTATCTTTGAGGTCTTGAATCGACGCTGGGCTGTTGGCGTACACCTTATCTTTCACGTGGCCCCAAAGAAAGAAGTCGCAAGGTGTTAAATCACAAGATCTCGGTGGCCAATTGTGATCACCTCTTCCAGAGATAACACGGTCCGGAAACTTTTCCCGTAAAAGAGCAATGGTTTCGTTTCTTGTGTGGCACGTAGCGCTGTCTTGTTGAAAGTAAACGTTGTCCAGATCAATACCATCCAACTCCGACCATAAAAAATAATTAATCATCTTTCGATAGCGCAATCCATTCACCGTAACTGTTGATCCAACCTTTTCGAAAAAGTAAGGTCCAATGACCCCGCCAGACCATAAACCGCACCAAACAGTCACACGTTGAGGATGGAGAGGCTTCTCAACACATGGTTACTGTGAATTTTCAACGTGATAGTCGTTTAATAGCAAACTTCTTTTGAACTGTAACTGCAAACATGTACAACGGTGATTATGTCGAAACAGCCATATCGCTTTAGGTTAGGTTATTTTCGAACCCTTGTGAGTAGTTGCTATAAATATCGAGAAGTCTGAAGTTAACGTATTTATTCATACTAACTCTGTGAAAGGAAAAGTTATCAGCACGTTTAATATCAGCATTTGACGATCTGAACTGGTTACTCATTCTCGAACATCTCAAGAACAACATTCGTCAAGTAAACATAACCGTTTATTAGTTCTATACCTGCAACCAAAATGAAAAATGTGTGAATGCAGAAAGGTGTGAAAAAGTCATTGAGAATTACCTCAAAGTGTCGGGTCCTAAAAATGCTTGTAACAGTCACATAAGTTTGTAATGACAAATTCCAGGCAATTTATTGATTGATATCTGAAATTCTTTTGGGTCTTATTTAACTTTCTTTTTCAAACGACTAACTGGGTAACTAACTAACTGTTTTTAGGCCTTTATGGTGAACATTTGCGACAACTTCTACTGTGAGCGACAGGAAAATGTAAACACTCATCCTTAAAAGATCAAAATTCTTATGTTAAGATGTAATTGATTAGTCAAGCAGTTTCCACCGCAAAAATGAGGCTTAATACTCTAAAGGAATAGTAAAAGAACTTTGAAGGTTGGTTGCTTGATTAAGTTGCAATGAAATAACCCAATAACCCAATCATCAGTTCATTCCACGTAAAATGGCGTCAACAAACAAATTAAAAAAATTGCCCAAACAAACAAATACCTTCGACTTTTTGGACGTCGGTGACGAGGTCGGAATGGTCAAATATGTTGTTTCTAAATTACTATTATTAATAACTATAAGAGTTAACCTTATTATTAGTTTTTTTTTTAGATAAAAATTTAATATCTGAGCACCAAGATGCCATATTTGAACATGAAACATTCCTGAGCATTCTGTCAGATAATGAGGTCCTTTGTCGTAAGTGTTATGTCAAAGCTCAATTACCTAAAAATTGGAATGGCTTGAACAGCGCACAGGTGAGGAGCGCACAATATGCGAATGAAGGCTGTGGGAATTTTTTTGGCGCTCACAGTACGTCACAGTACGAGGTAATGGCCATCGTTATTTTTGGCCCGGAAAGGTTGACGTCGCTGCGGTTCCAGCTGTTGACTATTTTAGTATATTTGTTTATTCCTCTGAGTATTGCTGCTGCATCCCGCTGGCTGTGACTGCTCACCGCGTTCTGGATTCGGCCGCATGACCTTAAATGCGAGTCGGTCATTGTTTGTCTGTGTGTGTGTGTGTAGAGCAATGCTCGTTCGCTTTTGTTGCTGGCATTCTTTATGAATGTGGCTAATGTGACCCTTAGCCATAAATGCCACAACACATAACATACGTCGATCAGCGTAATGGGCAGTGGGGAGTGAAAAGCAATTTCGCCGGGCGAAAGCATGAAATGCGCAATGCAGCAAACGATTTCACTTGCTTAGCTTTAACGATTCCAAAGGTACTCAAAGTGCTTACAGCCAATCTGAAATGTACTTAAGAAAATCCTCGTTTCAAATTTTTGAGCGTAGTAAATTTTTATTATAAAGATTTACACGAGCGCAGATCTTTGCAGTCATTTTGGTCATGTCGACGACTTGGATGTTCATGTAGATTGAAAAAAACTTTGAGAAAAATTTAATATGACTTATTTGTGAACACAATAAAACAAACGTATGAATATTTTTGCATTTCAAAAATATTACTCTATACATATTGCTCACTTGACCTATTGAAGGCAATTGATTGTTGGAACATATGAGAGCTCAAGCGTCCACAAAGTTGTGTGTGCCATGTGGCACAGAAATAATAAATGTAATGTGGGGTTTTTGTATGTTCTTCAATCAAAATTTTTTGGGGTATTTTCTGATATTTTTTTTATAAATGAAATTGAAACATTATTGCTGCATTTTTCATTTACTGATCAGGAGCAACGCACATTGGGGAAAAACAGGCAAAAACGTTCGCATCGCCTGTTTCGAGCTCTAGAATTTATATTTTTTGCACTACAGAACTGACATTTTTTTAATTTCCCCTACCAGGAGTTGGAGATGGTGTTTTTATGCATTTTTTGTTAATGGTTTAGCCATATCGTCCGAGGATAAATCAAAAAAATCGTTCGATATCTTTTTCAATGTGCTGCTGGATGCCATTAAACATTGTTCTGCAGATAAGCTACAAAATCGACTACCGCATCGTATGCTATACCCCGAACCACTCTTCAACGCTACATGAAGAAGGTGGAATAAAATTTCGGAGACATCAAAGCCGTCGACGGTGGTGCTTTATTGGATTTTGCTCGTGGATGTAACAAGCACGTGTCATCGTTAAATTGGTGTTTTCCACTTTCTTCATTTCACAGCACTTGAAGAGTGTTGATTAATTGGGATGAATTTCATTTTACTTTAGGGCTTCTCGACAGTCTAGGAGAACGACTTGATCATTTTCGACTTAAGTTCCATATGACCAATTTAATTTATTTTATTTTATTTTTATTTTTTATTTTTAGTTTAGTTTTAGTTTTAGAGGTAGTTCGCGAAAGCTTTAGTAAGCAAGTTGATCGATGTGGGGTGTGATGTGATGTGCTGTGAGGCTGGGCAGGGGTGGGCTTCAAGTCTTCCATAGAAATCAATCCATTTTGACCATTGTACTAAGACCATGGGGGAGAGTAGGAGAAGGGAAAGGATAGGGAAGGAGAGGAGAGGAGAAGAGACTGATACCACATATTTCACCTGTTTTTTGCAATGTGTAAGAAACACTGTTTTTTTTCAGCAAGTGTTACAACTAGAGCCCGACCGAAGGTGACATTTTAGCCGAAAACGATTAATCGGCTACAATACTGACATTTGGCTAAGGAGATAAATAACTTGAGGAGATAAAAGTAAATGCAGATTAGTTTTCATTTTGTGAGAAATAAGTTTATTTTGAATATAAATAAAATTTAAAAAGTATTTAAATATAAAATAACAATACATTAATATAATAATAAACAAAAATATAAAACATAAATATAAAATAACAATACATAAATGACAAAACAAAATACAAAGCAACAATTAGACAGGAGCTGTCAAATAAAATCGACTGCTGGTTGTAAAAGAGTTTCTAAAAGCTTATAATTTACTTTGATTTACAAATGTGTGTATGTATTGTTAAAATATTGAGAGTACAGATTAGTTTAGCCCCTTTTAAAAAAATTGTACAGACTATTGTAAATCTGTGCTGGAATGCTGCTTTTCAGCTTCTTATCAATTTCGAATTCAACAAATTTGTAACGCAGTTACTTTCACTTTCGCATATTAAGCGATATGTAAGTACTAAACAATTTTTAACTTCCTTCGGCCTGCATTTTGGCCGAAGCCTATTATTGGCCGAATGTGCATTTGTTGACCAAATGTAGCTAAAATCGAAGCCGAAGCTGATTAATCAGTCGGACTCTAGTTAAATCTCATCCGTTTCATGTGGAGAGCGATAGAAGTAGATGAGTGTTTCACCAGCTCGAGGTGTGATTCGAACCCAGGGGGGCTACTCTCTAATGCGATGCGAACATAAAATTTATCGCATTCGCACACTTAGTACTCTGAAACCCGACAATCGCATTGAAATTTTCTACTTTCGCATTTCGATTTTCCCCTTTCGCATTTGTAGCACTGCGTATTTCGATTTTAAGTTTCAAAAAAATGCGATTGTTTACTTTTTTTTTATTTTGTTTGAATTTTATGACACTCGACGCTAGTAATGCCAACTTACTCTCGAAACAAAATAAGGGCCGCTTTTCAACAATGATGCGAAAGCGATACAGAGTACCGATTGACTTTCGCATCGCAACTCACTTTCGCATCGCAACTCACTTTCGCATCGCTTTCACTTTCGCATCGCATTACAGAGTAGCCCCCAGGTGTTGTGTTGAGCGGAGAAGTGAGTGAAATAAATAGTCCAAAGATTATAACTTTAACCTGACTTATTTCGCTTACAACCAAACTGAACAATCAACTGCTTTATCTTACTTCACACTGGAATGGCCAGCCAATCCAACCATCCTTAAATTCCCATATGGATTTATATTGCAAAATACCAATCAATATTTCGAACTAATTTTTTTTACTTGTTATTTAATTTCGATTTTTCAAAATAAAATAAAATAAAATAAAATAAAATAAAATAAAATAAAATAAAATAAAATAATAAATAAATAAAATAATACAATAACAAATAATAAAATAACAAAAACCCTCAAGCTACGCCTTTGACATTCTAGCGTTATCTCTTATCAAATTTAACCCTTTTTATACAAACTCTAAACCACAAAAAAAATGTTGCAATTTTAATAAAACTCATTTTGCTGTTCCATAAAAGAGATGACGACAGTTACGATTACAAGTTGATTGAAAGCAAATAGTTCAGTTTAAAAGAAAATTAAAAACACACACATAATATTTGTTGACTCGAAATAACACTCCCAGGGTTAAGCAAATTCCCAGCACACATATCAGATAATGTGTGCAATCAACTATTTAGTAACAAGAATGTTGTTATTTTTCCAGCTCCATGTTAACGTTGAATAATTCGAAGCATCTGCCTTGTCGCAGTGGGTGGTCCTTTTGTACATTCGCTCACTAAGGACTTCAAAGTGAATTTAAATCATTCAAAACATGTCGCCGTGGCGTCTGCTTTGGACATTTACTGCACAATGTTGTATAATAAATTTTATTTCGCTTTTTTGTTGCTGGTTCATGTTGTGTTAGGTTTTGAAAATTTACATGAAATGCGTAAACAAAAATGAAAAGCTGCGGCAGAGTCAAAGCGGTAGTGCGCTACAGTGTTGAAAATTGTAAAATGCTATTTTATTATGAATGACATGGTTTTTCTAAACTAAAATTAAGAATAGTTTATATAGAATATAAAAAGATTAAAAGAGTTCAAAGCTAAGGTATTAGCTTTGAGTATTTTTATAGGTTAATGGTTAATGGTTGAATCAGTCAGTGTTGTGGCTTAGAGGTTAGTGCCTTTGGACTAGTAGTCAGAGAGTCCTGGGTTCGAGTTTCAATCAACTAACATCAAATAAAACGAACTCATTTATTGTTAAGCTATGATTTAGCTGGATATGGCAAATCTCTCAAAAGGAAACAAAAGCTTTCGGCAAACCTTTGAAAGTCCTGTGTTACCAGCAAAATAGTTTACAGTTTCATCCCACAGTAGACTTTTGGTTTCAGTTATTTACACAGCTACCACTTCGCCTACTGTAGAGTGCTTACACCGTACGGAGGCTTTTTATTCTCGTGGGATATAAAAAAATTTCGATATACGCTATGACGACATGAATGAAATTGCCATTTACTGCTGCCACATACAGCCACCCATACATACATGTTAGGGATTGCAATTCCGGAATCGTGGACAATTGAAGTCCCGAAAATCTCGGGATTGACAAAATCCTATCTCGGGATTGAAACATAAAAATAGTTTACTTTCTGCTTTTTGTTACCTTAATTTCGAAAAAAACAAACAAAGTCTTTGTTAATACCAAAAATTAATTGCATACTGTCTGTGACATCTGAATGAGTTTCAATGCAACAATAGCTGTGTTTATGTACAGATACTTTGTACCAATTTGTACAAACTGACTCTGTTTGAGTACTTTTTCAGTAAGAATTAGCCAGAAACCAAAATCCGGAGAGTAAGCCACCTTACGTTCCCAAAAGTGAAAGTAAAAACAAGAAATTTGTAAAAACTGGCAAGCTTAGCTCTTGTTTACACCTGAGTGACTTGTCAAAATTCAGAATAGATATGGAAAAGTTTGTTAATAAGAGGTTTAAAGAAAGAAACAGCTGCTAACTACACAAGTTTTATTTTAGGTTTAAACTTACATATAGGGAAACTTGAATAAACAAAGCTTACAGCTTTACAAAAACTTGAATTTTTAATAAAACTTAAAACGAATTTGACTTATTTTGAAATGGTGGAAATGAATGAAGATTGAACCAGAGAGATGATTTATATCAGCACTTTTGCCAGGTGGTTCGGTAATTAAATGGTATTAATTTTATGTTATTTGTCGTGAATATTTTGTTGTTAGTTTCAAGGTAAGAACACAAAATTATATTTAATAAAAAAGAAAATGTATTTGATTGTAGAAGAGTTCAATAAACTTAAATATTTAATCCTGAAAATTGCGATTTTAAGTCACAAAAATCTCGGGATTGTAAGCTTAGCCCGAAATTGCAATCTCTAATACTTATGTATGTATAGGACAGCCAGATGTGCCGATTTAATCAGTGCATATGATAATTTTTTTATGTTGCACTGATTTTAAAATCACAAAACCAGTGCAAAAAATCAACAGTTTTCAGTGCTTATAATCGAGTAATTAATACATAACAAAAATGAATATATAAATAAAAAATACGTTAGTAAATACAAGTAAATCCATGTTGTGTTAGTACTAAGTTGTGTATCGCTAACTGGAGCAGCAATGGCAATTCGAGCCGCGGCATCCAACACCAAAGTCAACACCATATGTAAGTAAGAAGATGTGTGCGTATGCATCGTACGTATATTTATTGTGTCTATTCAGTCGCTTTCACATACAAGGGCACTGCCAAAGTACACCATTCAAATTGAAGCGAAAGCTGAGAAACAATAAAAACAAATGGCGACACTCATATAAAAAGTGAGTGCAAAATATTCGTAACGCGTCAAAATAAAAATTGCCAATAAAATGGCTCAAAGCGGAGATTGATTTTCACGTACGTGTCTAAAACAACAACACTTAATTGAATTTTTCTTTTCTTTTTATTTTGATACTTTTCACATTCACTTTGCAACGCACCGAACAGGCGGTTTTGTATTAGAAAAGTATGTACCTATGTGCAATTGTTCTAGATAGTAAACAACAACAAAGCTGACAAAAGCTTTGTTAGAATTGCTGGGAGAACCGATTTAGACCAATCCGTCCGTCTGTCCATGAAGCCAGCTGGTATTCACGGTAACCTGAAAAGTACTTGCGGTATGAAATGAATGAATAAACTTTTAATTTGGGGTATTTTCACCAACATTAAAATCGAAAAGTTTTTAAATATTGCTATCCGTATAACAACTTAACCCATTCAAGCCTGTTAAAAGGTTGAACTAAAAATAAAACCCACCTAATAGATATCCGTTTTCTAAAATATTACAACTTGTTCATACTAACAATTACTCAAAAAACTCATCACGCTTTTAAAAGAATGAATTTTAAAACTTTCAAAAAATTTTTTGAAACTAATTGAAAATAATTAAATTTTCAGGTAAGCGGACGAGAAAATATTTTTTTTTATTTTTTGTCCTGTTGTTTTTATTTTTACACATTTTCTTTTTATTAAAAGTTTTTCTTTTGTTTGTTTATTTTTACATTAAATTAAACTTGTTAACTTTAATAAAAAATGTTGTATTTCACATGTCAGTTGCTTTTATTTCCTTACGGTCAGAGTCCTTGGCATACATCAGTTTTGTTAGTAACTGTGTTACTAACAGAACTCATGTTAGTGGCTTCAGCGGTTTGGGCTCGGAGATGATGAATCAGTCATTAAGTTATACAAGGTTGGTTTTTAAAAGTTTCTACAAAGTCTACACTTCTCTGTGCTCTGATTTATTGCGCTTAAATTGCGCTAAAAGAGCATTGGAAATGTTCATTTTAACAAGATTTGTGTTTAACCCTTTCGGGACTATTGGCATAATACGTCGCAGCAAATTTTTAAGGCACCTAAAAATAATAATTCAGATCTTATGACCCACACAAAATAATTATATATCCTCGGATATAGGGATAATTTTAGAATTTAGAAAACAATTTTGTAGTCCTCATTTTGATAGCATGGGAATATATCCACCAAGAGTATTTTGGTTTTCAAAATTAACCGCCGTCCCGAAAAGGTTAAAGTGATCAAAAGCAATAACTAACTTGCAGACAGTTTTCATGGGCTTAAATATGTGATAAACACGTTTTTCGGACATATTCATAGCCTTCGGCGGTTGTCAAACATCAGTTGGTGACCTTGGGCAATGTTTTCGTCAGTAGTGGCAGTTTTTGGTGCAGCCAAGTTTATATTCAGCTACTCTAATTTCATCCAATTCATCTTTGATTTGCGTTTGAAAAACCAATTTGTAATGACTGTTCCACGCTCGGTTTTCCCCATTCACACAAAAACTACCACATCGATAGACTAAAACCATCGTCAAGCAACAATCGCGTATCTAAAATAGCTGAAGGTTTGAGTGAGTAGCTTTCAAAAGAGGTGCAAATACGTTCCCTACCATTTGTGGACCAGTGCTGCCATCCTCATTTTTATAGTCAATGGACCCAACACAGTTATGAAATTGGAGCCTGCAAGCAAAAGAATTTAGAAAACCACAAACCGTTTTAGAAAAACATAGATAATATGAACTATTTGATCCCTGTTTCGCAAATGTTGCTTCCAGTTGCAATGATTCAAGTTTTGCACAAAAGTTTATACTTAAGCAAAACTTTCGCTCAAGGCGGCATACAATTTCTTCGCCAAGCAATCACTCACGTAGCATCATAACGCAGTAAAAGAAAATTAAATCCGCTAAAAGCAAACGTGAATAAATCGTTTTTGCCGCTGGCTGCAAGTTTAAATATTATCACACGAATCGGGGTCAACGTGTCCTTCACACATTCGCCGCTGCATGCGACATGCATTCAACTGCTGCACACACACACACACATTGTAAACACATTCGTACGTGTGTACGTGCGCAAGCTCGCAAATGGAACTTCCAATGGTCTCGCAGCTTTAATTGGTCGAATTAAAGCGAAATTTCACTCATGGATTCACAGTTCCTGCGCTCACCTTTAGCTGTCTGTGTGTGTGTTGGTGTGCTGCGGCACAGACTGGCTTGGGGGTCACGTCGCCCTAAGTAATTCCGGTGATGTTCGTGCGAACCGCCAAACCGTAGGTACACCTGTCAAGCGAACTAAGCACAACTAACGCACTCGACTGCAGTTTTGGTTGGTTGTTGATTGTTCCGGTTGTTGTTGCTGCTGCTGTGGCTGTTGCTGCAGTTGACAATTTTTTTATCGGCGTCAAAGCGATGAATTTGCATGGCATTTACCTTCGCCTGCATCTGTTACTGTGTTTGACTTTTTCCGACATTCAAGGAAATTCTGCGCATAGCATAGCTGAGCGTTGAGCTCTGAACACGAACATGGAAACTCACAAATGCCGCTACACACGTACGAACAATGCGCAGACTACAAGTTGGGCGCACGTTTGCTCAGTTCCATGCATATGTGATATGTGATGTATGTATATATGTGTGTGTATGCATTTAGAATGGTGAGTTGGTGCGTTCTTACTTTGTTGACAGCTGCTTGTTTACTTAGTTCTTTTGCTTTTATTCGCATTTAATTTGACATTGAATACTTGAAACACACAACAAGCACAGACGGAAAGAGATTCAAGTGAACTTCAACCAGTTAATCTCATCTGCAAAAACATAAAATTCTCAACCCCTACGTTAATGGTGACAAGCGAGTGAACTGAAATTGCTTTGCTTGGCTTATCTTAAAAATTTGTTAAATTTTCTTTGTTTATAATAAAATAAACGTCAACTCAACCTCAGCGTATGTAAATATTTTCATGCACATAAACAATTTCATTGGATTAATAAATTATAACATAAGCAAAACCAGGTCAATGCGCTTCAAAATGCAGTCAGAATTGTTTAGTGTTCAGAGTTGCAGCACAAAATGACACAGAACAATTAAATTTATCAAAATTGCATTAGACGAAGTCGTTACGCAGTCCAAGGCAATTATTTTGAGTAAAGCATGAAATACGCACACACACACACACAAAGACCGCCACACTCACACATTCACACGCCACTGTCGTTTCCGTTGGCGTTGTGGCATTGTCGTCGGCATTAGCATTAAAATGGTTTGGAGCGGCGGCGGCAGCACTTCAGCGCCATCATCACTCTTGAGCTTAATTGCGGCCATAAATTCCGGAACAATTGCCGCGGCCCATCAAAAATATATTAAATGACATGTTAACGACTTGCGAACATTTTCGAATGCGAATATCGGCCGTGAATTTGAAAAGAACGACCGAAGGTGCCGGTGTCGAAAATAAAGAATGAAGATATTTATGAGAAAAGCCATTAAAGTAAAAAGCTAAAGAACATTTGTTCCCAATTAAAAATGCCACAAGAGGCGTACGCGTTGACACCTTTAACGATGCGTGCAATTCAATCAAAATAGGCACAAGTGGGCGGGGAAATCAAACATTGCATTAGCGCAACAAAGGAAATGACGCCGAAGCGATATTAGCCAAAGAAAAGCCAACAACACACACACACCCACAATGAAATAGCGGACGAGAGCGAATAATAAAAATATCAACTTTGGGCAAAAGTGTAATGGAGAACAACTTAATTTTCGCAACCCACCACCCGACAAGCAGCCAAAGCGACCAACGCAAACGCAAGTGAAATACAATAAAACGGCACAAACGCCACAAGCGGAGGAAACGGCGGAAAACGAAAACACGCAATAAAAGCGAATCAGCTCACACCTTATTAACAGCGGCATCCGCAGCCGCGCCGCACCACACACACATCCGCACACACAGTCAATGCGTCAGCATCTGTATTTACTTACAGACTTGGCAACCCTATAACCAAACGCAACGAGAAACGGTGCCAAACAAATGAACATGAGGACATGAGGCGCTCGCATCAATGGCGGCGCCGCCATATTGTTCGCACACAGCTATCATAATGACATTGCCAATTGTTGTTGGTGCTGTTTTTTTTGGCCATTATTGTTGCTGTTGTGCCGTTTGCTGTCAGACTGCTGTTAGAAGCATTGTTGCTATTGCTATCGTTGTTGTTGCAGCACGTTTTTTCTTTCATTGTTGTTGGCATATTATTTGCCTTTTGTTATTTTTATGGCAATTGCCTGTAATTTTCAGCAGAAATTTTCAACAAAAGCCCATGTGGCAACGCCGCACACGGCACAAAGCACACCAGCGGCACCAAGCAGTCATCGCAATTGCCGCCATTATGCCGCCACCGCACACCCGCCAACCGCAGTCGCCGCTGCAGCCACTTAATAAAGGTTTCGGTTTCGTGCACTCGCCGCACCGGCTCGCTCAGCGCCAGTGGGGCGAAAGTGACGCGCTTTAACATTCAAACATTTCGCCGGCTTTAAGTTGCATATCGACTGCAGTCGCCATCACAACTGGTTTGCTTTTGTTCTATTGTGAATCGCTTTAAAGTCGCGTTGAATGCGATTGCTTTAATTATTTTCAAAATACTTCAACAACTGATAATGATCTGAAATTGAAATATGTAAATGCGCGCTGGACTGGTACGAGTGGAATAATTACTAGAAAACGCTACTTGAATGGGCTGAGCGGAAAATTAACTGGAAAAAAATTATAAATTGCAAAAAAAAAAAAATAATTAGCATCGACCCTCGCTGCAATGAAAATGAAAACCGCTTGTTTATGGTGTGATAAATTATTTATAATTGACTGACTGATTTATCATTGCCGAACGCCAAACTGCGGAAGCAGCAAAAAAAAAATTTGAATTTGAAAACGGGCCACCGTTGAAAAGAGATTTATTATTAATTTCAATTCTAAAGAGAACAAAAAAAGAGATTATGGAGGAAAATATAATTTAATGAACCAAATAATTGTATACTTGAAGCGTGAAAGTACTCTGAATCGAAAAGGGTTTGAAACGTATGTTAGACAGTTTTAAGAAAATATAATTTTAAGAACAATGTCAACAATGCACAGTGATTCAACCCCATACGACCAATCGACGCACCAAATTAGAAGGAGCGGTCTTTTTTTCATAAGATTTGGTATGCTACGAGGGCGGGTCAATAAGTCCGTGACTTTTTGAATGAAACACAGGTTTTTAGATAAAAAGTTATTTTATTTTTCAACGTAGTCTCCTTTGAGATCTATACACTTAGCCCAACGTTTCTCCAGTTTTTTTATCCCTTCCGAAAAATATGATTTGTCGAGGTCTTCAAAATAGGCATTTGTTTGTGAGATGACTTCGTCATTGGAGGCAAATCTCTTTCCGCCGAGCCATTTCTTCAAGTTTGGGAACAAGAAATAGTCACTTGGGGCTAGATCGGGTGAATAGGCGGGATGAGGGAGCAATTCGTAGCCCAATTCATGGATTTTTGCCATGGAAACTGCACATGTGTGCACCCGTGCACACGAAATTCAATTTTTCCATTTTCTTCTCAGTCAACGCGGTAGTCTGATATTAACGGCTGTCAAAAACAAACTAAATGTCGCAGCTTGTTCAATTTTTGACAAGAGTCAACTGACAGATGACTGTTGACGGGAGCAGTGTTGCCATTTCAATTAAGAGGCGGGAAATTCAAAAAGTCACGGACTTATTGACCCGCCCTCATAGTTAATCATGGTCTGCTGAATTTAAATCTTCATTTAGTTTTTCTTAAAATTTGTTGGTTAGCTATAGCAACAAGTGTGTTGGCTAGATTTTTCAGATTTTACATTTAAACAGTTACATCAACATTGATAATTGTAAAGAATGGCAGAAATTGTATTGGGACCCTTTAGTTTTGCAATAAAAATGATAATTTTTGATATATGTTTTGCATTTGAGCATTTTTTTTCAATTTTTATGCTGATTGCATACTTTTAGGGATAAATAAAATATATTTTGTTGAAAAATAGCTGTTTAGACTACTTTTCAAATTGAATTATTTTCTGAGATCGGAAGATATCGGAGGATGTAATTACATTATCCGACAAAGAAAGAATGCTTCTTAAAATAAAAAAAAACAGAAACATACGTTCACATACTTTTTAAATATTTTCCTGTAAGTTTTGCCAATTTTTTAATTTTTAATTTAGAAAATTTAGTTTTTTTTAAGTAAAGTAAAAGCCTCAGCTTTGCAAATTTTGAGAATACATTAAAAACAAAAATGGTCACATCATTTCTTAATCTATAATGAAAGTTTTAGCAATCTCTTGCTATCGATGTTTTATTAAAATTTTTTTTAACCCATTGCTGAATGCATATAGTTCTGGCTAGCGAATTTTGTCTAAATTTACATATGTTGGTAAGAGGTGCATAGCAGCCGCCGTGGCTCAGTTGGTTAGTGCGCGGTCCAACGAGTCGCATGCAGAGCGACGCTAGTTCGAATTCTGCATGTAGTAACACCTAAAAAAAATAACGGGAAACTCGTTTTCTCTTTCGGCGGCTGTCCTCTCAGCTGGAAATGGCAAACCTCTGAGAGTAAAAAATTGCCTATGAAAAAGCTCCCAATCTGCCGTTCGGAACCGGCATAAAACTGTAGGTCCCTTCCACCCGCGTACAAAATTCACACGCACAACACGGGTGGTTGCGGGAAGCTAGGCCTTAGTCTCGCGTAAGCGGGCTGTCGTGCCAATCAATTATTAAAAATTATTATTATTTGGTAAGAGGTGCTTAGAATAGTTATATACAAAAATTCAGGTATCTACCTGATATAGCCCCTGAAATATAGAAGGGGTGAAAATTCACCAATCCTGGTGCCGGACGTGTGAAATTTCACCCCTTTCTGGAAAATCATTCATTGTACACATGCAATACCAACAATTCACAAAAGATATGCAGTTCAATGAACAGTTCAACTCCAGAAAAAACTGCTGGAATTTCCAATATTTCTTATTTTTAAGAATTTTCTTGACAAGGTACACAAAACAAGTAAGTCCATTTTAAGCTCGGATTGGGATAACTAACTGTTAAAATTCTTCAAAATTATTAAAAACCAAATAAACCTGCATCTATTCCATTTCGTTCTACAAAATTTCAGCCAAATCGCAAAACACATTTAGTCAGGGAAGCCAAAAAGAATCACCATTTCAGGGGGTGAAATTTCACCCCACCCGGCTGGAATGGGTTAAAAAACAGAAAATATGTGTTTACAATTTTTTTTGAAAAGTTTTGAAAGTTTTTTTGATATTTTCAGCTCTGAGCTGCGTTTGCACAAACACTTATTAATTTTTTGCACAGATTTTTTGGGGTTTTCTTAGTTGGAGTTTCAAATGACATCAAAATCGTTAAATTCTGAGACTATAAATTGTTTAAAGTTTGTCTATAGAACAAATCACTGTGCAATTGGTTAAGATTTGTTTACGGGAAAAACTATAAAAAAAAAAATTTCATGACTTTAAATTTGGCAAAAACACTTTGAAACTATGATAGGGTTATGAATTCGTATGAAGATTTAATGAGCCAATTCAGTTCAAATTTGATGAGCTCATTTCGAACAAGAAATAATAAAACAAGAGGTTGCGAGTTGTTTTCTTCCAATTCCATAAATAATGTTTCACTAATTTGGAAATACAAATAAGTTTTGTTGCAGTAGAACCTTTTGCATGAGAGACCAGCACTCAGTTGATACCCTTTGCACGCGCAACCAACCATTTTGTTGGCTCTAGATGGTTGTTGGTTTATAGCCTCAAACCAATTGTGCTCGCACATGTCATACATATTTTTTGCCGGAAATGAAATTCAAGTCCGCTGTACATTCATTAAACTGAAAAATACTCCACACAAACCGCAATACAGAAAGTTGTGCGCGGTCGTTATGCAACAATTGCAGCATTCATGTGTATACGAGAGTCAACAACTGAACGCCGGAGTGGGTGTGGCTCATTGTGAAGTAATAAATATTAAAACAATGTTAACATAATTATGGGAAATGTTATTTTGCCAACATGCCCCGGTGACATTGCTATGTCACCAACACATGTGAGCAACATTAATGAATTTTCCCTTCAGTTTTGTGGTCTTTTTTATGTTTAACTTGTAACTTTATTATGTTTAATGTTTTATTTCAAAATTGCAGCAAAGCACAAAATAAAATCTGCTTATTCATGGCTGATTGCATGACTGAACATATCTTTAAGTGGTTTTTTCTTATATTCTGGGAACTTTTTCCGAGGGTTCATCATTTTACTCGTAATTTTCCGCTGAAGTGAAGAATTTGTTAAAAACAAAAAATAAAAATTATAAATAAATAAGAAAATCACTTTCCTCCTAATAAGATGCTTTGCTATTAATTTAGGGAAATACATTTTTTTGTTAATAAAATGTGCTAAAAAAAAAATTCTGAAATTGTGATGCCACTTATTCAATAGAAAAAAGGAAAAATTCTAAGTATTTAAACTGTGGATCAGGTCTCAAAGAGCCTTGATAGCTCAGTAATTGAAGAAAAAAATTATTTAAATTTTTAAAGCACAGTTACTGCAGCATCTTCAAGCAAGTGAACTACATGCAGTACGGTCAGATATCTGGGTTAGGAAGATCTACAAAAAACTGTAGAATTATTGGTGCCATGATCCAAGACTGGTTGTACAGAAAGCCCAAAATATTTGCAAAAAACTGTAAATTCTCACTTATATTGCCTCAAGACAATCAGATCATATGAACATTTCGACGTAAAAACTTTCCAACTAAGAACCATTAACCGTTCCTGGTGTGGCAACATAAGAATGTCAATGCAGTCAATATGACTACATTGATTTTTTAATTTTTATTTCATCGCCGTCATGAATCAAAAGCATCCCAGAATCCAAAAGTAAATCTTTGAAGGTGTAACAACATAAAAGAACACAAATTGCTGGTTTCTGCTCACTTCGACTCATTAAAATCAACTGCCCTCATAATAGCACTTCATTTCTGTTTTCTTATTTCACTTCACTTCAAACCAAAAAAAAACATTATTTTAATTCAACAGCAACTTTTGCTTAACAAAAATGCAAATAGTTCACTCTGAGGCGGTGTCCACTTTTTATTCCTATTTTTGCTTTCTTTGGGCAAAAATGGAATAGAGTGTTGAACTCTGACAAAACCGCGTCATTAACTCAGTTTTGTTGGGGCGCAAATAAACGCCAACGAATACTGGCCACTCGTGTGTGGGTGTGTGATCAAATGTTATATATAAGCGACTTATATGTATGTGTGTCATAATGGCTGCACAAATAACCGAGTATCTTTCGACAAGCTAACAAGCCTGTGGCAACCAATCCATTCACATGTGTGTGTGGGTATTTGCATACAAACACAAATGGCAGATTCCGGGAAAATTTTGCATACCAACCGGAAGTTAATATGTACGCATGTGTGTGCAAGAACACAAACGTTTTCTGGTGTTTGCATTTTAGTGTAATTTAGACATTTTGCACACATGGCTGTCTGTGTGGGCGCGTTAGTGTATGGATGTGTGTGTGTGCGCTCGTTAACGATGCACCTCAATCATGTCTTAATAAGACGCCGAAAGTCTCATTTAAAGTTTGTCCCCTCCGCTGAATGCCGGATTTTAAATGATGCAATTGCAATAAAGATATTTCAGAAAGTGTGCAGAAAGTTTCGCAACGACGACGACAGAACAAACAACGACCGCTGCTCAACTCAAAAGTACTTAATTTCGTAATTTTCCGCATGTTGAGTCAGTGAGCGGCAGTGAGTGTGCGACGCGGCAGCAAAAACGCCAGAGCCGCGGTCGCCGCTGCTAACTGCTAGCTGCCAGCCACCAGCTGCTAAAGCCAACCGCACTGAGCTGCCAGCGAGCCGGCGCGGCGCGGTGCAGTGCAGACAGTCGCACTTTGGAATAAATCAGAATGTAAAACTGTGACACTTGCGCAACACACACACACAGAGCTGGTAAAGAAGGGAAATAATCTGCGCTTATCCTGCCGACGAGCTGCCAGCCACCCGGTAGCCGTGGCGCACAGTGCAACTTGAACATATAAGTCGCGGCCAAAAAGTAGTAAGTGGTCTTTAAACTTAAGGGGATTTGGTAAACATTAATTTAAAGACAATCTTTGGTTACACTACTCCACAAATATGAGTTAATCGCGTGCACATAAAAACAAAAAAATGTTCTAGACTAACTTTGGTCCTCTGAACATGAAACAGAAAATCCAAAAATTTTTTTAAGAAGCGTTTTCGAAAAATCCTTGAAAAACATTAGAAAATTTAGTTAAAAGGACACAATTTTCCTATTTCATTTGATACCCATATCTTCATTATTGCAAGACCGCAAATATTCAAAAAAAGATTTGAAATCTGTATGTCCTTAAAAATTTAAAGTCCTTTAAGAAGGACGTTTAGTCAGAAAATGAAAAACTGACTGATACTATAAATTACCTCTAGTTTCACGTATATGTCAACATATGGATGGGTCTCGGCAAAAAAAAAAATAAGTGTCGCACGGTGTAATAAACGTAAAGTTGGTGTTTTAACTAAGTGCTCAAATTATATATCTTTCATCTTAGATTTTAAAACCAGAGCAGATAATTTATTTTATCTATAAAACAATTATTCAAAAATTTATGAAGTCAAGGTTTCGTTGGTGCAGAGAAAATCCGTGCCCGGGTAGTTCCGAATGTACGCGCTTCTCCTACAAAGGCTTTTCTTCCATACAAACACAAAAGTACAAAGAACATAAAACTATAAAATGCATGTCCCACAAACCTGCTGCTGTTAGCGACAGAGTTGGGAAAGATCGCCGTTGTGATACTACGAGGAAAACGCTGGTTCTTCAAATACAATAGATGGCTTTAACTATGCAGAAATCTTTGCGGAGTGGAATAGTTATAAATACCGCTTTACCCGACAGTTGGTTGCTTTTATCGATAACCCAAAATATGATCGGTCCATCCTAATTAAGGGAAATCCTGCTATGTAATTTTCATCTACCTCATTGTGATCTGGTTCTCCAATGTACGGTAAATTTTAATATTAAATGGCAGCTCATCCATGACTTCATGGATCGAGCGACATAGGACACCTGTTCTGAAGTCGTTGATGCCTTTCTTAAGGCTTTTATCACAGCCTGGCTCTACCAACCAAAGCACTTGCCCTACTTAGGTAGATAGATAAGTTGAATGACCGCCGCTTCTTCATCACTTCACCACTTGGGAGGGCTCCACTTATGCATTTCCCTTTAATTAGAACAGCTTTGTGTCTTTGATAAATTTCTTAGTTTTGATTGGGTCACCTCTTAACCTGAGGAAGTGCTGACCTAAGAATTGGGAGCACATTCTCGCCAGCCGCGGACACATTCAGATGAGATAATCAACGATTACCTTACAGTCTTCATCCCTGCAGCTTCTGTAGCATTGTTTGTCTAAAAAATATTTATAAAGCTCTTGTAGATAGTAAGTAAGTCTGCTTAAAAGTCCGACAACAATCGGTAAATGAAAGTCCTATTCCATAGCAGATGCTCTACTATGTATATCTGTCTCTGTCTTCATCTTTCCTATCACCCAACTTGAAGTCAACTGTATTGTTGACACATCATGCCGTACCCACTGACTTGGTGAAACTACTCTATACTGTTCAATGTAAGATTGTTACGGAACCGATGCCGATGACATTTTGTATATATTTTTTATATATAAAGAGGATGCTCTTTTATTTACCGGCGCAAGAGATTTAGTCTATTTGCAGAACAGCCCAACAGGAATATAGAGGATCAGAGCATAAAACCCCTTGAAAGGTCTCAATCTCATATGCACCGCCGCAAACATTTGAACTAAGTCAAATGGGATTCCGATAAATCTCCTTCTCTAAGGTCGCACACGATATTTGTACTCTATAGAAAACAGATAGATTAACAGAAAAATTTAAATCCAGCTTTCCAGCTAACTTCCAGTCTATCAATAGTCCTATCAAGCAATCAATAGTCTATCAATTGTTCGGTGTAGAGGTGATCATGCTTCCCAGTGAACAGAACGAGGTCGGTTCTTGAAAGTTAACACCTAGAATTCGTCTAGAACGCACTGTAGAAGCTCTCTTGGGAGAATGTCCTAAATAAAGAAAAAATAAAGGTATATCTATCTATTTATTATTTTTATATTTTCTGTTTGTATTTGATCATATCGTTATACTGTGCGGCATGGCCCGGCTGCGCTCCGCTCGGTGCATTGCATGATGTGTAAAAGTCGATGTCGAATGCGAATGCGGCGGGTCGGGTGCGAGACAGCAGTGTGGTGGTGATGTATGAGCGGCCGGTGCCAGTTCAAATTGCGGTGCAGTGCGGTGCGAAGTGGTGTGCCGCGCGGTGCGGTAAGCATTTCACTGCCACAAATAAGTTATACAGTGCGGATTATGTGCACAAGCAACAATTTGTCCACTGCTTCTTCCATTGCTGGGTGTGCGCGGTGCACTTTCTGAGCCATGCGGAGCAAGTGTGTGTCAACTAAGCATTTGCAGCAATCATCACTTCCGTTTCTCCATACAAAATTGCGCTCGTCAGACCACCGACGTTGCTGCTTGCAAGATATCCACTCGACACACGCACGCACACACACACACACACACATACTCAGCCTGACGAGGTCCAATTTAAATTCAGATGCAGATTAAGACAGAGTGGCGCAAATTATTCGCATTGTCTCACACTGCTCAGACTTGTTTCGTGCACTCGAGCTGTGCGTCCGGTTGTTTGTGTTTCCTTGCTCGTTTTTCCTTCAGTTGTTTTCCTGTTGTTTCATAGTGTTGATTTTTGTTGCTTTTGTGTTGCCTTTAAGTGCCCAGTTGTACCTGGAAGCACTCATCGCTTGCTCTTCGGCTGCATTTCAAATGCGAAAGGCTTTTCTCTGCTCTGTCTCTGATCGCATTTCTGCAATTCGGTAAACTTGAAAATTAAATTTCTCATGTTTAATTGCACTCTGCCGTACGCATCCTTTGTATGTCTTTTGGGTGCAGACTTTGTTTTAACTGCGTCAGCTCAACAGATTCGGCGAATGTAATTAATATGGAGAAGAAACATATACACATATGTATGCATATATAATGAATTGTATATATATATTTATAACTATAAATTAATAAATATCAAATATGAACGTTTGATCAATTTCCTGCGCATTATTCATTTTCTGCGTCTAAAAATAGTCATAGAAAGCAATGCCAGTGACATAGGAAGTATTACAGAGGATTAATATAGCATTAAATGTATAAAAAATTATTGTAATTTTACATAATAATTGGATCTGCTAGATTTATGGAATCAACCAAATACAACTGAATGATTAGAAAAATAACCTGTGGAGTGGAGAGTGGGTTTTGTTTTTTTGTATAATTTGTAAATGTTTTAGAAACAAGGAAGCACCCCCCCACCCTCCTAATGCAAAAATTGCTGTTACAAAATATGGTTTCAAATGGTATTGAACGGAATCCCGTGTGCGCCACTACAAGGACATGTTGGGTACCTAAATATTTAACTGTAATGTTCTGCTCAGACAGCCTAATTGAGTTTATCGCTTTTGCTGTTCACACACTTCAATTAAGCTGTAATCGAAAATTTTATCGAACATGTTTTAGTTCTGACGGAAGAGGGGCTATATAATATATAAACAATTTTCTTAAAAACATTAGAAATAAAGTAAAATTTTTTTGACATCCCCACTGATGCACAAAGTTTTTTAACGAAATTTCAAAGCAATTATATGTTAACAAACCTCTTTCGCTGCTATCAAGTTCTCAATTTCGTTTTGGTTCTGTCAATTGTTAATGAATTTTTTATCGATAACAGCACGACACAGGGTTGCATGGCAAATCGAGCAAATTTTTTGGTCAATTTAACGCTAATTGCAATTTGTTGGAGGTGGAGATTTTTGTATGACAAATTGAGTTTAATTTAGAGCAAAATTGAATAAAAATTTAAAAAATCTATAAATCGCACAATTTAGCTGGCTGTCTGAATAGGGTATTAGCTGTACAAGTTTGTTGAATGATAATTCAAGCATTCATTCACTGAAGTTATATGATTCAAATAAAAAATTATATTTTCGACTTTTAACAAACCAAAGTGGGAGAAAGTGACATTTCATAATCATTAATTTGTATCTAAGTTTTAAATGAAAATAGTGGCTTAAAAATAGTAAAACTCAACTCATGATGACTTCTAAAATCATGGGAAAAATTAAAAAAAATCACTGAAATGACTCAACTTACTATCATATTAATTTGAATGAAAAGTCTGAAAATTTCTATAAAAGTGGTTTTCACCACTTTTTTTGGCTTCTAACAAAGCCACCTTTTAAGTGGCTTTTAACTCTCTCTAGACGAATATGGAAATCCCTAGGCTCTCCCTTCTTCAATAACTTGGACAACCTTGGATCAGCCAACATCAGAGACTTACTACGGTTTATTCACAAACCGGAGTGGGTTATGTAGACTCCAACTTGTGGTTAGACAGATCACTTTTTTCTTGATGTATTACAATGGGCCTATTTTGTGGCCTAAGTGCCTTCTGTGCCCACTTTAATCCTACCCTTGTTAGGTAGGGTACCTGACCCTTGTTCAGGAGCGAACATTTTTAAAATGGCAGCCATCGACAAAGTTCAAGTTTTATCCAAATTTGTCTTTGTATACTCTAATCCAGAAGAAATTGTTTGAGATTTTTTCGACACTACTCAAGCAATTCATCAAAACGTTTGTTACTCCAGTATTGATAATGATATGACATCTCCGAAGCATACTGTCAACGAGATTTTCAGCGAAACTTGCGTAAAAAAGACCTTTTGAACTATCCTTGAAAGCTGCTTTAAGTGGAGAACAGTAACAAATGCTTCAGGTCACTGTCTTCTCAAAAGGACCCAGTTTATGTTATCGTGTCTTAACATCTTCTCGGCCGACTTTGAGAAAGCATGTTTATAAATTGTAAGCATCCGAACCAAATAAAAATATTGCGTGAAGACCTCCAAGCATTCTGAGAGGCTTTTTCAGTCATTCACTTTTACAGGGTGTTGAATGAATGAATGAATGAAATCGGTGTTGCATACTGAACCCACGTCCAAAAAGTCACTTTATGTGAAAAAAAAATCACCAAAATGGCAATTTTTATTCTCTTTCGTCCAGTCGAGACGTTTTTTAGGCAGCGCTTTCAAGCTCATAGGACTAACTACGAATATAGAAATTTGATTTGTGCAAAAATCATTTGATTCTGTTAAGACCAACATTCATACCTTTTTTATTAAGTGTGACCTTGACTTCACTGAGGCCCAAGTTAAGAAGAACTCCTGAACTCTGCCGTTCAGGAAACTCATCAACATTTGTCAACCCACTTCTCAACGAACGTCTTTGACTTTTATTACACTTTTTTTTTTTTAGTACACTAGAAGACAGACTGAAAGCGCTTTGTATGCGCGAAACTTATTTGGCAAACGAATGTTCTTTTCAAAGTTTCGAACGACACTGAAGTAAGTTCGCACAGTGGGTCAATGTGACTTTTTACGTTGCAAAAATCATAAATTCTGTACGGATAAAGATAATTGGAAAGTTGTTTCTGCTATTGAAATTCTCCAATCTATTTGGTTTCTAAAAAGAAATCTGATTAAATTACAGGAATTACAGCGCCGTCTGTTGTAAATAGGAAAAATTTGAACAAAAATTTAACGTTTCCATTGCAAAATTAGTGAAAACACTAATTATTAGAAAACAAAATAATTAGGTAAAATTTGAAATATTCGCGAAATATAGAACAAAAACGGGGCATAAGTTGACATGGATGATGAGGTAGTAAAATTTAATTTTTTTTGTTTTGTTTGCACCTGAAATTACTTGAACGATTGAGCTGAAACTTTGTCAGAATGTATGTTTTCGAGAGATTTCGATTTTTAGAAACTTTTTTTTCAATTAATATTTACAAAAATTCGTATTTATAATCGTATTTTGTTTAAATTCAGAATGTATATTAGCTACGTAGAAACAAATACTTTTACAAAAAATTGATTTCATATGTAGCACTAGAGTCGACATATTTACAAAATGACCCTTTTGAAAAAAATTGTTACAATTCAAAGCCAATGAATACATCAAAAAATCGTGTAGGCTAAGTTGAACACAGTTTAGATGGACGGTTTTCTTTCCTACAAGCATTTACCATTTAAAAAAATTTATCAGTTTTCTTCAAACCGAAGATGACAAAATTGATTTTCGCAACCTGCATTGGCAGAACCAGCCACTGTGCGATGGTACAGTTGCACTAGAAGGGAAAAATTGAAAACACTTCCATTTAGAGCAACCTAACCTAACTAAAAACTTCAAATTTCTTCTAGTAATCATACCGAATACAATGTGCTCAATATTTTGTTTGTTTCAACTGTTTATGGCACAAACGTCTTATTTGCAAGTTCGTTGATATGATTTCAAAAATCCTTTTTTTACTGAAGCTTCTGCTTTGCATATGAAAAACTCGCATAAGCCCTCTGCAGCAGAACTCTTACACTTTTACAACAAACAAAGCAACATTGTTGCAAGCTCTTTTCACACATTTTAGTACAAAAAAGCAGCTCAAAGCAGCAGTCGGAAGGAAGCGCAAACTTTTCAAATCTGAAGCAGAAAGAAGTTCAAAAGGTTTTTGCCTTCTTCGAATGCAAAACGCGATTATTAACGGCCACAACTGATAGCCAACGTGAAAGTACATGGAAGCAATGCGAACTGGTGGCAAAAGAGAATCTTTGTTACGTTAAAATTCCGTGTTAGACATGCAAAATGCGCAAATCTCTTTTCAGCAAAGTTAATTTGACGCTTGGAGTTTATCCAAATCTATAAAAGACTTTAAGTGACTTTAAGTTTCATACTCGTACATACAAAAGTGCAGTCTTTAGTTTGCATTCAAATGTGAAGCTGAATACATTATCTCACCTTAGCGATTTCTTTCTACTTTTCGCAAGATATTTCGAGCGAATTTGCATTCGAATTGCCATGAAATTCAGTGGCAAACCATTCAACATTTGCACTGAATGCATTGTCAGAATGCGCGACAGCAACGCAGTAAATAGTTCCCTTTATATTCGTCTCACTCGGTGAGTTGACGGCAACTTTTTGTGTCCGTCGACGTTACGAATTTTGTTGATTATTTTACAGTTATTTTTCTAACATAAATTTATTGTAGATTTGCAGAGAAAAATTGTGAATTTTTGGATAACCTCGAAGGAGCAGAACTAAGAATTTCATATAAAATGTATACAGGATGAAGTAACTTGAGTTGTTGAACCTAAAAGGTCACGGAAACTTTATGGAATCTTCGATGATTTTCAGATGATTTGTATAGTATTTACGAATTGAAAAGACCAACGGTTTTGTGTGAGTTGGGCGCTTTTTTGCTATACTCGCGAAATAGTTAGGAACTAAGTGGTTAGGTAGCTTAAGAGGGGAAAGAGGGGATAGAGAATTGAAGATGGATCTTGTAAAGACTCTGCTCATGTCCAGCCCATCAAGAGCTGTTATTTACTGATAACTGCGGATATTTTGAAATTTGTAAAGACCAACAGACAACATTCTTAAAAGATCCGTCCCGCGGGAAATGAGACTGCTCAGAAAAAAAAAAAATCTTGTTTTTTGGCAAAATTCATTCATTTTATTAAAAATAGTCTCCTTCTGCTATAATACAACGTTTTGCACGATCAATAAGATCATCGAATGATTTGTTTAAGGCTATCTCTATCCATCGTCTTCAAAATGTCGTTTGTCGGCTTAGGAATCGCTTCAACATCAGGATATGGTTGTCCTTTCATCGACAAGTGCATTTTATTTTAATTATTAACAGATAAAGTTACACTGAGCCAAATCAGGTGAGTATGGCGAGTGGTTGATGGTAGAAATGGAGTTTTTGATCAAAAAATCGTTTAAAAAGTTGGATCGATGAGCGGTGCGGTATCGTGTAACCAGATTCCATATTGAGGATATTTTGGCCTCACACGACGAATACGAGCCAGTTGAAAGATTGGCCAATTGAAAGACATTTTTTGTGAATTTCGCCTTCCGAATCGTAGAAACAAATAACATTGATTTTAATTTTGACTTCTTAAGGCTTTTTTCTTTTCTTTTTTCGGTACTGGATCGTCTCGATGCTTCCATAAGGCACTTTGGTCTTAAGATCATATTGAAAACACCGCGTCTCGTCATCAGTAACAATCGAATATTTGATGTTACGATCCTTTCTTAACTCTCTAATGAGGTCCTTGCAATGTTGAATTCACAGCGATTTTTCGTAATTAGTCAATTTGTGTATAAATGTCGGTGGAAATGCCATGAATAGAATTTTTGAACATATTCAATTCTATTTCCATGTATCGCAATGACGATTTCGGCTAAATTTTGACAAATTCACGCACTTTTTCGATGTTACTTTGAGTAAACACGGTATTGGAAGCACCAGGATGTTAATCGTCCTTTATGTCTTCACGACCGTCCTGGAACCGCTCTAACCACACATATACTCGGGTACGAGATAAACAATCATCACCATACACTTGTTTCATCGAATTGAATGTTTGGGTAAAAGTTTTATCAAGTTTAAAACAAAATATAATATTGGCTCTTTGTTCGAAGCTCATTTTCCGACCGATTCTACAGACTAACAGACTGCCACTTTTGGCGCGAAAACTTGGGTTGGTACTGAACCAAATGTCATGAAATTTTGACAGCATGCCAGTGAAGAATAGGTCTTTCAAATATATGTACTCAGCAATAGATTGCGCCAACAGAATACGCAATTTGTAAGCAGTCTCGGACCTTAACAGGACGTGATCCTACTACGTTAAGTATTTAAAAAAATAAGATTTATGTGCGATCTTTGGTGCCCGGGAAAACGACAATGGCTGCGCTGTGAAGATGAAAACGAATGAAAAGAATATGAGCTCTTAAACCTAATGAAGTTGGTTTCATTTTTGATAGAAACTTTGGTCATAAATATGTTCAATACAAAGCTGAGATTACGGCAAACAATACAAAGACGAGATAAACTTTGAATGATGCCTGCTTGAGAAAAGGGGCCCGTACCGACTCTGAATAGCAACTCAAAAAGGCTTCTTCACACAAGCACAAGCGAAGCAACCAATCCGTTCAATGTGTTCGCACGGCCTTGGTGCGATTTACGCCTTTCTCAGTGGAGTATTGAGTGGAAATTCTTGCTAGTGCGGAGACATTCAACGTTGCTTTTCGAGCAAAAACACAAAACCGGAAAATGTTGCTTAAGGTCAAACGGCAATATTTACACAATAACAGCATTAACAACAACGACGTCGCGTACATAATAAACGGCAATGAAGCAACGTGGTAAAATTACAAGCGAGAGCGCGCCATTACTTTTGTTATTTTGCAGACTTTTGAAAGTTTTCGAATAGCTTTATGCGACTTGTGTGACACTTTTCGCATGGAAAAAGTCAAAAGCAACATGTATCGTCGCTCGGCAAAGGGTGCGCGCGCCTTCGCAAACAAGCCGTTGGGGCACACGTGTCGGTCGGTGCGTCGTGCAGGTGTATTTGTAGTATGCGAAAAAGTTGAAACGAAATTTTTCACTTGACACTTTGTAGACAATTTGCCATGAAAATGCGCGCTTCGACAGACAAATACAGCCAACGGCGGGCAGCAAAAACGGCAACGTTACGCGCTCACGCACTCACCAAAAGCGCAGACAGACGTCGTCGAAGCGCGCCACAAAGGAAGCCACCACCTCCGTGTGAGCTGTCGTGTGCACAGCTACACTTTTCCATATATAAACTTAAAATTGTTGGCACAACAGGGACGCGCGTCTGTGATGTGGAAAACAAGTTCAATGGGTTGACGGTGCCGCCTACCCAACGCACTTCACGACTGGCAGCGGATAAAACTACATACGACAGGAAAGTTTCAGTTAGTTTTGGCTGACTTATTCATATTTCAGGTTAAAAGGACAGCGATGTTGAAAGTTTCACTGATGGTGAATTCAAATAATATTGAATTAGATTATTTTAGAGTTAAAATAAAAATAATAAAAATCATAAAAATAAAAAAGAAAAATTTATTTTGGTATCAACCCACTTGCTTGTTCCTCTCTTTCAATCAACAATCAATCAATTGAATGTTTCACTGATAGTGAATTCGACTAATATTATATTAGATTATTTTAGAGTTTAAATAAAAATAATAAAAATATAAATAAAAATAATACAAAAATGATAAAAATTAAAAAAATAATAATTTTGGGATCAACCCACTTGCTTTTTTCTTTCGTTCAATGAACAATCAATGAATCAACATTTATTCAAAAAATAACATCCATTGTGTAATGTTGCGTTATGATAATCCATGTGTGATCCATTATTGGTTTAGTGGGCACGGCACACCTATTTTCTGTTCACATTATTTTTGATAATTATTCAAGTTTTCATATTTCCTAAATAACTATAAAATATATATTGTTGTGTTACTTGTTAAGTGGAACAAAGCAATTAATAAAATAAGGACCGTTAAATTTGATTAGCTTTTTTACTTAACCTTTTCGACCCCAAAGTTGCCTGAGAGCAACTTCACCTATTTGTCATCTCAGAGCAAAAGCTACGATTGATTTATGGTTTTAATTTAAGTAGGCACCATCAAATCAATATTTTTTAAGTGTAATAAGTGTAATAATTTTAAATAATTTGCAGCGATATCAGTGAAAGTTTGTGTTCTAATTAGCTTCGGCCTTCGGTCAAATATTTTAGCCATGCTTCGCCTTCGACCAAAAATTTACTTTCGGTCGGACACTACTAGTCGGTTATTGCAAAGTGTTATAATCGAAAACGAACTGATATGGTAACAAGACGAAAGGATTTGAAATTTTAATATTTCCCAGTATAAAATATTAGTCGAGTGGTTAATCTCTTCTTCTAAAGTAGTAGTGGTAGCAGCCAAAGTTTCGCGAAAAAAAATATGTATATGTTCTGTTAAAGACATCTAAATGTTTTGTTCGTTATTTGTGTTTTAAGATTTTTTTTTATTGTTTATGTTTTTTTTTATGGTAAAGTGAAAAACTTCCAATGAGTTAGTTATGCCAGCTAAAAACACCCCGAGCTGGGATTTTGTCGAATCAGGGCACTAAATCGCTCCACTTTTCAATCCTTAGACAAAAAGGATTGGTCATCCAGAGGTTTGGGTTTCGAAACAACTTGTCGAAGTCTTTGTTACCACTAAGATCTCTAAGAAAACTTGTCCCAAACTCTCCAGATAATTTCCAGAGCTGTAAGGAAGTACGGGAAATACTTGTGCAGGATCTATTATGCAGCACTTTAAAACAAATGTAAACAACTTCTTGGGAAGCTGACCTTCAACGTTTTGGATATGGTTTTCAATGTATAACTCAACGAACTGGTCACATTTCCCAGAGAGCTCAGGTTGTCCTCGGTCATTCCGGAATGGAACTTGAAAAGGCTTTTCACATATTTGAATCTCAATAAGTAATTCTTTGTTGGATTAATCGAATTAATCGACCAACAATTTACTATCCACATGAAAGTTCAGGTGTCAAATACAAGGCAACCCTGACTAAAGGAAGGCAGACCATGCCCATATGGGTGTCAGTTCTTAGCTGCAATGCAAAGATACAAAATTTCCTTTCAATTTTTATACCATACTCAATTAAAAGATATCGTGAGGACCATTCGGTAGACGAACAGTCAGTTTTGTCAACCGTCAAATGCTTATTCCATTTTTTTTAGTAATCCTTACCATGTATTCATATACTTCAACATATTAATCACAGCTTCTCCCGGCTACTAACCACAGTGTGTAAAAGTGCTTTGGCAACTCAGCGCAGGGTGTTTGCTATATTTTTCGTAAATATGCGCTATTACAAATATGTTATGTTAGTATGCACAAAATGTGTACATGTGTATGTGCATTCCCACACCCAGCCACTGCCAATAACAGCCAGACAATTCAGCACCAGACACAGCCAACAACAACTACATCTTGTGCACTGGCGAGAGCTCAACGCGAAAACATTACCCCACGCATTGTCGAGCATCGTTTGCAGTCAGTAACAAAACAAAGAGACAACAATAGAAAAGCAAAGAAAATACAAATATTTGTATGGTTACTGTAACACACGTCAATCTAATTTTTATTTGTCTCATTGCTGGAGGCACTTTTTCCACTGTCTTCGATATCTTTACACACACCAGCCATTTGCCAACGGTTTCGTATTCGCTCTGTGTGTGTATGTGAATGTTTTTCTTTCCTCACTTCTATTGACTTAGAACGCGGTTTCACGCTGTGACGCACCGAAAGCAGAGACTCACTGCTGTCACTTCTAGTCGCACCGCACATTGTCGTTCAATTTCGAAGCATGTGAAATGATGATTTCGCTCTTTGCGTTGCTTAAAGAAGTCTGAAATTTGAAAATCCAACTGATTACTTTAAAATTTTGCCTTAAATAAATTTCGTTGAATGACTTAAATTAACATTAATCACTTAGTACCAGACCATAGATCCCGTGCTATGAGAGATGCTAAGTTTAATTTTAGTTTTATAATCTGCTTGATCAGAAATCTGCGATAGGCATTGAAATACCCGAACACCAGAACTAATAGCTTAGCAAACCAAAGAAAATGAAGTGAACCTTACACCAAAGAATATGAAGTGAATATGTTTATTTTCTTTGGTTACACAAAACACATTCACTTTTAATTGCTGCGCCTGGACAATAACAAACTATTGGTTATGTTGGTTCTTATTTGTAACACAGGACGAGGAATACTCGATAGAAATTGGACCACCAGTCTTTCGCTAAATCTTCCCCACTGAAACCAACTTTCGTTTGTGAATTTGCCAAAGCGGACCACATAGTGGGAACTTTTCATTCTCATTAATATTTTGCCTTGCCATCTGTAGATCTACTTTAATCATCGACCTTTGTCCTAATGACTGTGTAGCGCATTATTTCTGTGGCTAATGGTCGTCTTTTTTATGAACGGTTGTTCCAGAGTGCACATCCTTCTATCACTTATTCTTCAAAACACAGACTGCAAGCGTATGTCAACCAAGGAAATACCTAGGAATGGTAACCTAGGTATCTCCTGAAGTTATTCTGTCTGTCTGTCCTTTATCTCAGCAAATGTGAACTTTGTTTTTTATTCCTTGAGGTGATGTAATGATTTCATAATTTTTTATTAAACTATTTATTTTTTTGACCTGATACTCTCTTAAAACTGAGGGCATGGACTATGGCACGGCACAGAAATTCTTAGTGGTAATTACAGCAGAAACCATGCCAAACTTTTTTTCGACATTTTAACTCGATCGGGAGTTCTTAGTACCCAGACAGACATACATACATGGCTATGAGCTTCTGATATAAATTAAAAAAAAAATATATTTTTTTTTCATATTTGAATCAGTTAATGTCCTTATTCGGAGATCGGTTCCTGTGAGTGGAACAATATTTCATTAAATTAAATTCTGCAAATGAAACAATGAGCCACCTGGGCTCCGCAAGCAACATAATCAAACAATGATGCTGGAGAAAGCTCGTTTCCGCACTTTGCGATTTATTACACAATCTTCCTCTTCGTCTTCCTGTAGAAAATTTCCCAGTACCTACATATTCACTTGAAAGGTTCAAGTCAAGTTTCCATAAGTTCTTCATTGAAAACCCTGTTTTCCACCAACGCAACGCCTCGCATTTGTAGGGGTATCCAAATGTCAAAGACTGACTATTCGTCCCTCCGAACACTCTGACTATTCGTTCCTCCGACATATTTCGGTAGAGCACATTATGACTCATGTCTGGACTTAGCTGAACTCTAACATATCCTCCGTGAAGTAATACCGTCAAATAATACTTTGCAGTGGTGCCACGATGAAGATACGCAGACTCTGATCACAGAGGTTTTAGCGCGTTGAAGACTCCACTGGTTTGGTTTTCGATGCTTTCCCTGAGTAGAATTTTTTTCGCCTTCGTTATCAATAGAGACAAGTTGGTATACCAACCTTTCTTCAAAAGTGAAAAGTTGTTCATAAGTCTAGTGACAACTTTCAGGCCTTTTTTTTTTGTCACAAAGTGATCATAAGATTTGATTCTAACTGTTCAGTGGTGATATTTGAATTTATCTTCGCTACTCTGAAAGCTTTCTTTTTGTCCTAATTACTAAAAAACCGACTGCATTCGTATAATCTTTCCAAGCGCAACATTCGAAACTGTAGCTGAAAAATGTATCGAAATGTACATTGTTTGCCTCTTATGGCTCAATCAGTTTTGCAAGATACCTGAAATTACTTTCACCTAAATCTAAAAATATTCCTCCCAAAAATTAAAAAATCTCCTAAAATTTTTTTATAATTTGCGTAATTTTAAAGCAATTAAAATACTCATTAAAAAATAAAAATATATACATACATATAAGTTTTTTTAATGCAGCCTTTTTATTCATCTTCAGCTCAAGAACGCAAAAAAAAACATATAACAAATGAATTAAAGAAAAAGTGCAATTTTTGGCGGGATTTCATTGTAACAGAAATAACAAACGAGAAAGAAAGAACGAGATAGAACAAGCTGACATTTTGTAAGCTTACAAATTTTTAACGCAAAGTTGCCAAAATATGTTTTCTTTCCAGTTTTCCCAATCAACATACTACGTTATCTAAAAATCTCCCAAAAATCCACTAAGAATCCGAAAAATCCGATAACCTGAAATATAAATCTCTTAAACTTTCTCCTTAACAGTTCTTCTTCCTAAAAAATTATCCTAAAAGTCCAAGAAGCTCCTAAATCTAGGAGGAAATCTCCTGATCGGGCAACACTGGGTTCAATATGGGTGAAAATCATTACATCCATAAGTCCCATTGAAACTTATTGGTGGATGTTCCGGTGCATCACAACATGATCTAAAATCAAGCTTTACAAACTTGACAATCACATTTCTTTAGCTCCTAACTCCAAAATGTTTAAAAGATATTTTCGTATTCAAAGTTTTTGGTCAACACCTATGATTTTTAAGCGTTTTTCGTAATAATTAAAAAACCTATTATTTGTGTTAGATGCTTTGACGCACATGGCTTGATATGTAACAGCTGCCTGTCCTGTTGAAATTATGAAAACAACAACTGATACAACTGATTCAAACAAATATCTTACATCAGTCCAAGCACTGCTCGAGAAGCAATTATTTTTTTTTGTAGCAAACACAATTTAAAAACAAATCAGATGAATACAAATAACAAATTCGTTTTCGGTGCAATGTATGACTTGAATATTTAATAAAGAGTTGAACAAATAAATTCAAAAATCAACTAAATAAAACTTGTAACAATCAAGCAAGAAAGCAATCAAGCAATAAATATTCCATGACGATAAATTACAAATGTGTAAAACCGTAAATAGCACGTACACCTTTATTAAAACCGATATTACGCAATAATCACTCAGCCAGTAAAACATTTTCTTTGACCGCACGATGGATTTCCTGCGCATACACGCACACTCATTCATACGAAAAAAAACAACAACTATTTAATATCATAACTATGCAAATTATAGCCAGCCGTATCATTGACAATTTAGTTGACTATTTAAATTGAATGCACAATGTACGACTATGTACGTAATAGTGATTGCAATACCGGGATGCCGAATCCCAAGATCCAGGAAAATGTCAGTTTCGAAAAATTGGGAGATTGTCAAAATCCAATAATAAGAAGGTTAAAGAAAGAAACATTTGATATTAAAGTTTTATTTGAGGTTTAAAGCTTTTGAATCTTGATTGATATCACTCACACTAAATTTGACGTATTTTAAAATGGGAGAAACCGTGGCCAAAACTTACAAAAAATATATC
Organism: Melieria omissa; assembly: GCA_963971225.1. Taxonomy (NCBI): domain Eukaryota; kingdom Metazoa; phylum Arthropoda; class Insecta; order Diptera; family Ulidiidae; genus Melieria; species Melieria omissa. Next base: position 33,367,975 of record OZ020269.1, read on the forward strand.
TGATATATATCTCCTCTATCGCCCTTTTCCTCACGAATCTTACATTGAAATTGGACCCTCTAGGGTTTACTTTCTCGGCTCGCCTCATATCCATCCATCCGTCCACATCAAGATTTACATATGATTTCACCTAATAGTATAGAACCTTTTTGCTTTTTATCAGAAAGTTTGCCAGGTGATTATGCAATTAAAATTATTTTTATTTTATTAATGTTATGGTATCTGTCATGAATATTTCGTTCTTAGTTTTAAAGTAAGTAAGAACACACAATTGTATTTAATACGAAAATAAAATTTATTTTATTCAAAGAGTCTGATTTAGTTCCTTAAAAAAATATATTCAATCCAAAAAAAAATCTCTGTATCTGGTTTTCAGTGATGAAAAATCCCGGGATTGCAAAACTGGTCCGCGATTGCAATCCCTAAAAAGTACGTGAGTATGTGTAGTACTTCATACATAGACATCCATACAATTTCACGTACATACAACATAACTTACACAAGTTGATCTGGTTACCACACATATAACAACTTTTGTATTAGTATTGGAATATTATTGGACAAATCAGAATTTTCACTAATTGTACGTGCACAGTTAAATATTAAAATATTAAATAACTATTTTTGTTCATTCTTACGGTCTGTTTGGACAATTAAGCTTGCAACTTACCGAATCTATAGTTCGTCCTGTCGTCATCGTTTTGGCTACTTGAACTGTTCGTGGTTTGGCATCTCTATGAGATTAAAAGTTGTTAAACAAGTCATACAATGTTAAATGATTTAATCCCTTGACTTTACAGCTCAATTGCACGTCACACACACAATACAGACACTTTACAGACTTTTGGACAGAACCAAATGCTCACTTTGGTTCTTACTATTCATATTTTTTCTATTGCAACGCTTTTAGTAAATTCTACAAAATTTCTGTTGTGTGTTTATTGGTATTGAAACGTGTGCTGTTTTTATTCGTTATTAAATATTTGTTCCCAAAACTTTCACTGCTTTTATTGTTTTGCAAATTTTTTTTAACGACAATTTTGTTATTTTGTGTTCGTAGAAGAAGAATCTTAGAAGATTTCTTTCCCAAACAAACTTATGTATATATCTTTTATGTCTGAGCCTTAATGGGGCTCTAATAGAAAATGGGATGAGTGTAGGATTAACCAACTTTATTTTATTTATCATCCGGAAACATAAAATATAAATAAGTATTACCCCCGTTAAGCCTTTAAAGTTGACTGGTGCCACACAAATTTAACTTGTTCAATGAAATAAACTCCGCAATGCTTCGAAGATTTCTTTGAGGAGTGAAGGAAGACAGCTAAATCGGCTTAGCCATACAGGTCTATAGTGTTGGTAGTTATGTTACCACAAAAAATCGGATTTTCAAAACTTCTTAACATAAGAGAAACATAGTACAAATGTATTCAATTCCGACAAGGGTTTCATCTGTGAGACTAGATTTAAAATGGTTTCCTATGTAATCAGCTTTTTAGGAACATTTTTACGCACTTCACACTTGTTGGAAAAATTTCTAAAATTTTCGATATAAATTCTGTAATAATCATAAATGTTTAATAAATCAAATATTGTCTTAATAAACACAACGTTTGTATTATAATGCAATTTATTCAGTATTATCAATAGTTGCATTTTCATTCGAATAACATAAGAATCCCAAAAATTTTAGCTTCGGTATTTTGAAATTTCAATATTCACGCCATCGGTATTGAATGCTTTAGTCAGTTCAGTTTTTTAGCACGAAAAAGTGTTAGCAATCAAAAACTCATCAGCGCAACGTTTTGAACAAAAGCTCGCAACGTTCGTTCCATAGCTCGAAACAAAATGATTTATTCGCCAGAGCGAACATTTGTCATCTGATATGGTTGTGTCCAAACACCGAAGCACTCGCGATTCATCAACATTTATCCAACGCTGACCACTGTCCGACACCAAAACGCCAAACTTTGGCCATAAAACGATGCGCAGCGACAGAGCGAACGCACTTTGCCGTTTATTGTCGATTGATTTGAAGTGTAAAATTCGGGCGCACACTGACGTTTCACATTGCACTTTCCACGGCGCAACTAGTCCTCGCCCGAACATTCGCTGTCGAGTGTAACGTCTGCAGCCGCAAACAGTGTTGCAACAACCACAGGGCGTGTACTGAGTGTGCGAAAGTGCGATGGAGTGAGTGAGGGTGCGGGAGAGTGTGCGGTGGCTTGGCGCGAACTAATGGCAAAGCCAGAGGACAAACTTTTGCTTGTACATTTTTCAACTCGTTCGCACAGCGCTGGCGTTGGGAAAGGACAAATCACGAGCAGCTTGAACTTCTGTTGTCTGAGTTGAATTGAAGGTTAGCAATTTTGCTGAATGTTCTCCGCGAAGATGTGTGCGTATTTATACATATATGTAAATATGTAGCATAACATGAGAACTTTACTCCACTTTTCTCTGCTCTTCTTCACCTCAACGCTTCGCCAGCCTTTTGCCAAAAAGGGCAATGAACACATGAAACATGTTTTCGAGTTGACAACTTTGACATGGCCAATTTGAACCAACAATAACTTTTCGACTTAACCTCAAAATCAGCAAAGGTTAACAACGCCACGCAGCAAAAAGGTCAAAAACATTCTCACTCGCACTGTCAGCACAACAATGCGTCGTTAATGAAAAACGCAGCAATGAACAGAGAACGATAGAGAAGTGTACGTGCGGAACATCTTTCATTGTCTTCCGGCGAAAATCCACTGACCTGAGGAAGTTGTTGTGTTCAAATGTGAAATAAATGCGCACAGGAGCAATTTTGCAGAATGCACACATAGGATTAGCATAGGATAGGCATTTTCTATACTTAATTCTTGTTCATGGATGGTTTTACCTTTATATATGAACCAAAAATGTTCATCTCCCTGGTCAGCATCTCTGCTTCATTTCATCACAGCAACAGTTAATTTTCTTGTCCGTCTTTTTAAGATGTGAGAGATGCCAAGAACGCTACAAGAAAACTAATTCAACGAACCCATTCTGGCGGACTCCAAAAAAGTTTCTTTGAAAATGCAGGGTGTAAGATCTCAATTTCTGTGGCCAATGTGCAGTGTACTAATGCTGTTGGGAAACAGGTTCTGCTGGTTTTTGAGTATTTTTCAAGATGCTAAATCGACGCTTATATGTTAGTCGAGTCGAGTTGTACTCAATGAAGGATGACATCTTAGTTAATTGTCCATATGTAACTATAGCTAATCTTAATATCACCTCTTTCCATTTTTAATTTCAGCACTGGAACAATAAAGTTGCAAAACGATTTATTCGTTTAATACTTAAAGTATGGGAGTTTTTTTGTTTTTAGCTTTAGCAATTTATTTGAATTATACACCCAATGATATCTTGGATTAACTATATTTCTTATATATTTTTACACTAATTTAATAAACGGATTTTTGCCACATTTTTCGGCAATGCGTGAAACGATTTTAAACTAATTCCGCAGAACTTGTTTTGCACAACAATGCTAAAAAGAAAATCAAATTCTGCAGCTTTGCACATTACAAAATATATTTTTTAGATTTGTTTTTTAAATTCACTTAAGTATTCTCGTAGCGTGAAAAGTGCTTGTTATCTACAAATGAACAAAGCAAATCGTTTTCGAACAGCGGGGTCGTTAAAATCGCCCCTATGACTTTGCATCTACCAACCCAATGAGAAATGGCAAGTAACGCTGGCATGATGTGGCAACTTGCTGGCGCAGTTATTCATAACGCTACCACAAAAGTTCGATTCCATGGTGAGAAACTGGGAGAAGGAAAATTTATATTTAACATCGTGAAGGAGCGATTGCTGTTGGAGGAAGTGAAGTTTCAAAACCGATAAAGAAGAATCGTTGTCAACGGGTGAAAATTCATTTTATGGGAGAAACAACAGGAAGCAGAAAGGAAAGTTTTTCGGCAAGTGTGATCACATTACATTACATTAGCAAAAAGCCAACAAATTATGATTAATTGTAAAGAATAAAATATTACTGTAAGGTCTCAGGGTGAGATAGGGCAACCTGTGGAGTGAGCACACTTACGGACACTCTGGGATTCGAAGGTACATAATTTGCGAGATGGGGTATCGATTATCAGCTGGACTTCTATCTGATCTCATAACGGGATTTTGATGGGCGTGCACATACTTCGAACGAGTATCCTAAAAGCGAGAAATGAAGGCGTACAGGTGTGACGAGAGACGCTGAATTAATTTATAACAGTGGATTACCACCCATAGATGTCACAATCTTCGTGGATAGCACTTAGAGCATTGGAATCAGCTATGGTGAAGTCAAAGGTAGTGCAGACTTGTCACACCACGTCACAAGGTATTGGGAACCAACAGGTCTCTCCCTCCTGGATTTCGGGCCACTCTGAAGTAGCAAGGAACGATGCAGCGGACGAGATGGCAAGAAAGGGGGTCGCCCTGCCCACCATCCAACTAAATGACTCTGGTCTTTCTTTCGATATCTGACTTGTGTTTATATACTGACAAGTTGAGCAAAAATGGCATCTAGTGCTGAACTGATTGCAGCGTCTGCCGGGCAGACGCTTTCCCTTTATTTGAGAAAAACACTATTTTTACTGTCCCTGAGTCGAACCTCTATTAGACAACTCATTGGATGCTTATCAAATGATGCCTCTTGTCCAGTGAAGTTTGCAGCAGCTGTGGAGATGAAGAAGAAGAAGAAAGTACTCAGCACTTCCTGTGCCAGTACCCGTCTCTGTACTCTGGGAGTAAAATTCCTGGCGGACCTGGTTTTCTCGACAAAAGTTGCAATCTCGGATCTGCTCTCGTTTATTACGAAATCGATTTAGTTTGCCCTGAGATTGATTGGTTAGCTCCAGAACGATTTGAAAAGGGATTCACAATGGGCAACCTTGGTCTCTGAGTGAAAGTACGGTTCGTGCCGCACACACCTTTCTTTACCTAACCTAACCTAACCTGACCTACCAATGGCATTAATACATAAACTGAGAAAAATGAGCATATTGGAATAAGGGATTAGTTGCATTGTGTTGGTACTCTAAGAGAGGTTTATTCATTCTTCTGTTGAAAAACAAGTGCACTCTGAAGATATCCTTACTTGATAAACATTTATGCACTGTTCGCCCAAATACATATGTGTCTATGATTCCGGTGGAGGATGTGGGAAGGAAAACCACAAGAAGCATATGACTTATAGTATACGGATGGCTTCAAGACTGAGAGAAAAAGAGCAACTCTCTATCAGCCCCCAAGAATCTTCAGTACTAACAAGTTGGAAATTTTCTCAAATGTATCTGTCATCTTTCTGCTGGGTTTCGGGCCATGCTGTCACAGTAAATGTGGGCGTAAACAGAACCAAAACGAAATAACATAGACAACGATTTGTAAGTTGACTTGCTTTATTATGCTCGGGAGCACGCCAAAAGCGCCGCCATAGATAAATACGAGTAAATAAAGTGCACACAAGTGCCTTGCAGCCAGCGAAAGAACGCACATCAAACGACAGTATTTCGGCGAAAAGTCAGAGTTGGTTAAATGCTTTTAAGCGAAATCGCACACTTCCACGGCGTTTGTTGGTGTAATTTTACGCCGTCACATCTGCACGTGGGAATTATGTTCATGTTGATTGAAAGGAAAATTGAAATCAAAGCAAATATGCCGTTATCTGCGGTGCATACCTGGGCAGTTTCAGCGCTCGAGTCGCGTCTGTTGGAGTGGAATAATTTGTTGTTTTTTCTTTACTGCATTTAGCGACAATCTGCGCGATGTCGTCAGTCAGTGAAAGAGTGATTCGAGGCTAAATAAAAAATTATAGAATTTAAACATAGTTAAGCTTATAATCCTCAAATATTAAGTCATCTCATAAGTAATGCGGTTTTTTGTATTCAATGGAAACTGCGATGTGTCGTTATTCGTTTGTTTGATTAGAATGGAATTTTGGTATGGGGGTTTTATTGGGAAAAATTAACTTTATCAAATTTATGTCGAATGTGTAAAAATTTTGTTTTACTAGTATTGAGGATATTTTAAGATCTGAGCGCTGCCAAGTCTTCGGTCCTGACAAGCTGTAAAATAAAAATGATGACAAGTAGTAAAGCAAACTTCGAGACAATCATTTGAGAAATTAAGTATGCAAACGCAGGCTTTGATCAGTATATAATATAAATATAATTCTCATCAGCTGAGCAAACCAAAGAAGAAAACACAATTTTCTCGATCGATAGAAGTAGACGAGTGTTTCACCAACCCGAGCTAGGAGCCTCTGGTATGCAGCGCCTCTGCAAGTGAGAACCAGTGAATTCTATACCAAAACATTGAGCGCCAACCACAAAGACTGATCAAAGACAAGTTGCTCCAAAAGCGGGTTTCAATACTTTGAATAATACATCTGTAAGCACTTTTTCGCAATAAAGCTTTTACTTTTGGAACAAAACGGCGGAAGCAATGTTGTACACCTGATCGATGCAGCTTTTTATTCTCTTTGAGTAAACTGTAACCATAGCTCATACTCTCGTAACTTGACCCATTAGAATTCGAATCTTCATAAGTGGCAGCACAATTTAAATGGAATATATGTCAAATTTATAAAAGAAATCCGAACCTACCTCAACGAGTCTTCCGAAAATATAATCAAACAATTCGATTGCAATTTTGCAATACAATTTTGCAAATTGCAATACTTGAATCTCTCTCTGTTTTACTACTTTGAACTTAAACAATCGCATTACTAATAGAATGACTCAATATTAAATACCCAAACACAAAATATAAAATAAGTCTCCCGTTTACACGCTTTCAATGCGGACGTGTGTTGTAAGCGGTTAAGCTTAAAAACGTGTGTCGCACAATGAACAGGAGCAAAGTTGAATTTTGGGCAGAACCGTGTGTGCGACACCGTCACCAGTCGGATGCACTCTGACCTTCGACACAACTTTGCCCAGATGGCTCGCTACGGGCAACGCTGAGCTACATGGTTCAACGTCCGCTCGTGTCACTAAGATTGTTTCCGCTCATGCGATGTGTGATGGTGTGTGTGAATTTCATCATAACTCAAATATTTCCTTCAAAGTTCAATTCTTACGAAAAGTTAAAGTGCTATGCTGCCAATTGCCATCGATAAACGAATTCAATTTGTTCGTATTTATTTAAGGAATTTGTTGTCTTGGCAAATCATGCCAACGAAATATACACAAATTTTGCGTTTCGCCAAAATTTTGCTTGTAAAGGTAAAAGCAAATATTTGAATTCCATCTAATAGAGTTTGTCGCCGGTCGTACAAATTTGACTATCAAATGACTTAGTGGCATGTCGTCTGCTTCTCTGTCCGCGACAATGACAATGGCAATGCTCATTGTTTGCACGAACCAGTGTGCAAATGTGTGCTGTGATAATTGTATATATGTAGGTATGTATGTATGTAGTACAGCAGAATGCATTTAGTATTGTGGTACTACTACTAATAATATTACTACGACTACTAGTAGGATACTACTATACTTGTACGAATCTACGAACGTGGTCATCTCTCTGATACATACAGATGAGTTTATAGTGAGGTCAGCAAAGAATGATAACCTAGAATTCTCAGTCTCTTCCTGGTCGAGAAATAACATTGACACATTACGTCCCAGAGAGTTTCTTCTACTTTTCCAGAAAGACAGAAGTTGTTGCAAGTATAGCAATCCTGTTAATAGACTCGTCGGCCAATTGGACCAAGAGTTCTGTAAGCACCGAAATTATTGATCTAATGTACTCTTACTTAGGTTGAGCTGAACTGTTCAACTAGTTCATTTCATATTTAAAGACGATTTGATTTTTTGGCAATACAACGCCTGAGAAAACAGTTGTCGTATGTCCAACTAAACTCAATGGGAACATACGATATGCATTTTCTTTATATTTCTATTTCTGATTCAAACCAACTCATCAATCTCTCACTTTACTGTGATATCTTTTAAGAGGGTCAAATGTTTATACTAAATACGAAATTTTCATTATTTTAGTTAAAATTTATGTATCCTAGTTTTGTACCTAAATTTCGTTTTTACTTAAACTTTGTATAATATTTTTTGTGTTTAATTTCAAAAGTGAAATTTTGAAAGATTTTTAGCTTTTGGCAATATTGTTTTTCTTGGGTATATAATATATCTGAATTTTTATGACTTTTACTTAAACCGAGACAATCAAATGCTTATAGGTGCTTTTCATAAGAATTCTTTTTAGAATTTGGAGAATTCTTCTTAGAGTCTTAGCTGATATTTCAAGCAGCCAATGTAGGCTTCATTGCCGTATATTTAATTCGAATTTAACTTGAAGTAGCATCTGTAGTTTCTGTGCATAGAAAACATCACTTCACCATTTATTATTATTATTTATTATTAATTACTTATTATTTATTATTTATTTATTTATAGCAAACCTTGGGCTGACCAAGGTTCTGTTGATGAGGATATACCCAGTGATCCATTAGGGAACAATGGTTCTTAGAAGTCGAAATCCGGTCCACCGTGCCTTCGCTACTTTCTAGTCGTTGATGTTCTGTCTTCTATAATCTGCATGTTCCCAATTACTTTAGTTAAGAGTTTATGTTCTTTTCAATCCCAATACGATCACTAATATTGTAAGTGGCTGCAAGAAGCACGGTGGCATAGTGTGGGCACGTCAGCCAAAGCCGACTGAAGCTCTCCTACTTCTTTGTTTGTTTATTCGTTTGTTTTTTTGCCTTTGTTCAGAATGGATCACTTTTCACTACGCCAGCAAATTGATGTATTAGACACAAGTGGTTAAAAATACGCCCCCATCGAAACTTTTCCAATAGTAGTTGCGGGCATTTTCATGCAGAACGATGGCAATCTTTTGAAGCACTCGTCGACAAACATCTAATTTTGAAAGCAACGTTTTTTTTACAACATCAATAAACTTCGAATCAGCATTCAATGCCGCTTCGAGCGACAAATTTGATGCAAAGTGAATTGAATTTCAGAAAAGAGACAACAGATTGTGGGACTTTGATGCCATTTGCCATTTGATTTTCCTACCTTGCAATGTTTGAAAAGCACAACCGGCCCATACTGACATGCTTGATGCTGCATGCCGATAGACACTTTGTGCTATGTGTGCATTTTTCTGTGGTCTTAAAAGCGAAATGCTTAAGATTACAGCTTCGATCGAAACCACAAATTGTGCACTAACACCGTAAAAGCAACGGATTATGGAAAACCTCAACAATCATTGGTATGTCTCTCGAAAACTGCATATGGCCGCAACAACTGTCGAGCTCAGCACGAGTATGAGTTGTATGAATGACGTGTTTAGGTATGAATTTCAAGTAGCGTCGCAATGCATCCGGTTGCCTGCATTTCGCATTGCAATTCGATTGGATTCGTTTGCTTGACCTTTGCCAGCAATCCACTCGCAACTGGCTGCCCAGTCGAAATGCATTTGCTTTAAAGAAACGTCTGCTGGTGCCGGCACATGCGAACATGTTGCAAGCACAACAATTGTGCGGGGGACACGTGGCGTATGAGTGATATTAATTGAATTTCTACTGTTGTGTATTTGTGTAACTTGAAAATCATTCGACCGATAAGCACGAGGCTGGCAAATGTTTTTCGTAAGTGCCTTTACCCTGGCAACCAGCGGTGCTGTGCTCTTGAAGCATGTTCGAGGCGAAATTTATGGGAATTTCAGGGGTTTGTTTGGCAAATATTGTTACACTGATTTAAATGGGCACTTTCTGTTGCAAGCTTCACACATCAGGCGTCGTCCTTGAGCTTGATCAATCGCAATGGGGCGTGGCGCTTATCAGTTCGCGTTCGTCGGCTACGTGGCCACATTTCAAACGCCAGTAAGTCAATCGGCGACATGGTAGCAATGACCCCTACTGTTTCGTCTGACACGGTGCGGAAGGCGCCAGCTACTCGCAGTCGGCATTAAACACATGGGCTTGGATGCTTCTTGAATGTCATTTAAATGTCTATGATAAAAACAAGATACCGAAGGTAGAGTTGAGAACGAGTTGTTGTATCCACTTATCAAGAAAAACGCTCTCATTCACACACGCATCGTACAAGCTGGCAAATACCTCCGGCCTGCTTCGTATTTAGGTTTTCAGCACCACACTCGAAGCACCGTGGAGATTTGTTTTGTGGCTATTTTTGCGGCGGTGACATCCGGAATGTCGCCGGTCTCGGTCAGTTGCAAATGGACAAATTGTGTGGTTATCCTGCGGCGGGAAGAGCGTAACGACCACGTTGCTCATCAGTCAGAAAAGTAAGTCTAGATGTATGTATGTGTGTGTGTGTGTAAAAATAAGCATGTTTGGCCAATGCATATCCGGCAACCAATGCAGAACTTTATTTGGCGCACGCAATAATTCTCGTATTTCTCGCCCTCCGGTTGCGCTCTGTGCCTCACCGCCGTTGTGGTAATTTAATTTCTTAGCTTGAAATGGCGGAAAATGCAAGCGTTCCCCGTTTCGTCAAATCTTTTAAATGCCGCACGTTGCCAAGCCGACACATATATTTGGCTTCCTAATATAAATTGTAGCCCCTTAAAGTTATGGCACACGACGAGAGGAGCGAACCGCACATTGAAACGAGTGTGACGGAAAGTGACAAAAATGTATTTTGCAGCTTCATCTTTTGGGCTTTACTTTATAAGAAGAAGTACAAAAAACATAGTTAAGAAATTTGTTTGTAAAGTCACAGTTTGAACTGAAAATCTGTCTTTCTGGCTTTAATCAGAATTTCAATGACTAATCATCGCTCGTTGTTGGCGCACCAATTTTTATATTACAACATCTGCAATTTGCTGCAATGCAACGAGAAATCTAGATGAAAATGTCGCTTTAAATCTAATAAACGTCTTTAGATGTCAAAGAGCTCACGGCGACATGTCGCCTAAAAGTAGGCTGTTATAAATTACCTTACCAGATAGCTGACCTTAAGCGTCTTAAATTCTCACTTTACGACTATCAATGCAATTATTTTACTAAAGCCCATTTAAGCAGAACTCAGTACTGTCCGTTGCCAGGGAAATTCACTCACAATACATAGGCCCGATTTTTTCCTTTTCTTTCAATTCACATTTACTTCACAGCGACATTAAGCGTATTTTATTTCATCGATAATCACTCGAGTGCACTTAAGCGCCTTGCACGACGCTCGCTTCAGCCGATAATGAAATGACGCTGGGCACGCGAATTTTAAAATCGACAACGGGAAATGGCAGCTGGCGCACAGAGCCATCAACAATGCACATGACGGCAGTTAAATGTCGCCATTTTAAGTAGCACTCAATTAAGTAGTGTCGAAAAGACATAACAATGCACGTTCCGGCGGCGAAAGGACATGTCTCGAGTGCATTGCCAACGCCATTAGATGCGGCCACTGCAATTACATTGACGTTGTAATTGCACCAAAGTGTATGTAAAATGACTTCCACACCAAATGCTTAAGTGTATTTTTGCAGGTGTGAAATTACGAGCAATAAAAGCGCAATTAACTTTAATTCGACGCACGCTTGTCGTTTGTGCAAAAAGTTGAACATCGGGTACGATTAAAAACATTACAGGGTGTTTTTTTCTAACAAGGATAAGGTGTCAAAGGTGCTGTCAACTTTTAATGTTAGGTAGCCATTTCATTTATTACATTTAAAGATTTTATCATCGAAACAGTCACGCCGCAGCAACGACTTTACGTTTTTAAAATTTGTTTTGAAAATTCCTCCTAAAATGTCCTTTGTGAAATGTACTGCAAATTTTCCTAATACTTATAGACCCATGTTACTGTCCTGCTTTGTCCAGAAGAAGGCAGACCCACTTAGGCAACTTCTTCTTCGGTAGTCTAGATGATCTAGCTGATAAGACCATACGCCGTCTACTAAGCTTCGTTAATAGCTCTAATTGGTTTAACGAGTGAGCGAAATGATGCTCGATCTCATGTGGTATCACAATGGGCCGCCTGGCCTAAGTGTGCTCCTCCTGGGACAGCCACACCTACCTACCTACCTATAGACCCAATAACCGGGTGCAATATTCAACAACACATTTGCTCTTTTTGATCCAAATGTTGGTTGGTTCGTACTGAAAAAGACGCGTAAATGAAAATGTGAATAAGTATTCAGAGGTATTGATTAGACGTGGTTCGCAACAACTCAGGTTTTTGGTTCAAGAGCAAGACATATGGAACTGTAAAGTGAATATAACGTAAAACAACAATGTTTATAAAAACAAAATTTATCCAGTTAAAAATTAAATCACCAGTAAATCACCAATTTTTTTTATATATTTCTCATATAATGTTTAAAAACATACAGTGGCGGACAAAACTGTTCACCAAAAAATTAAATTTCACAAAATGTTAAATTCCCGGGTACTTGTTTGGAGTATAGCAATCGTAGTTTGCCACATTTTTACTTCAAGCCAGCATGTTAGGTTAGGTTGCGGTGGCTGCCTCTATAAGAGACACACTCGGAGGCCTGAAAGGCCCATTGTGATACCACATATTTCACCCGTTTTTGAACTGTGTATGCAACACTGTTTTTGCCAACATATGTTACAGCACACATTTCAAGCGGATGGGGAAAGGGGGGGAGGGGACCTACAGTTTAACGCCGAATCCGAACGGCGATTGGCAGTTTTTCGTTCACACTTGGAGGTTTTGCCATTGCCTGCCAAGAGCGCACTTGTGCGATTCTTGTAATTCTCATTTCCTTCATGTGGATAGCGATAGAAGTAGATGAGTTGTTCACCAGCCCGAGCCAGGAATCGAACCTGGAGCCTTTGGTATGAGGAGCCAGCGCGCTACCCGCTTGACTATCGAGGCCGGCCAGCATGTTATACTATGATAACTTTAGCTGTTTATATTTTCTGCAAAATACCGTTTTCTAAAGAAATATTTGCAGGCATGTGTGAACAGTTTTGTCCGCGATCGGTCAAAGCTACGTATTAGAGCATTTATCTCGACAATCGCTATTAGTTCTATTCGGAACCGCGTCGGTGTATTGAGAAGATAAATAATATATAACATTATGCTCCAAAAAACTTTTCAAAGTACAAAACTTCTAATTAAATTTGCTGATTTGAAATAGGTCGAAAATTGTTTGCAGAATTTAAAGAAAATTTTTGCAAAAGACATTGAAAGTAGTTTCACCTATCGGAAATTTGCTGGAAAATACAAAATATCAATCGGTGTAGCTAAAAAAATTAAAGACTGCTATAATATAACACCCAGATCGAGCAAAAATGGTCGCAAGAAAAAGTAGTTTCCGGTGGTTCAGCGTTTTGTTTGCAGATTGATTTTAACTGTTGCCACTAACACTGCTGCAGACATCGCAAAAGTACTACAAGCTGATTAATGTATACAAGTCACCACTAGAACCGTCCAAAATACATTAAACGAAAGCGGATTTGTAGCCAAGATCAAAACATAAAAAAACGTTGTTGACTGGTCGTCATCGCAAGGTCAGGTTGGCATTTGCTAAGAAGTACGCAATGACTCCCGTTGATGACTCGCGGAGAGTAACTTGGTAGGATGAAACAAAAATTCATCGTTTGGCGTCTGACGGTAAACGTTAAACTTGGGTAGACAAGCAAATTGAAGTCCCAAACTGCAATATAGAAAAAACTCTAAAGTTTGGAAGTTGTTTCTCTTATAGCATGCGGTTGTTTCCGTGGAAGTGATGTCGGAATTTTGCGCCGTATCAAAAGTAGAATGTTGGTAAGCGACTTTATTACGATTTGAGAGGACTCCTACCTACTAAGTTTAGATATCTTTTATAAAAAGCCGGGTCACGAAAAAATTTTTGTTCAGGACAACGATCTAAAACATACAGCCAGAGCCACCAAAGAGCGGATAGCCGAAAACGGCATACACATTTTTGATTGGCCACCCCAATTACCGGACTTAAACCCCATAGAACATTAGTGGTTTGCCTTAAAGAGAAACATTATGCCCAAAAAGACTTACCAAAGGATATTGACAGATTATGGGAAAAAACTTCACCAGCGTGGTTGGAAATACCCTCAAAAATACTACACAATCTAGTACAAAGCATGCCGATTCATTATAAAGGCCCGCGGAGACCACTCAAAATATTAAAGATAATATCAATCGATTTTTGCTTATATGCGTCAAAACTGTTCACACCACTTTTGTTGAATTTTAGTGTTTCTTTATTTATTATTATAAAATAATAATATTTTGTTTGTTGTTTTTCAGTAAACAAAATATTCAATTTTAAAACTATGTACTTAAATTTTTGTTTTTGTTGTTAAAAAGTAAAAAATTTGATAAGCTTTCTAACTTATGAAAATTCGTGAACAGTTTTGTCCGCCACTGTATATTTTCCCCCCTTCGTGACACCTAAAAAAAATAAAATGTAATGTTTAAATTTTTTTAGGTTATGTGTGCGGTACAATCATCAAAATGTGTTCATATATTTCTCATATAATATTTTACAACATATATTTTTTCCAAATTTTTTTCCTCTTGCGTGACACCTAAAAAAAATTCACTTTAATGTTTTAATTTTTTATTGGGATTTTTTGTGCGGCACAATCGCCACAGTGTGTTTTTATATTTCTCATATCATATTTTATAGCGTATGTATATTTTTCCCACATTTGGTTTCTTCCCGCATGATACTTAAAATAATAAAATGTAATATTTTAATTTTTTTAAGGTTACGTTTGCCCTACAATTATTTTTTATATATTTCTCACATAATGCTTTAAAATATATATTCCTGAAAGATTTATTTTCCAGCTGTGTGATACCTAAACAAATACAATTTAATGTTTTAATTTTTTTTTAGGTTATGTGTGCTGGTGGTTGTACCACCAAAATGTGTTCATATATATCTCATATAATATTACATATATTTTTCCCACATTTGTTTTCCACCTGCGTGATACCTAAAAAATAAAATGCAATTTTTTATTTTTTTTTCTCACATAATGCTTTAAAGTATATATTTTTGCTAAAAAAATATATTTATTATTTATATATATTGATACGATGAGAAATTCTGTGCCGCAGTGTACGGGAATGCCTTCTCCGCACGAATGTTTTCCAAGCATACTTTTAGGCATGCACTGTGAAGTACAGCAAAACTGTTATAAATTCGCTTGGTATAGTCCGATATGGCAGGGATGGTTCTCGAAATGGGCTGTGCGAGAATGGTCGAGCGCTTTCCAATTAGAAGTTGCAAGAAACTTCGGCGCGATAAGAAAAGTGGTATAAAAGCAGCAGTGGCAGCGCAAGGGGTCGAGTCTGTGTTGAGCGAGCAAAGTGGTAACAAGTGTAGATACGAGCAAAGTGTAATACTGTAAATAAAGTTAGTTTCTGATTGTTGATTTTTGCTGAGTAACTGAAGTTGTTTTATTTTCAAATACAATCAAAACGAACCGTCGATAACGAACTGTGGAAATTCGTAACAATATGTACATGAAAATGTATATTTTTGGTATGAAACCCAAAATTTTAATGTTCAATGTTTGATACTATGATTGTGTAATTAGCATTTATGCTTGAGATGTATTAGTAATAGTATCCATTCAACAAGATTTGTAAATAAAATACCAGCATTAAGTACAAACAGTTATTGTTTTATTGAAATTACAAAGTATCTAAATTTTCTTTGAAAAATACAAGTTTAGGTAGTTAACTTCTTTTCGCATAAAAATCTAACAAAAAATCCAACATCTGTGGTAAATCAACATAACAATGGTGTCTTCTTATTATTATAAATAAAAAAGCAACTGAAAAGTGGGTGGGGGGAAGTGAGGTCGGGTGTGACGTATCCCAGCGACGTGTACGCCCGTGTATCTACCGTCGCCGCCGGCGCAACACTAAACTCGATACTGTACCTCGCCCTCGATACTTACCTCCAGCTACTGAAACAACAGGACTCGCATGGCAACAGTAACATTAAATAATTTGCGTTTAAAAAACTTCTTGGGTATGACATACCCGACCTCACTCACGCCGGGTTAAATAAAATAAATAAATAATTTAAAAAAAAATTGTACAAACCCATTTATTCTCGACTTCATACAAGAGGCGCGCGCAAAGTAAAAGCTACTGGAGAGAACTAAGGAGAACCGTAACCCGGCAATGGGTGGTTATGGCCAGTTAAGTAAGTAAGTAATCGCCTTTACCCATGTCACAATTTCAGTATTTTTGGATCGGTAATAATGAATCAGTAATTTTTACATTTACATAGTTATTACACAAATATTGATTTCATAATTTGTGACATTAACACAAGGTGTTACATTTTGCGATTATTCTCAACTCCTTGCAAATTTACACAAAAGTTTGTACCAAGTCAGATTTAATTAAGCGACTTTCTCCTATACTAATTATTTCAATAAAGTTTAATGACTAGACGGCATTGTTACCTTATTGTGTTTGATTTCTGAAGGCATAATCGAAGCTCATACAAAAGCGAATAAATTATGTGCGACAGTATTGATTACAAAAGCCGGCTAACTTACATTACCGAAGGACTTAGGTTGGCTACAGTGTAACTAATACTAATTGGCCAGTAAATGGTTTGGATAATTACTGTGTTTTAACTCAGGAGATGTGTACAATGAAATTCAGTGCACCAGTTTTTGATATTTAAGTTCAATTAACTCATTTGTTGGCGTGCTTAAATTTTTTTTTATATTTCGTTCTTCGAAATGAAACGTCCGTTTTTAAATTCTAATTTTAAATTTTGTTATTTTTATCTAAACGATTTATTGTTGATTCATTGAGTAGCATTTTTGGATTTGGTAGCATTTTAGGATTTATCTAAACCATTCACTGTTGATCCATTGGATAGCATCCATTATAGCCGTCACTGGACACTGTGTCACATGGTTCATACTTGTCAAGTCCGCTTAAGCTGCCACGTATCCACTGCCCAGCTCTACAGTGCTTTTTTCTAAGTTTCAGCCGAAGCTGAACTATCAAACCTGCTAATCTTTATCTAAGAGCCCAAATTTTAAACTGACTGCATTAGGGTTAAAATAAGTTACGAAAAACGCTTAACTTAGACATCAAGAAATTAGAAATGTACAGATCAGAAATTTTTTAATTTTAAAATATTTTTTTGCAAAATAAGATTTCAATGTATTTGAAGGTTGCAAATTATTTTGTAGAGTTTTAAATAATTAATAAAAATATTTTTTAAAATTCTATGTGATTATTTTAAATTATTCTTTTTACGTAAAATTACCAACAGTAATGGATGCATTAATTTTTAATCATTAGTGATGATTAGTGATTAACGCCATTAATCAGGATTAAGATTACTTTTTGATCATGATTAATTTAATCTGATTCAATTTAATCAAAATAATTCATTAACTAATATAAAAATTTCATGACTAATGCCAACACTGACTTAACTACACGAATCAGTAGAATGAGATTTGATTCTTGTGAGTGAATTATTCGAATATTAGATTTCGATTATGAATAAATTAAATAAATTAATAAATTAATTGATTTACTATTCAAGAAAGAATTTTTCCAAATTGTATTCCCAATTATTAATTTTTTGTTTTTTATTTTTTATCAACATTTTCACAAAAATGTGTTCATTTTTTACAATTAATCAGATGTGAGCATGAGAAAGATCTTAAAAAATTGCTACATATTTCTTTAAGTTTTGCAACAAATGCAATAAGATGTTCTTCTAATTTTTGGAGAGATTTTCATTAAAGTAAACTATGCTTAATGGGTTTTTTAACAGCCGTGGACAGTAGATTTCCATTCGAATGCTACTTTGTAGTTTTTTTAAAACATTATATCGAACACGCACTACAAAAGTGACACAACTAAAAATTTTTTTAATTAAATTTTTAATTTTCGGGTTTATGTGTTACTACTTTGCACAATGCATCTATCTACCAATAAGCAGAAGCCCAGTATAATTTGTTGTTGTTTACTGTTGCAAAAATACAGTTAGGTCTCTCTTCATATCAGAAGTTTGATGCTATTTGATCGCTGCAGCTCAATGCAAAAGAGTCCTAACTCAAATTGTGACACTTTGGAGGAAATAAATTTTTGTTGAAGTTAATTTTAAGTAAAGTTTTGACATTATTAGTATACATTTCCAAATAAAAAATTAATTTCGTATTTTCCAAATTTTTCTTTCAACTTTTTATTTGTCATTTATAAGTTTTGAACTTAGAAAAAGTGACATAACTTAATAATTGAATTAAAATATCATCGGTAGGGATTTTATATTAAACGGTCTAAACGTTATTTAAAAAATAATGTTTATTCAGTAGTTTTTTGCGTTTCCTGAAAAATTAAAAATTGTGAGTTGTGTCACTTTTGTAGTGCGTGTGCGATATCTCACAACTTTTATGGCAGACTTGCCTTCGACTGTGTTTTCTATTTCCGCCCACTTCTATTTTCTACTGCGGGTAGTAATTACAGGTGGCAACTACAACCATTCATTTATAATCTTTTAATTTATAATCTAACTGAAACTTTCGAGCATTTATAACAACAAACCGGAAGACACAAACCCTGCACGCGGTAATCTCTTTCCAGTTTTTTTGTGTGTGCAATTTTGTTGTGATGTGCAAGTTGCTGTTGCACAGTGTACTTAATAACGCATTACACAAATCGACTTCTTATCACTTGAGCGCGCATCGAAATGTATGTATGAAGTTTTGTAGTTGAATTGCTTAAGTAACGCCAAGTACCAACTCAATGCGATTGCGAAAGTTTTTTCGCGATGCCGCGGCACAGTAAATCATATTAAACTAGACGCAAATACAGTGTGCACACAGCTATAGTAAATAAAAAAAATCTCTCCTAATACTGGAACAAACTCTCGCCTAACAAATCCGGCGCTAAGCCGTTGCGCGCCACCAAATCGTCAGCTGTCGTTCGGAATTGCACGGACTGGTTTCGAATGATGACGCCGACAAATTTCGAGGCACAAGTGGGCTATTCATATTGTATGCAGCGCGTCTGTTGACGTACGCAAGATCCATAAGCTACGCGCGTACGTAACGGAAATGCGGAATTGTTAATCGAAAATTGTCAAGAGGACGAAATGTGTGCGAGTGTATGTGTGTGTGTGTGTACAAAATAAGTGCGTGTTGCGTTTAGTATACAAAATACTGCGCATCCGGTATTTGTTGGCAGTGGTATAAACAACAACAGCAATAACAATAATAACACTAAGAACAGCAGGAAGTTTCATATATGGAAATGCTTATCCGGCTTTAACAAACTGTGCAGCAGCAGCGCTGAAACCGTAGTAGTAGTTGGTGCTGCTGTCAAGTGTGTAGGTGTGTGTGTGGATGTTGAAGTTGAAGTTGATGTAATTGACGTGTTGTTGTTGTCACAATGATGATGCTTATATGCTTTTAAAGGACAACGAAACAACAGCCGGTGGCAGCTTTTCTCCATCATTTACGTGAAGGCGGAGAAGCCGAAAGTATGGGAATTACAAACACTCAGTTGCGCCCACAACAACTGCAGGAAAATAAACTGCATTATGTGAATTAAGTACCTGGAATTTGTAACTAAAAAAGCGTAAGTGATGTGTGAGTTCACTTGCACGAAACCACAAAAAACTGGTAGAATTTTAACTAAACAAATATTCGCTTGAAACTTCTTTGCAGACGTTAACATAAATATTGATCAATAAACAAACATAGGCATATCAGTAGCAACAACAACAATAGCGATAAGAATGTGACAACACAACCAACGCATCTTAGCAGCAACTGGCCCCAACATGACAGTACAGTTTTTGTTTGCCAGTATCAGCGACAGTCAGTGTTGCCAGACAAGGAGATTTCCACCTAGATTTAGGAGATTCTTGGTCTTTTAGGATAATTTTTAGGAGAAAGAATTGTTCAGGAGAAAGCTTAGGAAATTTGTATTTCAGGTTAGGGGAGTTTTCGGATCCTTAGTGGATTTTAGGAGATTTTTTGATAACGGAGAACATATTTTGCCAAATATTTTAATAGTAAAGCATACTACTGTGTTAAAAATTTTTAAGTTACAAAAACTTAAGCTCGTTCTATCCCATTCTCACTTATTTCTGTCACAATGAAATCCCGCCAAAATTTCACCTTTTACTTAATTCATTTGTTATATATTTTGTTTTTGTTAAGTGTTTGTTATTAAGCTGAAAATGAATAAAAAAAAGGCTGTATTAAAAAAATTATACGTATATATATTTATTTTTCAATGAGAAGTTTCATTGCTTTAAAATGAAGCAAATTATAAAACAATTTTAGGAGATTTTTTTAACTTTTGGGAGAAAATGTCGGTAATTTTTAAGATTTAAGAGAAAGTCATTTCAGGTATCTGGCAACACTGGCGACAGTATTAACAACAGTGGCAGCAGCAGCGGCAAACTTCGTCAGTAACGACGACAGTGGCAGCATGTATCGACACAACGCGATTTGGCTTCGTCACTGAGAACTTAAATGCTGACGAAAATGTTTCGCCAACGCTTATGATTAATGTGCGAGCAAGAAATCTGAACAAAAGGACACTAGATGCCAAAGATGGCAACCAAGGCCGATTGTTGAATAGTGAAAGGCTTAAGGCTTATTTCCCTACTCGATTCTTCGATTTTCATACATTGCTATGTATGGTGAGTCGATTGAGTCAGCTTTTTATTGCACAGTAGGCTGCATTTTGTGGCATCAGTGGCCATTGAGCAATTCGCTATGTTGCCCTTAGAAACTGAAGACTTTCAGTAAACAGCGTTTTTACACAATAGGAAGGGATTTGGCCGGACTTGGGAGTGACAGAAAACTAATTTTCTTGTCAGTATGCTACTCAACAATTACCGGATAATTTTGATTTTAGGGACTCTTTGCTCTCGCATGTTGGCAACAAAAAGGACCCATAGGGTGTTGAAGTTATACAGACTTCGGTTCTGTATCAGTTGTGACCTAAGTGAGCTAACTTCAACTGCCACTCTAAAATAATCTAATCAAGCCCCGCCTACTTTACTTAAGCACGAGAGTGTCCTTATACGTATCCTCATAATCGTTAAGTTTACCGCTTTGAAAATGTTGAGGATGTTTGTCTTTAAAATGAGCTGCAAGTAAAAATCAATTTTAAAACCAATTCCTTTTGTAGCAGTGGAATCAAGTGCGGCCAAGGCATACAAACTAATCCGATTGAACCTGAAACCATGTCATATCATGTCATTTACTTTTTGCTCTCAAGTTTTTGAACAATGAAAACACTTTTAAAACTCGGAACAAGCCTCTTCTTTTTTTGAATACAATACTCGCAGTGGTGAATACTTACTTAACTGGCCATAACAACCCGTTATCGGGTTACGGCCTGCCGCAAAACTTCTCTCCAGGCGCCTCTGCTTCGCGCGCGCCTTCTCCAGTTGGTCACACCAAGAGATACCAGGGCCTCTTCCACTTGGTCCTTCCACCGGAGACACGGCCTCCCTCTTCGCCGTCGACCTCCAACCATCGCATCGAATACCTTTTTCGCCGGAGCTTCGTCGTCCATGCGGCAGACATGACCGAGCCAGCGTAGCCGCTGGATGTTAATTCGCTGCGCTACGTCCATGTCCTTATACAGCTCATACAGCTCGTTATTGGTTCGTATGCGATAGTCGTCACCAACCCGAACAGGGCCGAAGATTTTGCGAAGCACCTTCCTCTCGAACACTCCAAGGGC
This sequence comes from Melieria omissa, assembly GCA_963971225.1. Classification (NCBI taxonomy): domain Eukaryota; kingdom Metazoa; phylum Arthropoda; class Insecta; order Diptera; family Ulidiidae; genus Melieria; species Melieria omissa. Next base: position 33,389,679 of record OZ020269.1, read on the forward strand.
CGCTATGTCGTTTCGTGTCATTGTCCATGCTTCAGCGCCATAGAGGAGCACGGGCAAGATAAGCGTCCTATAGAGTGAAAGTTTTGTCGGCCGAGAGAGGTCTCTACTTCTCAATTGCCTACCGAGACCGTAGTAGCACCTGTTGGCAAGAGTTATCCTTCGCTTTATCTCCAGACTGACATCATTGCTGCTGTTGATGGCGGTGCCAAGGTAGACGAATTCCTTGACAACTTCAAAAGCATACCTGTCGGCCTCGACGTGAGACCCTAGCCGCTGCGAGTCCCTGCGTGTAGACAGCATATACTTCGTCTTGCCCTCATTTACCACCAGACCCATTTTGGCAGATTCTCTTTCGATAGCCGCAAAGGCAGCGGTGACATCTCGCTTGTTACGTCCGATGACATCAATATCATCAGCGTAAGCAAGGAGCTGGACACTTTTGTTGAAAATTGTGCCATTACGATGTACACCGGCCTTGCGCAGAACACTCTCCATGGTGAAGTTGAAGAGGTCGCAGGACAAAGGATCGCCCTGTCTGAAACCTCGAACGGTATCAAAGGGGTCGGAGAGGTCACTTCCAACCTTGACGGAGCTGCGCGTATTGCTCAACGTCGCTCTGCAAAGTCTAACGAGCTTTGCAGGGATACCAAGTTCAGACAATGCGGCATATAGGCGATCCCTTATCGGGCTATCGAATGCTGCCTTGTAATCGATGAAGAGATGGTGTGTATCGATTTGGTTCTCATGGGTCTTCTCCAGGATTTGGCGTAGAGTGAATATCTGGTCGATGGTGGACTTACCAGGTCTAAAGCCGCACTGATAAGGTCCAATCAGCGCCTTGGCGAGTGGCTTTAGTCTTTCACATAATACGCTCGTCAGGACCTTGTATGCAATGGGAAGTAGGCTGATACCCCTGTAGTTGGCGCATATTGTTGGGTCGCCTTTCTTCAGCACAGGACAAAGGGCACTGAGGTTCCAATCGTTGGGCATTCGTTCCTCCAGCCATATTTTGCAAATGAGCTGATGCATGCACCCAATCAGCTCACCGCCGCCGGCCTTGAACAATTCAGCTGGTAGCCCATCCGGCCCTGCAGCTTTGTTGTTCTTGAGTCGCTGGATAGCGACCCGGACCTCGTCATGGCTGGGCGGTGGCACATCCACACCGTCGTCGTCGATTGGTGCCATCTGGACATCTTCACCACTGGCGGTATTGTTCCTTTCGTCGCCTGCGAGCAGCTTGGTGAAGTGCTCCTTCCACAACCTCAGCACACCCTGCGCATCCGTAACCAGATCCCCGTTTTCGTCTCTGCAAGAAGATGCCCCAGGCTTAAATCCTTCCGTAAGACGCTTAACTTTTTGGAAGAATTTTCGGGCGTCATTCCTGCTCCTGCACTCCTCGATTTCTTCACGCTCGCGCCTTTCTTGCTCCCGTTTCTTGCGTCTAAAAAGGCACCTCTCTTTCTTCCTCTCCTCCCGGTATTTTTCTGTCATGGCTCGCGTGGCGGCCGACTGCAGGGTCTTCTTGTATGCAGCATTCTTCACTGCAGTGGCTGCGCGACACTCTTCATCGTACCATTGGTTTTTTGGTGGTGGGCGTCGAAAACCAAGGACATTTTCTGCGGCGGCGCGCATAGAGTGGGATAAGTGAGCCCATAATCCGCCGATGTCATCAGGTGGAGAGGGGGAGCGACCGAGCTGGTTGGAGAGTTGAGCGGAGTAGGATTCGGCTACCCCTTGTGATCGCAGCTTACTGATGTCCAGCTTTCTTCGCAAACTAGGTTGTGCGGTCTTCGCTGCGCAAAGACGCATGCGTACCTTGGCTGCAACAAGGTAGTGGTCCGAGTCGATGTTGGGTCCTCGGAACGTGCGCACATCTAGAATGCTAGAAGCATGCCTTCCATCAATCACAATGTGATCAATCTGGTTGCGGGTGGATTGATCGGGGGATAACCAGGTGACCTTGTGGATATCGAGGTGCTGGAATCTGGTGCTACTAACTACCATGTTTCGTGCCGCGGCGAAATCGATCAGCCTCAGACCGTTGTTCGAAGTGGTCCCATGGAGGCTGAACTGCCCGACTGTGGGGCCAAAGATGCCTTCTCGCCCGACTTTTGCGTTGAAGTCCCCGAGGACAATTTTGACGTCATGGGCCGGGCACCTGTCGTAGACGTCCTCGAGCTTCGCATAGAAGGCATCCTTGGCCGCATCGTCCTTCTCTTCCGTCGGGGCGTGCGCGCAAATTAGGCTGATGCTAAAGTATTTAGCTTTGATGCGGATCGAAGCCAGCCGTTCGTTCACCGGAGTGAACCGAGAGACGTGGTGGCGAAGTCTCTTGCTGACCACAAATCCGCAGCCAAATTCGCGCTTCTCCGCATGGCAGCTGTAGTAGATATCGCAGTCTGCTCGCTTGGAGCAACCTTGTCCTGTCCATCGCATTTCCTGGATGGCGGTGATGTCAGCCTTACATTTCGTGAGGGCTTCCGCCAGTTGGATAGAGGCACCTTCCCTATAGAGGGTCCGGACATTCCAGGTGCATATCCTCAAATCATGGTCCTTGAATCGTTTGCTGTGGTCGTCAACATTGTGGGTTCCTTCCGAGGCTTGCTTTTTGGCTTTCATTGGTATTTGGTTTTCCGTGGCGGGCACCAAACCCTGCGCACAACCCAAATTTTAAGTCCTGGGGATAGGACTCGCTGCACACATTAGTTCACTATTCAGCGGATGCCAAATAGCTATCCAGAAGGGCCGCGCGGAGGCTGTGCATCAGCTTGGATTGGACAGGGACAAGGATCGTTCTGGCGTTCGCCAGGTTGAACGCAATCAGAGACTTTGCCTTGTATGTCCGCTCCCTTCCTTTCCGCAGTGGTGAATGCCGAAACTAAATTTTCGCCATCAAAGTCCTGCACATCTATGTCTGTCCATATAATTTGTCCTGACTGACTGACTAAACCTACAATTATGAAATTTGAATTTGAATTTGACGAGGTCAACGACGGGTTAAGGGTTTGTATGAAGAAACTGTGAAAAACATTAATAATTGAGCCTATTGACTTCAAACTTGGCGAAATTACTCTTGATGAGAAATAATTAGACACTTGTTTTTAATTTCTTTGAAAATAAAAATCTGACGAGGACAACGATCTCTGGGTTAAGGGTTTGTATGGGGAAACATGATTCAATGCGCCAATTGACTTCAAATGTGGTGAAAACACATCAAATGAGAAATGGATCACAAAAGGGTTAAGAAGAACTTGCTTTATTGGCCTCATTGACCCTACTAGTCTCTTCATATGTTTTTAGATAATTGCAGCGAACTACTGCCAGTATTTTTCGCCAAGTCGAAATATGGGAAGTGACCTTCTAGAATTAATTTCGATTGTCACAACCACAGAACATCGCGGATTTCAAGTCGTCAACTGGACTGATTTTGCTAGCTTACCAGGAACATCGAATTTTTTTTCTGTATGTGTTTATTTTTCAGTGTAGAGCCATTCACCAATTCAATATTTCAATATTCCATCAGACGATTTGTATTCAGTTACGTATCACATTTAAAAAGCGTTTCCAATTTCTTTGTAGTAATTTCCTTCATTTCAAATGTTGCTATCAAAAATTTACACTTTACAATGTTTTATGTGATTATTTAGTAATTTGCATTTCCATTCATCATGATTGCTCTTGTATTGTATTTACATATCACTGACCTGCTTATTTAAGCTTCAAATCAAATGTTGTGTGGTTAAGCATTTTAATATTTTAGGCAGCTCGATTGCTATGCAATTGATGCTCTTTTGAAGTCATTACATTTGATCCTTAAACATATTAAATTCACAAAGCCATCAGAACGCCTCATTGTTTCACAATTTCTTTACGTAATTCGCAGTGATGCACAAAAGTTTTCAACGAGACTTTATGAGTTGCTGTAAACGATTTTATACCTCAGCAGCCATTGAGGCCATAGAAGCCAACAAACTAGCCGTTCAACTTGGCTTAAACGTGGCTACTGCAGAAGCAATAATGAAGAAGACGTTTAGTGGGTGCAACACCTTGTTGATGAATGTCCTTCTTTTTATGATGAACATTATTGCTAATAGAACATATCTGGATGTACGCATGGAAGATGAGATGAGGAGGATTTGATTAACCTACCCAATCTAAGTTATCAGAAATCTCTGACTTAACAAAAGTATAGCAGAGTTAAAGTTCTTTTTAAATTATACGAACCAATACTTTACCTCCATTTCCTATGCACATGCAACAGTTTAAATGAAGTCAACGAAAATCCATACTCAGATTAACACTCACAGGCCGCAACTAATTGAAACTTAAGCCAGGAAAGTGATTGTGGAAGCAGTCTGAGTGCAGCTTAGCCCATTAGAAGTGTTGCACGGCACATTTGAGGTAATCGCCTTGAAGGTGACCAACGCACCGCTTTAATTGAGATTCGTAGTGAAGCTGTACACTTACCTTGAAGTGCTCTAAGTACAACTGGACGTCACAGTGAGTCATGCGAATGAGAAATTGTTTTTGCAGCGACTGCAACGAATGTAAGACACACGGAATCATTTTTACGTGACGTTGAAACTTTACCTTATTTAGAAGAATTTTTTATTTTTAGCCAGAGGAAAAACTACTTTACTCAGTCTGACTGGCGTTTGAGATTTTTTGCAATTACTGTTGCCAGCACCTGTCCTGTCGTTGGTCACTCAAATCTGTCGGATGTGTGTGTGTGTAGGTAATGCAGACTTGGGCAAAAATATGACAATGAAGTGGAAGCCATGGAAGCAAACTGGCTGCTTGAATTGCAGAACAAAGTCAGCTGCATGTTGTCGGCTCAGTAAAAGAATAACGTATGTCACATTGAATTTAAAAGGGCACATGTTATTTGTTTTCTGAGGCAACGATATAAAGCACCGCTGGCGATTTTGTTCCCTCAAACAGCACACGTCATTCAAAACTATATATTATGGATGATATAAATATATATATAACTATTGGCAAAAATTCAAGTGCACATGGGTGGAGTTTTTCCATGTCTAATGTTCTTTTAATTGCTTTATTAAGAACGCTTCGCCCAGGTTCTTCTAGTTAGTGGCATCGAATTGGCGTTAAAGCGGCAATTACTGTCGGATGTTCCAACGCCCCAATAATAAACTAACCAATTCTATAATACATACTTCTACTATATCATTTACAGTGTACTAAGTTCTCCTACAAAAAAATTCAACACAGTAGAGACAATTTGTAAAAGCGTAAAGTATTTGAAAATACTGTGTTTTTAAAGATTTGTATGGCAAAGCTGGATTAGCTTAGAGGAAGCTCACTTGAGAACAGATCTATCTCGTCTCGATAGCATAATTTGAAGAAGGAATTCGTTCGTCATATCTTAGCTGTTGAATACATTGGATTGCGAATCCGTAACGATACTCGAATCCAGAGAATGAAATGACAAAAATATAGAAAAAAGAAAGGAAGAAAAAACAACAAATCGTTTAGCCTCTGAAAGCCAAAACCCACGGAAATCTGGAAAGTCCTATCTGGTTGGTCAAAGTCCTAGTCTGGTTGGTCCTATATTTGATGCGTTCAGGGTCATCGCCAGTCACTCACTTTGTATGTAGATCCCTTAGAATTTAGGAACAGAAAAAAGTGTATGTTCGGGAGATTTTGTTGAAAAGAGAGATTAACAAGAATCGGTCAAACATTTAACTCCTTAAGGAACTACTGCTTCTACTAACTACTACCAATGCGACGTCATTAAAGCTCACTTCACCTATTTACACAAAACTTGATTTTTTCACGTAGCCAAAAGTCTTTCTAAATAATCTGAATACTTAGTTTTGTATACATTTTATTTCCTAATATTTTAAAAATTTTGAAAATAACTTAAATAAGCTCTTTTTCTTAACTCTTTTTAAATAAGCTGAATACTTGGTTTTATAAATATTTTATTTCCTCATATTTTTGTAATTTCTAAAATACGTTATCCTTTTTATATGAAATCCGCCTTTGGCTGACTTGTTTTGTCTCCATTCAAAATTAGTTCATGTGTGTTGTGCAATGTTGATCTTTGTTGCACGGTGTTGTCATTAAAATTTGAACTGCATTATTCTTGCTAAGCGATGGCAATTGTGTATGTCAGTGTGTAAAAAATTCAAATACACTTCAAAGCATGTCAGCCCAGGGATGCAATTCCACCAATGACGTCGACTGGCCAATTAAGCGATTTCCCCATCGCTCTATAAAACAGCACTGCGGATTTAGCATGGATTGCAAAAAACCAAAACCTTTGGCCGACGACAACATGGAAGCAATAAGGAGCGATTCAAACTTCTGTGGCTGTGTTGGACGTCGTTGGGCATTGTCCCAGTCGAGGGCAAGTACAAGTGGCTCTATCTGCTGTACGCGGTCCTCGTGAATGTTCTCATCACGATCTGCTTTCCCATACACCTGACGCTGGCGCTGTTTAGCAACTCCACGCAGAAGGAATACATCCGCACGCTGGCGGTGTGCTTGGTTTGCGCCTCCACAAGCGTGAAGTTTTATATTTTCTGCGCCAACTTGGAGCGCGTGCGCGAAGTGCAGGCCATGTTGCGGCAGCTGGATGCACGAGTGCTGACCGCTGAGGAGCGCGCACACTGCGTGCAGATCAAGAAGGACCTGGCTCGGATAATGCGCTTGTTTCAGTGCCTCTTCATGCCGGTGGGCATCATTGCCGCGCTGAGCACAGTTGTCGAGCGAACACTGCTGTATCCGGGCTGGTTCCCCTGGGACTGGAACAGCTCGACACCCGTCCTCTACATCTCGATCTTGTACCAGATGGTGAGTATCTGCGTGCAGATCTGGCAGAACTATGCGGACGACAGCTTCACGGCCATGTCGCTGTGTCTGCTCTCGGGCCACATCAAGCTGCTGGGTATACGCGTCGCGCAGATCGGCCACCGCAATGAAAGCGAGGCGGCGTGCGAGCAGGCGCTGCTGCAGTGCATCAACGACCATAAGACATTGTGCAGGTAAGTGGACCAATTTCCACCTACAACATTCCTTATCAGCACGAACTCGCCTGCAGTCTGTACCAGACCATACATGGCATCGTTTCGCTGCCGATGTTCCTGCAGTTTTGCGTGACTGCGTTCAACCTGTGCATGACAATAGCGGCGCTCATCTTTCATGCCGATTCGCTCTTCGACAAGCTGTACTTTTCCTTCTGCATTCTGGCTTTACCGCAGCAGGTATTTCCGAGCTGCTACTACGGCAGCGACTTTCAGGACATGTTCAACCAACTGCCGCACGCCATCTTCAGCAGCAACTGGATCACCCAGAGCAGGCGCTACAAGAAAAATATGATCATTTTCGTAGAGCGTTCGCTGAAGCAGACGAAGCCAATGGCCTGCGGCATTCTGCCCATAAGTCTGGACACCTTCTTTGGTACTTGCAAGGGCACTTACTCTCTGTTCGCACTGGTTCTGAATACCGAGGACTGAAGTGAATGGCTGAAGTGAATGGATCAGTAGTTGGAATTTATGCTGCAGCAAACGAAAAATTATCCACACATTGTAGTGATGTCTCAGCACTTTCTCTAATCATTAAAGCAACAACCTAACAACCTAACCTAACCTAAAGCAACAATAATAAAGAATTCAAATGCACTCAAAATTTGAGTTTGTTTTGTACATCTTCTAAAGCAACATTCGCTGGTCTCGATAGTCCATCGGGTAGCGCGCTAGCTTCTCATACCGAGGACATAGGTTTGAATCCTAGTTTGGACTGTTGAAACACTCATCTACTTCTATCGCTATTCACATGAAGCAGATGAGAACTACAAGATGCGCACAAGTGCGCTCCTGGCAGGAAATGACAAAACCTCCAAGTGTGAAAGAAAAACTGCCAACCGCCGATCGGATTAAACTGTAGGTCCCCTCCGCCCCATCCCCCAACCGCTTGAAATGTGTGTCATAACACAATAGGAAAAAACAGTGTTATGTGATATCCAAATGGGTGTTTTAGGTCTCCAACAGAGACAACCGCCGTACCCTAAAGCATCACTCACTTGAAATCTGTTCACAAAAAATGTTTCAAATTTTGAAAAACCAATTCAGATACTAAATTTGGAAGTATTAAACTAACGAGTATTTGGCTTTGCATAGGAAAGAATATTTACAATGGACTCACCTCTATCTGTTTCACATGAGCAACTCTGAATCATTAGTTTTAAGAACTATACAACTTTTTCTCAAATTTTTCCAAATAGCCCAGATCTTTAATCTTTTAAATTGTAATATCTCTCTTTGAAAATCATCGTCTGACATGTTTTCTCTCTGCTGTGCTATAAAAAAACCAAAAATACGTAAATATTGAAATGCAATAATTTGTATCTAAATAACACACTTTAGTTAAATAGTTTTGTTGGCGCCCTAAAATGCGCCCACGTTGGAAAGTTCACCTGAATCAAGGGTGACAGAAAGTCTTGCGACATGCGCCATAATTACTTAATTGAAGGTAATTATTTCTCACATTTAGATTTTCTGTTTATAATGTCGAGAACAGATGGAGCACTTTCCTTAATGTCGTTTTTTCGCTAAATGAGTTCCTGCCGAAAAAGCAAAACTATTTAAGTCATGTGCTGATAAAACCCCCATTTCAGTCTCAGTACTGACGTACGACACAATCCAGCCAGCGCAAAGAGAGTATTATTAATAGAGTAGAGTATTATTAATATCTTTGTAGAGCTCACACTGCTCGCTGTTCATTCAAATACTGTTTATTCATAGACGAAGACAAAACAAACAGAACCTAAGGCTAGGCATATTTTACTCTCGTGCACTCTCGTAATTGCTTACCGAGAGTCCATAGCAACATTTATTACCAAGTGTGAGTCTTCGTTTGATCCCCGTGGTGACATCGTTCAGGAAGTTAAATTTAATGGCGGCCTAAGATAGGCATCGAGCATGGAGGCCTTTTGGGGCATTTACCTGCTTGTAAACAGCTTTAATTCATATTGCCACTGTTAACAATTAAACCAACTTACTTGGGGTAATTCCATTTAAACAACAAAGATTTGCAAACGCAGCGCTGACATCTCGTTTAGAGCAACGTTATTGATGTTATGTGGCACACATTTAAGAAAAAACAAATTGTGCTATTTTGATGTATACGTTTTGTCTAAAACTTTGTAAGGTATTGAAAGGCTCAGTGAGGTCGGAGATAACGATCGCACTGAAGTTCTCACAAGCTTCGCAGGAATACTCAGCTCAGACATGGTGGCGTATAAGTAACCTCAAATTGGGTTATCAAAAGCAGCTTTAGACTAAACTAATATTTTTAAAGAGGAATAATGTAGTTTTTATTTATGTTAAATAACAACTTTATCGAAATTAATAATTTCGACTGTATGTTAAATATATTTGTTAAAAAATGTTAAACAATTTGAAACAAAATTTCCATATGTTCAACTAATTAAAGCTTCAGCTCAAAAGCGATTCGCAGAAGAACTACTTTGAAACATTGAACACAAAAATACTCTTCTGCCAAAAGATCGCTTCGTAGTGCAAAATCCTCGAAAATGATTTCTCGCCATAATTCAGTGTTATAAAATACCTGACATAAAAGAAATAATAAAATTTTCATTGCAAAAGTCAAATCCTCTTAAATTATATTTTCGGGTTTCGGTTCATTTAAAATCTGCCAACAATTTACTAAGCGCCCGAAAAATTTCCCAATAGAAAGTTAAAATTTTCTAAACTATTGTCTAAATAGTTCTACTTCCTGAAAATCCTCTAACAGGACGTTATTATCTCAAACCTGAGAGGAAAGTTTGCCGTAGTAAGTTTAGGGACGGAAATGAAAGAATTCAAAGAATTGAAGAATTCAACAATTCAATTTAGTCAAATTTGCGTAAATTATTTTTTATTTAAAGAACTTTAGATAATTTACAGAACAAATCTTTTGAAAGACTGTAAGGAATGCAGTTCAATGGATTTAAACCAAAAATTCCCAAAAACAGTGAAAATTGACTAAGTAATTTTGCAGACAATACTTTCAGTACAAAGTTTCATGGAAATCCCTTATGAAGGTTAAGAATTTACTGAATTAATAAGACGCAATACACACTTTTCGAACGCAGTATTTCTATGCGATTTGATATGCAAATATTTGATGAGACTTGATTAAGAAGCCACCAAACATTGTTGCACGTTGAAATTGATTATGGGACAAGTTTGCGCCACTCCTACTGCCATAACAACTCAGCACACATGACGAAGAGTGCGAGAGTGAAAATTGCAGGCCAATGTGTCAATTAAAATTCAGTTTAATAACTTAATTTACCGTCCCACGCGAGCTCAATTAAGCAATTTTTCAAAATTATGTAATTAAATCATAAGGGCCCTCTGCGCCCTGCCAGCGAGTAGCACCTTGGCAAACATTTAAAATCTCCGAACGACAGAGGCGTCACTTCACAGTGACGATGACCAGCGTGAATAGCAACGCGTTTTTCAGGCCGCACTGGCTGTGTTGGGCCGTGACAGGCATTGTGCCGGAGATGGTCTCGTACAAGGCCCTTTACCGGGTGTACGGCGTGATTGCGAATGTCCTGGTGACTATCTGTTATCCGACGCATCTGGCGCTGGCGCTCTTCAGGAATGAGACGCCCTCGGACGATATTCAAAATCTGGCCGTGTGCGTGACCTGCGTCGCCTGCAGCACCAAATTCATCATCTACTCGGCGAAGCTGCGCAAGGTGCGCGAGCTGGAGGGCATTCTTTCAGCGCTGGATGCACGCGTCGTCACGGCCGCCGAGCGACAGCACTTCGGCCAGATACGCAAGAACATGCGCTACATTGCGTATCTCTTTCTGAGCGTCTATATGCCGGTGGGCGTGACGGCAGAGCTGTCGTTCATATTTCGCGAGGAGCGCAGTCTGCTGTATCCGGCGTGGTTTCCGTTCGACTGGCGCAGCTCGACGAGCAACTTCTACGTGGCCAACATGTACCAAATAATTGGCATATCCTTTCAGCTGCTGCAGAACTACGTGGACGACTGCTTTCCGCCCATGGCGCTGTGTCTGCTGTCCGGCCACATAAAGCTGCTCGGCATGCGGGTGTCGCGCATCGGACACCACTGCGCGGACAAGCGGGAAAACGAGCGCGAGCTGCAGCGTTGCGTTGTGGATCAGGAGAACCTGTACAAGTGCGTACCAGCCACTTTGTTAGCGCTTCTCGTGTGTTGTGCGCCAACCCCATTCTATTTCAGACTCTTCGACACCATACAAGAGATCATCTCGCTGCCCATGTTCATACAACTCGCGGTGGCCGCTTTCAACATTTGCGTCGCCATGGCAGCGTTGCTGTTCTTCGTGAGTGCGCCACTCGATCGGCTCTACTACTTTGTCTACTTCATGGCAATGCCGCTGCAGATTTTCCCCACCTGCTACTACGGCAGCGAAATTCAGCTGCTCTTCGGCCAGCTGCACTACGACATCTTCTGCTGCAACTGGACTGGCCAGAGTCGGCTCTTTCGCAAGCACATGATTCTCTTCTCCGAGCGCTCGCTGAAGCAGAGCACTGTCTTTGCCGGCGGCATGGTGCGCATACATCTGGACACGTTCTTCTCCACCTGCAAGGGCGCCTACTCGCTCTTCGCCGTCATCATGAAGATGAAGCATTGAAGCGGCTGGGCGAAGCGTGCAGTTTTTCGCTCATAAGATAAACTTTCAAGTAAAACAAACAAAACAACATGGCTTATCAATTTAAACACAAATAACTTAATTAATTTGTCATTAGCGGAGCAAAACTATAACTTGAGCTTGTCAAATTTCACACATCTTATTGTCTTATAGCGCACGAACTTTTATTTAATATGCAATAAACAAATTGGAGTACACACTCGCACACTCCTGGAAAGAGTATCGGGGAAAATCGAAGTATGGGGCAATTTTTTACAACCCTCCCATTGAGACATGAAACATATCTACGGCATCAGCTAAAAAAATCTCACCGCACTATCAATTGAATGTGTCATATTTAACACTCTTTTGCGTTCTTTTAGTCCGTTCAATTTGTATACATATAATTGTTTGTCTTGACTTACTGACAGATTCATCATCGCCCAGTCCAAACCGCAAAAGCTGCAAATATTAAATATAAACATAAATTTAAACAGTTAATACATCTTGGAAAATGAACCTTCAAATCAAATATAACCCAAATTTTTTTTTTTAATTTTCTCGAAAATCAAACTACTAATACTACTACTACTACTATTACTATTTGAACTTCAATATTCTTGGTGCAAGTACTCATCACTAAGCGATGGCAATTGTGTATGTCAGGGTCGAAGTCGGTAGAGGCCGGCAAAGCGGGGATTCACAAAAAAGTTGTCTCCTAGTTAACGTGATTCGAATCCTCCTGGTGAATATAACAATAAGGTTAATTCTTATTAAACCAGGATGTAGAATTATCTGGACATAGCCGATTTAAAAAAAAAAATGTTTGCATGAAATGGTTTCTTTCTGACAGTAAAGGTGAGTTTTCGCCTCCTTTTTTCAACTTTGGTAATTTTTTAAAAATAGTATTTTTAAAAGCAGTAGTCGAGACAATTTTGATAGTATTAACCCTTTCGGGACTACTGGGATAATACGTCCCAGCAGGTTTTTGACGCCCCTCAAAACATTTACTGAAATCTCACGACCCACGCAAAATATTTTTTCGATTTCGATGTTCCCGCATAGAAGAATGATTTCAGATTATGTGAGCATCCAATATAACTTTCTAACCCCAACATTTATGGCATGAGAATAATTCTAGGAAGAGTGTTTTGAAGAAAAACGTGTTTAACCCTTTCAGTCACAATGTCCAATATATTTGACTACAGCCCATACAAATCATACAGAACGGGTTTATTTTCATGACGGAAAGGGTTAAAGTTGTTTACAGTCTCATTACGGGTAGTCTGATTGGCGCGTCACAAAATTAACTATAACTCCGAAAATAATTCGAATTTCCATAAATCCTCCTAGAAGCTTATTCTTAAAGGTATAAACTTTGAAAATATAAAATTAACAAACAAAATAAAAAGATTTTTTCGAATTTCTAGACTAAACTACCCCTTCAGGAAACCCTGATTTGGGTCATTATACTATTATATCCTGATTTTCGATTAGTTGATTGATTTTCCAAAAGTTCTTTCGACGTTGTTTCATCTTTCATATTCAGATATTTCATATCCAGAACACATACTCCATTACCAAATAGTTTATATACCCATTACAAGGCAAGATCCACTGTTCAGGTGTCAATGTTATGATTCGATTACCAGGATTACAAATCGACGCTCGTCTATCCATCGGTTTGTCCGTTGTACATCCGTATGGTTTAACTTCCGGCATATTCTCAGCCAGTCAATATGCACAGTAATTTTCATAAAAGTTAAGATACCGGAACGAAATTGAACCGATTCCATGTGCTAACACCAAATTATTCCAAATTTGTGGATATATAATGATGGGAGAAATCCAGAAAAGAATCATTTTTAATATCTTGCTTTGAACTTCTTCGTCTGATATTTTTTCTTTCTGTGCTATAAATATTGAAATACAATAATTTTTATCTACATCCCACACTGTACTAACTTAGTTTTATTGGCGCCCTAAAAAACGCCGATGTTGGAAAGTTCTTCTGAATTAAGGGTAACAGAAAGTCTTGCGACATGCAAGTCATAACTACTTAATTAAATTTCTCACATGTAGAATTTCCGTTTATAATGTTGAGAACAGATGTAACACTTTCCTCAATACAATGTTCTTTCGAGGAGTTCTTCGCTAAATGAGTGCCTGCCGAAAAAACTAAATTATTCAAGTCGTGTGCTGATAAAACCCCCTTTTCAGCCTCAGTCCTGACGCACAGTACAATCGAGCCACCGCAAATGGTAGAACATGATAAATGTCTTTGCAGAGCTAATACTGCTCACTGTTCATTCAAATACGGCAGTCATAGACAAAACAAACAGAACATTAGGCAAGACATATTTTACTCTCGTACACTGTAATCGGATATGATGGGTGTCCTCGAGAGTATCAGTTTTGCAATTGCTTACCGAAAGTCCACAGCAACATTTATTAGCAAGAGTGAGCCTTGATTTGATCTCCGGTTGACATCGTTCAGGCAGTTAATGGCTGATAAATTTAATGGCGGCCTAAGATAGGTGAATTCATTAATGAAAAGTATAGTTGTGCATTAAGTATAGTTGTGCCTCTTTTGTGCAATTAATAATTATAATTAATAATAATTGATTGGCACGACAGCCCGCTTACGCGAGACTAAGGCCTAGCTTCCCGCAACCACCCGTGTTGTGCGTGTGAATTTTGTACGCGGGTGGAAGGGACCTACAGTTTTATGCCGGTTCCGAACGGCAGGTTGGGACCTTTTTCATAGGAAAGTTTTACTCTCAGAGGTTTGCCATTTCCAGCTGAGAGGACAGCCACCGAAAGAGAAAACGAGTTTCCCGTTATTTTTTTTTTTTTTAGGTGTTACTACATGCAGTATTCGATCTTGCGTCGCTTTGCATGCGACTCGTTGGACCGCGCACTAACCAACTGAGCCACGGCGGCTGAACAATTTGGTGCAATTACCTGCTTGTAAATAGCTTTAATTCATATTGCCACTGTTAACCATTAAACCAACTTACTTGGGGTAATTCCATTTAAACAACAAAGATTTGCAAGCGCAGCGTTGACATCTCGTTTAGAGCAACCTTATTGGTGTCATGTGGTACACATTTAAGAAAAAACAAATTGTGCTATTTCGGTGTATACGTCTTGTCTAAAACTTTATAAGGTATTGAACGGTTTAGTGAGGTCGGAGATGAAGATTGGACTCAAGTTCTCTCGAGCTTAGCACGAATACCTAACTCAGGCATGGTGGCGTATAAGTAACCTCGAATTGGGCTATCAAAAGCCAACGTTTTTTTTGTTGCTTTCTTTTTCTTGTCATTTAATTTTGCTTCAAGTATTTAAAAATTTGGGCTAAACTAATATTTTTAATGAAGAATAATGTACTTTTTCTTTGTGTTAAATAAGAACTTCATCGAAATTTATAGTTTCGACTATATGTAAAGTAAAAATATTAAACAATTTTAAACAAAATTTGCATACGTTCAACTAATTCAAAAGCGATTCACAGAAGAACTAATTTGAAAAATTGAATACAAAAATACTCTTCTGCGAAAAGATCGTTTCGTAGCGCAAAATCCTCGAAAATTGTTTCTCACCATAATTCAGTGTTACGAAATACCTGAAATAAAAGAAGTAATTAAATTTTCATTGCAAAAGTCGAATCCTCTTAAATTATGTTTTCGGTACAATTGAAGTTACATCATTTAAAACCTGCCAAAAATTTACTAAGCACCCGAAAAATTTCCCAATTGAAAATTAAAATTTTCTGAACTATTGCCTAAATAGTTCTTCTTCCTACAAATCCTCTAGCAGATCTTTACTATCTCAAATCTAAGAGGAAAGTTTGCCGTAGTAAGTTAAGTGACCGAAATGAAACACAGTAATTCAAAGAATTCAATAATTCAGTTTAGGCAAATTGGCGTAAATTAGTTTTTATTAACCCATTAAAACCTGACCCCAGAAGGGCTTGTGCGATTTCCATAAAATTTTACACAATCTTAGTAATTGACCTAATCAAGAAAAAAAATTAAGCAAATAATTCATACCCCCACCCCCTGAACCAGGAGGGTACGTTGCGCAAACGCAATTTGGGCCTTAGTCACATACAAAACATAAAATTAAAAAAAAAAAAAATGTTTTTAAAACTTATTTTTAAATTAATGGGCTAAACTATTTAGTTTAGCATTACAAAACGCAGCCCACAAAGGGATTTTGATAGGTTTGAAGAATAAGTATTTTTAATTGAATTTCAAAAATTCCCCCAAAAAAACCTTTGACTTTGGATCGAAAAAAAGATATGAATATTTAAAAAATTTTGAAATTTGAGTATGGCAGAATCTAAAACGATCAATTCGAATCCAATTCTACCCATTTTTAAGTCTTATATCTTTATGAATTACTTAATGTAGCGAAATTTCCAAACGTTGCGCAAACGCAACGCTCAGGGCTTAATGGGTTAAAAGAACTTTAAAAAATTTACAAAACAAATCCGTCGAAAGACTGTAAAGAAATCAGTTCAATGGATTTAATCAGAAAATTTCCAAAAAATATTGAAAATTTACTGAGTAATTTTGCAGAGAGTAGTTTCAGAATAAAGTCTCAAGGAAATCTCTTATGAAGGTTAAGAATTTACTGAATTAATAAGACGCAATACGCACTTTTCGAACGCAGTATTTCTATGCGATTTGATATGCAAATATTTAATGAGACTTGATTAAGAAGCCACCAAACAATTTTGACAATTCTAGGCCAAAGTGTCAATTAAAATTCACTTTATTAACTTAACTTACCGTCGCACGCGAGCTCAATTAAGCAATTTTTCAAAATTATGTAATTAAATCATAATTTTAGAATAATCAGTCAGCTCTCTGCGAGCGAGTAGCACCTTGGCAAACATTTAAAATCTCCGAACGACAGAGGTGTCACCTCACAGTGACGATGACCAGCGTGAACAGCTACACGTTTTTCAGGCCGCACTGGCTGTGTTGGGCCGTGACAGGCATTGTGCCGGAGATGGTCTCGTACAAGGCCCTTTACCGGGTGTACGGCGTGATTGCAAATGTCCTGGTGACTATCTGCTATCCGACGCATCTGGCGCTGGCGCTCTTCAGGAATGAGACGCCCTCGGACGATATTCAAAATCTGGCCGTGTGCGTGACCTGCGTCGCCTGCTGCACCAAATTCATCATCTACTCGGCGAAGCTGCGCAAGGTGCGCGAGCTGGAGGGCATTTTGGCGGCGCTGGATGCGCGCGTCGTCACGGCCGCCGAGCGACAGCACTTCGGCCAGATACGCAAGAACATGCGCTACATTGCGTATCTGTTTCTGAGCGTCTACATGCCGGTGGGCGTTACGGCGGAGCTGTCGTTCATATTTCGCGAGGAGCGCAGTCTGCTGTATCCGGCGTGGTTTCCGTTCGACTGGCGCAACTCGACGCGCAACTTCTACGTGGCCAACATGTACCAAATAATTGGCATATCCTTTCAGATTGTGCAGAACTACGTGGACGACAGCTTTCCGCCCATGGCTCTGTGCCTGCTGTCCGGCCACATAAAACTGCTCGGCATGCGGGTGTCGCGCATCGGACACCACTGCGCGGACAAGCGGGAAAACGAGCGCGAGCTGCAGCGTTGCGTTGTGGATCAGGAGAACCTGTACAAGTGCGTACCAGCCACTTTGTTAGCGCTTCTCGTGTGTTGTGCGCCAACCCCATTCTATTTCAGACTCTTCGACACCATACAAGAGATCATCTCGCTGCCCATGTTCATACAACTCGCGGTGGCCGCTTTCAACATTTGCGTCGGCTTGGCAGCGTTGCTGTTCTTCGTGAGTGCGCCACTCGATCGGCTCTACTACTTTGTGTACTTCATGGCAATGCCGCTGCAGATTTTCCCCACCTGCTACTACGGCAGCGAAATTCAGCTGCTCTTCGGCCAGCTGCACTACGACATCTTCTGCTGCAACTGGACTGGCCAGAGTCGGCTCTTTCGCAAGCACATGATTCTCTTCTCCGAGCGCTCGCTGAAGCAGAGCACCGCCTTTGCCGGCGGCATTTTGCGCATACATCTGGACACGTTCTTCTCCACCTGCAAGGGCGCCTACTCGCTCTTCGCCGTCATCATGAAGATGAAGCATTGAAGCGGCTGGGCGAAGCGTGCAGTTTTTCGCTCATAAGATAAACTTTCAAGTAAAAGAAACAAAACAACATGGCTTATCAATTTAAACACGCTTAATTAATTCGTCATTAACTGATGATAACTATGACTTCAGCGTAAAATTTCAGACATCTTATTGTCTAATAACGCCCGCGTATTTAGTTCAATATGCAATAAACAAACAAACTGGAAGACGGGAGCGCAGAAGTTGGAGTACACACTCGTACACTCTTAAGAAGAGTATCGAGGAAAATCGAAGTATGGGGAAATTTTTTACAACCCTCCTATTGAGACATGAAACATATCCAAAGCATCAGTTACAAAACTCACCACACTAACAATTGAATCTGTCATATTTGACACGTTTTTTACGTTCTTACAGTCCCGTCTGACTGACTGACTGACGTCCAGTCCAAACCGCTGAAGCTAAAAATATGAAATTTGAACTGTAGATACATCTTGAAGAAATGATCCTTCGCTAAGACCCGATTTTTTCGAATTCGAAATTTAATTCGACACGTATTTTGTATTTTTTCGAAAATCAAAAATTAACAGATCTAACGAAGGGTTAAGGTTTGTATATGGAATGTCTACGAAAAAACCCTGAACCGATTGGCCACTTGACTTCAAATTTGGTGAAAACCCTTGAAATCAAAAATCAGTTTACACGTGTTTCTAATTTTTTTAAATCAAAACTTAAAAGGCTGAACCAAGGGTTAAAAGCGTGTATGTACACTATACAAATATAGTGTGGCACGTCAAATGATAAACAGTTAGATACGTATTTTTTGGAGAACAAAAAATAAGACCGAATCAACAAAGGATTAAGAAGAACTTAATTTATTGGCCTCATTGACCTTAACCGTTTCGACTCCGAAAGGGTTAAGTTTCGACTCCTGTGTTTCGATATTACTTTTTGGTATTTAAATCATGAAACACTTATCTAAGAAGGAGGGCATTTTTTAAGTAATATTGATGTGGCCAAATGGCTACGTAGTAGGTCGAAGTGGCCACGTAGTTACAACAATTTGGCCACAGAAAAATGTTTGTTGAAAAGGATAATGCGCATTTGAATAAAATAAAGACGAGGGCGACCAACATTAAACATTAAAATTATCTGGTACAAATTACAAATTACAAATTCGTAATTACAGATTACGAACGACATATACATATAACGAATGATGGAATGAAATTACAAACCAGAATCTTTTCGAAAACATTTTTGGATGAAACTCTTTCTGTCTCTCTCTTTCTCTTTCTCTTTCTCTTTCACTCAAAGTGAAATCGGCACGCATGATTTTTTTCAATGTTGACCTGTGCTATAGAATTTTTCAGCATAAAATTCATAGAATTGCTAAAAAAAAATGCTGTTTACTAATTTGTATTTGAAATTGGTATAAAAAACGAGAATACATTTTTCTGATACAGAACTGTAAGAAAATTACTAGAAATACAAGAATTCATATTAATATATTTTTAATTAATACCTGTTAAGTGAATCTTTGATTCCTATTGAAATAATAAATTCCTTTGTATGTATATTTGAAGGAGGTGACACTTCCAGGGGGGATTGTGGCCACCTAGTGAAAAATCCTTAATAAATGCCCTGCTAAGAAGTGTGCACACGACATTTGAAGCCACCAGGCCTTTTTGTTAGAATTCTAGAGCTAGTTTTAGCTTAAAGCGGGTTAAATAAATGTTGTATTAATATTTTTTAATTAAAGAAACATTATTAAGTATTTATGGAAAAATATAAATTATTATTTTTGATTTTATTTAACCATTATTAAAGAAACAGGGTTTTGATCAAACACGTCCAATTCGTAGACTTCAATTAGAACACAAACTTTCCCTGATATCGCTGATTATTGGAAAGTATTTTGAGGATAGCAGTAAAATTTTTGTAATTTGCTTTGAGTTCACTTCTAAAAATATTAATTTGATGGTGTCAATTTAAATTAAACCCAGTTTTTGCTATAAGATGACAAATAAGTGAAGTTGCTCTCAGGCAGCTGTGAGGTCGAAGGGGTTAAACTTGCGTGCAAAGCCGCGGGGCCCTGCTAGTAAACTTATCAAGGCAACAATTGAATATTTTGAATGAACCAAGCCTCCTTAATCGACTTTTAAATTGATTAACTTCGAATTTAACAAATTTGCTTTAAGATAGTCCAACACATAGGCAACACTGATCACAATGTTGACTGCTGATTGGATACTATTTCTAACGATTTGCAGTGATAACTGTTTGCTGGTTTGCTTATTTATTCGCTTCAATGTACTTCTACCATGGAACATGATTTAGTTAATTTGCTGTGAGAATGAGATTAGGAATTGCATCCAAACAACTCATACAACACACGTGCAGATATATTGACCACAAGTAGACCGGCGTCATTTGCATTTGTTCAACATTAAAGCCCATAAGTGCGCAGAATTTCCGTACACAATCATTTCGAAGGCAGCCACCGCAACGCACACGCACCATTACAACTACACATGTCGGCCAAGTGGGCTGAATGCCACTCCTGCTATGGACGTTATTGTGGGTTAGCTTCGATCACTGGTGCGTTGGCTGCACGGCTGAATGCCCGATTAGCTGACTGGTTGACTGCGACACAGGCGGAATGAAAGCAGACTGGCTGGCTGGGTGGCAGTTCGACATGAACCTTGCGCCAATAATTCCACTTCCACAGCAACTTATTCCCCATTGCTGACCGCTGCGTGAGTGCATGTACGACTTGTGTGTGTTTGCGCCGGCCGACTCTCGTGTCAATTCAATCTAGACGCATGTGTGAGTGCGTGTTGTGCGCGATTTTATGAGCACACGCACACTCATTAGTTGCGGCCACGGCGCACATTCGACGCCGGTAATTTGCATTCGGCCATTGAGCGCGTTCTGGTCAAACGTTAAGGGCCAACAGCGAACAACCGACGCTGACTGCAATCGTCTGCCAAGTGGTAATCGGGCAGAAAACTACAGGGGGCGGAGAGTGGCAGTGGAAGTGGCAGTGGCAGGGGGGCTTTGCTGCATTGAGCTGCGATAGCCGGAAATTCCTTTGTGCTTCGCCAGTAGACACGTCCAGCTGAAGCGGCAATCGATTTGCACGCATTTCCGGCGAAACGGGAGCACACTCGCACTCAGCCAGCTAACACGCGCTGATGGTCTACGGCTGCTCGCAATCAAACGCGAGCACGCCCGTGTGCATTGCCAGCAATCATATTATTATCATTTGTTGTTGTTGTTTTTTGTTGTTGTTGCTGCCTTGGCCACTACCGAGCCGATACAAGAGCTGCTGCTGCTCGTTGTGGGCTGTAATGAAATTTCCTCGATTGAATTTATATGAATCTGCCTATCGCACACGAAATGAGAAGACAAAAAAATATGCCAGCTTCCCGGCCGACACACAACATTTACAGTAGCACATAAATACACGCACACATGTACGAATGCATAACGAATATGTGCTCGAAGCAAATTTAATTGAAAACGTTGTTATCACGATTTAAAATGCACGTATGGACCACAGCTGCGATTTCTCATTTCCGCTTCGCACTTTTCACTAGACGCCTGAGTTATGTTTGTTTCTTGTTGTACTCATATCCTGTACAGAGTTGCCAGGGTATATACACTGTGAAACAAGTACACAACATAGGTGTACATTTTTTTTTACCGTTTTGCCAGAGACAAAAATTTAAAGCTATTAAACCGCACGAAATCAGCAGCCAATTGAAATTGGCGAGTTGGCGAATTGAAATTCAACAGCCCGAGCTAGGAATTGAACCCAGAACTTCGACATAAGAAGCCACCGTGCTACCCGCTGGACTATCGACGCCGCACATTGGGAAAAAACAGGCAAAAACGCTTGCATTGGAGCAAATTCAAAAGTTGCGAATGTGAATATTTTTTTTTACTTGTCGTAATATAGATACTCTAGCAAGATAGAAAATCAACTTTTTAAGTCCCTTCATCCCATGACCTGGACTTTACAGCCTTTCAAAGTTGAACGTTTTATTAAATTATTTTCACTTCTAGCAAAATATCGTTAACAGGGCTGTCTTCAAATGCCCGTACAATCTACATTTTTTAATGAAATTCCATAATTTTTCACATGTGGGGTACCGATATCTAAGCAATTAATATGAAAAAAAATTGTATTTAAAAAATGTTTATTTTGGCAAAAAAAATATATCTAACCTTTGCCTCATTTTTTGATAAAAATGAGAAAAATCGGGATTTTCTCTGGACTGTAACTTTTGAGATTCAACAGCATTCAACGAAATACGTACACACTGATTAGGTGGAACATTCAGCTAACTGATGGTACCAAACTCATCTGCGACGTTCTGCAACAAAATGAATGCGAGCAATTTTCGCATGCCAACCCAAGCACTTTTTGTACTCAGTTGTGGTGAGCAACGATATATTTTTAATTACTGAGCAAAACTATAACGTATGAAAAACAGCAAGGCTGGTGTTGAAAGGAATAAATATGTATTTAAATGTTTAGAATTGAGATATGTATATATATATCGCATTGATTTATCTATGTCCGTCTGTTAATATGTCTTCCAATTCGTCTGTCTGATGGAAGGTATTCACAATTGCTTTCGAAAAAGTTGAGACACGAAACTGAAATTTCGTACAAACACTTTGGAAATCACGAGAACAACATATTGCCTAAAATGGGCGTGGTTTGCCCATTCTTAACAGGGTTGCTATATAATGATATTTTTCAAAATATGAACTTTTAAATATTTACCGTCCGTTTAGGGATATGTTTGTCTGGAAATAGGTGTGACATGCCTCTTTAACCCCTTGAGATACATAATATATATTATACTTGTCAGTTAACCTTTTCCGTGCTTTATAAAAGTAAATGAATAGTTTAGATTTTTTTAAGAAAGAGTTTGCCTACTTTTATAAAAGTGAGCTAAGTGTCTCTAAAGAACATTTTAATGCATGACAGCAAAATTTTAGCTTATTTTAATATTGTTAAAAACAAAGTCTGTATGGAGAGTAGGCGTGGCCGTGGGCGAATTTTTTTAATTTTTGGAATAAATCATCTTCTACTTATGGGAAACAGTTATGCGAAAATTCAATCCTTTATCTTTTTTATTTCCGAAGTTATTAAATCTTTTGTTATACACTCGGAAAACATAAACCGTGCTGCAAAAAAGTGCTCAAATTAAAAAAACCCTAAAACACGTTTAACTTTATTTTTGATCTTCTACTGGAATCAGTTATCAAAATATTGAATTATTTTTTTTGCTTCTGATTATGCATATTTCTAAAACTCTTGACTTCCGACTGTAGGGTACCAGCTCCTGGTAAAGGAAATGAAAAAAGATCTAAAGATAGTAGCGAAATTTCAGTTCTCTAGTGCAAAAACTATAGATTCTAGAGTTCAAAACAGGCGATGCGAGCGTTTTTGCCTGTTTTTTCCCAATGTGCGCCGGCCGCCAGTATCTTCCTACAGAATCTTAATCGTTTCTACGATCAACTAAAGTACGTTGAACTACAGAGATCTGGAACACAAATCGATAGATTGCCCTTTTCTCATCGATGGCTCCTCTTTAACTCAATTCAATTTAACTTTAAACAGCGATCTCTAACGCTTAATATGCAATACCGCCAAGTCAAAACTAAATATTAGACACTTTAGTCATCGGTCCAACGTAGACTGAAACATCAGCAGCACATTGGTTGCGCAATGAGTAACGTCGCCTCATTGTGGTATCACATCGAGCCATCTTCTTCTTTTACCACTTTGTGGCTATAGTGCAACATAAAAGCTGCATGAAATAAACTGAAACATTCATCTTACTTGTTATAAACATTTTTTTATGTTTGCTGGTTTTTGTCATTTGATTTTAGTTCCACTCACACACGCACACAATTCGTAGCGACAAATGCCATTTCACTGGAACGTGCAGCCGAAGCAAAGTAAAGCGACGCGCTTTTGCATTTATATTTAGATCAGCACGCTGCAAACGCTCGTCCGTTGCCATTAATTTTCGATGCCAATTCAGGCAGTTTTCGCTCTATGCGAAGCAAGGTTTTATGTCTCATGTGCGTGTAAGAGGCGCTGAAGCGTGAATCCTTTATTCACTTCATAAAAGCTTCACGTGGGACACTGTATTTAGTCTTCGTGCGAAAGCGAAATTTGCCTCAAACATAATAATGTGTTTGAATAACAGATTTAAATTAATTAATGCATAATAAATTTTGCAAAACACTGAATTAATTATAATTGGTTTGATTTTTTGTAGTCAGATCAGCGCAGCATTTTTTATTAGGTTAGCAAGAAAGTAATTTAGTTTGATTTCGTTGTCTGAAATAAAATTAATGAATGAATGAATTTTAATCTATGATATATTCCCCATTTTGTGCAATGACCTTCATTCATTGATTTCGCGCTCATAAAACTTCTGGTCTTTGGCAGCAAAAAAATACAAGTCCACCTTCAAGTCATTATCAGTTTTACCACAACAAAGACTTTTACAAACTTCGTAAAAGATGGTCTAATGGTAGAAGAACAGAACTTTATGGTGAGTGTGGCACAAAGTTAATTTCTAACCAAGCTTCAATAAGTTTCTACAAATCGCCAAAACTGTTGGATTCCTCATGTTTTGCTTAATTTGGCCGTTTTTCTTTGATTGCTCCCTCGTCCTCCTTCATTGATTGTTGACAGTAAACATCTCATCTGATTGATCGATTCGTTCCATGAAAGCAGCTAAAAATACACAACACCTTTCCACCAAATTCATCGCTTGACCGTTTTTTGATGCAATTCAGGTTTCGAAGTGATTTCTAGTGGTTCATCATGCTTCGTTCGATGCTATAGAAAACGACAAACTTTTAATAACAAAAAATGTAAAAAAATGTCCATTTCATTGTGATTGAGATGCATTTTACACACATTGCTTCCTTCCACTTTGTTAAGTCTCTCTTTCAATTCGCGAGAAACGTAAATATCGGACTTCTTTGTAAGAATCTTTTGTAAGGAAACAAACACCATAAACTTCACATATTTCATGGTGAACCTTAGTGGGTTTATTGACTTTAAAAAAACCAAGCAGTAAAATATGTTAACAATTTTCATTTTTGCACTCCAAAAGACCCTTAATGCAATTTACTTGTACAGTAAGCTAAATGTGACAGCTATGAAATGTCAAAAAGGAAAAATCATAACGTTTACAAAAGTCCTTGAAAGCAAACCTAAAGTCCTAAAACCCAACCCTTTGAACTGAACTCATTGCGAATTTGTATTTTGTTATGTTTTATTCAGCGACATCGACATGAATTAACTGCTTAATTGAAAATATTATTCGTTGTGTTGACTTGTCTGAAAGGGTTAATTTCGAAATAAACATTAAACATTCTAACATTAAAAAAATCACAAAATAATGGATTAGGGAATTTTTCATTTTTAACACGACAATTTTTTCTCTCCTACATATTTTACGCAACATGAGCGATACGTCATACGTGTGAACAATTAACCGGGACATTGTAAGCAATTAACCGGGAAACCCCGAATCCATTCGGCCAACAAATCCCACAAATGACAAATAAAATGGCGCCATTTCCGGAGACACATCAAACTCACACATCGCACTCAGGCGATAAATGTGAACCAAAAAACAGTTGTCGCGTAGAGAGGAGGAGGCGCCCACGAGCTGGACCTGCTGCACCGCCAGACGCTAATACGAATGACACAACGATGCGCTGTCGCCAATCGATGATCGTTGCGGAGGTTGTGACGCCAACCGAAAAACTCTACTCGAGCACTTTGTGTGTGGCACTTTGAGTGTGACTGCGTGCCGGCGCCAAGGAGTGGCACGCGGGGCCTGAAGCGCGCTACGTGCATTCGAATCAAAAGCGTCCTAACAGTGCAGCTGAATGTGCGGAGAGCAAAATAAAAAAGCGAAAAACTGCATGTGGGCTAAATTAACGACGTTTGCAAGGCGTACACGTGCGGGACCAAGCGGCGTATGAATGTGTTTGAGTGCGCGGCTGTACACCGTAGAGGAGAGAGGCGCCACATTCTCGCTTCGATGAATTTTACACTATGCCACGAACTGCCATCAATCTTTTTTTCTCTGATTTTAGTCAACGAACATCCAACAAAATCCGAGCACATCGTTTGTGGAATGTTGGCGCATTGGCCCCTTCTCCCCTATGATAAAGCCACAAAAACAACGTTTGGTAAGGGTGAAAAAACGAGAATTGCACGCTTTAAGTGGGACGCTTCGGGCAAAGCATCAAACTTTAAGAGACCTGAGTGTGAATCGACAAAACGAAGGTGAAATTTTAATAAATCAACGTATTGTCAATGGTCAAATGAGGTCAAAAAGGTGACGAATATTTGCTGTGAGTTATGAGAAAGCATTTCCGAGTCGCCATTATGAAGTGTTTTAAACGATTATGGGATTTTTAAAGGAAATTGACAAATTCCGGCAATAATTGATGGCTTCAGTGTTGCGTACATTTGTATGGTTGTCTGCTAAAGTAATTTATTTCAAGCAAATAGTGAGTGAAAAGAAGCGATAAAAAATTTGATAACAACATTTTTTTGGACATACATATGTATGTATAATTAAAAAACAATTATATTGCAAAAATTGAAGGAAGCGACAAATTGAGAATTGTAACCTTTTTCATTCGCAATCAAAATGTGACAGTGATGTGGGACTAAGAAAGTAAACAGTATAGATGGAACGTATACGAGTTTGGTTAAAAAAATGGCCAACATATGTTGAGATTATCAGCCAGTCTGCATATGTATTTAGTTTGTTTTTGACAGATGTAAGGAATGGACGTGTTTTGTGTGCTTGGTGATTTTTTGTTATCACGAATCGTGGCCTCGAAACAACACCGTATTCACCTGAATTGGTCGCCTGCGACTTTCTCCTGTTCCCAAAAATTGAAAATACCCATAAAAGCACAGAGGTTTGCTACGATTGAGGCGATAAAGACCACTTTGCTAGAAGCGCGAAAAGCGCATGAAGGAAGTGTTTCGAGAATTTGAAAATCGCTGGCACAAGTGTCACTTATCAGAGGAGGATTAGCTACTTTGAAGGAGACAACAATTACATCTTGAGACGCCTTTGCTTTTGAACAGATCTCGTATGTTCTCATATTCAGTAACACATTAAAACAAAGAAAATTAGCGAAATTTAAAAGCTTTTACACATCTCCCAAAAAAATAAAACGAACTAAACTTCTCTTTCCATGAAGTCTTTTTGGTGCTCGGTGTTGCATTTAACAAGTCAACGGTGGCAGTTTTAAAAATTCATTATCAACTCGCAATACGACAGAGCGCCAGCAATTCGCCTCATCCATTCTGACAGCATAATTTGTGAACCGACCACAGACAGAGTAGACGAAACCAACACGTTGGAGGACACGTTTTTCTTCGACCAGCAGTTAACTACTCGTCGTTTGTGTGCAAGTAACCAAGTTGCAAATGATGAATGGACACACGGGCGAATTAGCAAAAAAAACTGGGAAAAAAATATAAAATGCGAAATCTGAAAAAACCCAAAAACGCAGAGAACGCCATGACCAGAGCCACATGCGACACGATCATGTGAATGTGTGTGTGTGTTGAGTGTTTTTCAGCGTATGAAAAAATTGTGTAGAGCTGAACTTAAAATGGCCACAGCAGGCTTCATGCTGGAAATTCTGTTTAATTCGTTCGTGTCCCTTTTTGCTGCCAGCTTCTTTCGTTTTGTTCAAACGACGGAAATGTGGGCCCGCAAAGTGTTCACGTCCTTCGCCTGCCACTCACACACACACACTCACACTTATACACGCTTGCTGCATGCATAAAAAGGAGAGTCTGCTCATGTTTGTGATAAGTTAATTGCATCGCCTTTGTGATTCCGTCCGGCATTGGGCAGCAAAAATGAGCTGGCCGAGGCGAAAGCCACGTAGGTCCATAGTGGCGAGGACAAAAATAGAATTAATAGTCATACGACAAGAAAATTGTGTGCACCTAATCTCTTAATAAAGATAAGTTCATACGTGACGAATTAATCAAATCGCTCTACGGACACGCCCACCTGCCATACAAACCAAATACTTAGTTGAAAGTATTTCGGAAACTGTAGAAAATATATTCATGAAATTTTTACACAACTAATTTAAAGTTATTTGTTGGAAATGTTTATGATGAATCAAAGAAATATTCAATATAATAGATTTAAATCTTGACCAACGCTCACTCCATTCTTTCAGTCAAAGAACGCGACTAAATGATAAGTTTGTACCAAGTTTCAGTTTCAAGTTATGAACAAACTTTAGATCGTAAAGTAAGTGCCACGCCCATTGCCCGACAGCTATTAAATTTTTTTTCTTATTAAACCACTACTGATTTACGGCGCTCCAAACACACAAAATTCAAATCCGTCGATCCATTTTTTTTACAATACAACTTTATTACATACGCCACTTTATTTTTAATTTTTTATTTACAAATGTAATATTATAAATAATAAAAAAAAAAATTATATAAATAATAATTAAAAACGTCCAAGTTTTTGCAGCTAACTTTATGTATTCGATGAAAACTTCCTTTTTATCGACTGCTACTTGCTATCGTAAATAAAGAGTGTCCACGAAAATACTTATCCCTAAAAAAATCAGCTAATTTTTGGAAGTATTCACGCAAAATCGATAATTTTTGGTATCCAGATGCCTCAAAGTGTTAGTAATAGGATACAATGCAAAAAAAGCAAACTGATTATTTTCTATAAAAGGCCCGAAACTTTCCCTTTACTCCTTCCATCATATCTTGCACAGTTGATTCTGGGATCTTTTCAGAGGACTCCTTCCACTTTATTTTGAACTGATTTTCATTTTTGACCACATTTTAGTTGTTTTAAAGTTCCGCTTTACTATTGCCCATACCTTTCAATGGGATGTAATTCTGGACAATTTGGAGGCTGCTCTGGAATAGTAGGATGTGGCTAGATCTGGCCAAAAAAAGTATAAACATTGTGGCTTCTTAAAAATTACAAAAGCCGTTTCTTCAAGCATTCCTTGATGTAAATTTCTTGGTTGATTGAGCCTGTTGGAACAAAAATTTCGCTTCTTCTTCCACAGGTACAAATTGCCTGCCATACAAGGAACTTTTTTGGGATTTTTTTAGAAACAGCTCCCTTAGCTGCGGCAACGTAAAACTGCTGCCGGCCAATTGCTGGAAGTGGCCTTTAACGTATGTTTCATCGTCCATGACGCAGCACTCAATTTTTGTAAGAAACTGCTCATATAACTTTCTAACTTTCGCTTCTATCCGGAACTTTCTGCACTCGATATAATTTGAGTTGAGCATTATTTTAGTTTTTTGGACAACAATTGTTGATACTCCCACTATGGATGCTGTATCACGAATGTATGCATTCGTGTTTTTCTAAAAATGCGCCTTCACTGCATTGGCAAAATTTTCGTTGGCAGGACCAGCCTTTCTCCCAGAACCTGAACTCCTTAAACTTTTTGACAACCCTTTTCACCTTTACAACACCGACACCCACATGTTTTCCTACCTTTTTTTGGGTACATACTATATAGGATTTTCCTTCAAAGTGTGCACAATTTTTCTTCACTGCTGAATTTCGTTCGCTGCCATTTCGTTCGAGACTTAAAGAGGCAAAAAGAATCTAAATGCAATTAGTTTTTGCGAAGTTTAAGCTTTTTGAAAAAGCGTAGCCTACTGTTGAGGTGCACTCCCAAAAAATTTAACAAATCAAAGAAGAGGGAACAGTTTTCCATGGACACTCCTTATCGCAGAGTAATAGTGAGTTTACTTTTCTTAAACTTTATCCAAATTTGGATACCACAACAACTTTATTCTTTCGAATTGATTTTTTTTCAAATAAAAGTAAAATAACATAGAAGGTTAGGTTAGGTTGCGGTGGCTGCCTCTATAAGAGACACACTCGGAGGCCTGAAAGGCCCATTGTGATACCACATATTTCACCCGTTTTTGAACTGTGTATGCAACACTGTTTTGCCAACATATGTTACAGCACACATTTCAAGCGGATGGGGAAAGGGGGAGGGGACCTACAGTTTAACGCCGAATCCGAACGGCGATTGGCAGTTTTTCGTTCACACTTGGAGGTTTTGCCATTGCCTGCCAAGAGCGCACTTGTGCGATTCTTGTAATTCTCATTCCCTTCATGTGGATAGCGATAGAAGTAGATGAGTTTTTCACCAGCCCGAGCCAGGAATCGAACCTGGAGCCTTTGGCATGAGAAGCCAGCGCGCTACCCATAGAAAATAAAAAAAAAAATAAAATAACATAGAAAGTGAAGCAAAAAAAAGAAAAACTTCCGAAGAGTTCCCAAAAATACTTAATTTATAGAAAATATTTACTTAACATAAGGTTGCATTGTCAATTACTTAGTAAGAGGCCTTAAACTTAGATTGAATATTAATTCAATTTTGGTTAATTTCTACAAAATCACCTACCTTCACTAAGTGAGTAAAGTTTTTGTCTGCCATCAGCATAGAAATTTGTATTTTGAATATTTGTTGTCACATTTAATTGAATTCAGTTATTGACTCTAGTAATATGAGTCCATTTTTCTACATTGAACATTGGAACATTGATTTTTTGTTTATTGTTGTTCCTACTCGCAGCACTGATACTCAGAACAAAAGCTAATTTCATTTCCTGCTGGAAGCAATTAAATTATGCCACCGCTTCATGCGGCAATAATGCAACACCAAACACATTTTTTAGCTTTTCAACAAGTAATTCAATAACTGTTACGTAGAATTATTTACGACACATTTTGAAGTTCATGTGTCACTGCGTATCTTTTTGGCTGCTTTTAATTTTTTTATACTACAAATATCACCAAATGCGTTAAAGAAAGCGTAAATGAATCCGTAGTAGAAATCCATCCATAAAAAAAGAAGAAGTGGGGTTCTCTCTGGATCACAAAT
This sequence comes from Melieria omissa, assembly GCA_963971225.1. NCBI lineage: Eukaryota > Metazoa > Arthropoda > Insecta > Diptera > Ulidiidae > Melieria > Melieria omissa. The sequence continues at coordinate 33,420,460 of OZ020269.1, forward strand.
TCTGAACCAGAAGTTACCGGGGTTTACTCAAATTAAAGGAAATTCTAAAGGATTATGACTACACCCCGGCTTAACACAGAACTGACGGCGAAAGAGGACCCAGGTTGACTTTGACCAATTCTTCGAAAGAAAGTGCGGTTAAACGGTAAGACTGCGGCACCGGTCAGATAGCTAGTTGCATTTATAACGGTATTTGGAAACTTCAGAAGACACCTGTCGTACAGCCAGTGGTTAGAGGACACAACAGGATAGTTTGTTATTCATATGTAAGTACCTCTTTGGCGAAAAGAAGAATCTGCATTTTAAGGTAATCATTCCCAAACGAGGTTGAGTTATGAACAATTAATAACTTAAAAAAACCCATAACATATGTAGTTATGAGAAGGTTAAAGTTAATTAAAGTTAAAGCAGCCTTGAATGAGATACATTCATTTGTGTCCTTATGACCGCTAAACTGTCCAAAAATGCTTCTCTTGTTGAACCATTCCTTGGTTGGTCGGTTCTTCCTTGTTGAACCATTTCGCTGCAGCTTTTTACTTTAAAATTTAAACATTTCAAATTATACGATTTGTTTTCAACAACATAATTCCACAATAATTTGAACTCTTTTCTTTACCGAACCCTGTTTTTACAGTGTTGCCTCGAGACAGCAACCGTATTGCGGCGGTAATAATTAGTTGAACATAAAAGTTTTGACGCCAAAGTGGAAATCATTTCTTCATTCAACAGCAAATAATTTATTTTAACAACTTACAAGAGCCGTAAGCGTCTGTCAAGGGTCGTGCTGTATCGCACTTTAATGCGCAAATAGGCTGCGCTGTGCTGTCTCAGCCGCGTTGCTCAGCTTTTCACCCAATTCCTGTTGGAGGGAGTACTTAAATATGAGTTACAATTCTGCCCGCTTTCAGGCTTTTAATTTGAATTGATTTATTCCTGTGACGTGACTTCATTTACAGCCACTCACACACACACACACGCACACATCTTCCCATTAAGCACACGCACACAGCGACAGGAAGCAGTCGTTGAAGCCAACAGCAGAAGCGCGCTGGCACCTGTTGTCCTTGCGTGCTCCGACTTCTATATTACATTTAAATTACAACAGCAATAACAACTGTGGGCCAGTGCACCAGTGCGAAAACAAAAGCCAATATTTCGCCGAATTCGCCTCTTGAACGTCGACACGAACCAGCAATGGAGCCGAAATTGCAGACAGCACTCATTGTGCGATTTGTTTCGCCGTACGCCGCACTCTACCGAACACTTTTGACCGCTGCGAAGTTGAGCGACGGCATCATAATTCAGTTTTGGTTGTGCGTGCGGATAGAGACTCTGAAAATATTCGACATGGATAAATCACACGAAATAATAAAAGGATCGCGCAGATAATTGAGTGAGGCGCACTCAAAACACTGAACTCTGGTCTTGCTGCATTTCGAGTTGGAGATGGCGACAAAGATGAAGGAAGTAATGAAATATTCAATGACTGCATGACATAATTTACGGACTTTTTCAAGATTACCTGATAAGCCAGGTTCAGCTGTGTTCGTTATTAGTTCGGTAGGCAGTTGAAAGGGAGTAGAATTTGGAACGTTGTGATATTCCAGGAATGTGAACCCAATCTGGTTCGAATCATGTTGAACTTAATATGCAACAAATGAAGCCACCGATGTCGACCATAGAAGCATCGTTTAGTTCGGCGAGTGGAACAGGCAGCGCATCTGTTCTGTTCGTCTGCAGCATGGTCTCGCTATCGATACTTGTACTGCGTGTTGAAAATGTACTCACTTTCGATACTTGTACTCAATATGGAATCGAACCCTCTATCGAAACTTGTACGTACTTGTACGTACTTGAAACTTGTATATACTTAGTATCAAAAACTGTTCACTGTTTATACTTGTACTAAATATTGAAAATGTACTCACTATCCATACTTGTACTGAGTATTGAAAATGTACTCACTTTCAATACTTGTACTCAATATGGAAAATTATTCTCTATGGAAACTTGTACTTATGTATGAGTATCAAAAAGGGTCACGCAATCTATATTTGTGTTCAGTTATGAAAAGATATCAATAAATGAAGTAATAAATAAAATGTCAACACAAATATGACTACTCGCTCAGTAAATATGTAATGTTTATATATATTACGACAATCTAAAATAAATACGATTTCATTTAAAATACAAAACATTTAAAAATTTTAAATTGTGGAAATAAATTAGCGTCAATTAGTGTTAAAGAGATCCTACTAAAAAGTAAGTTGTTGTATTAATTGATTTTTAAAATAATCGACTCTTTTCAGCAGTAATTCTAACCAATTACAGAGTCGTAATACTTACCATACTTGAAAAATCAGCGCAAATTGTGGGCATATCTGCCACCTTAAATATTTCCAGGGACCGTAACGGTTATGGTTTTTATCAAAAAAGTCAGATTTTAACTGTTATATTTTAACTTTTATTTTCCCGACAAAAATAAAAGTTATTTTGTGCCTTTTATCATTTCAGGCAAAAATAACTGTTATTTTGTGACTTTTATTTTTTCAGTCAATATATCAGGCAATTTAAATTTTTTCAAAGGCCATTTGACCGACTAAAAATCTATTGCTACAATTTTTTCGTCTCGTCAACGCGCGCATTTTGAGCTATAAAACTTGTTGCAGTCTTTAGTACAACGGCCGCAATGCAACAATTTTTTTATGAAGGCAATTCACTAATGCAACAAACACAAAAACAAATAACAACAAGAAAAAATACACAAAAAGTACAAACAAATAAAAGGAACAAACGCAAAAATAACAGTAAAAAAGGGACAGGTCGGTCGAGGTCGGCTCTGTAACGTCCTGCATATTCGAATAAAGCGCTAATACACTACCAGATTGCCGAAAATACGTAAATTCTTGGTCGCCATATGTTTTTCTTATAAAATTAGAAGGTAATGCATATTTTTTTAAATACAATTGTTTTTATGTTAACATAATAAAGGGTGATCCAACTAGAGGTACATTTTTCAATAACCTTTTTTTGACAGATCACGCGTGAGTCGTGTCAAGCTGTCATATTATTTTTGTTCAGTATTGTTTGGCATTTCATCATGGAAAGACTTACGCCTGAAAAACGTTTACAAATCGTTCATCGGTCCATATTTCTTCAAAAATGATGCCGGTGAGAACAGCTAATTTCACGTAATGGGCCGGTCGATTGGCCACCAAGATCGTGTGATATCACACCGTTAGACTTTTTTCTGTGGGGATACGTAAAGTCTAAAGTCTATACGGATAAACCCGCTTCGATTCAGGCCTTGGAGCAAAACATCACGCGTGTCATTCGCCAGTTACCAGTCGAAATGCTCGAACGAGTCATCGAAAATTGGACTCAACGGATGGACCATCTGAGACGTAGCCGCGGCCAACATTTGAAAGAGATAATCTTCAAAAAATAAATGCCAAAGAATGTTCTTTCGAATGATAATAAACATTCCCCGTTAAATTTTAATTTTCTGTGTTTTTTTCTTTAAAAAAGTAGGGAACCTCGAAATGGATCACGCTTTATTTCGAAGTAGGTTATTTTGGCTTCGTTGTCGAAATTATTTCTAGTTTTCAATCAGTTGTGCGTTAAACACGTGAAACATTAAGTGAAGACATAAATTGAATAATTAAAAGTGAAAAAAATGGGTCGCAAACGCAATATATATATTCTTGATTACTTCATTGATAATGGTACAGAGGCGGAATGTAGGACTTGTGGGAAAAGTCTGAATGCTGCCCATATAACAAATTTCAAAAGGCATTTGCAAAAATCGCATTCTGAGTTAATGGTGGAGTATGAGAAACGGAAAACGAAAGAGATAAGTGTGATAAAAAAAATTGGATTTACGGTGAAAATTTCTCCAAATGATGTTAATAATGCTTGCATCGATTTTCTTACAAAACATTCGCAACCATTATCATTTTTGATACGGAATCGTCTAAAACATTGACGAGTCCGAAATTTGAGGGTTTTAAGATGCCGAAAATAAATTCAAATAATGTAATGGATCTCATTAATGCAAAATTTGAAAAACTGAAAACAACTGTAACAAAAGCAGTAGAGGGGAAAATATTAAGCCTGAAAATTTACACAGCCACTCGTAGCGATCGGTCTATATTGGAAATTAATGTTCAATTAATTCTGAAAGATCAAATTCCAATATTTACCCTTTCCATGCTTGAATTAAAAAAGAGGTACACTGCTGAAAATTTGAAGACGGAAATTAAACGCGTTTTGAATAGCGAAAAACAAGTACACCTAAGTCTGTTTTTACACGGTAGATTGGTTCCAGAAGAAGCCGTGTAAAAAAAAAACCGTGTAAAAAAAGGCATTGATCGTATACAAAAATGGGTGATTTGTTCCTAATCTCTAAAACCTATTAAAATTTCTTTACCAAACACGTCTTATTGCATTGACAGTTCACAAAATATTAACACGTTTCAATTGCTCTGACCAGTAAATTTTATTGTATGCACATAAAGGGAATTCCCCTAAATTAGTGCTATTCACATTTGCTTTGACCAGTAAAAATTGGTTGTACGCGCTAAAAGGGAATTCACTTAAATCTTTAAGCTAGTGTTCGCAAACTATCGATAGCACTATCGATACTATCGATGGTTTCAGACTTTTTTCTTTCATAAATACTTTTTTGTGATATGAACATACTTCGCAAAAATTAAATTTGACAAAAAAAATTTAAGTACATAAAATTTCAAATCGTGCTAAATGGAATAAAATCGTGTAAAAAAATTAAAAATATTCAATTTTCAAACCGTGTTATATCAAAACCGTGTAAAAAAAGACCGTGTAAAAACAGACTTAGGTGTATATTCCGTAACTACGGTTAATAGAATAAATATTGTTAAAGCGGCTTAAATTTTACTCTCCCAAGAAAGTGAAGACGAAGAAGTAAATTGTTTGGGAAATCCAGATGAAAACTCTTACGAATATGTTGTAAATAATATTGATTACGACAAAATAATTTCCATTAAATGTGCTGCACATACACATCAATTGGCAGTTAAGGATTTTTTGGCAGAATGGAACACATGCATAATGCAAGTGGAGCTCGTACTTTAGTTAAAACTTTGAGATCTACAGCGTTTCGGTGAGGAAATGAAAAAACATACAGTGGCTAAAAGTTAGAACATAACAGTCCGCCGACAATTTTTGCGTTATGCCTTTTTGAAAATTTGAAAATTGTACTCGTAAAATAACAGTTATCTTGGTTTCTGAATATTTCAGAATAATGGACAGAATGGATAATAAATTAGGCTATCTCCATCGTTTGTCTCAACAGACAAAATAGTGTCTGAGCTGCACTGATAGTGAATGAGAATAAAGAAATAATAATAAAATTAGCTAGTTGGATGTACCCAACTGGCATTCTGCATGCACCAGTCCCGGGCGCAGTCGATACACGACTCCGTCCTAACCAATAAATAAAGGTCTGAAACAAAAGAATTCATCTTTTAATCAGTGCACCAAATTACAACAAAACTGTCAGCCCCAGATCAGCATACTTGAAAGTAAATGTATGAGAGTGGTGATGCAATTATGAACTCGTACATATGTGTGTGTGTGCGCCGATATTTCCCACATCAGTTCCGCGAAATGCTAATGAATTGCTCGTGCAAAGACTCGCTGACAGCTGACAGGTGTGTATTTCACCTACACAGATGCCGGCTGCCGGCTGCCGGCACAGAACTCACACCCACAACGAACTCATAGCTTCGTGACTGCCCGGAAGTGCGGCATAAAGCGCGCAGCATATTCGCTGCGATAACGCACGCTTATGCGAAATTTATGGGCGCATATATGTCACAAATTTGGCTTCGTTTGTCTGCAGTCGAGCGGCGCAGAGTTGCCAGGCGTGCGTAAGACGATTAACTTGAAAGAGTTGCGCGCCACTTTTGACGTTCTTATGCCGGCAGAATGCGCAGCTGCCGCCGAGCGCCCGAGCGCTTTAACTTTTTGACTTGAAATTTAACCTTTTGACAAAGAATGCAAACAAAAAAACATGCAGCAGCAGGGCTCATAAAATTCTGTAAATTAATACGTGCGTCGCTGCCACGCAGCGCTGCTAAAATATTTTTACGATTTTTAAGACCTATTAAAAATTTACCATGTGTGGCGCTTCGCATGCGAGAACGCGTGCAAAGCCAGCACCAGCAGCAGCAGCTCCAAGCAGCCGACATGTGTGCGTGCGTGGCACTTTCAGCACGTTTTCGATACTCTAACACAATCTGCCGCCGGGGGAGAGTGAATTCGTTTATGACACTTGTGAGCTGCTGACGGCTGGCTGGCTGACTGTCGCGGCTGGGAAACGCCAGTAAAGTAGCTCACATTGCGCTACCAGTTAATATTTTATTATTGCGACGCACAGGCGTAGTCAAAGAAGGAGTTTGGTAGTTAAAACCCATTGCCCATGACTCGAAAGTTTATGCATTAACAAATATTTATTTAAAAATAATAATAACAAAAAACAAAACTCTTTTGATTAGCTTAAAAAAAAACCTGAAAATTTGTAAAACATAATTTCTACTTCCTGGCGTTGTTGTGGTGACTCCCCTGTTGTCGCTATATTGTTGTTGCCCTTTGGGAAAATTATCAATTTGCGCAAGTGTAAAGCAATACCCGGCAATGAGGTGATAATGTGACATAATGTTGTCAGGGCGACATGCAGACGACAGAGCACACAATTGAAATTGAATTATCGACATTGAAATGATGATGAAATTGCTGCGATTTATGGAAACAGGGGCGAACAGTTTGAAGATGCCGCCAAGCCACTGGTCGGAACTTGAATGTGTGTGCGAGCCATGTCCAACATGTTGGACAAAATACTTCCTATTGTGTTTTATACACTTCGAACAACGGTGAATGCATTGTTCGATATAGCAACCGGTCACCAATTGTTGTGCGTTGAATGCGGAAATAAGTTTGTAAATAAACGTTGATAAACAATTTGCTCACTGAGCACTTGTGGTATTTACACTGAAAAAATTTACGAAAGATTCGAAGCAGCATAGTCGGATAAAGATTCTAGAAAAAAAACTATGTGTTTCTCAATTAATTATTAGTAATCGGCAGTCAATTCGACAATTGAATAACCTCGCAAAAGAATAAAAGATGTTTGAAAGCTGCCAAATGTTCGTTCGACTATGTTCGTGAGACTATAGAAACTTCAGCTGAAACTAGAACGGCTCAACTTGGTCGTAGAAGATTTTCTGCAAATAAATGAATGAATAAATCCATCCTATTAATGAATTAATTGAAAGAACAGGAAGGATTTATTGTTTCATTCATTCATAAACAAATTAGATCCAAGAACACTGGGTAACAATTTTTGCGCCACCCTGTATGTACAATAATGCGTCAGTACTCAACGTTGCCAAGTTAAAGATTGCTCATACTTTTTAGAAAAGGATGATCCATGAACCATTAGGCTCAAGAACCCACTAATACTACTAACAAAATAATTACCGTCGAACTACGAACGAAAGATCCAAAAGGTGGTCTTTCCCCGATAGAATAGCAGGAGGTTATCTGATCTTGTTGTATTTAATCCGGCATGCCGATCGACATCGATATCTAAATAAATACGTATACAAAGTTATGTTTAATATTTTCATAACAGTTCAATAACCGTTTTCTGTAATTTCGATTTAATTACAAAACATTGTCGATGTTTAATAACACTGACAACTACTATTTTACATTCTTTCAAATTGAATTTAAGATTTCCCGATTGATTTTCTAAATTCTAAACACTTTTTATTTAGATATTTAAACTTCTGTCCTTTTTTGAATTATGTGAAAAACTTGAATGTGCTGCAATTGTAAGAAGTTTTCTTCACATACTTATTTCGACTAAAGTTGATACAACAAATTTTTTACGAATAGCTAAAAGATTAGGACAAAAACTTGTCACACTTTTTATATAATTTGAACAAATCATTTACTCTTTTAATGCAGAATAAGAAATAATTGATAGCTCATCAACATCAAATCTTTGTAGTTTTCTGAAACCTCGTCATAGCTGCTGAGGCCAGATTCAACTTCAAAAACATGTCCGGTTCCTCATTCGATTTCCGCTATGCATCGATATATCGGTTTCAGTTGAAACGGTCTGATTTATATGGAGAACTTCATTGCAGTTCTGATTTATTCGTTGTTTTGGTCAGAGTCCGGATTAAATACTTTGTACCAAAAATTCTAAAGCAGTTTTTCCGGCATCTCGCAAGTTTGAACTACTAGTTTGAATTTTAGAGCATTCAATGTGGTGAAAGATTTTAATTTTCACTGTTTATTGAATTTGCAAATTCGCAAGATTCGTACGCTTTTCGCCCTTCACAACAGCTCATAAATCCAGCTAATCAAATCTTCAGTTGAGTTTTATTTGAATTTCACTTAAAATCTTTTTTTTTATTCATTACTCGTTCATTTCCAAATTACTTAAATTGCGATGAGTTTGGTACGCTTTGTTTATGTTATAATTGATAAATTTATTTTTTTATTTATTTATTTTTATAAATTTATTTAACTTTTATACATACAAGTTTTTCAAATAAATAATACACTATTCTCCAGCTTGGTTTTTAACTATTTCGCCATTATTGACAGACTGAAACTCACTGGTTTTTACTCAAAATGATTGCAAAATAATTGCAGCTCGAATCAAAATTCTTCAGAATCTCTGACACTCTCATACAGCAATTTTCTTTATTCAATCGTCGCTCAGTGCCGGCCTGAGCGACAACATTCAAAAGTACTTAAACCCAAACACAATTATTCGCATCGCCAACGATGCGATGACGAAGCTTGCAAGGATACAGACTGTAAAAGAACCCATTAAAATGCAAATGTAAAAGTAAAAGTAAAAAGCAGACATTCGCAGAAAGCGGAAACATTGCCCCAGTGCCAGTGTTGCCTACTTGAAGCGTTTTAATTTACTGACTTTAATGCGTACATAACACATGTAATGAGCAAAAATAACTTATTCGACGCAACGCACTGCTCGTGCTGTCTTGCGGGCCATTGAATTGCTTTACGAAAAAGTCAAGAAGTCTTATTGTTGCGGATTTAAGCCTCCGTAATGTTGGCAAGCAAAAGTGAGCGCAAAATGCTGCACCATAAAATGCAGATCTTCGATTTGGTTGAGATTTTCGAGTTTCAATTGATGAATGCCTCAATAACTCAACATACCAACAAGCTCGACAGCTAGTTAGCTGCTCCAACTCGCAACTCGTTCCGATTTGTATAGCTTTGCACAGCTACAAAGAGTACAGTGTCGCCAACAAGAAGAAAAATCAAGCATGTACATTTCAGTCGGTCTTAGTGGTCTAGGTACACGCTACGCTAAAGCTCGTTGAGAGATTTTACGAGCTCAAAATAGTCTTTGATGTTATTGTAACTGCATTTAGAGCGGAATAGTTATGCGACAGGATATCAGGACATGTTGTGCCGATATCCTGTTTTTCGAAATACTTGAGAAACATCAAAAGTGAACCTCACTTTAACAACTAGAATTGAGGAGCAGGCAACGACTGGACGAAATAGAAATAATTTTACTTACGTGCTGATATTACGTCCCTTTTGGCCATTATGTGATGTATTCTATTCCAAGCTAACTGCTACAAACTCTACTATCAATTGATCAAAAATATATTTTTCATATCAAATTCTAGTCCGCTATCTCGACTCCTAAAAAGTTTTTGGGTTTCTGTGTATTAGTCGATATTGCAACTTTGCTACTGTTGACATCGCATCAAATTTTCATTAACACTGACTACACCTTCGATTACCAACAAACGAATATACCCAGACACACCACTGTAGTATCGGCGAATCCCTGGAATGCAACAATCAAATATTCCCTTCTATGTGAAAGAAATTCAATATTTTCAAATGTAACTTGGTATAGTATGTAGTATTTAGTTGAATGCCTGAATCACTTGCCGACCGACCTGACCAAACGTAGCACTGTGGTCTAGAGGACCACTTTCTCTGGCAATAAATCATGTGTAGTCGCTTGAGCAGAGGTTCACTGCTCTCTTCTGATGTTAGTCCTACTTTTTAGCAAACAAATTAAAATCTTTTTGTTAGTAGGAATTTGTTACTGTTGGTATTAAAATTTGTTTAGAACTAAAATTTCTTTGTTTAAGAACCTTTTAAAAATTGGGTTTTTTAAATTCCGCGCTCTTGCAACCTGGGTGCTCTTTCTTCTACAATTTATTTTTTGCGAATTTTGTGTACAAATAGGCAGACACATTTTGGCAAACATTTCTCTATTTACTTTAATTAAAAAACTATATATACTTTTTAACTTGGCCGAAACACGTATTTTACTGTCAAACCGAAACCAAATATTTAATCGGCATTTAAAATTATGTATCAATAGGTTGCAATTAAAAAAATGAATTTTGTAACGTACAAAAACGGATATCTAGACCACAGTCGTATTTTATGATTTGTATTCACGCAAAATTGCAAAAAAAACTTGAACTTGACTTGAATACAACACGTTTTCAGGGAATATTAACTAAAAATGCAATTGAGTGAGTTATGAAGGCATGCACGCGACAAGTATTGACCGCAATCATCCACTTTGCTTCGGCTTTATGTGCGCATGATTTTTAAACAGAAATCGAAAGTAATTATGTTACCAACAACTTGGTTTGTGATGTGATGTATGGTTAGTTAAAAAACTACATATAGGTCTGGAACTCCAGAATCTTGGTGCCACTATGGACCACTACTTTGTCCATGTGAGAACCCCCCGTGGGTCAACCAACCTAAGTGTTGGCAGGAAGGCTACAAGTCTTCCATAGCACTCAGTTCACTCGGACCATTGTACTAAAGGAAAGCGATAGCAGAGGAGAGAAGGGATTAGGGATCCTCACTCTGCCGAACTTCCTAGCTTCTTTAAGGAACCTGAGACGGTAGGAAAGAGTTTCGTTCGTATTCATTACATTGCGCCCCCAGCTTCTCTCCTCTGCCTTCGTTTTCGAGATAGGATGCCAAATGTAGTCATAAGTGATTCGCATGTTTGCCAAAAGTTGGCCACATGTATTGTGTTCTGTGATTGTTCCCATCATGAGACGCAGTTCTTTGCTTTCTAGTCGAAGAGGAAGAACCGCTCTCACACTACTCAATGTTTTCACAAAACACTTTGCGATTCTGCAGAATTCTTCTCCATTTCCCACGCGAGCAATGCTTGCATAGTTATTAATCGACTGCAGAACCTGTGAAACGCTGATACCGATTAATGGCTCTGGTTCCAGAGATTGGCCCCTTTATCGGCTATTACGTTTTCCAAGAACACCAACGTGTCCCGAAACCCATATACGTTTAATGTGTTCTGTGACACTTTTTAGCTTTCCCTTACATTCGCTTTGAGTAGTTTGAATGGTTCTCTAGGACCTTTAGTGCCGCTTGGCTCCCACTACAGAACCCCATGCGTTTTTTCCGAAACTTCCCCGCAAAGGTTTTGCAGGTCACATTCAGGATAGCATTGACATTCGTTGGAAGACTGTATCTATTTATAATTTGTAAAATTGTAGTTTTCGCAGTACACATCGATTTCTAATTACATGTACATTTGATGGTGAAATTGAACATCTAACATCTGCAGTACTTTTATCAGATGAAAAGTTTGCTTGGGAGTTCTACGAATGGAAAACAGGGAACATGTGGCAGACGAGGCAAGAAACTATTCATTACATTCATAAACAAAACTAAACATTCAAGCAAACAAAGTTTGCTTCCCAAAGAAAAGAATCAAAAAAGTTGAGAAAATAAACATTGCAAAACATTACAAAGCATTGAAAACTTTTAACTGCAACAGTACAGAGGGAGTATTTCAAATACAAAAAATATAAGGACATTTAAAATGCAAACTGGTAGCCCTGCAATAGTGAATGTCCAGCACTCACCACACATCCATCACCCAACGCCAACTTTAAAGCAAACACAGCGCACATCAACCACTGAATACTGTAGCTTAGCAACAACTAACAATTTTCCCATAATTAATTCCCGAATCCCGTTTAATGGGCTAATAATGCTAATATTGTAGCTTTTTCAACACGACCGCCTCAAGTAACAACAACTCTGGCCCGAGTCAGAGCCGGTGTAGTATGAAGCGACCAGAAAACGCTTTCGCTTCGCTCAACACCCAAAGCGGCACAAGTGCGACCTGAATCAACAGAATACACTCAGACGATGAGGAAAATTCAAATTTCGATAAATGGCTCATCGGAAAAAAAACAAGTTGTCGAAATTGCAAAATTTGCGGGCAGACAGCTGTGCGACATTGAAGGTTGGAGCCGAGCTGGCAATGGGGTTGGAAGCGGGGAAACAAATTGTCAACTGGATTTCTGTTCGGTGCTTGTGAAAGGGTGAGAGCATAGTGTCACAACGTGTTTTCCATTTTTCATTTTCCTTATGCTGTGCAATACACAACAACAACAACTGGCTCAAGGGCAAAAAGTCAAACACTCGAAGAGTGGCCGAGTAGTGGAGCGGGGTGGCGGGGGGCTGATAAGAGGCACCGATACTTTCATTGCGTGCTACGCGAATAGCCGCTGGGCAACCTAAGAGATAACAGATAAAAAGGTTATCACCATTGTGCGTATAGATTGAGGTTATGGCACATTTCGACTGCTGGCCTACGCCCCCAAGTCAGCCTATCTAGAAACGAGAAAGTTTGGCAAGTCTGTGATTTTGGCATTTAACAAATTGATACGTGAAATTTTCTCATTTAAGACTGACATACAGCAAAAGCTTTAAAGTCGAAAAAATGAAAAACCCTTTTGACTGTTTGAAAGACCAATTTTAACGAGTTTCTGTAAGTTTAACTTAACTTTTAGTTTAATAAATCAAAGATGGGGTCAAATTCGGAAAGAGTTCTTATTGTAAATGATTTGGAAGATTCTTAACAAGGATTATGGCCGCCTTAGTCAGTCTTCCGATAAATTTGGGGACTCTTAAACCAAACACATAGCAATGATTCACGGAAGGAAGAGAACTAGGGAAGAAGGAAGGAAGGAGGACTGTTTTTGAAACGAGGGGAGAGCACTGGAAATACTCCAAGGCAGAAACTCAACAACATTTCAACTTATAAAAACAAAGTAGTTGACAAGTTAGTTCAAAATGAAGCAGCAACATCATTTATTCTTTCAGAACTTTTCTTATAAAATCAAGGATGTGTTAAGATATGAATCAGAAAAGCATTCCGCTAGAATGCAATTTCAGCGCTCTGATACACCGGAATTTTTCTAGTACAGGATTTGTTTAGTCCAAAGTGAGAAGGGATTTTCCTAAGGATAAGTAAAAGAATTGATATGTGGACTGGACAATTAGGAGTCAGTGCTGACTTAGAGGACCACTGTACAATCTGGGTATAGCACCAATCAGAACGTGCAGCTTGTGAAATATCAGATCAAATTTTTTTGGCCCGAGAACGACGTCTAAGAAAGCCTAAGTTTGGTTCGAACGACAGCCTTCTTATGTAAGTTGACATAAGTATGTAAGCACAAAACAACGAGATGGCTTATTTTGATACCATATTTATACGGTTCAACTCATCCATCTACGGCACTGAGAACCTTGAGGAGATCAGTGTGTACCTTACCGTCTCCTGACGTTAAGAGTAGAAAGCTTTTAAAAAATAGTAAAGAATATAGAGTCTAGGGATACCAGTCCTTTTCTTGCCACGAACATGAAGTGTAGAACCCTTTTCTCCGTTTTTCACAAAGTTAATTTTGATCGACTGACAAGTGTTGACATAATTTGGTATATAATTAATATGACAGCCCTATTACAAGTCTATGGGTGAGCTTAAAGCAACCAACAGTTATATGCTGATTCCTAATCTTAAGATTGGATCTTTTTCACAGGCAATTTTACTCGCAGAGCTTTGCCATTTCCCGCTGAAAGAGCAGTCGGCAAAAGTTTCATTTCGATTAGCCAAACCAGAATTTTAACCCCAACACTCTGACGCAACTAAACACTGAGCCACAACGGCCAACGCGATACTGGCTGCAATTTTTATAGAACATCGATTTTAATTTTGTGGTTTTTGGTTTGAGTTTCGAACTGAAAAGTGATCCATAAAACGTTGTTTACGATTAATATTTGGTTAGTTAGTTAGTTTATTGAAGTTAAAGTGTACATATTTCCATACAAATATTGAGTAACATACGAATTGCAAACTGAAGATAGCGTTCGTCCAAGTCAAATAATACACGACATGCGCGACATGCGTTTGGGTTATTAGTAGCGCGGACCCCAGGACAGGATCTTGAAGGCAGCCGTGGCCAACTTACGCAGATCAATGCAGTTGCGCTTCAACACACTCAATGGGTACTGCAGCTCGTAGGAGTTCTGAAATGGAAAGCAGGCACAAATCAAAATCGGGGTCATTCTTTTCGAGTGTTGGCACTGTTCAATTGGCTGCACTTACCAAGGCTTTGAAAAACTGGCTGCGGAAGCGGGGGCTGCGCACGATTCTGTAGAAGGCGGCGAACTCCTTGCGGTTGACGAGCTTCTGCGCAATCAGATCGCTAAACTCCTGGCGCGGAATGGCTTTCATGATCTCCGTAATGATGGACTCGGCCGAGCGCGGCACAATGAGCTGCTGCATGCCATTGTCGTCAGCCTCATCGACGTCGCCGTAGACGGGCTGGGACAGAAGCAGGCAGTTCATTATGCTGGAAATGCTGGCAATGAACGTCGTATTGATGCCGGCGTTGGCGAACCGCTGCAGCGCCTGCTCGTAGACCGAGCTCTCGGCAATCTGCTGCGAGACCGATGCGAACTCGGGGGTCTTCATGAACTGCATGGCGCGCTGGAAGTGCTGGTCCGAGTAGTAGTGCTTCGACACGATGTAGACCAGCGTGTTGGCCGGTATTAGGTCGCGCAAGTCACGAAAATCGCGACACAGGCGCGCTGTTATCGCCACGTCTCCATCGCATATCGCGCCCGGGTCTTCGTCTGGCCGGACCGTGTGGCGTCGATGGGCAGCAGCGAAGTACACTGCTTGCAACAGAAGGCACAACGCCAAAGCGTTGCCGGTTTTGAACATTTTCGACTTTATTCTGCAGTTGCTCGCAATTCGGCTGTGACACTTGCTGACAGTTTGCTGAGATTTCTCCGCTGAATTGCAGCAAATCGTTGCAATCGTTTTTATACTCAACCACAGAGTCAGCGCGTCTGGAGCGCTGCGATGCAGCACTGTGCATTCATGCAGTGTGTATTTCTTATCTCCGATATCGACCCGTGCACTTGACATTTAGCAAGCAATTCGCTGGTTTTCATTTGAAGTGGTCGGCCCACTTCAATGGGCGACATTAATTTGTAATTACCTGCGCAAACACTCGTCGCGATTGTTGACAACTGTCGCCCCTTTTAATGTCGGCTTCGTTCAAAGTGCTGACAATACGATTTGCCGTTTGTCAATCATATAAGAAGAGCAAAAGATGAGAAAAACAAAAATTAAAAGCCCATGCTATCCTGTCTCAGGATGTGGGTGTGGTTCAGATCAGGTCTGGTCTTCCTAGTTCAGATGCTTTGTCTGGCTGTGGAACACTTGGCATAGGATTAAAGCAGCAACGTAGAGGGCAGCCGGTAGAACAGTGCGACGAGTGTCTTCGTAGGAGTGGGGGATGCGGAAGGCCCCAGCTACCAGGTTGTCAAAGGCTTTTGCTTGAACCCCTTTGAAGTCGACACAAATTTGAATCAAACTCAAATCAAGCTAAAATCAAACTTAAATCATAAATGAAACAAATTTGGATCGAAACTTGATCAGAATAAATTAAAAATAGTAAAATAAATTAAGCCGCCGTAGCTCAGCTGGCTAGTGCGTTGGGCCGGGAGTCAAAAGCGACGATCGAACCCAGGTTTAAGACTCCGCTACTGCTAACACAAACAAAAAGAAAAAACAACAATTTTTCTTTCGGCGGCTGTCCTCTCAGCAGGAAATGGCAAACCTCTGAGAGCAAAATTGCCTATGAAAAAACTCCCAACTCACGGTTGGTTGCGGGTAGCTAGGCCATAGTCTCGTAATCGGGCTGTCGTGCCAGTCAAGAAGAAGAAGAAGAAAATCAACATTTGAATGAACACAATTCGGTTGTTTACACATAATGACTCATCTTTCATTGTTTTGCATTGAATTCTGTTTCCATTGAAACTCGATAGAAAGCACTTCTGCTCGTCCACACATTCTATATCTACATAGTTGTGTAATATCATCATCGGTTAAGTAGCTAACAAACTCGAAAAATGTAAACAGTTTTCGAAAGCACATTGTGTGCTCCACTTCCTTAAACTACAAACAAAAACACATATATGGATTCAAAATCACATTTTTTGCATGTGTTTCCAATATGTTTACCAAATATTTTCTAGCGTGTACCGTTACCATTTTCTGCCGCTTCGTTTTGGTATGTTTGGGATTTTTCTCGAAAAAGACATTTGCAAAACTGCGCATCCAGTCGTAGAGATTTTGAGAATGGAGCAGTTAGAGACCATAAATAATTATGTAAGTTTCGAATGATGTTGAGGCACCGCCGCATACGCACGACAGTCTGAAGACGCAGCAAACAAATACGCCCGCAGCAAGATTCGGACAAGCAACTGAGGAAAGGACGAGAGGGCGAAGCAAAAACGTCGCGTTGACAATTCGCACAACAAACAATTCGCCTGGTTGTCGGCTGTAAATCGTAGCAATGTTGAGTCCTATTTTAGGTTTATTTATTTATTTTTGTGCATGTCTGCCTGGCTGTCTGTCTGTCCTTTGTCAGAATGCCCGCATGTGTATGTTTTCAGTTGTGCTCTGTATTTATTATTGTTGGGGTTTCATTGTTTTTATTTAAATGATTTTGTAATTTTTTGTATATTTTTCCATTTCGTTTCCTTTTTCTTTCCATGAACTTGTGGACACATTTCCTATAGATTCTTTGTTTATCTGCCCGCAACTTTGAATTATGGCGTGCAGCGTTTTTGCGCTACTGATGCGATAAAATATGAGCAATATGTGCGCAATGGCGGAATCCACTGGATGACTGGCAGTCAAAAGAGCCGACACATGGTTGGGATTGCATGGTTGGGTACATTGTCCGGTTGTTTGGCTGATTTATTTATGAGCGAGTTTTTATTTAAAGTTGATTTAGAACAGTTTAGTTTAGTTTGAATTCTATGCAATAAAAATGTTGTCGAAATTTTGAATACATGCAATATTTGGTTTTATTGTGGCACAAATGGCTTTGAAGTTGCGGCAGAGAAAAATCATTTAAAGATTTAAAAATCATTCAGAGAAGCGCTTTGAAGTTATGATCCTTGTGAGCCAACTAACAAAGGTTGTTTGTAGACCTAACTAGTTCTAAAAACAACCAGATATACCAAATCTTCGATGGATTTTATTACGATGTGCAGTAAAACATGTAAAGAGAACACAAATCTTGATAACTATATTCAAAGATGCATCAAGAGAATTTTCTCGGACAAGACGGACACGGCCGTTCGTCCTTCGTGTCCCTTTCCTTTTCGCCAGCATCTGGACTTAACAACACCTAAATGCGGATCATAGAAGACGATGTGGAAATATTGGGAATAAACCAGTGGATAACGATCAAGCAAAACACTCGAAAGCAATGGTAAATGGATATTAATGATGCACAGATTTCTGATTTATACAATTTCCACTCCAAGACCAAATGGTTTCCGCAAAATTCCGTTGAGCTATACACGAGAACCCAGCAGGTCATTCAAATTAATTAATTTATTTATTTATTTTTTTAATTGTTTATTTATTTATTTATTTATTTATTTTATTTATTTATTAATTTATTTATTTATATATTTATTTATTTATTTATTTATTTATTTATTAGTTACTTAGTTTATTTATGGATTTTTTTATTTATCTGTTTATGTATTTACTAGTTACTTAATTTATTAATTAACTAATTAATTTATTTATTTATTTCTTATTTAGTAGTTAATTAATTAATTACTTCATTTATTTATTTTTTTATTTAATTTTTTATTTATTTATTAGTTAATTAATTAATTTATTTATTTCTTTTTTAAATTATTATTTATTAATTTATTGGTTACTTAATTAAGTAATTAATTTATTACTTTATTGATTTATTTATTTAATTATTTATTTTTTTTCCTTTTTTTATTTATTGATTTTTTTTAGTAGCTGCATGTAGCACAACAAACTGCAAAAGGGTAACGAAATTTTCAAAGACAGTTCAAGGTTCCACTCGAGACTTTGAGCCAACACACATGATGATGTTCATAATTTTTGTGCGTTTGCTAATAACAGAAAAACGTTTCAAGTTCAACTTTTCTGTTAAAAACCAGTTAACTGCACCGGAATTTCGGCGAAGACCGCGCAGACAATGAAGTTTTGTTATAAGCACACAACTTTTGCACGCAATCAAAACAAGGCTTCTTTGAATTATGGCGCACTTAAAGCTCGCCCAACTGACGGCGCTTTTGGTTTAACAAAACCTGAAACTTTGCTGCTTTTGCTCATTCTACGAACAGACAAAAAGTAATAATGTATTTTGAACGTAATTAATTTTGATGTAAACGCTACTTCCGTTCATACGTACATACGCTGAGTTTTAATATTTTCGGGTGCAAATTTCTCTTTAGCGACTTACACCAAACGAAAAACATTAATCAAGCAGAAATGGCTTTATTTTTTCATTTAGAAAAACATTCGCGATCAATGGGACTTGACATGACAATACGACCATAAGAATGTAACTAAATAACTAAAAATTGCATGTTTCACGAAAGGATTAAATATTGATCAAGGTACAGTCGTATAGTCGCAGTGAGTCATCATAATTCTTTAATGTATTCAAAAACATTCTCGTAATCTTCTTTTCCAATGCAACAAGCACTTTTCCACGTGGGTATTTTGCCATATTTGCTTGCTGTCTGCTTGAGATTTTAAAAACTTTGCGGCCCGCCAGCCACAACCAGGAACAAACATTCCTCGGAACACATTCATCATTATTAAAAACATAGACTTTTTGTTTTACTTTCGAATTTTTCCGACGGATGAAAAGACTTGTTGAATGCGAGGAAAGCAAGATTTATGGGATTTGAACGCGCTCACGCAACGCACCGCACTGCGCGCCTTGGGCGGCGACGAAAGTGTGCAGTTTCGAAATGTTCCTGTTGCCGACGCGGCCAGCATGGCAACTTGCAATTAATAGAAGGCAACAGCAGCAATTATGAGTGGATTTAAGTAGACACTGGGCGAAAACTTTTCTTGGGATGCAATGAAAGGATTTTAAAGAACATTGTGTCAACGGACTATGTAAATCTTCATCGACCTACATTGAAAAAAATGTTTGTCAAAATTTCACAGATTACAAAACAAACACATTTTAACAAACACACTCATTTATAAACTGAAATGAAAACTATGGTCCCAGTCTTTCAAAATTGTCCTATTTGAAAAGTGTAGTTAACTAAAAGCAAACGACCGAACTGCAACACTTCGTTAGGTGTTCACTTGTGCGCGCACAACTGTCGAGCCACTCGATGCGACGCGGATTATTACAAACATACATACATACTCGTATATCTGCATTTACCGAAATTCGCGTCAAGTGCTCCGCAATTAATAACCCTGACAGCATTACCCATGTACCCATTTTGATAGCAAAAGCAACGCCAGTCCGTTGGTGTCGTAATTTTTAATGCTGCTCTGTTGTGCTGTTGTGCTCGCATTCGAGCTATAGCTGCACTCTTGTTGTTATTGTTGTGGTTACTATGGCTGGCTGGATTGTATGGTTGGTTCATGCATCTGTTGGCCATCAAAAATGCATGAAAGTGCTCGCTGCGCGCTCCCCACTTCACGTCGCCGGCAATGTGCATCGCATTCGTGTCGCATTTGTATTGCATTTAGCGAGTACGAAATAAATATGTCGGTGCTTAGGAATGTCAGCATGTTGACAAGGTCCTTGGGAAGTTTTTATGATTTCAAAAGTCGGAAATTGCAAAACATTCATATGAATGTTGCGGTAAAACAAAACAAAACCAAAGCAACTTATAGCTCAACTCCAATATTGAAATGGTTTCATGTTGGATATTTGTTTGCATTGTTCGTGTAACAAAAAAATGTCATATTACAATTCAGTTCAATACAGCTTCAATGCTTCTTAAGCTATCAAAAAAACGCCCATGCAGCCACCGGATTTCGGCTGGTTTGACGAACGAACGCAACTCGTTCTCAAACATTCCAGCATAGCCTCGAACCAACTCTGTGATAATTCTCGCAAAATTACCGTGCCCCCTAAAATTATGCAATGTTGCTGCTGCTGACAAATGCCCGTTCAGCATTGTGGTGTTGCCTAAGTAAGCTAAGGGACCCGCAGTTTAACACAGTGTCATTGTCACAATATTTTTTTCATATGCAGATGAGTTGGAGTGATCCCTCGATTCGCTCATCCGCTTTCTCAATTCCGTTCCGCATTCCCACTTGTTTACATTGTAACCTCTTCCAGTTGCTATCTTTACTCCTATCGCTTCTTAACCCTTCGCTGCATTAATTTGCATACGTGTATTTGCAAAGTTAACTTCTCGTAGGACTCTCATAGAGCTATTATTGTTAGCACTTTAAAGTTGTTTGTTCTTCAGTTGCGTCTTTTATGTTAAAACATTTTATTTGTAACGAAATTTCCAAAGTGCAAAAAATAATCGAACAAACAACATGTCTTTCGACATAATTTTCGTTATTGATGGCGATTAGTCAACACTAAATATAATCTTTTTCAACGATAGCGACATCAACAGGATACGACAAAGTTCCGTAAAACTTCTTTCTCAAATTCAGAAACTGAATTTATTTTACCATCAAAACTTAACAACAAAAATAATATGACAAAAAAAATTCTTTCTCTACAGAAAGTACAAAATCATCACAACGAAGGGGAATACTGAAATAAAACTAAAGTGAAACTAGGCGCTGCGACCGTTAAAAATGTTTCTCTTACTTATTTATTTATTTATTATTTATTTATTTATTTATTTTTTTTATTAAAACTATATTGAAACTATGCGCTGGACCATTTAAAATGTTTTATTTATTTAGATACTTATTTTTATTTATTTATTTATTTTATTTTTTTTCGATCTTTGAATACAATTCTTAGAGATTAATTAACAATGTAAAAACTTAAACCTAAACGAGAAACTGGGAGTTAAAAAAGGAAATGAAGATGCGTTTAGGGACAGATAGATCAAACATTAAAGAGGTCGACAACTAAAACTCATGGAATGGGAGGGTTACTACCGGTCGCAGTCCCTCCTATGTATAGGTTGGTGTTTGCACGTATTTTATTCTGTATTTAATGAAATTATGGGAAGCTGTCATGCAATAAAAACGAATTTCTGCTCATTATAATAATTTTTTGCCACTTTCCTTCCACTGCCAGCAACCATGAATAAATCAATGACCGTACAATAGTTCCATTGTTCACGACTACAAATTTTTATACATAAACACACACATACACAATTGCGATAATATTATTACAGTTGTTCATGGTCGATCGATGGGCCCCTTGCAAGAATAAATGAAAAATATCAAAATTATACAAAAAATATGTCATTCCAATTGTATTTGTATGCTGGTCGCTGAAGTTTTCAGGGGCAATGAATTTTTATGCGTCCTTTTTACTCAAATACACATAATAAATTATCCTTTGTCACAAATGGGGATTTGTTTACGTTTGAATTGTTGCTTTAGGTGAATAAGGGCTATAAGGCTCGGCTGCTATAAAGTTTACTATATACTTAAGTAGTTGATGTTTGCTTTTGATTATATGAAAATTTTCATAATCAAATAACTAATGATGATGACAATTGCATACATAAAAAGAAAGAGACAACCAGTGGAGAACTAAGTATTCAAAACAAATTTAAAGAAAGCGCCTGAACTTTGTTTTAGAATAATCAATTATTGAACAAATTAGCAGCTAAAAAGAGTAGTTTGGATCAGAGAATCCTTTGACAGGAAATCATTTTAGGATACGATGATATCTCCTTGAACGATTGCAAGTTCCTAAAAATGTAACGAAAGCCTGTATGGACAGAAAGACCTGAGGCTGTTTTTTCGTATATTTTTAAATCAGATCATCATTTAGGAGTCGAGCCCACACTGTTTCCATACATTTGACTGAATAAATAATATATTTTAATGTTAAATCAACGTCTCAGCCTGATTTAGCTTGAATGCCCTATACATATACATAGATGTATATACGAATACATGCAGCCACTCCGCCGTGCATGGGGATGTGTGTCCTTTTTTCAGCACGTTTTCATCTTATCCTGTGAACGTCGTCATTATTATCAATAACATTGTCATCGTTATCATAATAGTAGACATGATTATTGGCGCTTGCTTGATTTTCATACCCAAATACATATGTATGAGTACGTGTACATAAGTGTATGTGGAATTGTGCGGATTCATCATCAAGCAATCTCGTCGCACAAGTTCTTATTTAGCTGTCCATATCTAAAATGCCACCCTGCATTAACCATTTGGAATTTATTGGCGATACCGTTTCACTGTTGATTTCAAAACTGCTTAATGATCCATTCGCGGGTGCTGTGTACTTGTATGCAAAGAAATTATTCTTGGGAAATTGTTCTCGGTTTACATGTGCGTACCACTACAAGTGCAAAAAGTATTTATGTACATAAAAAATGTATTATTGTTCACTTTTCATATGGATGGATTGAGAGAAAGTTTTTGGTATCCAGCGTGGTGCTACTAATGTTATATATTTGTTTTCTTGCTTTCTTTTAGGTGCGCAACTAAGTTCTCGCTGTTTTTTTTAATGGAAATTTAACTTTATAAATCTATAAATGAACAGTAGCGCACACAGGATTTGATCTTTGGTCGTCTTTTGAGCCTATCGACGAAAAAAGCCATTCTGTGATGTGTTCATATGTGCGGAACTGCTGACCAACCAGACAATGTGCCATCGAACAGAAGAAGTCATTATTAATTAGTAATTTTTTTTTTTGGTAATTTGCGTTCGAACGTCGTTACAGACTGTCCGTTCAAGGCATTGACTAGGCTAAGATTATCACCTTAAAAGGGCGCCGAGGGAAGCCAATTGAAGGCAGTACACCAGCAGCAGTCTAAAAATATTCAATTTTTAAGCTTAAGCAACAAATAAATTTGGATACATGTATATAATTTGTATACATACCTAAGTATAAATAAATTTTTATTTTTATATGACAGTTTTGTATACTTTTTACAAGGACTTTTAAACTGGCACATGTACAGAATTTGCTGCTTCAATTCCTGAGAAGACAAAATGCTAAAAAATAAAAAAATATAAATGTTCATCTGTCTGACATTTCACTTTCGCTTACGCGTCACTTTCATTGTTTATAGCTGCCATTTGGTTGCTTGAGGACATTCCCCAATTGCGTGAGTGCGGCAGTTTACACACACACGGATAGTAGAATTAGTAAATGTATTCTTCATGGGGAGACGCAGAGTGTCCGGCATTGCCGACAATGTCCTTGTCGACGTCTTTGCAGACGCGCAGCCTGAGGACAATTCATCTTTATTCGGAGTTTCAATTCAAATAAATAGTTTTACACGCCCACTTCTCCCATGAGATGCTCTTGCTACGTTACCACAACTGTGTTTGTCTTTTGTTTTGTTAAGGGGTAACACCACATTAGCGGTCGGAAAAATTCAAACTTGGACAAATTATTTTGCAACTACGGAAAAAGTATGAGTATTTCTTTTTAAAGGGAATAATGACTATTATTTGTAATCAAAATAGCGGCAAAAGCGTCACGCTCCCAAACGGATCGACGAATTTTTCGTAAAGAAAAAGAAATAAAACCAAAAACAAAAACATTTTATAATCTATATTCTATTGCCTATGGTATTTAGTACGCGGTGTTGTTGTTTCTAAACTGATTTTATTTATTTAGTAACAAAAGCATCAGCATTTAAGAAGTGCTTCTTTTGCATTCCACAAATTGATAACAAAGTACCACAGTTTACTTAACTTCGAAATTTAGTAAATGATGGAAATGTTGCACAAAAACAAAAATCCATTTAATCAAAAAACGGCTACGACCCACCACTATTCGAATCAATTGATGTTCGAGTAATCTGTTCACTAGACATGATTTAGTGCAAGATTTTTCGATTTTGATGCTCCGCAACGTCTAATTTTGTGCGGTTTGGTGAAAAAGTGTTTGAGCCAAAAAATTGTGGGGCTAGAGTTGGGCTAAGTGGAGTCGCATCGAGGTCAAAGTTCACAAAAAAGTTGGAAAATTCTACAAGTTGCTCTACACCTGGTCAGAAGTTGCTCTTAGAGGGTTAATATATATGACTGACTCCACTAGTTTTCTTTACTGAACATTTCTTTCAAACATTCGTATACCCCATCTCCAACCCCTAATGAGGCTCCCATACAAACTGGTCGTTTTTACACAATAGGCTCCTAATGCTCCCAGGTTGCCCCCAGACGTGTCAAATGTATGACCGACATCCATTTATTTTCTCTTCCAAATGTTTCTTCCAAACATACCTACCCGCTATCTCCAAGTCTTAAGGGAGCTGCCATACAAACCTGGCAATTTTCTATGCCATTTCTATGCCAATTTTCTATGCCTATGGCTCCCCACTTGCAAATGTAGTAGTTAAGTAAGCGAGAAAACATCGTATCTTGGAAACTACTGAACCGATTTAAATGATTTATTAAGCGTTCGCCAACATTATTGAGTACAAAAAATACAAAAATAATAAAGGTTCAAAAGTTCACCACCAGAGGGCGTCTCCCATATGATCGGAGTTGTGAGGTTGTCAACTTGTCAATTCAACTGATATGTTTTTTAACTTAAGGATATTTTTTTATAACTCCAACTTATTAAATAAGCCAAAACACAAAAAATCATTTTTCCTAAACTCCTAGATTGGTGTAACCCCTTAATCCATTTTACTGTTTATGGGGTATATGCGTACTAACCCAGACAGTTAAACATTTACAAATACATATTTAATACTTAGCAATGTGCGAATGTGACGTACAATGAGAATATTCACCCACAAGATTCTAGTTTTATATTTATTATTGCACTTTAATCGCTGACAACTCGCTGGCGAACTAACACGCACTTGAAGACAACCGAACGAGCATCGTAAGCCATATTCATTAGAACTCATACGGACACATGCAGATGAGTGTAAACGTACATACATCCATACATATATAGTAAGATATAATCGTGATTTCTTATTGGGGATGAAAATATCGATTCGATCAATTTCTGTAGTTAAGGATTTAGAAACTCCATCTGAAAGCATCTATTCAATTTGAAGCGCTTAATTTTAAACCTTGCAAAGTTTAGATCTGAAAGAATTTAAGCAATTTTAACCAATTGTTAAATATATTTTCCCACCACGTACCACGTGTTCACGTGTTTTCAATGTAGGGGGAACAAATTGATTACCTATAAAAAAATTTCAGTCGTCGTTCAGAGATGACGTCAAATGATAATACCCATTTATTAATATGCAAATTCACTCACACAACACAAACGTCTGCGAACGAACGAACTCAATCTTAGTATCCTCGACATGTGCTGACCTCGCTATTTTGCCAGTTCAATTGAATTTACCAATTCAGTGAGCTATAGGAAATGATAACTGAGAAGGCTCAGCAACAGACAAACAAAAAATATTCAAATAAAAAAAGATATTTGCTAAGCAGCACAAATAAATGTTAATAGTGTTCAGTAAGGTTATTGAATATTTGTTTTGAATTTTGCCCCGTAACCGTAAACCAGTCAACATTAGGCTAAATCCCATAATTTTTACAATGGAATATCTATTTCTTATAGACACATCCACGTACATATGTAAATATATCTGCAAAAGTGAAATGTGTACCCGAACAGTCGGGTTGTGTGTGTTGTTTTCCTTGTTTGTCAGAGAAACCCAATTAAAGTCGATAACGAATGCAATCCTTCACTAGAAACAACAAAAAGCTAACCGTACATGCACACAACAGACACTGCTCAGCATCAAGGCGAGAACAGATAAATAGACTTAATTAGCTGAGGAAATGAAAGGACTGCCAGCTGGCTTTCGGAATTCGCAAGCACAATGCAAACTCCAACACAAACACACACAAAAAGCGAATACCAGCACAGCAAAACAGCAAAAGCAAAACGCACGCACGCAACCATGAGATGTGCTTATATTCGTATAAGATTTTTTGTATATGCATTGTATCATTTATGTGTATGTGTATGTGTATGTATGTATTGCACACATACAGACGTTAAAAATTTGCTACTTGTTAATAACAAAAACACTGTACTACTTTGGCAACTGGCCATGGCATAATTATGTGCAAACCTCAAATATAACAACAACAGCAAAGCAATTAATTCCGTCGAAAGAATCGCGCATAGCGAGAGTCAGTAAAAATCAACTCACTTGGGCCCAACCTGCTACCAGGACTGCCACACACACACATACACAGGCTGCGGCTCTCAGTTGGGTTCGATGTTTATTTTCGTCCTCTGGGCGCCCACGTGTGTGCGCGTGTGTGTTAGTGCGGTTAACACAGCGCACAAACAAATTTTTTTACGAGCGCTTAGAAAAATTCATTCAATTTGGCAATTAACCTTTTTCTATTCCGCTTTTGCATTTCCACATTCACATTCTTTCAACTCATTTGAGTCTCAATATGTGTTTCAATACATTTAACTTTGTTAGTTGTTGGCCAAAACATTTGTTCCTATTTCTACGAAATCAGCAGCTATGTAAGAAGACATAAGAAGATGTAAGAAAGAAGATCTACTGTCAAAAACAAAGAGCACAAAACCAAGTTAGCGAGTTTGTATTAGTTTGAGTTCACCCAAAAGTTTCTCTTTGAATTGAATGAATTGGCTTTGTGCTGTAGAAAGGGAAAATGACTTTAAATCCTGCAAAGTATAGTTGTTGTTTAAAGCTTGGGTAATTGAAGGAAGTTGCACAGCGATTCGTCCGTTCAACATCATCAGGCAGTCATTACAGCTTGGGGTAAGCTTTAACTTTGTTCACATTCCAGGCAACATGGTTCCTAGCAGCAGTCGTTCAATTCCTGATATGTGGTTTCTACAACTGGCTCAAACCATGTAAGCCTTGGTCTACGTTTATCTTTGGATATTAGAGGGAATTAGAGAAGATGTGATTTCCTGAAGGCTGTCGTTTCCAAGACGCTCCACATGACCCAACCATTGCAGTCTTAGAGCCCTAAGGAAAGAAATGGGCTTATGTGAATGTGAAAGTTGTAGATATCCCTAAACAAGTAGTTGTTTTTTAACAAATTCACAATGCACATTTTGTTAAAAAGCCAATTTGGCAACCCTGCTTGAAAACAAGAACGCCACCAATTTTATTGCCAGTTCTTAGCTGAAGTTTTAATAAATTTAATATCCAATTTCTTTCCGATATCTTCATTCCAAGTTATCATTCGTATCAACCAACTGAGAGACGGATATGTCCAACTCACCTCGCGCGGTAATGCAGATCAAACAATTTATATGCACCTAAAATGTTTTATGTTCATTTTTCTTCCACACTCTTTCTTACACACCCATTCCTTTTCCCCTTCTTTCCTTTACAAACCTATCCACGTTAAAATATCCTGTCGACAGAATAAAAAAATCCCCAAAAACTTGATGAAAATATGCACAACGCAGACGACTGAAAGTGCTTTTGCTAATTTTGAGTGCGCCGGCAAATGTCAGACGGCAGCAATTCGCGCCGTTGAAGAACTCCCCCTTGTCCCCGTTGGTAAATGAATGAAATAATGCGCGCTGCGATCTGGCACTTTGCAGCGTCGCGTCCAACGTGTACTTACAGCGACTGCAGCCACAATGCTGAAAGCGAGCAAAACGATGAATGAAACCATTCACTGGTGCCACCTCCAGTTCACCTGCGCACTACAGAGAACAGAGGAATAATTTGCAGGCGACGGCTAACAAAGCCTGCGACAAATTTAATCAAGTTGGCCACTTTAAGGCGCGCTGCGCTGCAGTGTGGCAAATGTAATGCCTGAAATTAGTGCACAACACTGGCTGAACGCCGACGCGGGCGCATAGCGCAGTTGAAAGCCAATCAAGGCGACCGCTGTGTGTCAGGCCAAGACAGCGCCCGAGTGCCGAGCGCTGCGACTTTTGAGACGTTGACAGCGCATAGCGGCTTTTGCGGCAGCCACCAGCCGCCACTCGCCTACAGCGACTGCCCTGTTTACACTGCTTTAAGACTCAATTAAAATGGAATTTAGTTTCTCTCTTATTTGATGGCCGCCATACGCAATCCAGCGGCAGTCGCTACCGCGCTGTCACTTTTTGTGCTCCTTTATTTTCCAGCAATTCGTCGTTAGTTATTTGTGTGGTCTTTGGTTTTTATGCAGCAGCTAGTTGACATTCGTGTCACAGGCTAATACCCCGATGAGGTATGAATTTCTAAGCGCCCAAGGACGCTTTGGCTAACTGCAGTCGCCATATTGGTATTGCAGTACGCAGTGTTGTGCTTCAATTCTGTTTTGTTTTTCGTTCTTATTTTAATAATGAATGTTTAGCGTAAACCCATTGTGTGTTTAATACACAATTGTGACAAACTTGTAAGCTTTGCTAGTAATATTAAGAACGTCGTCGCCTTTAATAAGTTTTTGCATGAACTCTCACCTGACAACATAACTTCATTGATAATAAACACAAGAAATCTCGAAATCTTTGTAATTTAACCCTTTCGACCCTAATTTTACCCCGGGTCTCGATATGACTTTTTGGTATTTAAATCCTGAAACACTTTCCTAAAAAGAATGCACAGAGCTAGTTTACTTTTGACCAATTTGAGCATAAAACGGGTTAAATAATTTTTTAGCAATAATTTGTAATCACAAAAAAATGATTTAATATTTATGGAATGATACGAAATTATCACTTTTTGATTTTATTTAACCATTATTAAAGAAACAGGGTTTTGATCAAACGCACCCAATCCGTAGACTTCAATTAGAACACAAACTTTATCTGATATTGCTGCAAATTATTGGAAATTATTTTGGGGATAACAGTACAATTTGTGGAATTTGCTTTAAATTAATTTCTAAAAATATTAATTTGCTGATTCCTACTAAAATAAAACCCATAAATCAATCATGGGTTTTGCTATAAGATGACAACTAGATGAAGTTATTCTCAGGCAACTTTGGGGTCGAAAGGGTTAAACAATTAATTAATAGCAGAGAGCAGTGCCATATCATTGGATATATGTTTGATCGACTGCTGCGACATAAAACACTTGTCTTTGACTTTGGTAATGTCGCACTTGAGATATTATTAAAAGATTTTTTTCTATCTGTTTGAACGCCATCTGCAGAAAATTTGTGCATGATAGCTTTGTAAACAAGTCAATGTTTTTTTGTATTCTGCAAATTTCGCAATTCGTCCAATGCCGTTGCACCTTTGCACATCTCATCTGGTGCGCAAATATTTGACCAAATATTCATGCATGACATGTGACTTTTTTCTATTCCCATGACTAGTTAACACTTTGCAGAAAGCATTTCGAGACGATTGAGGCAATAAAGAAGAATTCGCAAAAGGGCTTAATGCGATACCATTTCAGAATAAGAAAAGTGTTTTCAAGATCGCAGGAAGCGTAGGAATGTGTGTATTGCTTGCAATGGAGATTACTGTAAAAGAAAACAATTACTAAACTGCTATCATTTTATTGAAGAATTCCGAGTATTTTTTATCAGATCTATCCAGTCAACAATTGAGTTTAACTGCCACCTGCGGGTATGGGTCCAATACATATTTAGAGCTTCGTTACACGTAATTGTACGATACAATTTGTACGAACTTTGATTGTAAAGAAATTAGTAATAAATTCGACATTTTTTCCGAAATGTTCTGAAATGTCGAAATCTTGTAAAATATCAATTCTGTAGGCAAATCTCAATTTCAGTTTACAGAAGGGACAAGTATCTTTTTTATGTAAGTAAGATGAACAAACGCACACAGTTACTGAGTATACAAGAAATTTATTCAAATTTGCATTATGTGCATCAAGTTTCATTAAAAAACTACTGACTACGAAACTGAAACATTTTACAATTGCGCACTGGCACCAGAGTACACAGCGTGTTCCATGGCGTATGAGTAATCTTTGGCTGCAACTCAGATTGCATGGTTGAAGTGTAATAAAAATATTACTTGTTTTACAGTTGAAAGCTTGCATTATAGAAATAAATGAGTGTGGTAATTTTGCTTAGCCGCAATTTAATTAATTAAATAATTTTGTGCCACTTTGTGCATAAATAAATAAACAAATGAGCTGTTGGAAGGTATGGTAAATGAGCTGTTGTGGCTGAATTCAGTCAGACAACACTTTAATGCAATATTCGAATATTTACTAACAAAACTAGAGCAACGAAGCTCTTCTTCCGCTCCTTCCCAATGTCGTTCCTTGTGTTTGTATTTTTGTGTAACAATGTGGTAAATATTATCGCACCTGCTGTGACCAGGCAGCATGCAAAAATCGAGCATTTCTTCTGATTCCATATGCAATATGCATGCACAACGCAACTGGATTTGCTTGAGCCAAATGTATTGCAGTCGACGTTATTTTCTTTTCATCAAATATAACAAAGCCATACATCTGCAACTCTATGCATGTTTGTCGGAATGTAAATTCACCATTTTGTATTTCTATAGATGGAACCATGATTTTGTGATTTTCATAAAATCAGCACGAAAAATTTTAACTTCATTATTCTATGCAGATACTCGTATGAACAACCAATGTTTTTGGCTATTTCTGACATATTGTTTGCTCACACCAAGCAGTGGTGGCAAAAAAATAGATAATGTTTTGCCTACCATTTCAGGCATTTACTGCGAAAGTGAGTGCGAGAAGGAAAACAGCTACAAATTGCATTATAAATTTGCAAGTAATTGAATTTAGTTAAGAAAGTCTACGAAATTTTGCACAGTTTTCAATGGAAAACCAAATGAAATTTGTTCTAACAATTTGTAGTCAACAATACATACATATATACCTTTACATATATCAATACCATAACACATTTATTGTACTCCATTTCTCGTATCTATTTCGAAAATACGAAAATATTTTCCCTTCTTGTCAGAAATATAGATTAACGATGATAACATTACACATGTTACCCATCCCTTTCTGTACAAATAGCATTAATTGTTTGCAATTTGCAGATATAAATGGTCAAATTCTTATGAAGTTTTGTACATAAGAACGTTAGTGCCTGATAAGGAGTCATGTAGCTGAGCGGTGCCTGATATGCTAAAATAATGTATTTGCCAAAGTGCGAATAATTTATTCACAATTCGACAAAACGAACACCGTTAATCTGAGCTTAGCTAAACTGGCACAACCTCAGCTGTAGGTCATTGTCAGCCATTCCGTCTGCTCAAGTCAGTACTTCATTTACGCTTAGTTCTCTTCCCTCTTTAATGTGTATAGTAAGTACTCCGAAAAATTGTGTTAGTTCTTGACGTATGAAAGAGTTGGGAAGCAAAGAGAGAGAGAAGCAGACAACTTGAGAATCAGTTGCGCTCCGAGCATGGTATATTTTTAGGAGCATGGTAACTTTGCTGAAACAAGCGCAGAGACGACTCGTGGCGATACTGGGATGTTCGAGAATGAGCTGCGCTACAAACGAACTGGTATAAAAAACCAGCCGGGTACGGTGTAGAGCGAAGAGTTTGGTTTTCTCAAGCAAATGTACCACACGGAGTAGAGAATCTCTACTGGTTTGAACTGCGAATTTAAGAATTTAACTAAATTGAAGAATTTAAGTGTGTTTTATTTTTGAGCACAATCCAGAGAAACGAATAGGCCTGCATGAGGTAGCAAAACTTATTTTCGTAACAATATCAAATTAGTTGACAAATTACAACATATCAACAAGTTCAATCGCAATTCGAATATTTTAAAATTAACGCAATGTATTACATACATACATGTATGTATATCGCAAAAGTTTGGCATTACCTGCAATTAAATGTGCTTTAAATGTTTGCAGTTTCGCATGCAAATTGCCGCCGCAATGAAATAAAAATCCCGAAACCAAAAAAAAAACATTGAGCAGCAAACACGACAAAACAGTGACAAGTCATGTCAACCGTTCAACGCTGCGCATGTTGGCGCAGCAATTAGAATGTCTACGTGAATTTGTTTGTTTGGTTTTTTAAGTTGTTAACCAAATTGTACAATTTCACGAACATGTGCAACCAGAAGAGAAAAAACATTGAAAAACATTGTTAAACGTTGCATGAACGAAACAGTTTGGACACGTTAAAAGTTACGAGCCGGCTGACAAAAATGCATAACTACTGAAAAAACAGTGTTCAGTGCTAATGAAATGTGGCATGTTGCAACAGAATGGACAGTTTTTACATTTATCATTGATCATTGATGAAACAGACAGATAGATGGACAAGCGGTGATTAAAGCAATGGCCACAAATTTATCGCCACAGAGATGAGCTGCGATATATTGTTTTAAAAAAGTTGACTTCATGCTTCAATATTTTTTCATTAAGTATCGAATAAACTCTTTAGGAACAGTTAAGTACTCCTGTACCGTTTTTCATACTTCCAAAATAAATCCACAAACTTAAAGGCATTTCGGCCTTTTGGCACTACTCTTTAAAGCCAAAATGTTGCTTGTTAACAACGAGTGGAATGAGTTTCAAAACCTTGCTTAATAGATTCCATCATCGGTACCATTTTAACGAAGCTGCATAATTTAATAACTTAAATTACTACTTTCTACTATCTTAAATATTAATGTGAATATCGTTTCTTATCGCTAAACTTTGCGATACACTCAGGCTGTCAAGTCATTTGCATTGCCCCGTGAAATCCTCATCAAATGTAAAGATATCAGACAAATATCGCAAAGTTGCTCGACGGCAGCGGCCACATGCCAACTGACACCTCGTTGTCGCAACTTACACTAACCTGTCAATTTCGGCGTCACTCAAGCGATTATTTTATTCGCCGATGACTGCACAGATATGTATGAAGCATCGCTCAATCAGCCGCTACGCAGCAGAAGCGACAGGGCCACCTCAACTGTGCAAATATCGAACATATCAGAGCCGAACCGGTGAAGAGTTTATTTTATGTCGAATATCCAAATACTCAATTGACCAAATGTTACCTTGATTGCATTTCTGCGCCATTAACTTGGCTAACACGATTAGCAAACCGCCACACAGACACCGGATTCATGAAGTCGCTGCCGAGAAATTGAAACAATGAACATCGATCGAGGACGACACTGACGGGGAACTATGTTTGAGCGGTGAATGGGGAACTGTGACTTGTGAATGGTGAATGGTGAACGACAACGCCATCATTTTGGTTGGGAACGCCAAAGTCAGGCCAAAGTCGAAGCGCTGCTTCCAGTTGAATGCGTAATTAAATACGCAATAGAAAGTGCGATATGCGGAAAGGCGGGGTGCGGGTGGGTAGGAATGCGTTTTCGTACCACAACAAAAACAGAAGAATTCCAGAAATTCTTGTGAACCAGCAAAATTCTTTGAGAGCGAAATACAAACACAACAACGCAGGGATACGCGATGGCTGGGCGGAGAGTGGAGCGGGGTGAATTGCAAAGGCAGCACAACGTGAAGTCGGTTCGGGTGCGGCCGGGTGGCTAATCGAAGGATACGGCGTCTGAGTGTAATGGCGCTCGTCTGCAGTGTGGCCTGTCGATATTTTCGGCCTCACTCGCATTCCATTAATGGTAAATCAATACTTCGCAGCAGCGATAAATGCGAAATATTATTTTGCCATAAAAAACCAGCTGACCATAAATTATGTGATTTTGCTAATCGCACTTGTGGCAAAGTGTTGCTGACATACCACTTTAACAGCAACAAATGCAACAAATGTGCCTTGCGAAACACACACAGTGAGCGTCAAAAGAATGTCTACGCGTTTGTTTCTGGTGTTTGCTGTTTCACTCAAAGATGAAGCGAATGTCATTTTGCAAATGCAGATTTTCAATAAAGTTGCGGAAGTCGAACCTAACCTAATTTTATCTAAATACTTACTTATAAGCTATAAAAACGATTATAATACGAAACCAAAAACTAAGTAGACACACAATAAATTGACGCTCACTGTGCATAAATAACTATGTCTGTGTCAGCTATTTGACTGTTAAGAAAGACATTTCTATTTAACGGGGTGGAGGTCCTTCATCAAGTGCTGTTGTCGCAGTTTTGGCGTGTGCAGCTTACACTCACTAAAACAGCCTCTTCACATCCCTATTGTCATCTTGCGACCTTGGGACCACTTTGATACTACTTCAGGGTGAATTGCTTCTTTGTGCTTATTGACACCCGGCGTTGGCTCTAGCAAAGAAATATGTTCGCCATGTAAGGAGAATAACCATTCCTGTTGGAATCAGAATAAGGATTCAATTAGAAGTCGAAATTACCATCTCCTAAAAGCTGAAAATTGTTAAAGCTATTGCTGTCGCATAGATATTTTATGTACTTAAAGAAAAATATTGTTACTAACTCGTGGTAAGAGATAACACGATACATTTTAAGCAAAACACTTGCAGAGAATTTTACACACAAAAAATTTTCAATTTCTAAACTGGCTTTTACCACATTTTAACATTTATAAAATTATACTCAAAGCGAATTAAAAAAAAATTAAAAAATTTAGAATTTTATTTTTAAAATAATTTCTAAATCGACCTAAGATGAATTTCTGGTATTTTGGGAGACGGTCCTTCGTAAGGTTCGTGGGTTTGGTTCGACACCCAAGTATCGTCCGGAGTAGAGTTGCGTTTACAACCCAGTGCCCGACACATAACTAATGGAACTAGCCTACACCTATCTTTTTTGTTCCTTTTTAAAAACTTCGTTCGTTTCACTTAACATTAACCGTGTTAAAGGGTTAAATTTCACTAACCCTTTGTGAACCAATTAACCCTTTGTGAGCATTTGTGCGGTCTGCCATAGAATTATGTTCGACACTTTTTCTACAAAATAATTAAATAGATATTTTAAAAATCATAATAAGGACTGAATTGAAGAATAGTTATTATTTTTCAAAAATTATTGGAAAGGAATTTCGTACATTAATAATCTTTTGTGGAAATAAGAGCGGAACTTGTGGTTGAAGAACTTTTTTCGGGTTTATAATTGGTCCCTCAAGCTTCATTTTAAACATCTTTCCGATTTGCTCACAGTATTTTTTCTTGTTTTTTCGACTGCATCACCCACCTCAACATAAGCCGAACATGTTTAGTAGAAAAAAGAGATACCTAAGTACTAGAAAATTTCGTAAAACATTAGTTGTGATAAGCAAAAATCCTTCTCAAAACAACATCACAATATAAAGTGTCCATAATTTCCTTACGCTTATTATGTCATTTACTTATTTCAAACTTGGCGCTTGTTATGTGCATTTGCAAAGAATGAACTAAAAAACCCAGTACGATTAGGCATTAATTTATGAAACGGATTCAGTGCATGTGATATGAACGTGAGTATATTTATTTACTCGCAGAGATTTATAAAGTCGACTTATCCTCCTTGGTGACATTTATAAATGACATTTAAAGGGCCGCGGCTCGACGTATGTTCAAACTCAAGTTACATGCACATGAATAATATTCAGTGCCGGAATTTATTAGTCACGGCACATAAAATATATAAACACATACACACATGTACTCATAGGTATATATGTATGTATGTTCATGTGTACTGCATGTCGATGTAAAAAAGGCCAAAAGTCGCAGTTTTCCAGGGTTTCCATTTACACTGCTGCAACAACATAATCAAAGCTTGAAGTAAATATGCGGACATGACCGCTTCGCAAACTTTCGCAAACATTCGCACAAACATAGCTACGAATACGTATGATATGTTTGTAGCAAATTAGTGATTTGATTTTGGAATAATTATGGTTCTTATGAAAAATTAGCTTTCAGAATTCAAACATCATAAAATAAAAGTAAGACGTTATTAAACAAATTGTATAAATAAAAGTCGATCACTGTTCAAGAAGATATAAAAAAATTTTAATATAGTGGAGCTTTCATGTGCAGCTGAAAATTGAAATCTCAGACGTTTCCATATAAAAAATTTTTGTTATACATATCAATGAAACTTCGAACAAAAAAATAAAGTAAACCATATTTGAGTGATTAACACAACTTAAAAATAACAACAGAAAAAGAAAGAATAAAAATAAATACTTCTTCATTTGATAGATTTCGAACTTCTCCGGCAATGTGAAAGAACATACCGACTATTGGGTTTACTTCTCCATATTTATAAGAAAACTATTTCGAGCTGGAAAAATATAAAGCTAAAAATTCTCAATACTTAAAACACAAATTTAAAAAAATTCTATTTAACGAAGGCATTTTCTTGTCCCGAGCGGACTCGCTATAAACAACTGTAACCGTATTAATTTAGTTCAGAAATAAAATTCCAATAATCTGACTTTATGAAAAACTCTATAATTGGAACAATCTCTGATTTTAAGGAGCATATAAATTTTCCATACTATGTATAAAAATATTTGTTTAATTTCATGAAAGCAGTAAAACAAGCGTTTATGTAAATAATTTGATACAAATGTGGAAACAAAAGCGCTCTAAGCCTTTCTGTCCCAAAATCTGTAGTGAACTCACACATGCACACCTGGAATATTTGGCAAATAAACTAAGGATGTGTCACCCGCATTGACGGGTTAGCGGATAGTGCGTTCTTTCGAATTTCAATTCAGCCCACACGAAATGAAAAAACCTTTCTCTCAGCGACTGCTCTGACAGCTGACAGTGGCAAACATCTGATAGTGAAGCAATTTGATTGCCAATAAAAATATCCACACGCGCTGTTAGAAATCGGCATATAACTTCAATATCGGAGAATCTTTAATAAAATAATTTAAAACATTCATATAATCTGACAAGCTCAATTAGGTTTTTTAGAGGAACAACCATATATGGATACATACTTATATTTATAAAAAATCAAACAACAAGCAAGCAATTATATATCTACTTTTCATAAAGGGATTTTTTTATGATTTGTAATCAGAAGTAAATTAAAAAAAAATGTATGAAATCTGACAACAAACTGAAACCCAATGGAATGACATAAAGTAAAACAAAACAATGTTGACATAAAACGGGCTCAGCATTTATACTGAATACATGTGTTTATATGTAAATGAGTTTCTACGTCTTTCGGTGTGCATCCCTTAATAAGCCTTTTAAGGTGACATTTACACCTATGAGACCGCAATTTTATTCGAATTAACTTGTCACTGTGTCAATGTCAATGTGCGTGTGTGTGTGTCAATATTGAATGGCATTAATACGTGACCGTGCATTCTAGAAATTTTCAATGAATTTCTAAGCAGACTCACACCTCCGAAAGAGATTCAGACACGCAAACGACCACACAACCACACTTCTCAATGTTCAATGCCGCCGGCAGCAAAAAACTACAAATCTGCACCAGGATCACCGACACTATTATCGCCGCGTAGGTATGTATGTACATAAAGCCAATGTAGCACAACGCCAAGTTTTCGCTCATCGTCGCATTGACATCGGCAAATCAACGGAAATCTGCAGTTCGAATACAACAAAAGGACCCTAATAGGATTTTCGCCTTTTCATTCAACAATGCGATTAAGATAAAGCAAGCAACTAAATTACTTACTTGATACTGCTGCTATTGTTGTTGTTGGTGGTTCTGCTCTAAGAATTTTGCGCTTAGTAGAGATGTGACAAAAATTCGTACTCGCATTTAAAATCCGCTTTTATATTAAACGATGCGATTCTTTGTTCATAATTGAGAACTATAGTTTTTTCAAACCATAGCTTATGCTTTTCCATCGATTTTCGACAGAGTGACTATTAAATAATGACTTTGGATTAAAGTAATCTAACCATCATAAAAAGGCAAAAATATAAGGTTTCTTGTCCGAGGTTTATTTAACAAATATTGAAGTCGCTGTTTAACTTACAGGAGAACAAATTTTCAGTAAAGTGTAAAATCTAAAATAAAAAATCCAAAAATTGTTTACTCTATTTATATGCGTACCACCAACTGTGGAACTACATACAGTTTTTAACCCTTTCGACCCCAAAGTTGCCTGAGAGCAACTTCACCTGTTTATCATCTTATAGCAAATGCTACCAATGATTTAAGGGTTTAATTTAAGTAAGCACCAATAAATTAATAATTTTAGAAGTTAACTCAAATCAAATTACAAAAATTTTACTGTACCCCAAAATAATTGCCAATAATTTGCAGCGATATCAGGGAAAGTTTGTGTTCTAATTGAAGTCTACGGATTGGGCGCGTTTGATATAAACCCGGTAATGCTTAAATAAAAACAAAAATGATAATTTTGTATTTTTTAATTAATATTACGTAATTTTTCTGTAATTAAAAAAATTTGCACAAAATTTATTTAAACCGTTTTTAGCTAAAATTGTTGAAAAGTAAACTAGCTCTAGAACTCCTACAAAGAGGTGTGGTGACTTCAAATGTCGTGTGCACACTTCTTATGCAAATGTTTCATGATTTAAATACCAAAAAGTAATATCAAGACATAGGGGAAAATTCGGGATCGAAAGGGTGAATTAAATTTTCCAAAATGGTGCACTGTTATCGATTATATGTTTTAGATATTAAAATACTGAAGAATGGAAAAACTTCTGAACAGAATAAAATTATCTTAAATTGAAAAATCTTTGTACAGTCCGTGTCATATTTCAATAATAGATATCCTTTCGAAAACTTGTCTGAAATCCATACGATAGACAGAAATTTGTCTCTGAAAGCGAGTTCTTAACCCTTATATGTGTAATAGGTTACCCGGGTACCCATATCATTTTTATATCGAATCATAAAATATATTTATATTACTTTAAAACAAAGCAAAAACGGCAAAATTCCATACATTGCAAACAAAAAATAAATTAGAAATTTTCATACAATTTGAACTGGGTTACCGGGTTACCTCATCAGACGGGTAACTGTTTTTTTTTCAGCACTTTCTAGGGTTAAGCAACTAATATTAAACAATTATGTTTTATTGAAAGAGATTTTGTTAATTAAAGAAATATTCAAATTATTTATCAAAGCCCAATATGGGACTTTAAATAATTTTTAATGCATATGTACATTTGCTAAAAGTTGCCAAAAATTAGTTTAAGCATTTGTATTTACTTTTTAACCAAATCCGCGCTTTAACCACATCCGCATCCGCATCCACTTGTTAAAGATTTTCTTATCATTCCTCCCATCCCTAATATTTAGTACGATGACTGTTTTTGTTGTTGTTGGCGCTGTAAATACTATTCTGCTGTCGTTGCAATACATATATTTGGCCGATTAAACTGAAATCACGCTGGTGGTTCGCTTCAGCTTTAGCGACGGACACGTTGACGTCAACGCCGGCATCAACAACATCGACGCTCCAAGCTATCGATCTGCCATCCGCCATCATAAGGTACCAATTGTTGTTTCTTTATTCCCGCGACATGCTTTGTTTTTAAGCTATATTTTGTTGTGGTTTTACTTTGGTTTTCTATTCGCAGCGAAACGTTGCAGTGCTGTAATAAAATTGTTAGCATAAACTGCTGCCAAGTCATGTTTAAATGCGCTTTATTATAATCTTGATGTTGATTTAATTGGCCTGCTCCCCTTCGCCCCCGCCCCCGCCAGCACCCCAAAGACGTTTGTTGATGTTCATTCGCGCTCGCATCGCTTGTGACGTATTCTTACAAGTAAAGCGCAGCATTCTACAATTTTCTATCGCTCCACAGAAACCCGCACCCCTTTTACAGCTACTTGTACAGCAACAACAACAGGTCGTACTTAATTTGACTTCGCCTAGACAGCACTTTACTTTTGGTCCATCGTAAGTGCGCAGCGCCAGCCGAGTCAAGTGTCGAAAGTCACATCAAATTCGAATTACACAGAATATTAATGTTAATGTAAGGACTTGAGATTTTTATTACCTACCGCTGATATAAACGCGCGTGTTGCTCTCCTGCTGCGGTTGCATTTGGCAGTCTGTGCAAAGCTGCTGGCTGGTATTTAAGTGCTGCTTCGAGGGGACATTGCGAAGAGTCGGTTGTCTGCTAACAGCGCAACAAATTTTTTTCTTTCAGCCAAGCGAAACAATTTCAATAAGTGTGCGGATGCTGCACATTTGCTAATAAATCAACGACAATGACTAAATAAACGCATGTTGTGTCAGTGCATGACACATGCGGGGACACACAAACGCACCCAGTGCCCAAATTACGCACACATCATTTACCAGTGGTTGAAATATGGGTTCAGCGTGATTTATTGCATTCTGGCGAACGTTAAATAATTAACTAAGATGACCGATTGTTTGTTTCGACAGCGGTGTATGAAAATCTATTGGAGCTGTGGGCGACAGACCTTGCTTGGACACACAGGTAGGAACCGCTATGGATCGTGGATGTGTATGTGAGTTTGCAGATGCGGATGTGAATACAAAAATTTTCAACAAGAGAAAGAGTTTCAGAGGGGAGATCGTATAACTCAGTATTACAAATAATATGGGTTGCTGACGGTTTAGATTTTTTTTGCAAAATTCGCTTGAAATTTGCAGAAATTGCCTGGTCCGCAATACCATCACAAACCCACTTCAAATAGTCGTTAACAAAACTCAGGTCGAAAGTGATCAAGAATGGCCAGTTGGATCATTTGGATACCGATACGCCAAGATGCCATATTGTAGCAAACAAGCAAGCGAGGAAGGTGCAGCTGAAATGAATGAATGAGATCCTTAAATGAAATACTCAAATCAGTAAAAATCTTAAAGGACCGAGAAAAACCTGGAAAAGACAAACTGTAACTGTCTGTAAACTGGCACTGCCAATGACGCATGGGAGAGCACAGAGCAATTCCACTGGGTTAAGGTTAGGTTTGACTGTTGATAAATGAAGAACAAAGGTTTAGCATATTTTGTTGAAAATTGTTTTGTACAATTTCCACATTTATTGTGGTTTCAAATGAACAGCAAAATTTAACACCCCCAATCCAATCAAAATGAGTAAACTTGCAGCCGTCGCGATGTCTCTTTAGCAGCATCAATAAAAAAATAGTACTGTTTCGGTGGTTGTCATCTGAGCAGGCAATGTCAAATCACTTCATTTATTTATCATAATTGGCCTTTCATTCATCAAAGTTAAAGCCTGCATTTCATTTGTGTAAATGTGTATGTGTATATTTATATTAAAAAACGCGTTCCTGACATTATTTTGCAAGTTTCTATTTCTAGTAGATGGCGTAATTATCATTTAATGTATGTTGTATGTACGTTAGGTATATTTGTAATGAACATTACAGTGTTTGTACATGAGTTCTGATAGATGATGTTGGTTTATAAAAGTCCTTTTTGATAAAGCTAAACAAAGCGTCTTACATTTCTCAATGATAGCAAATTGAAAACTAAATACTACGTGAATAAATTACATCTAGTTGTTATTCACTGTTTCTCAAAAAGCACAAGAATTGTCGGCTTTTAAATGCATCTTTTGTTTTTACTTCTTCAGTACAATGCCACTAGACAAGGCTTTGGAATTTCGATTTTCCGTGTTTGACAAAATCCAATGCATTTTCCAGTTGCTACAGGTGCGTGCATTTTTATTAACATTCACATTTGAGATTGCTTAACATCAAGCATATTGCTTTTATTTGATACTGTCAACGTTCGTTCTACTTAGAAAAACAATAAATTCGTAATACATTACGAATGTGTTAATCACATTTGTCCATAGTTAGTGTGGCAGCCTTTGACATTTTCAACATGCCCATAAAATCGAGTCCAACTAACTACCAGCACCAGCTGACACGTTCTACTTCGCCCAGCGCTATGTTCTCAATGCTCCACGATGGCATTTCCAACCGACCCACGCCGTTCACCTTACGCTCGTCGTCGCCGTCAACGGATATGCCAATATGCACTGAGGGCAGACGGAACGCCACGTCGCCATTATTGGCCATAGCCGCGCAAGTATGGCTGAAGGCCGTGTTGTTGTTCGTATAGGCCGATATGGAATCACAGGAGTCGAATTGACGTAGCGAACGGCTCTTGCCCTCATTGGCCAGCCGCACCAGACCCAGAGCAGCTGAGAGGAACACTTGCTCGATTCCCTGATCGGTTTCGGCGGATGCCTCGAAGTAACTAGCGCCGATGGTCGAAGCAAAGA
The DNA here is from genome assembly GCA_963971225.1 of Melieria omissa. Classification (NCBI taxonomy): domain Eukaryota; kingdom Metazoa; phylum Arthropoda; class Insecta; order Diptera; family Ulidiidae; genus Melieria; species Melieria omissa. The sequence goes on from OZ020269.1 coordinate 33,462,875, forward strand.
GTTGTGCCTCCTCGCGTGTGACAGCACGTTGCACGGTCTGGTCCAACTTATTGCCGACCAGTATAAGTATCATTGGGTCTTGAACGTTACGGTGCAGTTCTTGGATCCAGGATTTGATCTCGGTAAAAGTTTTATGCTGCGTCAAATCGAACACTAAAATTGCAGCGTTTGCATTGCGGTAATACATGGGCGCGACAGCTTTAAAGCGCTCCTGACCGGCCGTGTCCCAAATCTGCAAGCAATTGACGACATATTAATACATGAAATCAAGTACGTATACATAGACATAGATCTACGTATAAATTTGTATTAATATATATATACAAGATATACCCTACGCACGCTTTTGATGGCTTATTAAAAACGCAATCTTTTAGTTTTCTTTGTATGTTTACAACTTTTACCCCCAATGACAACGTTGTAAACCGTCTGACTTAAGATACAAATATTTGTAAAGCACATTGTTATCAATGTCAACTGACGAATTTTTCCCCTCACCAGATGAATTTTAGCGAAAAATTCCCCTTAAGTTACAGCACTTAAGGGAAATCACCCAAAACAAAAAATAGCACTGCAAGAAAGATAAAATAGAATTACTCATCGTACTTGCATACAATGAGCTTCTTTGTTGCAATTTGCAGAACGACAATCCCCCACAAAAAGTAAGCAACACTTGTATCACTAAAAATGTGAGTGCGACGATTTATGTAGGTAAGTGAGCGACAGCATGAATGGGCGACGATGCGATAATTCCCGCCAAAGGCGTAGCGCTCAACATTGAACAACGCAAAGTCACTCATGCGGCAAACACCACGAACGGCAGCTGGCAGGCAGCACGACGCTTTCTTATCAAAAGAAGGTAAACAAATAAATGGGCGGGAGCAGTGCGCGATAATCGTTGCATCGGGAGTCTGCACGATTAGTTGCAGTCTGTTGTCTGCTTTACTGACTCGCTTTCATGGTTTTGATTTCTACACTGAGTCCAGTGTTGCAGTACTGCTAAACATTTTGATTGAGTGCTGGACTCTGCCTGAGCGAACGACATACACTCTCGCTGAACCTTTGGCTCTGCTGTCTACCACTGTAGCGCTGCTCGGCCGAATTGAGGACAACTACTTCCATGCCAATGACCGCAATAATGTCCACTTGTCGTTGCTATGTGCTTAAGTGCTTAAATGGGCGTGCGAACGTAATTGACTATCTAGCGGCTTTGTTGTACTCACTTGTAGCTTGATTTTCACATCATCCAATATTACTTTGCATGTGAACAATGAAGCCGCAATGCTCTCCCCAATATCCTTGTGTGTTGTATTTTTTATATATTTGGTTACCAGGCGCGTTTTTCCAACCCCTGAAATTAAAAAAGAATATATTTATGATTTGTTAATAGCATAATCAATCGTAGGGCGAATATTTTGGTATTATTTAAAAAGAAAAGTTCGAGAATACATAAATATGTTGAAATTGTATTCATTGAAAGAATATGAGATATAGATATAGAAAGAATATGAGAAAAATTTGAATTGCGAATTAACAAACAGATTAGATAAGATTTGTTTAAATTTGGTTGACCTTCTACAAGACTTATAAGAAGATGGAATTCACATAACGTAAATAATGATGGGAAGCTAACAACAGAATTTGCAGGCAATTGTTTAGGGTAGTTTACAAAAAAAAAAGTACTTTTGTTTGGTATGACTGGTATTGCAATCATCAGAATTATCAGCTTTGTGTTGCATTTTATAGCAATGAGAAATTGGAGCAAACAAAGTTGCAGCATTAGTGTTCACAGAAACGACTGTTGGTGTGGAAAAGGAACGCTTTTAGACTCATCTGAGATTATGGCAATTCGCTTAATCACAAGATTACATGACTCTGCTGATAGCTTTGAAATTTCATTTCAAATTTCTGACGCAAGTAAAATGAAGTAAACATTTCAATCTTGGCAGCAAGATGTTAATTTTTTTTTAGCTTAATCATCCTCCATCACTGCATTCTAATAACTCAAATCATTCGACGGTTAATGAGCGTGCCGGCCGGCTTATGCAAATGTTTAAGCATAGCAAAATCCAAATCAGCAGAATGTAATTCGAATCCAAAGAACGTCGCATTTGGGTCACTCGTATTCACGTACTCGAGTTATCGCAACAGCCGCTGCATACAGACGAACATGACTAATTCATCGGAACAAAACTTTGAACTGATGATTTATAGGGCTACCCCACAACCCTCTCGTCGCCAACATAAGTATTTCGAAGCGCAGCTAAGTGAGTAATATAACATGCACGGTACGCAGACAGACATACGTACAAACCATCCGTCGCAGCAGTGTGCACAAAAATGTAAACAATGGTTTTGCAAAACAATAACAATAACATTCGCAGAAGAGTAAATACCAGCATAGGTTGATAAAAGCAACGGCTCAACCGAGCCAAACTACGCGTTCGATGCGGAATACTTTTTATCGGCTGTTCTTCCGTAAATAGAATGGAATGCAAAGCAAAGAAAATTGTCGCAAGTAAGGAAAAGACTGGCACCAGCAGACTCGGTCTGTCTGTCTGCACATAGTGCAGCATTGTGCCATGGCGACAGTGAATTTTCACTGTACGATTCGGCCGCGGGCTTCACCTGCGTCTCAAGGTCACCCCGCAACAGTTTACCTGCCTATGGCAATTTGCGCCACTCGAGTTGTGCAAATTTGTGCTGGGGCATTCATTTTGCGCGTCATTTTCGCATTTATTTACCTTTTGAGCCCAAAACCACCACCTTGCCCTCGATTCCGCGCATTGTGTGCCAACTCTTCTGCGCGCGGTACTGTCCCGCCGCACTGCTCGTGAACGCCTTTCCTAGATATGTGATTTTCAGGAATTGCTGCTTGTTGGTTATTCTCGCAGCTTCTAATGTGCAGTCATCGAGGCCCTACTGCGACTTAGCAACCGATTTTCGTTACTGGGCCACTGTCCTTGAAATACGACCGCAGTTTCAGCAACACGTTAGCTAAATTTCACTTGATTTATTAAAGTAACGTAAATTTTTCAGTTTGCGCACTCTGCAATTGCAATAGTGAAACTATTTTCCTCCTTTCAAGCGCAGCGAATCTTTCAATTTTAAAATTTACGTCGCTTTCGCACAAAACGATAAAAACGAATGCATTTGCTGATCCAATTTTTTTTTGCTTCTTTGCTGTGGAATAATTACCACGAAACAGCTGTACTGATATTGCAGTGCAGGGTTGCATGTGCAAGGAAATTATAAGCTGAAAACTAGTACATATTTTTAACTATGAGAACAGCACATTAGTAGTAGTTTGTTGCGGTAAACATAATGACTAGGGTCCGGCCGATTAATCGGCATCGGCATCGGCTAGTATCGGCCAATAAAATTGGTATCGGCATCGGCTAGTATTGGCATCGGCCAAAAAAATTAGTATCGGTATCGGCCGTTTTTGGTCGATGATGCATCGGCCTATTTTTCTGCTTTCATTTTTTTGTTTTCATTTTTTGTACCAACGAGTTCTTTTACCCCTTTTCATTAATGTATTTTTAAATACTGTGTAATAAAATGTTTCCTTGAAATATTTTTTTTTAAACTAGGTATTCTTAAAAACACAGATTTTCTCGAAATGTCTATGCATATGGGCAGAAGAAGGGGCATTTAATTTTTCAATCTTATCCTTCTTTTTTAATTGGAAGCATTTTTAACAGGCCTTTTATTTCTTCCAAATTTGTTTTCTGACTTCTTCCCACTGCATCTGTACAACGGGTCCCAATTTGAGAGTACAAATTTTAATATAAAAATCGTAATTTTGAGTTGAATAAAAAACTGAATTTGTATGTAATATTTACGTCACTATTTTTGTTTGTCTTTCACAGCCAAACCTAAATTGGAGCGTCAGCGGTAAGCAACTGTCAAAATTGCTTCATGCCCATACAAATTGTATGGGGCAAAACGCAATTGAAACGCTCTGACGCTGTTCAACGCTATTCGAATTTTCAATTTTGACAAGGCGTTACCGGTTGAAGTTGGCTGCGTATAACAAAAAAGCCTGTAATTTATATTTGATTTGATTTAAATTTTGAGGAATTTATTCAAATAAGAGCTAAGTTTTTCAAAATAATAATAAATTGTTGTTTTTTGGCAACTAAGCGATATTTTTTTGTAATTTGTTTTCATTTCATGATTTTGACAATCCCAACGCAACGCTTCAATTTCGGTATGCCGCACTGAGCGAGAGCGTTGCGTCAGAAAACGCAACGCTCAACGCTCTAATTTAGGTTTGACTGTCAGTGGACAAATGTGATATATTATTTATTTAATACATGTTAATGTATTAGAATTCTGAATTCTCTTTTTAGTTTATTTAGTTTTTAATTATTTCCTTTCTGGTTGTTTTGTTATTTTCTGATGAATATTACAAACAATATGTAATAGTTCCTTTTGTTATTTTATAAAATGGACTGTGTTTTTTATTGAATTCATTCGTGGTATTTTTTTCTATGTAATCGGTATCGGCATCGGCCGATTATCACCTTTCAGCCGATTAATCGGCATCGGCCAAACTCGCCCTTCCTGCCGATTAATCGACATCGGCATCGGCCAAAAAATTCGGTATCGGTCGGACTCGGCTTAAATGCAGAATACCACACCCTCTTAAAAAAAATATTTTTTCCTTTTATCGGAACGAGGAGTATTTTCTTAGTCTAACAAACTTAAAATTTTGCTGCGGAAACATTCACAGAGGGCGTGGTCCGCCCCCAAAGTTTCAGTTATATATCCGAATTTCTCAATAAATAACCAACCGATCCTAACAATATAGGTGTCATATGAAAGGTATTTTTTCCCCCTTTCGATTGATGTATAACAATAGATATGTTATATCTACCAACAATGAGTTATAAGCGAAAATTTGTTTTTTTTACATAAATTAAAAAAAAGTGATTTTTTTCTCGAAAAAATACGTTATTAAGCTATTATAAGTTTGTTACCATATTAAAGCCTGTGAAATTCCCTTTACAGTGAAATATAAAACATTCAAAAACTATGTTATTTCGCTTTTATATTTTAATTTAAGTTGAGGTAAAAGCACCTGTTTACCGTATCGATATGGCGCTTATGAAGGTTTTGCTTAAGAGCGATATTCTGCAATGAAAGGATTTGAACAAAAAATACTGTGCACATCTTACTGTTGCCTCATGTGGTGGTAACTCCCATGAGGGTTATTTTTTTAGCGCCCGGCCGAAGGCCGGCCACCTGGGGAAAACTTAATGCCAAGAAAACTATGGCTTGGAACTATGGATTTGAACAAAAAAATACTGTGCACACCTAACTGCTGCCTGATGTGGTGGTGACTCCCACGAGGGTTATTTTTTAGCGCCCGGCCGAAGGCCGGCCAGCTGGGAAAATCTTATTGCCAAGAAAAGACCAAGAGTCAAGTTACAAAAAAGTAAAAAAAATACTTAAAAACATAAAACTGTGCATTATTATATTTCACTGTTAAGGGAATTTCACAGGCTTTAATATGGTAACAAACTTATAATAGCTTAATAACGTATTTTTTCGAGAAAAAAATCACTTTTTTTTTTAATTTATGTAAAAAAACAAATTTTCGCTTATAACTCATTGTTGGTAGATATAACATATCTAATGTTATACATCAATCGAAAGGGGAAAAAAATACCTTTCATATGACACCTATATTGTTAGGATCGGTTGGTTATTTATTGAGAAATTCGGATATATAACTGAAACTTTGGGGGCGGACCACGCCCTCTGTAATTGTTTCCGCAGCAAAATTTTAAGTTTGTTAGACTATAAAAATGCCCCTCTTTCCGGCCAAGAAAAAATTATTTTTTTTAAGAGAGTGTGGTATTCTGCACTTGTTCCTCGGACTCTAATAATGACACCATGATCTGCGTTCGATTTATGTAATGAACAAGTATTATCTATAAAAATATTTGTGATGTTAGGTACTGAACTAAAGGAACAACACTGCTACCAGAAAATAGTAAATTGTACGGAACAACACTGTCGTGAATAATTCGATTTGTTAAAGTTGGGGCTGGCAGTACCCGAATTCTGCAAATGCGAATTTCAACACTAACAACAACAATACCGAAACAATATCAGCTGTGCTCGACTTTATTCTTCTCCCGTTTTCCCTCTGACGTTTTTTAAAGCATATTGATAAAATTCGACGTTTTCCTCTTGTCTGGAAGCTAATTTCAGCTCCACAAAAAAAGTGAAACGAATTAAAACTGCAGTGGATAAAACGCAAACGAAACATTATCGACGAGAAGTTAATTTATTTTATAAACAAATTAAATTGTGCAATTATTCGAAGCAAACAAAGCACACAATAACAAACCCTCCGTCATTGACTCACACTTGCTGCTAGTCGACGTTCGCCACCTCCCCGTACACCACCCACCAGCGACTCCACCACAATGTCTGAAGTGAATTTCGAGTGCATTCGCTCGATAGAACCTAATGCAACACCCGCTTCCACCGCGCCCACCTCCGCCAGTGCATCAACCACTACCTCCACTCCAACGACAGTAGCAACAGCAGAAGCTGTGACGTCGCAGCAGTCATTAGAAAATTCCAAAGATGCTTATCTCGAGGCGGCGCGCATTTTGCTCGTACTGCTAGAGAATGTTCTGAGCAATCCAGCGAATCCAAAGTATCGCACCATACGGCTAGAGAACAAAACAATAAAGGAAAAGCTGCTCTCATTAGAGGGCATCGGACAGTTGCTCAGCGCAATCGGCTTTCGACGCAGCGTGGCCGACTATTCTCTGCCGCAGGAGGTACCGCTGCAGCGAGTCCAGCAGTATCGAGACGTGCTGCGTGAACGTCGCGAAGCCTGGCTCAAGGGCACACCACCACCGAGTGGCAAGTCGCTACTGTGCTTTCTACCGTTTTATGTAATTCGCAAATTTCCCTCTTTTGCAGCTAACACGACTAATCATCGTGCAGCGACCGCAAACAGCAGCAAAATGGCCCCTCCCACCCCCAAGGAGTCCACCACTGTACATGTCATTACGCCGTCGGTTCCTTATCACCGGCGCATCGCTTTTCCACCTATTTTGGTATGTTTGTTCGACATTTAAGTTTGCTGCATTTGTTATTGTTTTCCAACTGCACTAGTTTTCGCTTCCTACTTGTGTTAGTGACCTTGATCGGCCAGTGAGCGTGTCGGTGCCCTTGAAACCATAGCACTTTCGCTTCAGTATGTGAAACGTGTAGGGTTTTGGTGTGAAATACCAAAATTCAAATGTGAAATGTGCAAATATCCCAAATCTAAATCTATACAAGTACGTCAGATTTTTAATATTAAATTGTTTTTTATCACTACAGAGCATTCCTAACGCGTTTCTGCAAACACTCGAACGTCAGTCCGATGAAGTAATGCAGTACGAAGATAAGCAACTGCTTGCTGCCGGACGCGCTCTCATTCCTGTCGACGACATAACGCAGAAGGCCAGCGAAAGACTCATAGCTATACAGGAGCAGATCGCGACAAGCGATTACACCGATAAGGAGCCCTGCATACGGGACCTCATATTGGTGGAGCTGGTAAATTGGTTCAACACGGAATTCTTCGAGTGGGTCAACAACATGCCGTGTAAGGTGTGTGGCAGTGAGGAGAGCAAGCTGCGTCGCACACAGACCGAGGGCGATGTACGTGTCGAGGTGGGCATTTGCTGCGGACAGGAAACGAAATTCTATCGCTACAATGACATTGCGCAGCTGCTGGTCTCGCGCAAGGGACGCTGCGGCGAGTACGCTAATTGCTTCACATTCCTGTGTCGTTGCTTGGACTACGAAGCGCGATTAGTTCAACCCCGATTCGACCATGTGTGGACTGAGGTAACGTCCGCGAAACTGAACTATTTAGGATTCAATTTAAATGTTGCTTCATTCAGGTATTCTCAGAGAGTCAAATGCGCTGGCTGCATGTAGATCCCTCTGACAATGTGGTCGACTCGCCGCTGATGTATCAGCACGGCTGGAAGCGCCAAATTGATTACATCATTGCCTATTCATGCGATGACATCCAGGACGTAACGTGGCGCTATACCAATGGCCACAAGCAAATTCTGCAAGCGCGCAAATTATGCACCGAAGATGAGCTCGTCTCCGCCATTATTGCCATACGAAACAAGCGACAGCAGAACTTGAGTGCAGACCGCGTTAAAGTGCTCAGCCAAAGAGCGATGCTAGAATTATGCGAAATGACTGTAGAACGGTAAGTATTCTTCAGAAAATGGTCCATATTAATTTACTTAAATAACGGTTTCGTTGCTTAAGAAATCCCACTGAAGCCGAATTGAAAGGACGCAGCTCGGGCAGCTTGGCTTGGCGGCAATCTCGCGGTGAACACAACTTTAATAATGTAAGCAACATTGTTATAGAAACAATTATGTATGCGCACGACAGATTTTCATAGCAGAGCTTTTTGCATACCAATACGCGACTTTGTAATTTGATTTTCTCGGCAAGCATTCAGAAAACTTTTACGTAGCTTTACTTTGGCCACACACATAAGAAATTCCAAAGTCTATTAAACTTTTCAACATTTTAGATCTTCATCTTCACTCCCAACGAGAAGGAAGTTGAGCGTAAACAATTCAACGTACGCTATTCCTGCGCCCGCGATGTGTATGAGCGCTATCTCAAAGGTAGTATTCGAACGTTACAATTTACACAAATTAAGTCCGCTTTCCTGCCCTAGTTGGTTCGAGTGACATCGATATTTTGGAGACCTACAAAACATGGCAAAGTGCCCAATTCTCGTCAGTTAATCTACATCGTAAAGTCGAACGCGACTGGAAAATGGTTTATCTCGCCCGAGAAGGTAAGAACTTGCACCGCTTCGTTACTGCTTCAAACTTTAATTTTCAATTTCGCCGAACTAACAGAGGGCACTGAAAATGCCGAGATTGTGTGGAAATTCGATTTTAGCAGCGCCAACTTAAAAGTGAAAACCCATGCTTTACGCTTCGAGCGCAAATCCTTCGGCGAGGGACAAATTACTCTTAGTGTAGCAGCAGCAGATGGAAATACAAATATAAACGGTGCATCCGGTTTTCAGATTAGAGCAAAGCTATCGGGTGGTAAGGGAGACGTCGCATGGCAGCATGCGCAGTTATTTAGACAAAGCCTAAATTCAAACGACTGTCCCTTCGAGTTGGAAATTACATTGGCGTAAAAGTATTCTAATTTAAATAGAGCATTCGACTAAAAGCATTAATTTATGTTTTATTCCTTAAGTGAAAATGTATATTATGTATCCTAAATATTTGCAAAGTTAAATTCCTGGCATAAATTTCGCAAACAAAACGCATTGTGCAAAGCATATTCGATTGTAAATCAGTTTAATATATAAAAATATATACACACATATATATTTTATACAACGCAAAATCATATTCTTTCACTTGAATAAAAGTTAAACACTTTAGTTCTTAAATATCTTAAATTAGTAATTCAATAGGTAAGAACATAATCGCTAGTGCTAACAGCGAAAATTATTGCTCACTATTAACCAATTCAAACCACTGGCGCATAGCTTCACTTAAGACTAATGGCAGCTGATTTAAGTCTCGCACGATCACATAGTACGGGAAGGGAAAATCATCTAGGTAAGACTTGATATTGATGCGCTTGTCCGGCAGCATCTCCATGGTCTGTATGTCGAGTATGGAGTCCTGCAAGTGGCAACAATAAATAAATTGAATTGAATTGAATCACATGTCAGCTTTTGCCCGCTCACCTTGTTCTCGGGATTATCAATTATTATATACACCAAGAATATCCGTTGCAAGCGCGCCAATTTGATTGCATTCCTCACCTGCAAATTGTATGAAAACTAGAATGACACGCCCACGCTGAAAATCTACAATACTTGATCTACCTTCGCTTTTCCTTCACTGAAAATGTTGCGGCCATCGCTCAACACAAGCAATAGGTTCTCGAAGATTCCATTGTCAGAGCCCTGCGAGCCTTCTTCGGCATTAGCGGTGCGAATAAAATCCAGTACCTCAGCTATCTTAGTTTTATCTTGCGCGAAATTCAGCGAGTTTACCAATTTCGGTCCATCGAACTGCTCCGTGTGGTTTAATACGATCTGTGGCGATTCGCCAAACGATACGATGCTCAGTCTGCCGCTTTCGAGCAATGTCAGTGCTTGCGAAACTAGCGAGATCGCCTCTAAAGTCAATGTCTTCGAATTGTTATGATGCATTGATTTGGAGTCATCAATTGCTATGGTAATTTTGTAGTCACGCTGTGCGGGCTTTGTGCGCCGCAGCCAGATTTTGTCCTTGCGAAATTGTGAAGCAATATATGGAATAATTTTTTTCATATTAATGCGTCGGCCGGTACGATAATCGCCCTTGAGACGAGTGCACTTCGTCGGCTCCAGAATGAGCCGCAATTGCTCGCAGAGTTCACGGGCGTTCTGCACCATGCGATTCGATATTGTTTGCCATGTTTCGTGATCTTCGCGCTGCGGCACAACCTGCATTGTGAAACGAACCAATTTCAATAATTTAGATTGTACTCGATGTTTGTTTGGCTTACGGCTTTATTGCTGGCTAATTGCTGTTGATACGCTTTTCGCATTTCCAGCACTTCGGCTGTGCTCAGTTCGTGGGCCTGTGTGGAATTGTCCAGTAATATTTCTTTTCTGTAATGACGTTTCAAAGGGATTAACATAAGCTTGTTTGTTCTACAAAAACACACACACACATTTGCTACTCACATGCAATGCGCGGTAGTGTCGTTGCTGCGGGGCACAGTCATGGTGGGTACAATCTCGCCTTCGATTTCCATCTCTTCTTGCGCCTCAGCACGTTCCTTAGCCTTTTCAGACTTTGATGGTTTGTCGGACTTCTGGTCAAACTTTTCAGCGACCATTTCTTCTAGATTTTCATCGTTATTCTGCTCGTCCACAGGCTCATTTTCAGCTTCGAGCTCAGTAATGTCGTCCGTATTATCGGCCGCTGGTTCATCTTGTGGCTGCTCATCCTCTTGGTGCTGAATATTTTTCGACTGCTCTTCAGTCGCATTATCCAATGTAGTCTTATCACTGTTTTTAGGCTCTTTTACATGCTGATACTCTTCGGCATCATTTCCTTTCTCCTCGGATTCATCGGGCTCATTGCTGTCGGCATTTTGTTCTTTCAGTTTGTCAATAGTTTTTAACTGCTTTATCTTATTTTTTTCCGCTTCTCCTGCATTTTATAAATTCATTATACCTTGTTATGACAAATCGAATGCAATCCTACTCACCCAATGTTCGCTCTTCATTGGTCCTTCCTTGCTTTCGTTTTTCCTCAGTCTTTCGTTCATTTTTGCGATCCTCTTGTGACACGATCTCCTGCGTTTCTGCAATTCCTTGATGACCATCCTCGTTGGTCTGCCAAAGCAATAATAAAAAAAAACACTTTTTTCTAAATTCGACCATTACTGTACCTCATTTTCAGCCTGTCCAACACCATCTTTCTCTTCACCAGTTTCTTGTTCATCCATTTTCTGCTCCTGCTTCACGTTCTCATCATTTTCAGTCTGCACCTCATCTGCTGAACCTTTGTTTTCTGTTTCCGGTATCGATTGTACATTTTCCTCTTTACTGGATTTGTCCTTCGATTGCTCATGGTCCTCTGGTTTTTCCTCCTTTTCTGCGCCCGTCTCTTTCTGCTCCTCCTCTGCCGGCAATTCAGGCTCTACTTCGCCTCGCTTTTGTGTCTCTGGCTCATTATCGTTTTCGGCTGGCTGCTCGTCTTCCATGTTTTCTGGCTCATTTTCATCCCTTTTCATCTCAGCACCAGCATCGCCCTCTTCCGAATCAGTATCCGAATCGTTGGAATTGGCGCCATCTTTCTCCTCCTTTTCGTCGTTGATATTCTCGTCAGCTTGATCTTCTACGTCTTCAGGCTGCTGCATATTTTCCTTCATAGTGTCAATGTCGAAGGGATTTTCATCCCCTTGCCTTTCCTCGTCATCCCCATCGTCCACATTATTCATATCACCGAGTTCCATTTCTTCTGGCTCCGGTGGCTCTTCCAGCTCATTGTGATATGGGTTCGTCTGATCTTCATCCAATTCTTGATCTTTCATATTGTCAATATCTTTTTCTTGTTGTTTTTGCTTGTCCTTTGGCTCATTCGTTGCATCCAGACCGTCGTCCTCATGCTCATCTTTACCATCACTCTTTGCTGCTTCGTTCTTCGTATCCAAGTCATTGTGTGAGTCTTTATCATCTTTCGATCCTTTGCCATCCTCTTCTTCGTCCATCTCCTTCTCCTCTTCTTCTTGGGGCTCCTCATCATCGCCCCAAATCTGATCATCCAGTTTTTCTGCGCCTTCCTCCGTCTCGCCCATTTCCTTGTTTAAGTCTTCCTCATCCTCCGATTCGCCACTGTCATCTTCCTCATTTTCCGGCTTCTCGATGTCCTGCATTTTGCCATCAAAGTCGTCACTCATTTCAATTCCCTTTTCCTCTTTACAGTCATCTTGTTGTTTATCGCCTTCGTCCTTACGATCTTCTGGTCGTTTGGCATCTTCCAGCTGATCTTCGGACTCGATCTTATCAGATGCATCTTTCTCGCCAGTGCCGTCTTCTAGCCCGAATCCCTCGCCTTCCTTCTGCTCCTTCTTCGCCTGGCCCTCCTCATCCTGCATGAGATCCGCCGGCACGCAGAAACCTTTCGTGCTGATCTCAACAAAGACAGTCAACATGACCGAGAGCATTTTTGCAGACACCTTGTGGGCGCCCAGCTGCTGAAACAGGTAATAGTCGGTCATCAAGTAGTACTGTTCCAAGATTGGCAGGAGAGCTATCAGCTTGCGGGTGTAGTTCAGCTTGGACTGCGTGGCAGGTGCTAGTTTCAAAGTCAGCAAAACGTTGAACAGTTTTTTAGTCACACTGGGCACGTTCAAAGTCAGCCAATCGGCTTCAAGCTCTCCGTGGAGTTTCTTCTTCAGGTGATGTTCCTGCAAGTCGTTTTCGTCTTCATTCTCATGCTTGCGGCTCTTCGGTGATGTTTCATCACCTGAATTCGTCAAGGCTTTCGGATATTTCTTATACAATTTCTGCAGTGACAAAAGTATGGTGTGCAAAATGTTCTCGAGCTCAGGATCAACATTTTCGAAATCGGTTTGAGGTGCTTGGGCGGTTGCCAAATGTGGGCCAGTAGTTTGTTCAACAAAAGCCAATAGGTCACTGAGTGGTTTGGCAATAGGCAAGTATTCGCCAGTGCCAGACGTTCGCAAACAATCCATTGCTTGCTTGACCGACTGCACTAGGTTGGTGTGCGTTGCTTGATACTCCTTTAACTTGTCCAAACTCAAGAACTCGGTGTCGTTGTGCCGCATGTCCGCAAGTGTGGTCTTACACTCCTGCAATATATTCTCGCATGTTCTCGAAACTGATTCAAAGTATGCCGAGCTGCGTAACAACCGATTTTCTGAGCTCAGTAGCACGCGGTTCTCTGCAATTTCCGTGCCTGGCACACAAGTCAGTAACAAACTGAATTGCTCCAGAACGTACCGAATTCGTCCAAGCGAACGTCTCAGTGCAACGTAGATGTTGCGCGTTTGGACAAAGTCCAATTGCGATGCATCCACCGCTTTGGCACTGCAAACATCGTTTATCTGCTTCACGCTATGTATGAGTGCATGAAGATCGTAGATACTTTTGGTCGTATTCGCCAACAAGCGGCGCTGATTTTGCACCAACAGGAACATGTCCACGGCGAAGCCTTTAATGCGTTCGATGTTCGGAGGCCCCAACTCGGAGAGCGGTGCAAGCATGGTTTTTTGCAGCAATTTCAGTTTAAATACACACTTGGCATAGTACTTGTCCAAGTTCTCGTTGAGATGTTGAATGTGGGTGTTCCGACGTTTGTCCTTGACCGCGCCAAACATGGTCTTTATGCAAAATGGGGGCAGGCTGAAGTCCTCCAAATCGGTTTCCAGCGACAACTCCATCAAGCCAGTTTTGTAGCTGACGCCCAGTTGTGAGAGAACCTTGAAGAGGTCGCTGAGGCCTTTGCGTTTTTGCTGTAGTATTTGCTTTGCCTCCAGTACTTGTTTGGGACGCTCTTTGGTGCGATCCACGGCCAAGTTACGCAGATGTTCACAGCGCTCCAATTGCTCGTACAGCAGTGTGTCCAGGGCAATGATCAGTTTGGGGAAGCTGGCGTTGGTAACCGTTTCCTTGACAACGTTTCTCGAGGTCTTGAACAGTTTGCATGCCTTATGGAGAAGCATTTGCTCGGGCACCGTTTCCTCAATGGCGCCGTCGTCAAAGTGTTCTTGGAGTTTCTGCGGCGCCACGAAGCATTTCACATCGACCATGTAGTACTTGATTCTGGAGTCGTAGCGCAGTTCGCGTCCCTTATCTTGCTCAAAGTTGTAGTCTTTGGCGGTGGCATCTTTGGGCTGGAATACCGGAGTTATCTTCTGCTGCAACTGCAGCTGATACTCTTTCAGGAATTTGTTCAGCTGCCGATGTACACGCGCCACATTGTTGCGCATACTAAAGTAGGACAAATCTTTATTGTAGCTCTCGATCTTCACAAACTCCTTCAATTTCTTCTCAATGGGTGCACGCATGCTCTTCTTCGTTTCCTCAATCTCCTGTGCGAACTGTGAAAAGTAGATTTGCAAGTTGCGCAAGCCGGCTATCAGCTCGTCCTTCTTCTCCGTCGCCAAAGCGTTCTCCGAGTTGCTGTCGATATTGTGAAGGTAAAGTGCAAAAGCTTGAAGTAGGTTCATTCTCACATGAAAGTCCCCATAGTTGGCCGCCTCCACGAACTGACGCAATATCCGAATAATGTCGCTGGCATCAACTTTGCGCTTCTTCTCCACTTCGACGTCATCTAAAATTTCCCCTTCTCCAAAGCGCTTTTCCATGTACTTGATGTCCGTGTACGAGTTGTCTATTTCGTGATCCAGTATATACTCCTGGAACAGATTGTAGATGAAGAACCAATATTTGTAGGCGCCCGACTCGACTTTTTCGTAGGTTTGGGAGAGGCAGTTTCGCCAGCACTGCAGTTCCAGTTTTGTCCACTTTTGCACATACTCGGCCACTTCCACCTCCTCTTGGCGCAGGTGATTTCCCTTGTGGGCCACTTCATTCCACTGCGACACCTTCTGCCGCAATATCTGGAAGCCTGTGTTGAAGCGCACCACCGGCGATGTGGCTGGCAGCAGGCGAATGCGGGCAATAACGTTCTTTATATCCACTAGGCTCGCATGTTCCGGATATAGTGCCAGCTGTTCGTCGATCCGCTCCTCTATGCGGTTCAAAACCTCGGCGCACGAAACTATTTCTGGTATGTTTGAGTCTTTGTAGAAATTGTAAGCCTTCATGCGTCTATTCATTGTGGGCTCTTCGGTGAGCATTTGCTGCTGTAGCCCGATGGCAAAGCTAAAGCTGTTGTAGGTCGCTTCATCGAGCCAGCTGTTTAGACTAGTTTTATACTGTGCAAAGAGCTGCACAAAGACTTTCATGCGTTCTTGGAAGGGTTCGACAAATTCCAGCTGCTCGCCGGCATTCTGTTTGGCTGGCGCATTGTGATAATAAACACGCGTGTACTGTTCCATTAGGCTCATGAAGTTCTCGGCCAGGAAAGCATAGTCCTGATCGCATACCACTTGAGCGCACTTTGCCTTCAGATTCTGCTTCTTGTCCAACTTAACGACCTTTTCGAGGGTATCTTCCAGTATGAATTCGCCAAAGTCTTCCTGTACGTTCGTGGGAAAATGTTCATCGATTTCTTGCAGCTCTACCAGTTCCTCGTCTTCAGTTTCACACTTTGTCTTGTTGATATAGAGACTGTCGTCCTCGGCCTTTTGCTTTCGTCTGCGCTCTTCCTCGCTTTGCCAGATCTGATTGGTTATGTTGAATACGAAATCTAATTCGTGAAATACATCCTCCGTGATGTTTGAGGATATCACAATTAAATTGCGCAGTTCAATAAGCTTTGCTCTCAGTAGGCGAAAGTAGCTGTGCTCACTTGAGGTCAGCTTGTCCAAAATGCTGAATATGGTCGAGCGGTTTTTCGCAATATCGCGGCTGGACTGAATATCGAAAATTTCCAGCCGGTGCGCTGATGGGAATTGAGTGATATTAGCCAGAACGTTGTGCATTTTGTTTGATTCGTTAAGTCTGATGTAGACAGTTGGAGAAGAACGTTGTACAACGCTCGCCTGCACTTGTGTCAACACAGTTTTGAGGCCCTCGAAACCAAATTGTAGTTTGCCAATTGAATATTGCAGCGGCTGCAAAAAGTCCTGGTAGTATTCAGCGTATGGCTTTAGTGTGTGATTCACGAAGCGCTGCGAGTTGCCAATCCATAGATTTAGTTTACTCAGTGATTCAGTTGTTTCTTCCAAGGACTGCGCAGCAATCGACGTCTTGAAATTTGTTGTCAACGCCAGCCATGACTTTTGTGCGTTCTCGATGAGCTTGAGCAGCGTTTGTGGATCACAGTTTGTCTTCAGGTAATGAGTTATATCCTGCACCAAATTGCTGTACAGGCATTTCTCAGGGCGCAACGCCAATTTTCGCGAAAACTTTTCCTGCTTCAATTGCATTGATTTCAAGTGATCTTCCAATGCTTCACATATTTCCGCACCAAAGTGCTTGTACTGCATTATTATCTTCATAAAGTCATAAGTAGTGGTCATGATGGTCAAGCAGTTGATGTCCTCAACTATATAGAGATTTTTTAGCCGATTCTTTTCAACCGGATCTATGAGCGGCGTGAATGTGAGAAGACACATTTCGATGGCGCCCATGGAAGCACTTATCAAAGCCGAGTGATATTCAACTTTTTGACAAATCAAGGATGACTGTTTGTTGCACTTTTCAGCATACACAGTGTCGGCGCTTTGAAGAGTGGATGACAGCAGCTGCACAAGTTTTTGGAAGCCTTCATTATAGTCGCTGAAGTTTTCATTTTCCAATTTTTCGCACAATTTTTTCACATACTCCACTTCGTGCAACAGTTTCCTGGCGTTGCTTCTGGCAATTGTGAAATTGTTGGCTATAATGTTGTAATTCGGCGCAATTATTGCCGCATTGTGCCAAAGCAGTTGCTGAACTTGTTTGAGTGCAGCCGTCCAGGCACTTAAATCGTTTAGCGGTATTGGCCTTAAGGAGCCATCATTTTGAAAAACAACTGAAACGAGTGCATTTAGCAAGCCAGGACCTTCATAGGCGCATATACTGCCAACATCTTCAGCACTCTTCAAAACATTTGTACAGTTTACGCGCGCTGTCAAGCAGTTCAGTTGCATGTTGAAAGCGCTGCTCAACAGGCAGTGCTGGTAGGAGTTGAATTGGCGGTAGCTGCCATTCAGGTACAGCAGTAGCTGTTCAAATTCATCCACTGTTTTTATGCTCTCAATGTAAGTCAACAGCTTTTGCCATACTTTTCTATAGTGTTCATGTTTCGTTGTTTTGAACACTCTGACTAGCTGCCAAATCGGATTGCTTAGAGTACTTAAAGCTTCGCAATACGATTCGTTTATTTCCAAAACTTCACCCGCATCATTGTCCGTAAGGTTGCGCAATAAGGCCTTGTTCAAGAAATATTCACGTAGCGACAGCATCTTCAACTCAAAGTCTTTTGGTTTCATTTCATCTGCAATCTCATCCGATGAATTAACCAGCTGTTGTATGGATTCCACATGCGCTTGCAACTCCTCATAGTTGTGTGCATCTGCTGCATGCTCCGTTTCTATTTCTATTTCAGTCATAAATTGCTGCAAGGCCGCCTTGAGTTCTTCTGGTAGCTGTGTGCCATTTGGTCGATTGAAATCCGTTTTTCGGAACGTGTATGTAATGTTCAGTTCGGCTTGTGCGGCAACAATAGCACGTGCACGTTTCGCGGAGTCCCTCTGTTGTGCCAGGAACTTTTTAACCACAAACTCGGGCGCAAAACTGCCGTAAGTTGGCACCACACCAAGCAACTGGTCCATTCGTTGCAGTAGCTGGTGAAATTGTATCTGCAAATTATATATTACAAATATGTTTTTCGCAATTGATAACTCATTCAGAAGCAAACATACCTGATCCTCTTGATAGAACGGTGTGAATTGTGTCAGCTGCTTCGTGTAGACCTTGCGCATCAGATTGAGTGGTGGTTTTATGCTCAACATATAGTTTGTCAACTTCTGCGAAGTGCTCTCGAACTCGGCATTCAGCTGGCGATAATTTGGCAACACTGTCGCCAGCAATTGCAACAGATTCTTCTCCAGCCATTTGAAGTGCAGCACAAGTTTATCCAGCAAATTCGTGTTCAGTTCCCTGTTGAGGAAGAGTTTTTGCTGAGCCGTTTCCAGCAAACGATTAAACCACAAAAAAGCAGTTATCATTTTTACAAATATGCCCATTTCAAAATGTGCATAATTCAATGTTGCATTCAAGACCTCCAGCAAGCACGTCATGAAGTTGGACAAGTTTTGCAAAACCACATTATTAAGTTTGTCGGTCATTGTCTTAGCCATGACTGCTTGTGAATAAGTAAGTGCATCCATCTGGCTGGGCTTCACAATATTTTGTTGAGGTATTGAACGAAGCAGCAACTGGGCGATTAGTTGCGAACTCAAGCAAAAAGCTTTCTGCGAGGTGGAACTGCCCAGTTCCGAGGCATAGTCACGTATGCGTGGCAATAGTCTACGATTCCAAGGCAACTCACTAAGAAGCGGCTCACATTGTTTTTGAAAATGTTGCATACAGCTGTACAAATTTGACGATAGAGTTTGTAGCTCAACTCGTTGGAATTGTGGAAGAAGCTTTTGCAGATACAAATGGCGCAAACTGACATCACTCATCGAACTGCTTTCGTACATCATATATACAAGAAACTTTATCAGAGTTTGCTGTTCTACGTTGCTAAAGTTGATCTCATTAAAGTCGCTGAAAACTGAACACAAGGCTGCCTGTGGGTCAGTCGGGTTTTTAAGCAGCACTTTCAATGGTTCCGCTTGCAGTTTAATCAGCGTAAGCTCGTTTAATTCGCTACAACTGAGTACAATATTTTCCAGGTGATCCTCTTGCTGCTCACTTGCGCTGAATTGTTTTGTCTCTTCCAACACAATTTCACGCAGCTTGTTCTGATAGTACGCCAAACCGTAGCCCATCAGATCGCTATTCGCTGAGTAGACGTACACTTCCATGCCAGCCACGTACATGGCGCGCTGCACAACATAACCGATGCGTGCATAGGATGCCGTCAAAAACGCAAATTGTGTCAGATGCGAAATGTTGAAGTTGTTAATTTCTGTCAATTGGGTTAGGCTTTTATGGATACGTAAAATACAGTTGATGGCGCAAATATCCCGCACGCCATTCGTGTACACAATCGTGCGCATGTCATCGATGCTGTAGTTATCCTTCGCTAAGGCCAATTCAATGCAGCGGTTACGCATGGCACGCGACAGCTCGCCGTTTTTGGGGTCTACGGTCAGAAAGACGCGAAAGTTTGGTGCCTTTTCGACGATTTCAGCACTTTCATTGGATGAAACGCCCTTTTCCGATATCAAGAGTTTGCCATTTGGCTCAAAAAGTGGATTCAGACGGTCAAGCACAGCGGAGGAGCAGAGATTTACGTGCTCCAGCAAAATATATTGTCCACGTTTCAGCGATTGCACAATTTTCGAGTCCACCCATTCGAACGAGCCACCCGTGTTTAGCGAATCCGCATTGCGTACATGGCGTTCAAGCACGAAAAGCAGCCGCTGTTGCTGTGCAAGCGTATCATTGAATGCAGGCATTGTGCTAATACTCGGTGCACGGAGGAGCGCTCCAATAACATCGTTAAGGTTCTGTATTCGTTTCCGAAAGTTCGTGAGTTCCTCAGACATGGCGGTGACACTGTTCACTGCTGTAAGAGATTGCCAAAATTATAATCAATTCAAATTGGCGCTTGAACAATTAACTTACCAAGTTTTCTCGTTACTAAACTGTTGTAAACACTCCACACATGCCATAATTTGACAACAATTTCGTATGAACTGCGCTCAAGTAAATTATTTCGCAAATAGGTCATCAACACGCCTTCAACACTTTGTGTTATTTCCTCCAAATGCCGGTTTAGATCGATCTGGAAATTAAGTATTCATACATCAATAAAGTTCTGTTTCTGATCTCATTCTAGTTTGTGGTTTACCTGTTGGAAACTGCCAGTGACCGAATCGTCAATGGTGTCCGCATTGCAAACTTGGTTCGACAAAGTGCACACTGTATCGATCAGTTTTGTTTTGCCAGAATCTGCAGTACCACAGAGTAAGACTGGCTTCTCCATGTGCACGCATTCGGCAATATTTTTCAGCATTTCGCGCTGCGACGACAACAATAGCGGCTGCAACTCTCTGCTTCTTCGAGGGCGCAGCGCCTGAGTGAGGTTGTTGCGCTCCAGCACAATGTCGTTCAGGTAAAGCTTGTCATCTGTCCAGTACAGCGAAACATCTTCCGAAATGGCGTTCAACCACTCGGCGTCGCAGCTGAAGACTTTTGCGAAAGCGTTTCGTATAAAAATCTTGTCCTGCTCGCAACGCATGCGCTGATAGTACACCAGCTTCATGCGCTCGTACAACGTAAGCAGGAAGTGTTCGAAGTTTTGCCGAAACTGTGCCAGGGTATGTTGCGCAGTGCATTTTGAGTCACGTTGGAAAATGAAGCCGGTTTCCAGACTTATGAGCAGATCACACCAGCGCAAAATGTCGCGCAAATTGATCTCGTACGGACCGCCTCTGTAGCCAAACTCCATGTCTGCAATACCTTTGTCCAGCAACTCGGAGAAGCGCACAAGTCTTTCAGCCAAGTCAAATGTTACGTTCTTCGCATCTCCCGGTCCGCTTTCCTCCTGAACTGCACCAGTGCGTGGCAGCTTCTTGTAAAGATCAAACAAATTCTGCTCGGCCGCATTGCAGTTGCGTAGCAGCTCCGCAAACTTTCCACGCAAATCTTCAAAGTATTCACTATATTTGCCATTCACCACAAAAAGCAAATCGGCCGTCGTTAGCTGACGCAAGTACACTTTGTTAAATCGGTTCAGGAAGGATTGTGGCAAGCCTTTGCGTCCACCTCCCTGCTTGAGAGGATTCTGACAGGCGAATATGCGCGTTTCTTTGTTCAAGAGAAACGTTTTATTCAGTTCTGGTATGTAGACCTCACCACGGTGATCTAAGATGGCATTCAGGCCCTCCAGTACGGACTGTGGCGCCAGATTGAGTTCGTCGAGCAGTATCCAAGTATTGTCTGCCTTTAACGCCGCCAGCAAAGGACCGTCACGCCACACAAACGAACCGACATTGACGGTACTCTCCGTTGACTCGTTGGCGCTGCTGTCCCAATCCAAGGCGTTATCTTCCGCTGGCAAGTCGGTGCCGAATAAATCCGCCAGGTCGGTGTGCTCGCACAAGTTTATGCGCACAATGGAGTAGCCAATGGCACTGGCAATGTTCTCCACAGTTGATGTTTTGCCCACACCTGGTGGGCCTTCCAGCAGCACCGGCTTGCGGAGCGATAGTGCGCTCAACAAGCGGAATAAGTTCTTTTTGGTGGTTGGCGCCTCAAACAGAAAGTTCTGATTAGTCGATAGTGCAGCGCTGGGGTTGATGGGTATGTAAAATGGTCTGATTCCAAAGAATCCGTCCTCTCTTCGCACTACATCACCTCGCTTTTGCTGCAAGTCGGTTAGCGTAAATTTTTCGCCAAAAATGTCGAACGTCTTCTTTATCGCAAACTCTACAACGTTTTCTTTGAGCTGCTCCACTTTTTCCAACGATTCGTGCGGCAGCAATTCCAAAGCGTCCAGAAAAATGGTTTCCAAGCCGAAAATTGCCTTTTCAGGAAAACTCAGCTCGTCATTGCTCACAATGTAATGCGCCCAGGCAAGTATGTCGCGCACAGAGAAGCGGAACTTTTCCACCACGTCGCGTATGTACAGCACAACCTCCACCAAGAAGCGCGCGATTTTCAAAGTATGTTCTTTGGAGGCTGACACCTTTAGATTGTCTAGCATGCAGTTGCTGGCAATTTGTATCAAGTCTTCTTTGGAATCTGATGGTTGGCACCACACTTCGGTAAAGCGATTGCGCAGAGCCGGCGAAAGTTCCTTTTTGCCAAAGTCGCCACCAGGATTCATTGTCGCCAGAAACTGAAATCCATTCTTGGCTTGCACCACAAAATCTTTAGTCAATTCTTCTGAGTCACCAGAAACACCCCCTTTCTCCGCCAACAGCACAGTACGCTCTGGTTCAAGGATGCAATTCAAACGCTCCAGAACCGAATCTTCTGCTAATGAAATTTCGTCAGCCATAAAGTAGGAGCCTTCCTGCATAGCCAATATAAGTGGTCCGTCTGCCCATTCAAATAGCCTTTTTGTTGTCTTTGTGCTACTACTCGTCCCGTCACCTGTGGGTTCACTCTGTCGGCAAGGCCGCAGACCGCCCAAGAAGTCCGCGCCCTCGGTATGCATGTGACAATTGAGGATGCGAAGCTGCACGCCACGTATGCTCGCCAGTATTTGACACACCGTGGTCTTGCCACAGCCAGTGGGTCCCACCAGCAGCACGGGCTCATCGAACTGCAGTGCTTTAGCGGTTAGCACGGCCATGCGCGTCATGTTCCTGGTCCAGACAATGTCGTTACGCTCTTTGAACGCGCGAATGGAAGCAATAATATCCATCGTAACAGGCGAGCTTTCGCTTTCTGACTGTGCGTCGAACAACCGGCGTAGATCAATTCGTTTTCTAAAATTTTTGTGGAGCGTCTCTTCGATTATTTCAATCTCAATTTCCGTGCGCACCTTCGCGGACAGCACCAAGTAGCCCTCTTCCACCAGATGCTGATTCCAGTCATATTTCTGGTCGTCCAAGAGTTTCTTGTCGGCAAATGTGTAGCGGTTGCCCCAGCGAAACAGGTCGCGCAATGTGAAAACATTCTTAGTGGTGGTTTTGCGGTTCTTCTGCAGATCGGACATGCATAAAACCATCTTCCTGGCGTATGAAGCAGGAATAAGGCACCGCTTTTCCAGTATTATCTCCAGCTCATGTCGTGGTATCTCTGAGAAGTGGAGCTCAATGAAACGATTTTTGAATGCACGCGACAGCGTCTTGCGGCCCCCGTACAAACCAGGCGGGTTTTGTGTTGCAAAAAGCATAAAATTCCTATGTGCCTTGACCACTGTCTGAGTCTCAGGTATGTACAGCTCACGATTGTCATCCAGGACACGGTTAAGCGCCTCCAAAATGTCAGTGGATGCCAGATTCAGCTCGTCCAATATGATCCAGAAGCCACTACGCATGGCCTGGACCAAAACACCTTCCTTGAAGCACAACTTGCCAGAGACATCTGCAACGTATGTGCCAATGTATTCCTGAAGATCGGTGTGCTCGTGGTTGTTGATACGCAGGCAGTGATTGCCACTGCGCTTGGCCACGTACTCAATTAAACTCGTCTTGCCAGCGCTGGTCGGGCCTTGTAGCAATACGGGCAGCTTGCCGATGGAAACGATACGTGCCAGATCCTTCAGGTTTTCCTTAACACTATCGGTAAGAATATAATTCGCGCATTCTTGCAGCGTCTTTGGGCCTTGTTCTATCCAATAGCCTTCGAAGTTTAGATAATTCTCGCCGGGTTTCGGAATAGCCTGTTTGAGCACAGCCTTAGCATTGCTGAGTAGTGCTCCTTGTATCAGCTGCAATACAGTGCTATGTGAAACCGGGTCGAGTTGAGTGAGGAAACTCATGCAGAAACTCTCGTAGAGGTTGCGTTCAATGGAGCCGCATAAGTTCTTGGCACAAATGTGCAAGGAACGGCAGAGCGTGCGCAGTGAGAACACTGGCCTGTTGCCTAAGCCATCGTTTAGTTCCAACTTTGAAAGTTCTTTTAGCTTTTTATACAGCTTGACTAAGCTGGTTACACTCCGTTTTTGTATGCCAGTTCTGCTCAGGTAATCGCTTATTAGCAAACTCAAATCCGTGTCGGTGGTCAGATCATCTACGAAGAATTCGGTAAAACGATTGCGTATACCTACCGAGAGGTCTTTTTTGCCAATGTCCGTATTGGGATTCATGCAAGCGAATATACGAAAGTCAGGATGTCGTTTCACTGGCGTGAAATCGCCTTTCTCCAGAAGCACCACCGAACCATCAGGCTCCAGAATAGTCGACAGGCACTCAAGTGTTTCGGCAGATGCTAAATTGATTTCGTCCAGCAAAATCCAATCGCCATTTTCGATACAATTCACAAGGGAGCCGGGAATAAATGCAAAGGAGATGTTTATTGACTTGGAAAGCTGAGAGTTCAGCTTCAGCAAGCTCACTTTAAGTGCCTGCCAACGTGGCAGCATTTCCAAGTCCTTTGGCCGCAGTTCATTGCGCTCGGCTTTCTCGAAAACGGAATGTACCACTTTGATCATCAGCTTTATGATGACCGCAAAATTGCTCTGGTTGTAGCAAACACTCAGCTTTGTTAAAAATGTCTCGTTCTTTGCCTGATTGAAAGTGCTACGAAAGAGCATTTCGAATTCGCAACGTAGCGGTGCCAGCACATAAGTTAAATCAACCGGCTTGAATCCTCCTACCAAATCTGAAACGTCCGACTGGTTGTTCATGTTAACGACTACCAGCTTATGTTGTGTGCGCTCGGCCAAATACTGCACTGATGAGGTTTTTCCCACACCCGTTTCGCCTACAAGCAACACAGGCTCCGCATGTGTAACGCACACAGCAATGCGTTCGAGGATGCATGAGGCCATACGCGTAAAAGAAAATGTTGCCGATGACTTCTTCGCACGTTGTGATACTAAAAGTGTTGACCGTTCACGGTTGTCAGCGAGTTTTTGCTTCTTTAAAGCTTGCGGCTCGTCGCTCTCACTTTCCACACTTTCAACTATGTCCGATTTGGCATATAATTCTGCGCGTCCCACTTTAATTCGCTCACTATCGACCTGTACTTCCGGCTTGTATTCATCGGCGAAGAATTCGCAACGCGATTGTATGATTCCCAATTTGGCGCCAATGCTCGTAATCAGTTTCGTTTTCTCCTTTCCTTGCGGCAAATATGAGCAAAATACATCTACTGCGTTTTGGAACACAAAATAAGCGCATTCCGTGCTGGTTACAGAAAACATGGGATTAGAACGTTGGCACAGCTTCACGAGGTCTCGAGTGGACACTAGGCGACCCGAATTCGGCACCGAAAGCAACGAAACCGGTTCAAAGGGCAAAGCCACGTAGTGCTCGGTGGTGTCAGCTTTATCCGTAGTCTCCTGCTGCCTTAAATTGTCGGCTGAAGTATGGTCGCCACTAGAGAATGTTAGAAACACATCAACGATGCGGTTGGCAATGGTGGCCAATTTCGGATAGTTGGTGCCAACAACTTTGCACAGTTCGTTACGCGATAGTGGCAGAATATTTATGGTGTAAAGATATTTTTCCAATAGGGAGTACAGCGACTTTTGGGCAGAATTCGTGCTCGATTTATTCGTTCTAAATGGGAGCAAAATTCACATATTTAATATTTATCCAAACAATATTAGTAGAATTGAATTTACCGTACGGTTACAAAGAGCTGAAAACCAGGCTCAATTTTCACGCAATCACGAAAACCTGGAACACTTAGGTAGTTGTTTTCCAGCAAACCACTCAAAATTGTGTAGGTGTCCTGTGTGGCAGAGTCTAAATCTTCCAGAAGCAGCCAGTAGCCATTCATAACAGCCTGAAGTGGAAAACGTGTGAAACAATTCAGTTGTAGGTGTATGAAACCAAAGTACAAACCTGAGTTAAGACACCAGGCAGCCAGATGAATTCTCCAGGCACATCTGTACAACGATACTGCCCAAGCAACATTTTACTGTCGGTCTGGTCGCCCAATTGAATGCGTAAAAATCCGTTTGCATTGGCTGTACCCAGTGACTCTTCCAATCCATTCAAAACGTCAATATCACTTTTTCTTTTAGAGCCAGTCACCACTTTACCCTTCTGCGCAATGTCATTTGTTCCATTTCTTAACTGATTTTCTTTACCCTTCTTATGTGACTGCCCAACTTCACTGGGTTTCGGGCATATGCGTCCAGTCTTTCTGGCCAGATATTCAACGAGTGTGGTTTTGCCGCAACCCACGGGACCAGACAAACAAATCGCTTTCGCCGCAGCAGCACCCAAAGCGATGCTGCGCAAATTTACTTTGGTAGAATCTACTCTGACAATATTATCGTATGATCCATCGGTGCTTTCGTAAAATTTGTAATTATCTCTATTGAAGATAGGCAGCAGGACGCCTTCAATATTAGTCACAAAATTTGAGTTGATCTTCAAAATGATGGTTTTGTCGTGCGTAGTGTTGTCCAAAGGATTAGCGGTTGTTGTCATCAGTGGTTGAATGTGCTGCTCCTCGTCGAATTCAAGCAAAACTTCAGCGGCAGTTTCACTGTTTAATTTATGCAATTGTGTGGCAGTCATGTTGGTCAAAATTGCGACAATGTGATTGCAGTAGAGCTGCTGCAAGGAGTTCTTGTCTGGAGAGCCTAAGTATTGTTCAATAAAAACTGACCAATCCCAGAGTTCTTTAAAAAATACTGGGTTTGCGTATAGCAGTTGATAGCAACACTTCACCAGGGACAGTGAGTCGGCCGAAGAATTTGTGCCGGTTGTGTCACTTTTGAATTTTTTGCAATTCGCTGTTGCGGTGGCATTCGAAACTAGGTTTTCAAAAGGAGCCGGCTTGTTCCGAAAATAACTAATGGCATATCTGGAATTAAACAAATAAATGAAGCTGGTGTGACGTTACAAATTGCAGAATTATTACCGTTTGGCATCGACTGACAAGCGCATCAATGCACCAAGGGCAATGCATTTACGCTGGTAAGCGCCAAAATTTTCGGCATCCACTTGCTCATCATACGGTACCGCCAAAGTAATCAAGAGCAACAAAATATCCTCGAAAGCAATAGCAATCGGTACGGTATAGTTTACATCCAGCAAACATTCACTGAGAAACTGCACTAGAGCCTCCACATCCTCCTCGGAGTGGTCCTGCAAAATTTCAATTGCATTCTGCTTTTCGAATTCAAATTTGAATTTCCTACTTACGCGCAACTCAAGAAACCTCTGCAACGCCCTGTGCTCAACAGCTGTTGGCTGCGCTGACTGCAGCAGTTCTCGCAGTCGCAGCACGGAGCACCGCATTTTGTTTACACTGATTTCCATCGCTGATTCTGAAATTTTCACTTTTGGAATGTGAATTTGTTGCACACTTGGTGCAAAACCGATATTACGACACTTTTAGCAACTTTTCACTATTCAATATATCACTTTTATTACTTAAATTCACGAAATCAACGCACCGCACCGAGAAGCAAACCAACCAAACAAAACGTGCGAACCGAATGTTGCCAGTAGCACGTGTTGTGAACAGTGTCGCACTCTTTCAGGTCTTTACAATTTTACCCATGGCAAGAAATAATTGAAATCAATAATTAATCAAAAACCAGATTAAGGCCCTTTATTAAAGCAACAAACATCAGATATTTACATTGGTTAATTTTTCATATCTTGGTTTTCTTTCGTTGTATTCAAGACTGAAGAAGTTATTGTGAGCACTGTGAACATTTATAGCATTGGCATCTCTGGCGTAAACGTCAAAAGCAGCTGGCCAGTTTGGCATTCAGTGTTTTCTGTTTTATGTGGCCTCTCAATATTTAGCATTTTATTAAGTTTAGCAATAAATAAATAACAAAATCACTAATTTATTCTCTTAACGTGCAAATTTCCGCATACCAGCAAAATGGCGGATGTGCGCGATATTCTGGACATGGAGAGGGCCAATACCCCCGAAGTGACTCGAGAATCCTTTCTCGCCCAGAAGAAGCGCAACTTTGAAAAGTATGTGATATATTATTTTCGGAAAGCCACTTTAAACTCGAATTTACAAAAATGGCAACATTTCAGAGCAAAGTCCACATCCAAGCGGCCGGAAGGCATGCATCGTGAGGTATTTGCGCTGCTTTATAACGACAACAAAGATGCGCCGCCGCTACTGCCCACAGACACGGGTAAGCCAGAGCCTATCCGAAATCTGCCTATGTCCCAATCCAATTGCACACTGTCTTCTTACAGCTCTCGGTATCGGGTACGGCTACAAGCAGGCGAAAGCTCGTCTTGGCATGAAGAAGGTGCGCAAGTGGGAGTGGGCACCCTTTGCCAATCCGGCTCGCACTGATGGGGCCATTTTCCATCACTGGCGTCGCGTAACTGACGACCAAAAGGAGTACCCCTTTGCCAAGTTCAATAAACAACTACAGATTCCCAGTTATAACATGACAGAGTACAACACGCACTTGCGTACAAATGCACAAAAGTGGAATAAAGCGCAAACTGATCACCTCTTCGACTTGGCGAATCGGTATGTGATCTAAAGTTCAGTCTTCCTATGTCATGTGTGCTAATTTTTAATACTTGTAGCTTCGATTTGCGTTTCATTGTAATGGCTGACCGCTGGGATCGCGCGCAACATGGTGTCAAGTCGGTGGAAGATTTGAAGGAGCGTTACTATGAGGTGGTAGGCTTACTGGCCAAATCGAAGTCCCAGCAAACGGCCGACAAAAAAGCGTTCGTTTTCGATGCTGAGCACGAACGCAAGCGTAAAGACCAGCTGAAGAAATTGTTCGAACGCACTACACAGCAGGTCGAAGAGGAGCAAATGCTACTCAACGAGCTGAAGAAGATTGAGGCACGCAAGAAGGAACGCGAGCGTAAGACACAAGACTTGCAAAAGTTAATTTCACAAGCCGATCAGGTTGGTATCGATTTATTGAAAACACAAGAATACAAAGCGAATGTGACACTATTTACATTTTCAGCAAAGTGACACTGCTGCGAGTGCACAAAGTGCACGCAAATATGAGAAGAAGTTGCAAAAGAAGAAACTACACCATCAGCCACGTCCTTCGAAGGTGGACTCGGTGGTGAATGCGATTGAGATTGGCAACAGCGGAATTAAATTTAGCGACTTGCGAGGCTCGGGCGTTTCATTGCGATCGCAAAAGATGAAACTGCCCGCGAATATTGGTCAACGTAAGGTGAAGGCGCTGGAGCAAGCCATACAAGAATTCAAAGTCGGTATGTGTAAAGCGGCGCGAGCTTAGTGCGGGGCTAATAATTTTAATTTAATTTTGAATGTACACGTTTACACACACATAGATCCTTCACCACCACCCACTGAGGAGATTTGCAATGCATTTAACGAACTGCGTTCGGACATGGTGTTGTTGTGCGAGCTGCGCACGGCACTGTCCACTTGTGTGTATGAAATGGAGAGTTTGAAACATCAATACGAAGCTGCATGCCCTGGCAAGGTTTGTTGCTTGTTATCCGTCAGAAGGTTTTAAACTCTTTCAAAAACTGTTACTGTTACTTATAGACGCTCAACATACCAGTCTCGCTGATACCAGCAGAGCCTATCAAGCAGGAAGTAATGGATCAGAGCGCCTCGGGTAGCACAGGAAGCTTATAAATGCATAATAAAGCTTGTCTTGAAATTACCCAATAGTTGTACTTTATACTAACACAAAGGCGTATCTTGTCGCGTTTCCCATGCGAGCTGTTTTCATTCTGCGTTAAATAAGATAAAAATTTTGGATATGTTCACTAAGTTTAACACCTCCTATATTACGACGACGTTTTAAATCTACCAGCTGTCGAAGCGTAAATTTCGGCTGAGAAGATGAACGAATTTTGAATTTCAGCAGCTATAATGATAATGTTTCTATAATGTTTCGGTTAAATTGTCGACACATTCAAGAACAATTTAGCACATGAAAGGACGATATGCTATCAGAGGTTGCTTAACGTTATCTGAAGTAAATATTGATAACGTCAGAATATAAAGAAAAGTATTTTGGTTTAGTTATATTTACTGATTATTTCTAAATTTTCTACTTATTAATAAAAATACACATAATCATACGTGCGATTCGTATTCATCTGTATTGAACTCGTTTTGCCTGCAGTGAGAAAGAGTATACTTTTTATATGGCGTTTTCAAATCGAATTTATGTGTTTCGTAATGATTTATAGCAGAATAACAAAAACAATTGCAATGTGCTCGGAATGAGAAAGCTAAATAGTTGTTCCTACTGCTAGCTTTGTCACAGACGAAAATGGTGATGGGAATTCGTCTCGTATGGCCACAGTCGTTGGCCGGTTAACACACTCGTGAGATTTTATGAATGTTCCGTTTATCTTTGGCAGCAACAAACGCAAGTAGAAGTGTTTGTTTGCTTAGGCGATCAGTGTTTGTGCTCATGTTTGGCCTTTGTGATTAAATTGCTGCGGAAGAATTGGGTTATGAGAGTTTCAAGTCGCGGCAGCCAGTATGCGCACCAAATTAGGCAGCTGTTAGTCGGTCACTCGAAGCGTCTGTTATATGAACAGTGATCACAGCCACTTGGGCTTTAGAGCAGCGCAAAAATTGCGCCCCAATTCGGCGCTGCTTAGGCGCTTTCGTGCTTTCATTTAGTGCAACAATTTCTAGTAAAAGTACATAGAAGGAATCATCGATGATGTGATATTGCGTAGATTCGAAAAAAGCCAAACAGCTTCATTGACTGCACCTGAAAAGACTAACTTGTATGCGTAGAAAATTGCGAGAAACCAGTTTTTCGGTTTGGCTTTATTTCCACTCGATTTGGACGCGTAACAGCTCTGCGGTTTTATGGCATTGTGTTCTACTTGAACATATTCGTCTACGGCCCATGAGTGGACCCACATTCGTCTCTTCATCATGCCATTTGATTGGTGTGCAGAACGCAGCGTATGACAACCGCTTTTGTTGTTATCGTTGTCATCTGTGTCGTCAACTGCGGCGTTGACCAAGCGGCACGGTCATCGGCATCGGCACTGACTCCGCTTTGTCTTCCTCTTGCAGCGTTTTACATTGCAATCATTTGCCTTGGTCGTGGTTGCGCGCCGCCGCAGTGACTCAAGTTGCCGCTGCACTATTACGAAAGTTTACGTTTCCACTCGCATGTGACAATTTCTATTGTCAACACAATTGCAAGGCTTGTAGCGGCGTCAGATATCAAAGAACACACGCACGGAGCCAAGAAAAGACTATTGTTGTAACGCGTTTTTGTTTTTTGTTTGTGTTTTGTGGAAATTTAAGATGGAAATTATAAACACCGGCAGTACTTTGATTTGTAGGAATTGCGTTGGAAAAAATTGCCCATCTCGGTAGAGAACTTAAAAATTGCATAATTTTGTAGAATACATTTAACACAGAGATTAGTAATATAACTAAGTAGTTTAACCACCTTATTTGAAAATTCATTGCCACACAGAACGTTTCCAAATCATCTTCTATCTAAGTTGAGAACAAAACCCAGGCACCCTTTCTCCCGAACGTATAGAGACTAGGGATCGCAATTTTTTGCCATTTTGCGATCCCGGGATTTTCGGGATTGAAAAGTCAAATCCCGGGATCCCTGGATTTAATCCCGGGATTCAAATAACAAATTTTGTAAATAAAACAATTTTACCAAATTGCATAAATACTTGTTTATAATATATTTACCATAAAAATGGACACAGTTTAATCACATTTGGGGTAGTTTTAAGATTTTTTATCTTGAATTTAATCACATTGTAAGGCGGAAAGGGAGGCAGTCGGTGTTGAGTAGTCGAAGTGGTTGGTTGTGCGCGGCACATCACCAAAATCAAGTTGTCATTTACAATCAGTTGTCAATTACATTCAAAATTGTCAGTTTAAATTTAAATCAAATAAATAAACATAGTCATCCTTGACAACATTTTGTTTAACTTAAAAGTTTTTCATTTGACATTTAACTTCAGTTTGATAACATTTAGTTTTATCAAAAAATGACACTTAAACATAACTTATTGCTTTGCATCAAATGTATCATAAAGTACATATATACGCATATTTGATAAAAAAAAATAAAATAGTTAATTTGTTAGTACTTTTAGTTTTACTTTGATTATTTCGATAAAAAAGTTAAGCGTTGTGATTAACTAAAAACTGAGATCTTAAAAATACTAAGGCATTAAATGTTTTGCCCTCTAATCTAGAGCGAAATTTATTGCAAATAAACCCTGCTGAGAGAAAACACTTGCTGGTTGAATGCTTAGTAAATAATTATAAGCCTTTTGCAAAAGACGCCCTCTATCCCCTCCCTCCTCCTTCAGATAAGGAATTGGGTTTTTGTGCTTTTAAATTTATTTCATTTGAACTTTGAAGCATCTTTTGCAATCCCGGGATTAAAAGATTTGAATCCCGGGATTTTCGGGACTGGAAAAAGTCCGGGATCCCGGGATCCCGGGATTGCGATGCCTAATAGGGACAGCCACAGCACTTTGTAATAGTGCTTCTGATCTACTTGAAGACACAAATTGACAAAGCGTCGTCAAAGAATGCAGATTTTGTGGACTGAGAAATTCTTCTTCTTCTTCTAAACAACCCCAGGACTCAGAGGCGAATTCAGAAAAATATTTTGGGGGGGGGGGTTAAAAAAAGGGATTCTTTAACGTTACATAAAATGCCTTTTAATTTGTATGTAGTTTTAAAAAAGCACTACCCCCTGAATCCGCCGCTGCCAGGACTGCCAAACCGTTTTGGGTTTGATACTATTTCGGACTGTTCCGATAGTAGCAAAGATTGTTGACGGTGATATCAGTTTGAATGTTACCGTATTCTGCGCCTAAAGTCAAAGATTTACGATTCCCATAAAAATAGTGGCAAGAGTTTCGGACGAAGTCTAAGTTTCGGCGATACTAACGGAATTAACAGAAACAGATTGACTATTGGAATACTTGCAATCGACAGTGCGACAACAACAACAACTATTAAAAAGCATTAAAATCGGCAGTGTTCGCTAGATCGCTCCTGGGGACTACAATTTAGGCAAAGACTACAAAACTCATAGGTGTTGTCCCTTCTTTGATTTAGGTCTCTGTTGACTATGATTTATTGTAAATCGAAAAATAATTTCAGTAAATTCGAAAAACCATAGGTTGCCTTACATCGATCAGTCGAAAATATCGACTATTTATAATTGTTTTGCTTCTCGATGGACACCCAGTTATGCTTATTTTGCCCGAGTTTCTTAATGGGGCAGAAGCATGGAGCATGTGTAACGACACAGCGGCCCTTGTGGTGTTCGAAAGGAAGATACTAACCAACTGTGTGACCAACGGTCGAACAGTAGAACCTAACCTGGTAACGGGATGTTGTGGCCAGTTAAGTAAGTAAGCAACTTACTTACCCCATCGTTTTTCAGAACAACTTAGATTGTATTAAAATTTCCCTTAACTTCAACAAAGTTTAGTTGAACTGCTCAGAAATGGTCACAACTTCTTTGAAAACGGTTGGGATCAAAACAATGGAAATGTATATGGGATAGCATTTTACCTCATTATAAGCCAAATTAATTTAATTATAATAGCAGCGTTGGAATAGGGAAACATTTGGATTGAAATAAATATCTCTAATTTTAAGACATTAAAAATATACATTGTTTTCCATTCGGAACGCAACTTTTTCAACTAAGTGTCAATTTCATACAAGAAATATTAATTGATTTTTCAAACTTAAACCCTGAGGGTTTATCCACTGATATTTTACGTGCATAATATACAAGTACACATTTTTAAGGGTTTTTGTTATACTTTTCTACATACTTAGTTCTTTAACTTGACGAACATTTTCTTCACCACTTCATTATCTTGGGGATTCTTCTTACTCTCAGAGTTTTTTGCACTTATTCTTGTTTGAGTCAAGTTCTCAGTACAATATAAATATTTTTTAGTTTGAACAAAACTATTGTTTAAATGTAGAAATGCTATCTAAGTAGTGCAAAATGATTTTGATCACAGTCCTTAGATATATGCAACATAACCGCAACCACCGCAAGTTTCGATAAGTATACAAATATCATAAGGTGTTGTGTACAAGTATTAAAGTGTTATGAAATGCCAAACAATGGCACACTTATTTAATAAATAATAGACCGCAAAAACAAACTTGAGCACCTGTTGAAAAATCACTTAATACGCACATTAGCAAAAAAATACCGTAGGACAACATTTCCCTCAATGATTTCATGAATTTTATGAATGAATGTGCGAAAAGCTGAAGTGATACTGCCAGAAGGGTAAAGACCAGTTTTTTTTTAACAATAACCATTAAATTGGTATATAGAAAAAGTTTTAACATACAAATTTGGCGTCTCTGTACCATATTTGTGTATGCGATTGAACGGTTTAGGTTGTTGTGGGTATTAATTTGACGAGTAAGTTCGTTTGTTTGTTAAGTTGGCTGATATGTCAGTTTATATTGCGGCAACTGCCTATGCGAAACGACAGCACCCCGTACCCACTCATTCTCTGTCCACAACGTACACCGTACGCCAACAATCAACAGTCAGCGAGCAGCTGCACGCCTCGACGATCGGTTGCGACTAATCGTAGCCGGCTGCTGCGCACATTCGAACATGTCGAGCGTCGAGCGGGTCTGTGAAGTCTGGCTTTTTGTGAATGAATTCACTGTGCGGCGCGCGGCTTTACAACTTCCAACCGCACCGCCAACGAACCAGCCAACCAAGTCGCCCGCCAGCCAACCAAACAGCTCAACTGCCCACTGGCATGGCTCAGGTGCCTACACACTACATCAAACTCAGTTGAGTTTCGGTGAGCGTCGAGCGTTGACGGTGACTACTAACAGAGCGCTTTCAAATCAGTTGAAATACTTTACTGAAAGTGACAAATTATTGCAAATATTTTACTAAAACAAAAATTTAACACACGCCTAGTTGAAAAATTCGAAGTTATCAAAATCGGCAGTTTGTGTCTTAAGTCTTTCGTTTGCGTATTTTGAGACTGCAGTCTCTTGGATAATTTCCTACCTTTCTGTGAGCAAATAAAAGTACTTTTAAGTAATACAATATGCCGGTCGCCGATATCGACGCGCTTCTAAAATTCTGAGTGACGCTTCACCCCAATCGCGCACACGCCACACGTATTCAAACTAAACACCACAAGCGTTATGCAACGGAAAAAGTGCAAATTAATATTTTAACACTACAGTAAAACTTTATGACCATCGATTGTTGATGCGCACACCTGCACGCAAAGGGAAAAGAACACAAAGGTGAAGTAAGGAAAAAATCTATTTGTTAAATTCTACACAGCTGACACTGTGAGCATACGAAATTAATTGTCACTACGTGCGCGGCAGTGCCACAAAAAAATTAATTGCCCAAGAGGCGACCGTAACGAGAAAGGATCCTCCCCGGCCACAGACAGTGCATCCGTTTCCGGTGCTTTGTAATTATTTGGTGTGTTTGTGTGTGCGTTTGCATTTTTATGAATGAATGAATGAATCAGCGTGAGCTGACAAACGAACCAAATAGTCACTCGTTGAATAAATAATAAGAAAAGCAGAAAGTAAAACAAAACAAAATAAAAGCGAAACGAAACGAAACGAACGAAACGTAAGCGGTAGTCCGGCACATTCATTCATGAGCGCAGCGAAGCGTTCATTGTTGCTGGCGTAATAAAAGAAACCGCCTGCGACAACAACAACAACGACAGGCATCAGCGCTGCAACCCAGCCGAAGCAAGTGGCGTGTAAATAGGGAAGCGACAAAAAACGGAGATAAGATTCTTATCGCACGCACCGGCAACGCAACTGTGCTCCGTACAACGGTCATACGGTCCGTTCGAGCCTACCTGTGCTTCACCCAAAAACAACGTGCGACCCATTGAGTACGAGTGAGGTCGGTGTCTGCGCGTCTTGCCCTGCCTTGAATTCTACATATTTATTTTTCGCACGACTGTGCAATCGAAGTGAAAACAAAGTGATAGATATTTCAAACTGAGCATTGTTTCCACTGAAGCATTGATGTTCCTGCATGGCATAACAATGTCAATTGACGCAAAAATGATGAACTACAGGTAAGAAAACTGATCTTCAATGTGCTCATGTACAGTTTTATAAATTAATCTTGATCTGCTTTAAGCAGTGAGTGTGAAAAGATGTCATGAAAAAGTGATATTTAATGCTTCCACAATTACTAAAACAACCATTCTGTGAACAAACATAGTAATCGCTTAAGTTCATTGGTTTATTTTGAGGGAATGTGCAAGCACCCTTAACTCAATGCTTAACTCAACTTAAGACTTAAGTTCTTATCGTTTCTGATGACAGAATTAACCTCACAAATTTTGCATTCACTTTTTCACTTTGATTTACGGATAATAAAATGATTTACTTAAGGTATAAGACTCCTTTGTTATGCAAAAACTTGTACTTCACTGTTTTCGTTACGAACCCATGACTAGCTTGAGGACACACACTACACTAACATACGTTGTATCAGAATAAAAAAAGCCCAAAGTTTTGAATTGATTGATTTTCAGGTTCTGTTAATTTAGGTGTAGCCTTAATTTATTTAGTTGCGCCCAACCCTTCACACAAAAGTGCTGTGTAAGCGATTACTTAAAGCTTAACCCTTTCCGACGGTGTGCACACATTTCGATGACCAATTTAATTTGCTACATTAAATAGAATGCAAAATTTATATTGTTAAAACAAAAGTGATTTTTTAATGAAAATTTATGGCTTTGTAATTTTTTTAATGAAAAAATATACTTATATTTTTTATTTTTAGTCATACAGCTCATATTAATTTAAAAATCATACAATTGTGTCAGTAAACATGCAGTAAGTTTGGAAAAGGTTAACTTGGCAAACATAGAGAAGGTTGATTTAAGGCTTTTAAGTTACATTCCTCCATATAAATGTGCGTCAGCATGAACCGATGCGATACTTTGTGCGACCTTCATTACCTGTTAAATTTTATTGTCAATTTATTTTTATAATAATTAAAGACTAAATTCTTTTGTTTAGATGTATTTTTCAATTAACTTTTGAATATACAGTGGTGTCTGGATATAGTGAACTAATTATTGCAAGGCCTGTTCACTGTATTGAGGTTGTTCTCTATATCAAGGTTTTTGTTCAAAACCTCGTTTTATTTGCTCAAAATACACTTTTTGTTTTTTGCTTGCAAATTTGTTTCTATATTTAGAGGCTCGATGTCAAAATTTGGGTGTTCACTATATCGAGGTGTTCACTATATAGGGGGCTCGCTCAGACATGACTGTATGTATTTCTTTGTGTCTATTAAAGTGGTCAAGAAAAAGTGGACTTTTAATTTTTACTACCAAACGCTTGACAGCTGCGTTTCAAATCAAGCAATCTAATTTTACAACAGAAATCGAAATGTCAACATGGGAACAGTTTCCCAGTTTTGCCTAATCGTCTGAATGTTTCTTAGTTAACTAAGTCAAGTTTAACTACGATCATATCTCCCTTAATCAGACCCTTAGGGTAGATGTTTTGCTAGTACCGCATATGAGACATTGTCGCTACAAAAAGACAACACTTTCTCCTTTTTCTGACGTTTTATATCAATTTACTATCATCTCTATCGCCACGGAATTTAAATTATAAAATATCACCAACTGCTCGCACTAACCGAAAAAAATCCCAAAACCTTCAACACGCAGAGTTTGTGCCTTAACTCTTTTGATAGCGCTGTGGCAGCCACGCTGGGTTCCGGCTGATTTTTTTTAAAAGCACTCCATGAATTTCCATTGCTACTGCCCACCTAAAGACGCCTACATGCCGTAGACACTAATATTTTTTAATTACTTCTTTTCGGCTATTTTATGGCGCTCGCCAAAGCAGGTTTGGCGCGCTCAAGTGATTTTTGCTGTTTACGATTCAACGGCTCAAACAAACAATAACTAAAACAAAAATACCAAAATGCGACTTGTGTTCTACACACAGACTGTGTGGTCTGAATCGACTGTTGCAAGAATAGAAATCTACACTGCACGCTGACCTTTCACATTTCACTACTCCATTTCTGCTTTGGTTTGTGCGCCGCAATCGTTTTCATGCTTTGTCTGCCCGGAGTTTTATTCAGCACCATTTCGCTATTGGACGCTAATTGCAGCACTCCTGCTGCTTGCAAATGAAACTCTGCTTGTCTGCGTATATCTCGTCTGTTCCAAGTGTAGACACAATTTACATTTTAAATTTCCTTCAAATTGAAAAGAAGCGAGTGAGAAGCGAACAACAGACAAAGAGCACAAGACTTGCGACTGACGGCAGGGGAGTTTATTCAACCTACGCTCGCCAGCAACAGCAACAGCAACATCATCGGCACCAGCAGTTGTTGTCGTGATGGCGGGGTAACACATTCATTCAATTTACTCACAATTAACGCGTTCTGTTCTTTCGCAGCAACAAAAACACAATAAGTAGAACGAAAACAGCAGCGACGACAACAATAGCAACAACGGCAACAGTTTATTTCTGTTGTGCGCCAGTGTGCGTGCAAAGTGTTTCGGCAGTCGTTGGTGGCGTTGCGTTGTTGCTATTGTTGCTGGCGGCCGCCTGAGCAGTAATAATATTTTATGTGTTTCATATGGAATAAATGGCGTTGGTGTTGATGGTGATGGTGACATGGCGATTGTGAAGCTGACTGTGGTGACGCTGCTGCCTTGCTTTGGGTTAAAAAATAGAGATGATGAAGCCGGCACACGTAATAATGATGATGATGGTGATGGCGCACCATATGTTGTCGAAATAATTTGGCTCTTTCCAGTGTGTTTTTAGAGCATTGCTGACAATTTCGAAAACAATTAGTTACAGTTTGCCGCTTCGTTTGAGCTCGCACCGCTGTCGGCTGCACGCATACATTCAATTTTTTGAAGTTGTACCTTTCTAATATCTTTTGCTGCGCCCCGCAATTCCGGGTGTGGATTATACGCAAATTGCTGTTCGTTGCTTAAGTCTTTTATTTCCTGCCAATACTGCAAGTTTTTCGCCTAAGCCAGCGTGTGCATTGCGCCCAAATTGCTGTTTGTTGCTTAAGTCTTTTGTTTTCTGCCAATTTCTCGCACACACATTTTCGCTTTTCAATTGCAGCTCTTGCCATTTTTTCCATAAACCGATCCTGCTTGTTGTGTGGTTAATTGAAAAGAATACTTTGAGACGCTGCAGCCGCCACAACGCTTGTGGCGCCACTGCACGTGTGGGCGTTATTGTGTGTTTTGTACGCGCTGTTTCCCTCAGCTTTGTTGTTGTTGTGCTTTGTGCAGTGTAAGGCCTGTCTTCGGGCCGTGTTCAGCTACGGCTGCTGCTCGCTCGTCATTTGAAAATCAGTCATCGCAAACACGCATACAAAATGTACAAAACTATCGAAAACATTTGCATAAAGCATAAATTTGCAAAGCGTCGGCGCGCAGCTAGAACAAAAGCCCACAACTTCAGCCGCAAACGGCCAACATCAGCGACAAGTCTGCGCTGTGCAAGTTGCCATTTTTGGCAATGCGCGAACGACGCAAACGCCAACGCAGTCACAGTCGCTGTAGCTGACGTCGCGCTGAACCGCCAGCTGCTAGCTGCCCACTTGTTCGCCGCTCGCATTGGTATTGTTTGTTGTTATTGGTATAATGGTAACTTGGCTCAGTCAAGTTTCGTGTTGGCAGCGAGAGCCGTACGTACGTATGCGGACTCTTACAGTAGTTGTTGCGTCAGGCCGCAGGAATGGGGATCTCCGAAATTAAGCGAAACGAAACAACCTGAAAATTGTTTATTGAGCGCTGGCTCCTAGAACATTGGCGGCCGTGTGTCATGTCTCTTGGTCGCCGCAGCCGCAGTCTCAACTGCAACTATGGTATCCGCTCGCCTTCCCTCCGCCCATGTCTGCACCTCATAACTCAGTGCTGCTGTAAGTGCTGCCGGCCGCGCGTATTTTATCTGCCTTTGCATCGACACGCTGCCAGCGCTCTTGTGACTTTTGTGATCATTTAAAGAGATGCGTGTGTGGGTTTTGCTGCCTTTTCTG
Organism: Melieria omissa; assembly: GCA_963971225.1. Lineage (NCBI taxonomy): Eukaryota > Metazoa > Arthropoda > Insecta > Diptera > Ulidiidae > Melieria > Melieria omissa. The sequence continues at coordinate 33,502,843 of OZ020269.1, forward strand.
ATTAATCGCCTCGTTCGTATTAAGCCGCATGTTGTCTTGGTTGCTGTATTGGTCGCCCCGTCGTTCGCCGCTGCTGCGCTGTGCATGGCCGCGCTGTTTCGTTCGTGTATCTGTGTGTGTGTTTATGGACACTAAATGTGTGGCACTCTTATTGCGGGACTAATTTAATGAAATGACATTTTGATTGTAGTTCCGAAAGCCTCCAACAGCACACGCAACACTCACGTTTGAGGCGCGGTGGCAGTCACCTGAATGGCACTTTCTTAATTTCATAAACATAAGTATCTAAAATTTTGTACATAATCAACTCTAAACCAAATTTGGTTTTTCACCAACCAAATCCTCAACTTTCGCATCGAAGAGTTTGGGTTTATTTTATAAACATTATGACACATGACACAATCAGTTATCATTTTTTTCTACACTTGTTTAAAAAGATTGCTTGTGACTTGCTACTTTTTCATATAGAAAAGTTTGCCTACGTTTCAAAACATAAGATAAGCTTATACAAAAAATACTAATTTTTAGATCACTTACAATGAATTTGTCAGGTTAACTTAAAACTTTTAAGTAGAAAAATATGGTTTTTGATGAAAAACACAAACAATTACAATTACACTCGCAATTTTAGACTTAGGCTACTGATGTACTTTACCTTTTTGCAAAGAGACTAAATCTAGCTTGTCGAAACTGCGCTTTAGTTGTGTGTCCAACTCCGTATCTCAATAATGAAAGCCCCTACTTTTATCAGAAATCAATAACTGAAAGTTACATCTATCCATATAAAAGGAATATGGATTGAGAATGAACATTTCCTCTTGGAGCACTTGCAAAGCAGGTAAAACAGAAATTCGATCCCTCGATGTACTCGAAAATAATGACATTATTTGTAATAAAAATAAAAAACAAAATGCATCGTGACATCAAACCATAATTTTGATTCACACAAAAACAGTTTTATATAATTTGGTCTCTAATTTGAAGAGTGCCTCATGTTTTAAAATTTGTAAAACCCAAAACTTAAAATCGAGATTTTTACTGTGCACATACATTGTATTATGTATCTGTAAATATACCACAGAGAGTATATTATATATGTATCTGCAAGTATATCACAGTGAGTATACAAAGATGAATTAAGTAAATTAATTTCCGTTGATATAACAGTGGAATGATAATGTTAAGTTTAAATACTGACAAACGCCCACACACCATAAGCAATCACAATGGAAACAGCAACAGCAACAGCCAAAATAACAGCAACAACAATGACAACAGCATCAACAACACTTTCGAAATTCAGCAATTAACAACGCCACCGCATCGCAGCGAGCAGCGCAACGCTTTGTGTGGGTTTTGAACTTGAGTTTCAAAATTTCGAACACACATCAAGTCACAGTTATAAAAGACTCTTAAATGTTTCTGAACAACAGCAAATGAAAAGCAGAAAACCATACACACACACAGACATGTGCTCATTTACTTATTTTCAAGCGGACGCATTTTATGCACAAATTCACAAATACAAACAACTTAAAGGTAGATGTAATCGATTAATTGAACCCGATTTCAATTTGCCTGAAAATGTTTGAATTCGTTGTGGTTCGAGTTTAGTTTGGTTCGGTAGCAGCATGTTGCATGCCAATGCCGGCAACAATGCCGGCGGCCGCACCAAAGCGCCACACAACTTTTCCAACTCGCTTAATAGCAAAACCTATTAGCTGCAAGCAATCACATTAGGCGGTCGAAAACTGGTTGATTGTGTTTAAGCAATAAGCGTCGGGGCGTACGACGCTGCCACATTGCCGAGGTATGCGTATGGGAAGTGTGTGGGAGTACGAAAATTGCCGATTAGTTTTATTTGAATTTGTTTTATTTTTAACGTATTTCTTTAAAAGATCGTATTTAGTTTTGCTGCGAACGAATGCGAGCCACGCAGCTGTGCTAATTAATGCCTGCAGAAGTGTGTAAAATTACTCTATATGTGTGTTTTATGGGTTACTTTTTTGTTGTCATGAAGCGAGAGTTCTCCCTCTCTCAGATTGTTATTGTTATTGTCGCTCGGAACAGTGCACTGCGGCCTAACAGATCTATTGTGCCATGGACTCACAGTTTGTCTGTCTGTTTTTTAGTGTTAATCGGTTTATAATTATGATTGTATGGACTTAGCAGCACTGCGATTTTTAAATTAAAGACAATATTCTATCTCTGGGATATATGTAAAATCTGAACTGTTCAGGTCTCATCCCGCAAAGATACATGTTAAAGAACTGAAAACTACGTATCGAATTGTTTCATGTTTCTGCACAAAACCTATCCTATTTGTGATTTCTTTAAGAGCTGAATTCCTTTTTCCTTCTTTTTCCTTTTTCCTTCATTTTTATGAAATAAAACTAATGTTCAAATTTCAAATAACCAATTTTGATGCACTTAATTTGTTTGTACATATAACCATTTTGCAATTTTTCTACAAAACTTTGACAACTTAAAGTAGTTACGCTTTTCTTTTGATAGTTAAGTATTAGAGAGTCTGATTTTAAATTAAAAAACATCTTAAGACAAACATGGCTTTGTTTTACTGAACTCAATGTATACTTAAAAACATTCAAAAAAAAAGTGTTCACGATTCAACCACTTCACTTGCTCAATATCTCTTTTTACTACCTGCAAAATTAAATTCAGACTCTTCGTCTTAACTCTGCTTCCTCCGAAATGCATTTCATTTATTGAATATTGAGTTTTTTCAAGTTCGCATCCCCAGGCCAGACACTTTAATTCAGATGTAAATTTCTTGTACAACCTGGACAGAAAACTGAAGGTCAACTTTAGAAACCGAAATGCAATCAAAATATATGCACAACCAATCCAATTTAATTTAAATTAAATGCAAACAGATACCGAACCGAACCGCAGTCGCAGCCGCAACAAGAAAATACACTTAAAAGCGCTTTCCCTCTGCTTTGCTTGCACGGTTGGCTGGATTGGCTGTATGGCCGTTTTTTATGGACTCCAGCGTGCTACCACAATGATTTTCGTTTGTGAATCACAAAACGATATTCTACAAAAATTCTACGTATAAAGAATCAATAGTTGTGCAACAACAACAACACTCCGCACAAGCAATGGTAAAGGAATTAAGCCACTTGCAAAGGGTACAACGTAAAAATCGGACAGAAAAGCAACAAGAAACAAGGGGCACATAAAAGGTTTCAAATTGCTATCGAAAAGGTTGTTTTTTTTTGGGTGGTTTGTTTACTTTGTGAAGCAATTTTGTTTTCCTTATTTCATCTGCTTTGAGTTTGAGTTCGAGTTTGGTATACGAATTTGTGGTAATTCTCTTTTTCGTCTGGGGTTCGATGTGGTAGATGTTCGTTAAAGCTGCAATAAATAAATTTTAATTTGACAGTTTGGTAGTTTGAGATGAGAGTGAACCGAACAAAAAAGACTTCAAGGGATTAAAATTGGAAATTGATTTGCTGAAGGCTTTTGGCCGAAAAGCTGATGTTTGTTTTCAGGGATCAATCCAACGAAATGCACATTTCGAAATATTCTATTCTTTATGCGGTGGCATTCATTTTCAAGTTCGTGCTTTGAGTCTTTTGTAATCGAAGACCGACAGCAAAGACCTGCGCATCGTCATGACTGTTCTAACTTAACGGTGCAGGTTTGTATTTTTATATTTAACAAATACAGTTGATTCTCCCAAAACGCAACTACACAAACGCAACTATCCAATAAACGCAACCGCTTCGGAGAGATAGTATTTTCTTCTTAAAATCAACTTTTTAAAGTGCGGTGAAACAAACTTCTTTGTAAATTTTTGTGGATTAAATCAAATCAAATTTGTTTGCCTTGAAAACAAAAAACCACTTAAAAACAATTTATATGAATTTATATTGATTATTTTTACTGAATTATTGGTTTTTGTTCTAATTTTATTTTAAATGAAATACATATAGGTATTTTTATTTCTGAAATTATCCTGTTTTGAATATATGTAAAATGCACCTCTTTCTCAATAAAATGTGATTGTACTGAATAATTGATATTTTTCAAATCAGTCCGAAAAATGAAACTCTTCGCTATTTGCAACCACCTCTGGGAACAATGTGGTTGCCTTTTGGGAGATTCAACTATATATATATACAGAAAGTGAAACGAGGGGTGCAAAACCAAATACGGGAACTTAAGTACCCAAATCAAAAGATTGACTCCTATGTTTTCAAGAATTGAGACGTTCGAGAATACATTGCCTTAAACTTTCCTTATACAATCTGAGTAATGACATTACCAATACAATCTAAATATAATCCAAATATATATAAATATATATATAAATAAAGTTCAAGTATAGTCCAGGGTAGCGCGCGAAACCGCCAAGTTCCAAAGGAAAATGGTCAAAAACCTTCGTCGATTTCGGCGTAAAACTGGGCGTAAAAAGGGTCTCCGCTCCCTTTCCCCCAAATGTTTGAAAAGTGTTAAAACCAGTGTTGCATACACATTTCAAATGGGTGGAATTGGTGGTATCACAACCCATGTAGAGGCCTCAGTGTATCTCATACAGAGGCAGCCAATGCAACCTACCTACCTGTGTATAGAAAAAACTATGTTGAGATCTATACTCGCCACTGATTATGTCGGCATTTAGTCTTGAAAACATAGTTGATTTTCTTTGATATGGGAATCAGGAAACGATTACTCATTGTTTCCTTTGGTGATTTTTTCGAATGAAAAATATCCAACTGTGTTTTCATTTACCCCAAACAAATTGCTGAAACCAATCTTGTTACTAGGTATGTAAGCGGCTCAGCACACACACTCGCACTTTCCTGCGAAAGCAGTCACCAAACACTGCAATCAGCTGCGAGCAGCGACACCAACACATGAAGACAATAAATGAATGAAACTGTGAATGAATTGTTTTCGTTGTGTATTGAGCCGAAAGGTACATTCCGATTTGCCTGCACTCCTTTCATTTATAATTGTTTTCTGCTTTTTGTTTGTACATCCGTTTCCGTCTTAAGTACACAAAGCCTCAGCCTTAAGCAGGATGCGCCTGTTGCTTACCATCGGCCAAAGTTTTGCATATGTTGGCCCGGCGACCACTTTTGTCAGCCGTCGAAAGGTATTTAAAATTCAATTACTTTGCGCTGTCAGCAATACAACAACAATACAAAAATAAAACCAGCAAAACAATGCCAACATTGAAGAACATAGAATTTTACAGCAGCACTTGCGGTGGCCCCGCTGTTCCTTGTTGCGGCACGTCTCGAGATATTTTTTATGAATGAAATTTGCCTGCGCTTTCTTCTCTTTCGTGCCTCTCCTTTGTTCGACCACAGCCAAAGTGAATTGTGAAAATCTTCGCTGGCACAGAAACCGCACGTTGTGCATTGTACGTTCGCGTGATTTGTTGACCTTTTGTCTGGCAACACGTCCGCCACGCTTTTCATTTCAAGCGCTGCATTTGTGCATTTCCACTCATGGCTGAGTTTCATTAAACGAAAATATGAAAAACACTTTTACATTTCAACAACAGCGCCACATTGGTCATACCAGCCAATGAAACTTTCTTTCCATTCGACTGTTGCATTGCTGCTGTGCGCCTGCGCAGAGTCTCTGCAGGCACTCTGCTTCATTGTCACTGTTCGACGACGCGATTTCGTGTGTCGCGCTCGTGTGTAATTATGGCCTTTGGTCTTTGACAATCGTGTGGCAATCAATAAAATATGCCCCTGCTGCATTCAATTCCAATGACAACTCCGCAGCAAATGGGCAACGGGCTGCTGGTGCGCCGCGCTACAAATTGGCTGCACTTTGCACTCACGTTTCTTGAGCGTTTCCATTGATTTGAATACGCAGCAAATTGCCATTATTTTTTGTTCAACCATTCACGAAAATCGAGTGCGACGAATTTGTCTGCCTGCGAATGTCAGCAATTGCAATAATTGGTGGCAATTACGCGACAAATGTAAATTGCCGCTTTGACTAATGCATTGTTGCTACAACAGACCAAAGGACACACTCAACCGCAGTACAAATGTCAAGTGCATTACAGTAATGGATTTAAATAAGTAAATGAATGCCCTAAATGATATGCAAAAGCTGCCAATTACATGAAAATTAAAGTTAAAGTTAGTTTAAAATTAAAGTTTTAACTAAATCAAATCTGAATTGAAATATTGAAACACATTTTCCTGGAGTTTGATCAATTCATGAAAATTAAACGGTATGAAAAAGCCGCCAAGTTAAAGTTTAAACTATATCAAATCCGATTTGAAATATTGAAATACATGTTTCGAGATTTTGATCAATTAATAGAAATTAGTTTGGCATTCAGCTGATTGGTTTTTAAAACTAATTCCCAAACAGGTTATTTGTCATAAATTTCTGTTGTCTTTTGTTCGAAACACCGAAGACAGTTGCGAGAGTGTTACAAAAGTTTTTATATAATATTTTCGGATTTTTCAATACATTTTTAAATGTTGAATTTTAAAAAACTCCTGAAATTCCGTTTCCAAAAATTCAATTATTGCTCACATTTCGTAAGTATTTATTTGTAGCTTCATCGATTTGAACTCGGCCTTGATAAGTTAGACAGTCTGTCAGTTGGGACAAACAATTACATTAATTGTTAATTAATAATGTAAAAAATAGTGATGATCGTCATTTCAAAATCTAGTAATATGTGATTAAGTTGTAACTATTTTTACATTTTGTAGATTGAAAATTGTTTCAATTTTCTCTGCACAGCTAACTACGAAATGAGGTTCAGCCGATGCCAACATCGTTTGAAATATTTGTTATTTTCAGACATTGGATATATAAACACATTTTGCCAAAAATATCTGCAAAGTCAATAAGTTTAATCAATAAATTACATTCTATGCACTTGGCGCACCAGATTGTCCATAAATCATTAAATGGAAATAAAGCAGTTTTTTGTCAGCTGCCTCTGCGCTTTTGCCACCAACAGTCAGAGCCGCAAGCGCCAGTCAAAAATCCGTCCAACACAAACAATTATTTATTGAACCACAACAATTGCAACGACGGTTGCGACTGGCAAATGCACCGTGGACTATGGTCACGAAATTATTTTTCACAAGTACAAATCCGATTGATAGATAGCACTGTGGAAATAAAAAGTCATTTCAGTTTACTTGGAAAATATCAAAAAAGCTCATATGACTATAACATACCTGGACTAAGAGTGACAAATACTTACCTTAAAATATGTATATTTATTTTGTAATTATTATGTGGACTCACTTCCTTACTCGCCCTTCTATAGTTATGCTTACAGCGATACGTTAAATGAACTCAATATCACTCTCCGCTTCTTTCCTATCCCCCTTCGTACAATGGTCCAAAAAAGAAGGCTTGCTCCCTCACATCACAAATCCCAAATGAAGTCAAATGGGCTGAAGTCAGTTTTCATTGTGGATTCAAGGTATATATTAGGTGCCATAGTATAAAGATCAGGTCTTGCATTAAAAACCCAGCGCATTCAAAAGTGTGATCTGAATTATCTTTGAGACTGAAGTAATATCGAACATAATTTTGTATTGTGCAAAAGTTCTAAAACTCTCAAAGTACTTTTAGTTTCACCTTATGGTAAGTCTGAAAAGTTGTTTGGTTTCTCGTTTAATCGTTTTCCATTTTCTTGATATATACATACATGAAAACCCATCGCGTCAGACCCATGATGAACTAAGACCCAGCCAGCGAACGAATCGTCTGAGCTCATAACAATGTATCAAGCTAGCTTCAAAGAATTCATCGTAAGCTTTCTGTGCTTGATGTTGTTCCAATTGCGGTTCAAGTCCTTCACATATGACTTCTGATTGAACGTGATTGAAAATTACCAACGTCAACAATTTGTCTTAAAATATGTCTTCAGCGCACTAATTTCATTTAATGCCGAAAAGCTGTGCTTCCGCTCCACAGTTCAACGCAATTATTGTGCGAATGTACCATTACAGCTCAACAACAACAGATTATCCACAACCATGAAAAAAAAAACATTTTCAAACTCCAACTGTGTGCGGAATTGTTATACCTTAATTACAGATTGTGAGATTATTGTCTAAATAACAGCTATAGCCGCAATGATAAATGTTGCTGGTTGCAAGCATGGAAAAAGTGGGGAGACAAAAAATCGACTACCATAGTGATCAGTGGTGACTTTTAATTGTTCACTGGGTTTTCAGAAAATGGACACAAAGACGATTTTTAATGTTCGCGCCATATTTAGGCAATTTACTACCAGTTAACTATCATGAAATCACAGCTTTCAAGTATACCAAAACGCTTAACGCTTAATATTTCACTCATTGACAGTAGCAATAAAAAAAAAACAACAACAACAGCTTAGCGAAACAAAAAATAACATAGAAATCATCTGAGACAGCTCAAAAATTGTGCAGTAGCTTTACTCCACAAATGGCTGCGAAATGTTGACGAAAATGCGCCGCGCACTCGCAGGAATGCTGCCAGCTGGGCTCGGGCGTTCGGCTGGGAAATAGTTGTGCGAAAAGTGCTCACGCCGAGCACGTTGACGTCACATTTGAACTGCCCAAACCGTTTGCCCAAAAACAGTCAATGAAATGTGAAATATGTCTGCAAATGTCAAACAACGCAGTGCTGTCCGGCTGTCACACTGTGCGCGAGCGCTGGCAAGTGAATGAAAATATCGGGGTGTGTGCAGGGGCCGCAACGGACACGGCGCATGCGTGTCGATCCTAAAGTGACCCGCCGAAAGTGTGACGCAACAGCTGCGGTGCATTCAACTGTGTGCGGTGTGTTGAGTTTTTCAAAATTTATGTGCCAATGTTTGTGCTTTTTTCGTGCCACATGCTGCGCCAAATGCATACTTGTCCGTGTGTGTGTGTGTGTGGTGGTAATGTGCTTGGCTGGACAAGACGCCTGAGTTGCGCTGCTGTTGGCAAATGCTTCTTGAAGGTCGTTGTAGTGCTTGTGCAAAGTGCAGGCGGGAAAATGTTTCGTATGTTTTCGCAAGCAAAATACATCAGGCAGGCGGATACATATACATATATACATATTTACGTGCATACATAAACATAAGGCCAGAGTATTTCTTGTGGTAAAAACAAAGAAGTTCATCATTTTTCATGAGCTATGAAAATGTGGTGGGAACAGCAGCAATGGAAGTTAATTATGAATGGAAGAGCCCATTTGGTGGAAGCCTAAGTGTTCAGCTCCGATTTATTATACTTGGCATCCGGGGCGTAGCCTGAACTTCAACAAGGAGGAGGGGGATACAAAAAAGATTAAAGTTTCGTGAACAAATAGTTTTTGCATTGACAAAGTCAATGTAAATTTGAATAAGACGGAAACAATTTAATATGGAAACCACATGTTTCATTTGTGATCAAAGGGGTTAAGTATAAAAAAGGTAAATCAAATTAGATGAATATAACTAAAATTAATTTTAAAAATCTATGACTACTGTTTGACTAAATTAGTTTTTATGAAATATGGCGGGTGAAAAATTCAATCAATTTGTATAATAATTCGCAACATAAAGAGTGGTTAGCAAAGTTTCTAATAGTAGCTCAGTAAAATAATTCAACAACAAATTTTATTTTGTTATACTAAATTAAGTAATGATTTTAATTGGCAAAAATGTATCCTTTCTACAATTTGCACTTCAATTTAATGAAATTGCATTTCTGACAATAAATGTACTTACTTTCTAATGTATTTTATGGCATCATAGCTCTTCACTGGAGCTATAAACATTTAATATGCAAGCTGCAGCAAGAAGACTTTCGTTTGTTTCCTCAAACTAAGTTTTGAATAAGCTCATTGTAAGAGCTATGGTTGAGTCAACTCAGTCTGCACTACAATTCCATCAGTAATACAACAAATAGCTATTGACGTTTACAAAAAAATTACATATCCCTTTGTTGTATTTTTAAGTTTTTTCTCTATTTTTGTAATACATACCAAGTCTGTATTTCCATCTCCAGTAATGAAATACTTTACTTAAACTCAAAAATCATTCTATTCAGAACCACTTGTGGTTACTTTCGGTCAACCATGGTGCACTGACATGCAGCCTGGGCGATGTAACAAGCAGATTGTCATTCGTTGCGTTGCGGGCAGCCGGCTGGATCAACAGCTAAAATGTCAACATTACACGCCGCATAAAATGTTCATGTTTTTTCGAAAAGCGTTTCCCATAAAGTCCGACACTGTACACAAGTGCCGATCGGTTGTGGATCATAAGAATTTGTACATTTATTTGTCATTCTGCTTCCCAACTGTTGGAGCCGTTTGCGGTTCGGCTCGTCGCATTAGTGCCGCTGACTGTCGTTGTCGCTGCCGTATAGTGGCTGTTTGTCTATACATAATTAACATGGCTATAACAATAAACCACCAACCAATACAAACAACAACAGCCACCACCAACCATTACAACAATGCCAACAACGAAACGTACAGCAGCAACCGGAAATTAAACGCACTCAAACGTTTCAAAAACTGAAATATATGTACAAACAACAATAACATCAGACAGAAACAAAACAAAACAACATATAGCTGTATAAAAAATGCAAGCAAACGAGGAAGGCAAAAGGAAAACTGAAAATTATATGCAAGCACCGTGACAGCCGCCGAGTCGATTGCGGTGCGCCACTTGCGCAGCATTCAAATTCAGACTCAAGCCAAGCCAAGCGCTGGAAAAGTGTGACGCTTCGAAGAATGCGAAGGCGTTAAGGGGATATAGCCAAATAAGAGTAACCACTTACTTGTGTACAGAGAGTAACAGACAGAAATGTATGTAAGTCTATCTGTGGTTAGGTTTGTAACGATTTCAATACGATAAGTATTGTTTATATACAAATTTCACGTATACGTTGTGCTTAGTCCATAATACATACTACGGTTCCTATGAAAGTTATATATACATATATCGTTTACAATACCCAACCGAAGGTCTGGCCAAATAATTTTTTAACACATAACTTTATTCGTATTCGTAGCAATAAATGAAGAAAGTTGTTGGTAAACATCTTTAAGACAACCGATTTAATGATGATTCTATAGTATATTCCAGTTTTCTTGACCATCTGTCATTCAGACAGAGACGTTAGGTTCAAATTCGTAAATATGGCCAAGTAATTTTTTAACACATCACTGTATTTGTAGCAATAAATGATGAAAAATATTAGTAAACATCTTTGAGACAACCGATTCAATGATGATTCTATAGTAGGTATATTACCGTTTTCTTCACTATCTGTCATTCATTTTCTTTTTGGCCCTCCTTTTCTCTGTTATTCAAATGTTCGACAGGACACAATTGCCTTGTTTTTTTACTAAGTTGTAGCTCCCGATTTTTTTATAATAAATTTGTTAATTAATACATTTTAACTTCTGAAAGGCAAATTCTTAATTTTTATGAAAAAATCACAATAATGTAATTTTCCTGCCATATATACGAATCTGAATCAAATTTTTCAATTGTGTGTCGGAAAAAGTGGCTAATAAGTGACCCCGAAGTTTATCCTGTGTCTCGATATTACTTTTTGGTATTTAAATCATGAGATATTTGCTTAAGAAGTGTGCACACGACATTTGAAGTCGCCACGCCTCTTTGTTAGATTTCTAGAGCTAGTTCACTTTTAAACAATTTTAGCTTAAAACTGGTTAAATAAATTTTGCATCAATATATTTTAATTACAGAAAAAATATTTAATATTTATGGACAAATACAAAATTCTCATTTTTTGATTTTATTTAGCCATTTTAAAAGAAACAGGGTTTTGATCAAACGTGCCTAATTCGTAGACTTCAATGAGAACACTTTCCCTGACATCGCTGCAAATTATTGGAAATTATTTTGGGGGTAACAGTAAAATTTTTGTATCATACTTTGCTTTGAATTCACTAATATTATGAATTCTGAATTCTCTAAAAATACTAATTTGTTGGTTCCTACTTAAATTAAACCCATAAATCAATCGTAAGTTTTGCTATAAGATGACAAATAAGTGAACATTTTTGAACATGAACTGATGTGAAGCCTGTTTACTGGACACATAAATCTCGCTGTTTCTACTGCGCGGAAATTGGAATTCCACTAAAAATACCTTCACTTAGAACGAAAGCAACTTTTTCCGATTAAAATCATAAATACTTTGAATATATTTTGAACACGTTTAATCGAAATGGTAGGTAAATGTAAATATGTTTTATTTCAAATGTTTTTTAAGTTTTCTGTTGCCTTAGGCACTTAGACACAAATCAAGAGGACACAATACACCTCTCTAAACAACTGATATGTAGCAGATCGATTTTCAAAATAAATGTTTAAAAAAAATATACGAAAAACTCAGTTTGCTTTTCAACAAATTGTAGATGCTACAATGATTTATAAGTAAAAAATAAGAAAATTGTTGTAATGGATTTTTTGTCTATACATTTTGAATATTATCTTTTTGTATATAGTTTTCGCTGCACTCATTGCATTGTGTATCGCCCCGACGTGGTGCGGCATTGACTCATGTCTTTGTGCTTAGGTGATATTTCAGCGGAAGGTTGCTACTCCCGCCTACGCCAACCAATACTGAAATGTTAACCGCAACGTTCTGAACAACCAACCTTAATTGTAGTCTTAAATGTTCCAACCTTAAATGTTCTTTCAATTTAGATTTGTTGACATATTGTCGCGGTCTTCTACTTAAGTGCTTACATGGACCGCAAGTTCATCTCTGCAACACTAAACGTTTCTACAATCTCCTGCAGTTGATATCATTTTCCATTGTTCAACGCTTAGTGTAATCTTTTGTATGTGCAGTCGTTGCAATTGTTTAGCGCTCATGTAACATTTAGTTGCTGGCATTTGAAAGCGGCGCATTACACGAAGCCATGACGAATGCATTCTCTCGGAACCATCCCATCCCATTATGGCCAGTTACGCTCTGATTTATGAATTTGCCAGCAAAACAGAAGCCAGCAGCCGGCGCGCCGTTGCATGCTTCATGCGTGCGTCTAACTTATGAAACGGAAATGCAAGCGTGCAGCGGAAATGTAAGCCGCAATTTGAGTTTAAATGTGAATGTGAATGCAAAGTGGGTGGTTTTCACGAATTACTGCACAAAGCCACTGACAAATAATCCCGACTCGGCCACTCATTAGCGCCAAAGTATGTATTAACCCATACTTGGCGCTTCTACTGAATTTTTTCGTACTCATTTAACATTTGTGTTATGGTGAATTGTGAATTTGGCACTGCCAAACGACTCCGTGGTTTGGAAAATGGCATTTTGCGGTGCGATCTGCAGTCGAATTGGCATAAAAAAGCCAAAAATGCTTCAAACCAGTTAGTATTCGTCGCCGCCAAACTGTGCAAATTAAGGTCTAAGCATTGCGGCATCATTATCATATCTCGACGATGCCATCTGCGAGCCGCTGACTGACTGAATGAGCGAGCGGCTGTGCCGCATGCGTGCCGGTGCCGTTGTCGTTGCCGCGCCACACTACACGCCTTCAATGCGCCAGCACCGCCACCGCCGACAATCTGCAGAACGATGCCGAATCGTACGTGCAGCTGTTGCCGCCGCAGTTGTTAACGTTGGCGTTGTGTCGTTGCCGCCAATCTGACGATTCGCAAACGGTGCTTTTCGGTGGCGTGCCTTAATTTCGGTTCGTTTGGCTCACTTGAAATCATTTCAGTTTCGTTTCTGCACACACTTTTGTGGGTTTCTCTGACCTGTGGCGGCGCACCAACACCCACTTACCAACCAACACACTAATTCATACAAAAACCATTCACACACACACACGCAAGCGAATGCATAAAGTGCCTTGAAGATTGCATCGCCACGGTTGCTGAATACACAGCGTCGGCGAAGGTGACGCTCTAAAAATTTGTTTGCTGCAAACCAAAATAAAAGAAAATCAAATAAAAAGTAATAAAAAATAAACATTTACATAAAATTAAAGAAAAATCTTTGTGTGGCATTAGAGTTGGGCGTTTATAAAATGAGAGTTGGGGAGGAGTGTCTATTGCGGTAGAGGGAAAAAATGTTTTTTACTTAAATCATACACAGGAAAAAATTCCAAACTTTTAAATGCATTTCAAAATTTGTTCATATAAAAAAATTGTTAAAAAATAAGGCACATTTATGCCTTCGAAATCTTATCTCTTGGTTGGTTTAGCCATAAAACCGTTTTTCACTTTCAAAACATTCAAACTTTATTGTTTGCGTAACTACAGTTTATGTAACCATTTGCGGAAAATCATAAAAATAATAAAAATAATAAAATAATAAAATAATAAAAACAATCAAAATCATAAAAGAAAATGTTATTGGTTGATTAGGTTAGCTAACAAAGGGGAGCATCCTAGAAACGGTTTTAAATGAAGCAGCGAGAAGACTCGAAGGCCCTTAGGGTTGATTACAACGTCGAGAGAGTGTGAGCCCGCTTTTGAATGACGAAAGTAAGATCATCAAAATTGTTCTGGTGATCTAATCGACTGCAGCAATTAAATACACTTAATTAAAAATAAGTTTCGTTTCTGTAGATTATTTTGATTCTACTTCTGCGAGCAAGCACGATGAGTACAGACGTTTCTTTCTCTCAAAATCTGCCTTGATTTAATGGAAGCTAAACGTAAATACGTCAGAAGTAAGTTCAATTAAAGCAGTGTCCCGGGTGTAACAGGTCTGTTATTTATCTGAAAATAAAAAAATGGGGTTTTAAGACATTTGAGGTATTACAATCCTAATCGTATCTTGGTTAGAAATAGTCATATTTTTCAACCCGCAAAAGAGTTCCGGCAAAGACAATTAAACTATTTTTTTATTATTGTATCTCTTGTTATTTGACTTTGGTTCCGGCCCAATCAGGCGTTTAGAAGCTCTCTTTCTTTTTAATGGCATAGATCCTTTGGAATATTATTACCGATTACTAATTTCGTATGGGAAACTCCACTTGCTTTGCAAATTAATGTTCTGCGAAAGTGTTAAACTCTAAATGATTTTATTTTGGTATATTAACAAAAAAGAACATAAAAAAGAGTTTGTGTAGGCTTAAAATTTAACATCGCCGTGTGAATCAAAGTGTTAATTTGGTACTTAAAACAGCTCACATATTATTGAAAAACATTTAATGGTAAACAACAAATCACAGCTTAACGTATTTAAGTTGGAAGCGCACATCTTTTTCCATTAAACTCAACAAAATTTCCTAATGTCAGTTTATGAACGTCATACAGATGCACTGAACTTGTGGTTCAATAGCATTTGAAAATTCCTTGCTTGCATATCACAATTTATGCCCACACACTCAATAAAAACCAATAAAAGAAATTTGCGCCCACAATGATTCACCATCGAGCTACGTGGCGCAGACAAACGAATAGGTGGAATCATCATTGGCACAAGTACGACTACGTATTTCCCAAGTGGCTTTTAGTGAATGCGATTTTATATTGTCTGCAAAATTTTCTGGGCATTAACCTATTATTATCCATAAAAGTTTACGCAATGTGTGAAAACCCCAGAAAATAAGGAGAAGTAACTCATGAAGCAATCATGATTCATTTTGCAATAAAAACCTTAAAGAGCGATTTATGAAGCTGTCATAAATTATGTTTTACTAGAAAGAGTTTTTCATGCTTTGCTAGTTTTAAGTAGCAACTTGATTAAATGCTTCGAAAGCCTGCAATGCGGTGTTACAACTAACCAAAAATCAGAGAAGAAAGTGTTAAACAAATGATACACAAACAAGTAGGAGTGTCTTAGTGTATTTCGATAGAGGTATTTATTCATAGACTGCACCTAAACGAACTATTTTTCGTACACTTGTGATCTGAATGGGTTAATAAATTTAAATTCCAATATCTTATTAAATAGTTTTATTGTTTAAACAGAATTTCCTGAATGACAAATGGGTAAGTATGAGCCATATCCATTTTGAGTCGTAGTATCCATACCAAAAAAATCACTGCTATGTATCCTTTTCCCTATCGCTTATTTTTGTCTCTTTCTGCTGGTTGTCAAATACTGGTCTAAGTGTAAAAAAACCAGTCATTAAAATCCACAGAGTCGCTGTTATAGTTTGGTACAACAGCTAATTGTCATCAGCCTAAAATGGGTTAAGCAGGAAATGTCTCAATAACAACCATTCCTTCCAAATCACCAGTTATGCATCGGAGAGCACAAAATAAATAAAACTTCTTTGTACACTCGGTTTCGCTCAGCTCTTTGACTACCCAGCTGAATTTTTGACTCGCTTACTGACAGCTCGTACCTACATACATACGAGTACGTTGGGCGGTTGTTTTGCAATAACGCCCATGTGTTGTCTGCAATTTCGAAAATTGCCAGCAGACAGCGGGCGGCGCGTCAACCTGCGCACCAATGCCCCAACGCACCAACAACATCCAATTCACCAACTCGGTTGTTGTTGTTGTTGTTGCATGTTTGTTTCGCGCTGCATGTTGTGTGTTGGATGCTTTTCTCGAATTCAAGTGTGGGTTTCGCAAGGCAATAGAATGTCGCAATAAAATATCGCAGCAACACACAACGAGCGCAGGTCCCTTTTCACTTGAATTTGCCGTTTGCCATCGCCCGAATTCTGGTTGAGGGGCAAATGTCGTTCAAGTTCGATAACCAATGCAATACGAATGTTTAAAATCCAATCGGTTAGTGCTCGAACCTTGCGTTCGTGAGATCATAGCCGTCATAGCTTTTTCAACCGCATTCCGCATAATCTTTGTAATCGCCGAAAACCATTAACACTTTCAGTTTTCTCATAACCACAAACTTCGGCTTCTTTGCCTTCATTACGACCAATTACCGGCAATGTTTACACTGCCGCCGCCAAGACGCCGAGCGCGTCCATTCTCGATTCGTTTCCCAGCCGGTGCGCAGCCGGCGGTGATAACGAAAATCTTGAACATCTTCAAAGTTACTCGGTTGCTTGCAGGCGCTCGGCGGCGCCTTTGAAAACAATTCGCCGCGAACACGGCGCTCTGGGGCTGAACAATACAAAAACAACAATTTCCACTTCGCGCCCTTCTCCACCGACGGTGTACTAAGTATAATGTGTACAAATGCATAGATATGTAATAATTGAAAAGGAAAACATTTCAATTCCATTGAGTCTTAGACGTTGTTGAATCGAGCAATGCGTCGCACTGTCGTTAAGCTTTGAATATTGCACGCTACACCCAAATTTGGCAAGTTCTGTGTGTTGCGGCAGGACGTGCTCCAGCCCTGCCAGAACTTGAAGCCATTCCGTTCGAAAATCTTCTTGGCACAATCCACATCGTCGGAAATGTTGTCATCCAGGAAATCTGAGCAAATGCGACAAAGTAGAAGTAAATTTAGGATTTGCAATTTAGCGAAAGTAAAACAGTGAGTACCTTCACACTTTTTCTCACATATGCCGCCCTTTCGATTTTGGCGACACCAATCTTTGCTGTTGATTTGGAAGAGACCATAATTGACGCTGCCATTCGGCTTTTGCTTCATTGCTTTCGTGTCCATGTTGCTTTCGTGCTCGACCAGACAAATCCCTGATAGATGCGAATATTTATGTAGTTAGTCATCAATTGCAATTGAAATGCAAGAGTCAACTTACAATTCGACAAGAACGTTTTGTTGATCTGATATTTCTGTAGTAACTCGCGAGCCAACTCGCAGCGCATATATTTCTTTCCCGTCACCTCAACGCCATAACTTAGAAATCCCAGCAGCAGTGGGAGTAGTAAGACACAGTACCGTACCATATTTTCACATCTGTAAAGAGAATTTTAAAAGCAGGGAACTTTTAGTAATTATGAACTTTTGCTTTAGTAACTTTTATTTTTTTATCATGAAAAAATGTATGTTTTTTTTTAGACATCAGCGTATATCATATATATTCTCTGTATATGTAGTCTTAATACAAAAATATTATAACCTCCAAACACTTTTTTATTTTGAGTTTTAGGCCTGAACTGGTGAATCGTTTTTTGCACGTAAATGAATTAGAATTGCTCATTGATACTATAAGGAACTTTTACTTTTCGAATAGCGACTAATTAATTCGAAAGTAATCAACATTCATAAAATACATCAAGAGTATTTAAACAGCAAACTGGCTCGCAAGTTAAGTCAATATTGACTTTGTAGATTCATTTACGATGCTTATTTTCATTTGTTTTAATTTTATTTTTTAATTTTTTTTTGTTCCCCAACTGCACGACAAAAGAATAAAAAAATACCTGTCATTATGCCGTTTGTAATAATAATTAAAATAATACATACATGCAATCAAAAGTATGTGTGTCTGCATGTGAATGTTCACCCGCACGTAAAAGTGTATAAGATTCAAATTTTACTGTGCTGACACAAAATTAACTTGTTTTGTTTAATGTTTTTTAGTAATTAATTGTACTGTACGGGTAAAACAAGCAACAACAACAACTCTGTTATCAGTTATCGCTGATGCAATGTCACACAATCTGCCCACCTTACACATGAGAATTTTACAGCAATACTTGTATTGTGGATTCAAGTAATTGGCATGAATGTTGCGTTTTTGAAATTGAGTACAACTTTTTACAAATTATAATTAGCAGTCAAAATATTTCACTTATTCAAAACAAATACAAAACTTGTCATTTATATATGGAGTAAACAAATAAAAAGGTACAATACGATAGCAATAGGTGTATACTTGTCAACCGTCGAAAAAGCCAACCATGAATTGAATTCAATTATAAAAATTTATTTAAAAACAAATTTCTGTTCTTAAAGCAGTAACAAGTTTTTATGACAGACAATATTAGAAAACCTTAGCCATTTAAAATTACTTTACTTTGAAAAGATCTAAAATGTATTCAGCATAAAAGATCTGTCTGAATGTTTGTTGTGTCTGAATAAGAAGTAAGGTAAACGCTTAAACTCTGTCAACTATCATTGATCTTACAGTCCCATAAAATATTTTTATTCACGTTATGGTTGCAATTTCTCATAACAGAGGCCCGAGGTTCGATTCCTACCTCGGGCTGGTGAAACACTCGTCTACTTTTATCGTTATCCAAATTAAGTAGATGAGAATTATATGGCAAAACATCCAAGTGGGAAAGAAAAACTGCCAGAAAATCGCTGTTCGGATTCGGCGTAAAACCTTAGTCCTCCCCCCTGTTCCCACATCCGTTTGAAATATGTGTCACAATAGGCCTCCGAGTATGTCTCTTACAGAGGCAGCCACTACAACCTACCTCACTACCTATGGTCACAACGCACAGTGGGGTAATTGATGCCGAAAATGCCGATTAATTCCCCCAGGCTATTTAGATATGAAATAACTACTAAGTTTAGTTAATTGAACATTATAAAGTAAAAAACAAATGTTTTTGGGTATACTTTAGTGGACATTTTTTTAAGAAACGGTAAAAAACTAACATAGTAAAAAAAAAAATTTGAAAAATGAAATTTAAGTTGAACAGTTTAATTAAAACATTTCATCGCCGTCTCTTGCAGCCAATTTAGTTTCATCATTAAAATCATCATTATCATCATCATCATAATCTTCATCAGCATCATAATCATCACCGTCACCATTATCATCATTCGTCATTTGTCAACTCCATAGCATCTTTGGGCATATACTGCACTTTTTTTTTTGGCAATTTTCTTATTTCGTCATTGACTCTTTCTTTTTCGTTTTTAGAAACTGCTGCAGATTCCTTGACGAATTCAATTTTTAACGGCCTACAAAATCGTGTAAATGCGGGTCGCGGGTTTTGCCATATAATTTTGTTTCCACAAAACATTCGAAGTGGAACAATTTTGAAAACACGCAATAAACACATTTTCAGTTTTGGCTTAATTCTGGAGTTCAAGTTAATTTCTGAGCTTTCCTGTATTCATAGACCTATAGTAGAATTTTATGGCGAATATTTTCGTGATACATTTTGTCCTTAAAAAGTTCTGTTTTACAGGACATTTTTGACATTTTAGAAAAAAAGGGTCAAATTGACCCATATAAATAGGAGCTACAGGGTTAAAGTACTCCACAAAAATGTTCCTCGTAGTGTTTTACACCTAATTGCTGAACACATCATTTACCTAAAATGTGATGTTACATAGTTTTCGTATGCCGAATCACCATAAGAATGCGCGAAAAGGGGAAAACTTTGACCCTGCCTAAAAAAAAATTCAGACGTAAACTTTCAAAACGCCGATACACGTATATTTTTTTTGGCCCCCTCTACCAGAATCCGTTGTCAGAACCTTGTTATTTTGAAAAAAATTTGATTTTGTTGTGCAGTGTCATCAATTTCGTTTGCACAATGCATGCATGAGGCCCTTGGGTGCGCACACAAAAATCGAAATGCTGGAAAAGTGCGCAACATCGCGCAACTTTTTTTTTCATAAAATGTTACTGAAATATCTAAGCTATACGCTAAGGAAAACAGTTTTGCCCGACCTCACAAGACTCACAACTATATGTCTATGAAAAGGTAAAAAATTAGACAATTATTATGCTTTTAAACAAAAAAATAAATGAAATACTTATAAACATTTTTTAACAAAACCAAATACACATTGCATTGCTGAAATACCTGAACATGAAGGCTGCATCATTAATTTTTCAATAGTTTTTCAAATTCACACAAAGAAATCGTTTTTAAGTGACGACAAAAACACGTTTATCGCTGTGCGCACAAAAACTGAAAATAAATGTTAACTTTCAGAGTGCTTTGCGGGAAAACGGTAAACTATTTTGCAACAACTCTTTCACATAGTGATACAGAATTGTATCCCCTTTAACCCGGTACCAAAAACATAGTTGTATCTTGATTTTTCATTTTTGAATTAATCGGCACTTTACTTATATATTACCCCACTGTGCAACGTATGGAATCTGCAATTTCTAAGTTCAAATGTTTCTTAAAAAGGAGTTTGTAAAATAGTTCGGAAAACCTACATCTTCGTATTTGATAAAAACCTCAGCAGAAGCATTATTAAATGAGCAGCTGTAACTCGCATGGATGCTGATACATTCATTAGATAGTAAGATCTTTACTTTCTCAAAGGTTTTTTCTGTGCAAGAAGTGGCGATCTGCGTAGGGACTGATGTGCCTGTATCCACCGACATGCCAGTTTTTTACTGGTTAAATTCTGCTATCAAAAGATTCGTGAAGACGGACTACCTGTTGGGTTCTTTCTATCGAGGTTATCTGCAAGAATTTATTGTGCACTATACCACATACACCATATGTACAACTTTGCACATGCATACACAAATACATACATGTAATAATGTTTACCAAAAATCGCGAACATCATCTCCAGTGGCGCACACAGGATTTAATTTTGGGGGGGGTTTTCGTAGATACATTTTGCGGCCATTTCAAAAAATGTTTCTCTATATGTACATATGCAAACCTATAATTATTAACCAAATATGTGTATAAACATTGTCATAAAAAACAATCACTCACCCAACAATTTATCCAATACGATTTAAGGTTTTTTAAGCAACATTTAATTAGAAAAGTTAGAAAAAAGTTTAGAAAATACATATAAACATACATATGTATATGAACACAGAACATTGAAATGAGATCTCATTGATTTAAGTAATTCAACACAAATATGTACATTATTCCATATAAATAATTAAATACTTCATTCTATGCTTCTAATGCTTCATTGCTAAGCGTTTGGTGCACGAAATTGGAAATATCATTTTTGTGCCCGATTTGTATGTGCTGTTCTGTTCTGTTTGATTTAACTGTGGACTCAGCACAACCTAACAATTTCAAGTATTAATTTGAAGTTTAATTATAGTTCTTACTTGTTTACCTAAATTTCCATTTGCAGGATTTTGCCCACATTTGTTGTCTTCTGTTGTAGGAGAAATTTCCGCTGCAATGGTGGACTCAGAACAATCTAAAGAACAATTTTAAACACTGTACATTTCAAATAGATTAAAATATATTCGTTTTCACCTAAAATTTCATTTAATTTTGATTTTTTCTCAAAAAAGCTGGGCAAATTCTTCTGGCGCTTCATTGTGTTTTGAACTTATTTGAAATGTCAGCTGACCGATAGAGACGGACAATGTCAGCTGATAAATAGAGATGGTCAATGACACCTGTTCGATAGAAATCAATGTTTACGTTTGAGGTGAATTGGTCGTAATGGATCTTAACTCTAACTTACTAAAAATATGTAATAAAATCAGCTTTGTAAATATTTCGATATTAGCATGAACTTTGTATGTTTACAAATAATTAGCTATGTAAAAATTTGTCTGTGAAGTCATCTTCTGTGAATATACGGCTGTTTTGAGGAGGCACTAGTTTGCGCCACCTATTGTTCAAAGATGATGTATTCAAATATTTCGAAGTTTATTAGTTCGTAATCAAGACAGAAGTGAAATTAGATCGCTTACAATGCATCTTTTATAGTAGGAGTTTTGAGTGACAATATGAGTACAGAATGAGTAGAATACGAAGTTGTAATTTACAAGAGTGTGTGTGTAGATGATTCGAAATTAGTTTACAGAGTTGCAACTTATAGGTTATTGATTTCAAATGTTTAGTGCTGCTCCGAACAACGGCTTCAAACTCAATATATGTAACTTAGAAATTTTGGGGGGGTTTGAACCCCCAAAACCCCCCTGACTGTGATTGGAAATGACATAAATGGCACAGCAAAGTATGTTTACATATGATAAAATTTTTCATCGAGTTCCAATAAGCTCACAAACTTTAAGAAGGCAAACATCGCTGTCAACACTGAACTATACAAAAAGTCCACAATGGCTGTCGTTATCTTTGATTGGCGTATTCTTGGTACTCATGCATTACTTTTGTTGAAGCTGTAGTCACAAAATAGGAAAAGGCACGACCCCGTGTCTTCTTTTTTACATTTCCAGCATTCGTTTAGGATCAAAAAACAACTTATTTGTTTTTAATAAATCGATAACGCTTTCAACTTGGTTGAAACTCGTAATAAATAAATATAATTAAATGAATAAAATTAAATTTTGTATAATTTTTTATTTAAATTGGACTGCATATTCATGCAATTTGAGTTTTCCTTCAATTACTGCTTTCTTGGACGAAAAATTTATGTTACAGTAAAAATATTTTTCTATCAAAAAGTTGTTTGGAATTAACGAAAACATTTAAAAGCGAATTTGTAAGCACGAAAACTCTCGTGCTTGGAGTTCTATATAGTACTGACATGGGCTTTCATGCGAATTTTTTGTGTTTATATTTGTTTAAAGTCAATGAGGCCAATAAATCAAGTTCTTCTTAACCCTTTGTTCATCGCGTCAGATTTTTATGAACAAATATTTATCTAATTATTTTTCACTTGAAGTACTTTCACCAAGTTTGACGTCAAAAGGCGTAAAAAATCATGTTTCTTCATACAAAATTTCAACCCTTGGTTCACCCCTTCAAGTTTCGATTTTCAAAAAAATGAAAAATACATGCAAAATTACTTTTGATTTAAAGTGTTTTCACCAACTTTGAAGCCAATAGGCCAAACGGTTCAGCGTTTTTTCGTAGTCTTTCCGTATACGAACCTTGACACTTGGTTCACCCCGTTAAATTTTGATTTTCGAAAGATTGAAAAATATGTGTCGAATTATTTTTGATTTAGAGTATTTTGAAAAATTGAAAAAAATTGAATTGAATTGAAAAATTGAAAAAGTTTGAAAAATAGACCCATTAAATCTCGTTTCTTCATTCAACACCTTAAGTCATTTTTAGCCCTTTTAGACCCCTCTTTAAATCCCGAAACAATCTCCTCTTAGCGGAGGTTTACTATTCAAGATGTATCTACAGTTTAAATTTCATATTTGAAGTTTTAGCGGTTTGGGCTGGGCGATAATGAATCAGTCAGCAGGCAGAACAAACAATTATATGTATATAAATTTCCGAAATATTACAATAACTTAAACGTGTCTTTATTTCTAATGAACTTAATTCTTTTCTAATACTCTACAAGATCTGTAGACACTCAAAACTAAAACAACACAAATCGCTCCGTATTGTTTATATCTTCTATTGTCGTGTAGAACCACTGTACTCAGACGTCAAAGTTAAAATTTCGCAAAAATTAAAATTAAAAGAATTACATATATGTTCAATTTAAAAAATAAGCTCCTCCTATTCCATACAAACACTTGCGTATGTTACCACCTACACTTTTCAACACACTTTCTATTGATTTTAAAATTACTTTCTAAAGCAAACATTGCTTCAACACCCCAAAACTATTCAGAGCAACATGTTTAACGAAAACTTTCCACCTACCCACCAACCATAAAAGCCATTCATATCTCACGTACATCTAAAACGGATTCGAATGTTTAGTTAAGCTTTTATTATGATTTTATGACTACGTGAATTTTATGACGATTGTTATCACTCCTACGCATTTCGCATAGTCAAAGAAGTATCATTTCCGTCAAGTTGTAGCTCGTTGACGAATTACTTTTAATAAAGTTGCATTTGGCTGGAAATTAATAAAAATGTTCGCATGAAACCGGTTCTATTTGTTGTCCAGTGGCATTTCTTATCAATCGACTCAAGTCAAAAGTCAAATAATTTTACATAATTTCGCATTTCTTGGAATCGAGGCGCGCCAAACCGTTGGGTTGTATTTAATTTGCATATCGCCGATAGTCACACAAGTCACTAAATGTGTGCTTAGTTGTTCGAAATCGAGCACTTTAGACAGCGAAAACAAATTGTGTCGTAAAATAATAAAACAAGCGAAAACGTTTACATCGAGAATAATGAACAACAAAGAGCGTAACAACATGTTCGTCAAGAACGTGCGCGCTGGACGAGTGCGTCGCTCATCAACAATCCACCCACATATACTCGGTCGCGGACGCGGTCAGAGCAGCTGCGTTTTTGCACCGTGAACGCGCCGTAAACAAAATAAAATTACGAAGTTGGTAAGAAGGCGAAGACGCGTATAAAATGTTTGTAGAACATTGTCGATTTCAAGGTTACGCGTTGGGTGTTTGACGTTTGTTTTTTGCTAATAACTCTGGACAACCAGTTTGCACGCTCGCGACACTGATGGATTTTCATGCTAGAATGTGCCGAAAGTTTTGCTGAGATACTTACTTAAAATTGTTGTTGCTGTGTGCGAAGCTGTAAGGCAACAAAGACGGCTTACAGCATTACGGCGAATTCTACGGGCTGGCGGCGCGGAATACTCGTGGCGACTGCGTGCCCGACACCTGTGCAACGCCCGCAAACTCGGCCGCCGTTTGAATGGCGCAAGAAGCACTGTTGTAGTTGCTGTGCGGCTGTGGGGTCTTGGGTTTTCCGCAATTTCGTTTTGATTTGATTCGTGTGACGATCAGCAATTGCTCGTTGCTAACAATAAAACGATCGCACCTACCGATGCACGCTTACTGATCCCAGAGCGACAACTGAAGCGCAAATGGAATTGTTTAAGGTTTTTTCTGTTAACGCTCGACGGCGGCGTGTTAACGTTCCTGTCGGTGTGGGACGCCACATTGGTGCCCTACACATATTCGTATGCCTATCTTTAAAATATACGAAAGACCCCTGTCTGTATACTATTTCGTTTTCAATGATAGAAGAAGGGGCCAAGAAAGAGCCAATTTGAACTATTTGCCTTTTATTAGAAAATATTTAAAAAAAAAAAAGTAAAAAGTTAACAAAACTTGTTTAAAAGAGAAGTACTTATTAAATGATGCATTTGATACTTGTAGAAAAAAAAACCTATGGTAGAGTATAATAAATATATTTGAGTAAACACATTTGACTTCCTAATGAATTCTTAAAGCGTTGCTTGATTGTGAAGCTAATCGAGTCTTAGCGAGAGAATCGAAAGCACTGCTCACTGGTTGTATTCCCTCTCGAACCGCATTGGGGCAATTCAAGTTCACTGTGAACGTTACTCTTACATGTAGCGAGACAGAACAATTCAAGCTTCGAATATTTCGACTTCTTATGAGAAATTGTTCGCATTGCGTGTCTCCCAGGAGCAAATCAACTAAAGGGGGTTTCTTCAACGACACCTGCCGTACAATACAGAGACGGAATTGCGCTACGACAGAGTTATGGAAAACATATGCATTTTTATTTATTTGTTTTTATTTATTAATTTTTTGTTTTTTATATATTTGTTTTTATTTATTTTATTCATTATTTATTTTATTATTTAAATATATTTAATTATTTATTTGATTTATTATTGTGTATTAATTTTAAATAAAATCAACAACATAATGAATCAAATCAAATAATTTCGAATATCTATGCTTAATTTTTAACTTTGAACATCCTTAAATCATTAATTATTTGGTTAGTTACAATAGTGAAGTAAATTTGACTGACTAAGAATATCAGATTATTAGAAAAATTATATAAAGTAGAATCCAAAGATTGTCTTCAGCATGATTAGAAGTGCGCTACGGAAGGGGTATTGACCAATGTTTGTTTTGGTATTAAAAAGTATCATTTTAAACAATAATCATGGTTTAAAAGCTCCATGGGAGGGTTTCTTACCCAAACCCCCTTGGCTTCGCGACCGTTACATTATGTATCTGCAAACGCTTTGAACGCTACAAAAAATTAATCACTCTTTGCTTTTTGTTATCAACACAACCGATGATAAGATTGTTGGTTATAGGCTGCAAAATGCATGTTGCAACCTGAAGCACAGCCAAATGCAAGAAAACTCGTGCCTGTTTGTAAGTTTATTTGTAAAATTGTTTTTATTTATATATATTTAAATTATAACATATCGTTGACTGCTAGGCTGTATCTAGGAGTTAAAACCAATTTTCACTACTTAATGTCGAGTGTGCGTTACAGCTAAAATAATTTAGGCACCTTTTCTCCTTCGTTGTCTTCGACTACGTAATACGAATGGCTGTGTGTGTAAATTTGTAAAAACGTTTCAATTCTTGTATATATGTTATATCACTTTCCAATGAAGTATGGTTGTGTGTAGCTTAAGTGCAGCCTATGAA
The DNA here is from genome assembly GCA_963971225.1 of Melieria omissa. Taxonomy (NCBI): domain Eukaryota; kingdom Metazoa; phylum Arthropoda; class Insecta; order Diptera; family Ulidiidae; genus Melieria; species Melieria omissa. The sequence continues at coordinate 33,529,861 of OZ020269.1, forward strand.
TGTCGTAAAAAATGCCATGTGGTGTGTACAATCTTCCAATTGGTTCGTCTGCCGCCTGCGTCGGCTTGCAGCAAGTCGCCGCACTGTCGAGCAGCGCGTCCGTCAGTCAGTCGAAGAGCGCGAAACAAATATACATACATACATATGTACTATGCTATACATACATACTGGTACATGATGGTGCACCTGAGCGCGCCTAACATCGGGACACATCGGGCAGCGTTCGCCCACGGCATTTGTTCACCCAGCCCGGCCAAGCCTGAAAGCCATGGCGATTGAAGATCTGCATGGCGCAGCGAGAATCATCGGAAATTTCATCGTTTAAGAAATCTGAAAAACAACAAATAATACAAACAATTAATGGGCACACATTTTTGCCGACTTTGATTCTCAGCGAATGCTGAACTTGTGCCGATTTTTTTGACAAAGCTGTGTTTGATGGCATTTAATTGACAGGCTGACTGTAATTGCGGTTTTCACCAGCAACCATTAGTCATGTACTCACCTTCGCATTTGATATTACAAATGCCGCCTTTGCGCCCTTTGCGGCACCAGTTTTTACTATTGATCTGAAATATCAAAGCAAAAGTATTAGTTTTACTTATGAAAACGAGTTTCGTTTTCGTTTGTTATTCGAGTTTGAGCCAATGACATTCTGAGCTGTACTTTTCCGCACCAATCACTCAGCCATAACAACCGTCGGGTGCTTTTGATGTATGAATCTGATTTCGTATTTACCTGAAAGAGTCCATAACTGACACTTTGATTGGGCAGTTGCATGACCTTTGAAGTACTTCGACCGCTCTCATTTTCGACTAGACAAACCCCTGAAAATCAGAAGATAAGAATAATGAGTTGTTGGTTAGTGTTAAAAATAATGTTTTAAAACTTCAATACATTTTTGTTTTTAATTCAAACAAACGCGCAGGGGATGACCCCTATTAATGCGAGGCATTGCGTTGGTTCAGGAAGGATGTAAAGGTTAGGAGATATGGTTTTCAGTTAAGTGGTTATGGATTCTTGCCTAAAACCCATCGAAATCATAAGGGCTGGGGAAAATATCTGCAGAGAGACCATTCCACAACCGCGCTGTATGGGCCAGAAACGAACTTTCTCTGCAGTGCGTAGTGCGCTGGAACATCGTTTTAACGTGAAAAGCATGGGCGCCAGTATTCAAACGGGTTGTCCGGGGGGAATATCCAGAGTGAAGGCAGCAAGCTGTTCATCTCCACTAAGCAATTACCGAAAAAGAATCGGTAAAATAACACCATACATGTCACGTTTCGACAATGTTCCAAGGAGTCAATAGAGCTGGATGCCCTACTGTCCCTTATAAGTTTAATCGCACGGTCTGCACCCAATCCAGGAACTCCAAATGGGTTTTTGAAGTCCCGCCCCTTTTTCACAGCATTACTTCTGTAGTCATTCTTCGTTTACTTTGTTGAAAATTGATAGTAATGTTTTCATATATTAATGAAAGTATTAAAATTTGTTTGTATATTTTAAATAAAACATTTTAATGTCTTACTTATACAAAGATAAATTTAATTTCAAAGAAACAAACACACAAACATTTGTGTTATTAAACTATAAATTTTCTTAGTTTAGCAGATTATTCAAGTTTTTCGTTAAATTGCATCGTTTGAGCTTTCAAACCCAGGACTGTCCCGAGGAAAGTTGGATGGTTGCTATCCCTGGTGATAATGATGATAAATGATGATAAATACCTTTAAATGCAAACCGAACTTCAAGTAAAACAATATTTTAAGGAAACAAAGTTGATGACTTGGAAGATTTTTGTCAGTACTTAGCCAGAATGAGGCAGTACTGGTGGAATGTTGATTGGGATGCAATACTTCAATGGTGGTAAAAGCTAATGCAAATCAGATTAAATTCGCATACATAATTTGTTTAATACATCACCTAGCAAATACACCAAATGAAAACTGACTGCAGACATTTTTCTAATTCCAACACTGCTACCAAAAGGGGTTTGTTTCATATCTTAAGGGGGTATTCCAATCTAGAGACTTAATTTTGAGGTGATTTTTTTGGCGTAATAAACAAAACAGTAATCATTTTTACCATCCATGTTTTTACTAGTTTTGTTTTGATACTTGAAAAGTATAAAAATGTATAATAGTTGAAAAAAATTAAAAATTGAAGTCGGTAGAGGCCGCCAAAGTTGGGACAAAAAAAAGGTCTCTTCTGGTTGACGTGATTTCAATCCTTCTGGTAAGTTAAAACATAAAACTAAGGTTAATTCTCACTAAACAAGGATGTAGAATTATCTGGACGTAGCCGATTTGAAAAAAAAAATTAAAAAAAAGGTAATTTTTTGCCGCCTTTTTTCAACCTTGGTGATTTTTGAAAAATCTTGTTTGAAGTTTACAGTCGCATTGCGGGCAGTCTGAGGGACGCGTCACAAAATTAACTATAACTCCGAAAATAATTCGAATTTCCGTAAATCCTTTTAGAGGCTTATTCTTAAAGGTCTAAACTTTGAAAATATGAAATTGGAAAAAAATCGATTTTTTTTCGAATTTCTAGACTAAAATACCCCTTGACACACAATGAACGTTTGATTTGTTTTTAAAAAATTCTTGAGGATTAAAATTCTCTTGAGAATTAGATTTTGTACCGATTGGAATATTTTTTAGATATTAAAATCTTAATAAACGCAAAAATAGATATCAGAAAGTTCAGCTACATTTCTATATAAAATTATATGATCGACGAGTACATACAATATTTGTCGTGGACTGTCCATGTCAGAGTTTCAACCGAAATTATATTACACAGGTTTTGTCACTCGTAATGTGAAAGTATACGAAATCAAAATGTGTATACTAAATATTTCTAACTATAACACTTTACTTATTTTAGCACAGTTCGACTCACAATTCGATAGATAACTCCTCGGGAAATCGTGACGCAGTAACTCCTTTGCCAAATGGCATCGCGTGAACATTTTCGCATTGCCCTGTGTGACAATGCATAAACTCAACACAATCGACAGACTGTAGTAGACGGTGAACTTGGCTTTGAATCGCATTACGTGCACAGTTCCAGGAATTTGTTAATTCTAATTTTGTGTGCCAGCGATGATTGGCTTTTTGCCGATTCTATTAAAAGCGCTACTCACAATGCAGTTCAAAACATAGCACAGAACCCGGTTCTGTGGTGACTGTCGAATTGCGCCGCAAATTGTATTTATTTGTTTTAATTTGCCAACTTGGGCCGTCACAATCGCACTCGCTGATTTATTTTTATGTGCGTTTGAAAAAAATTGACAACACAAAACGCTGTTAATGTGCTTGCAGGACGCACTTAAGGATTAAATGCTACGCAACCAACTGGAACTGAACGTTTCGAATATTGCGTTTCTCTAAACTAAGCTCAGCGTTCCGATTTCGATGCACTACTAGCAGCGCTTAACCGCACTTGGGGGTTTTTAAAGCCTCGGGGGCTGGACCACGCTGATTTGATATTCTGCAAAGTCATCGCTGTGCGCATCTAATTGTGCGGATTTATTATTTCGCAACACTTTATGCTCGAGACATGCGCTGCAGCAGTGACAAGCGACGAAGACATATGTCGCGCACAATGGGCGCTCTAGAATCGCTCGGACAGACATTAGCATAACGTCGCCCACCACGCGCCATATCGACAACGTAAGCAGTCGGCTCGTCGGCGGTGACGGTGACGGTTACGGTCGACAACGACGTACGCGGGTACTTGTCGTTAATTGAGTTTGAATGAAGCCGGACTGAAACGAATCCAACTGCTGGAACACTTTCCATCTCAACAGACTCACTTTCATTCGGATTCGACTTAACACTGGCACACCGCGATGAAGTCTAAGTTTAATTTTATATAATTTTCCGGCACACAGAAGCAAGAAATAAGGCTTAGAATAGAGAATTTGTGAACACTTGAACCCATCAAGCACTAAGGAGCTAGTCACATGCTATATTGAATATTTTGAAATGTAGTTTTCTCCCTGAAACGCCTTTAAAAGCAGTTATAATCTTCTATGTAATATTGGTCGTTGAAGTTTTAACATAAAATTCTTTGTATGCTGAAATGTTCTACACCAACGATCGGGTCATATTTCCAATTGGATAGTTTTCCTCAGTGGATAATTGGCTCAAATTTCAACACATATCTATTTTTCAGTGGTAAGCTAAACTAAACTGTTAAATACACATTTCCATAAACAATAAATCTCCGGTGGATACCAGATTGGGTTAATTTCTAAATTGGCAAATTGGTTTGCATCTAACAATGCGTCCAATAAAGCGAATTTGTTTTGAAATTTTCTATTGTGCCCACTTAAATGTGTCAAAGTGTCAACATCTCTTGACCCAAAAAAACACCCAAACACAAGCACACCCATCTTTCCTCCCCCACTCCCCTCTTTCCTTCATCCCCTCTGCTCCGTGATCTTAGTTGCGTCATTTAAGTGATCATCAGGCACATCCACACTCATCTTGTCTACGGGAAAATTCCTACCAGTCTTCATGCAAGGCACATACATTCAAATTATGCATTTATTGCCAATAAGAAGCAGTTCACCTCACAACTAATTGCTTTTCCGTTTTGTTTTGTTTTGTTTTTGTCCTGCAGCACACTGACGCGACACTCGCTCATGTTGGTGGTGATCTTTCTCACATCGATCTCGGCCAATGACTTGACGGATCTGCTGCAGGATTCGACCACTGCGCGAACAACAACCACAACTACTACACCCGCCACAACAATTTTGCTGCCAAGAAGTGCCTCCTCGACAGCGCCACTGGCCGGCAGCAATGCAGTCATGCTGGCCGGCACTTCGCCGACCAAAGCAGCCGCCGCCGCTGCCATGATTCCGCATCCTCCACCCGCGCTAAAGTCCACGGGAAAGTTGTTCAACAAAGGTCTGCCGAAGAAACGTAAAGCCGACGAGATTTCCGCGGTCACAGTCGGGGACTTGGACCTCGAGTGGAAGTGCCCGAATATCTCGAGTTCACGTAGTCTCGAGTGCGGCTGCGACCTGCCGCACACGCTGCGCTGCAGTGGAGATCTACATGGACTAACGGTAAACAATGGGATGCTTATATCAAATGTACATAATAAGTCAAATTATAACCTTGCAGATTCTAGCCAGCAGCCTGCGGGTTTCGCCGTACCCCATTTCGCTGCTTGACTGCTCGCTGCGCAATGTGACATTCCTGAGTGATGCCAAAATCTTTGAGGGCATCTCACTACATGGGCTGGTCATATCGTCCGGTGAAATCAAACGCGTGCACAAGTATGCCTTCTTGGGCATCAAAGGGCCCCTTCAGGCTTTGGGTAAGTTAAACTTTATCACTTGTATCAACAGTTCCATAGAATTCGACCTAACGAACGCTCTACTTTCTCCCAGGTCTGCCAGCTAACGCCTTATTGAGCGTTCCATGGAATTCAATCTCCTCGTTGACCGCTTTGGAGCGGCTCGATCTGTCGAACAACAAAATTAAGGCCCTGGGCACCTCTGATTTTGTCGGTTTAACCAGCCTGGTGTACCTGGAGCTGAGTAACAATCAAATCTCCAGCATTTCGCAAAGGACTTTTGCAAATCTGCGCAAATTGGAGGTGTTGAAATTGGCCGGCAACAGACTCGGCGACTATGCAGCCAGTTTCAAAGCGCTGAGTCCGTGCTACAATTTGAGGTGCGTCTCCATTTGAGACTTTTAAAAATGTTTTCATATTTTGACTGTCACACTTACAGGCAACTGGACCTGGCGGCCAACAATCTGAACGGTCCTCTCACCGCTGCCACCTTACCCAGCCTCAGGAATTTGGAGTCGCTTGACTTAAATCGCAACCTCATCAAAAGCATACAGAACAAGGCTTTGCAGAACTTCTCGCGTCTGGCGAGCCTCTCGCTGCGGCACAACCAAATCGACGTCTTGCAGGATCACGCTTTCTACGGCCTGGGCTCGCTAGAGAATTTGGATCTCAGCTACAACGGCATTGTGGCAATTTCGAGCGCCTCACTGCAGCACTTGACGCGGCTCACTTCACTTGATCTCACACACAACTTCCTCCGAGCGCTGACTGCCGATCTCATAACGCCGCTGCCATCACTCCGCGAGCTGCGACTGGCGGGTAACGATATTTCGATTGTGGCCAAGAATGCACTGGATGGCGCCAGGGAGCTGAAGAGCCTGTCGATGCAGGACAATCCGCTGTCCTGCGATTGCGGCATACGCTCCTTTGCCGAGTGGCTGCAAGTGGCCAAAATTCAGGCTTCCGATTTGATAAGCGCCACGTGCGTGACGCCACCGCGGCTAGAGGGCGCGCCGCTCATGCAAGTGCCGCTGGAGTCGCTTAACTGCGAAATGGATAACGTGGAGAAGGACAACGCCAACATCATAGAGCAACTGGAAGCGATCAGCCGGCAAAATCACACCACACACATCAAGGATCTGTCCGAAGAGGTGAGACTAAGCAGTGTCTGACTAAGATTGGCTGCACAAACTAATCCAACGTTCGTTCTATCGTAGATAATACTCCATGAACTGCATTATTCCGCCGACTACGGACTGATACTGACCTGGATTCTGAATTTGAGCAAAAACGACTACATGTGCGATGCGATCTTCGTCTATCGAGAGGAAAATATCAACGAAATACTGATCGACAACTCACCGGTTAGAGCAGTGTGGTTGCTGTTTTATAATGTCAATTCTATTATGCAATTTGCCGTTTCAGATCCACTGTGAAAGTAAGATAATAAACGGCCAGAATACGGTCAGTGTCATTGTGCCCGACAGCTCATCGCTGGATATTGGCGAAAGGTATTTGCCAGTCCCTCACATTGGAGTTGGCACTTCTCTTAATACTATTTTTTTTACTTTTTTCTGCAGTTATCGCTTCTGTCTGGTTATGGTGCAGGAGAAGAATCCCAAGGCCGAGTTGAATGTGGGTTGCTCCAACATCACCACACTGCAATTCAGCACTCCGGGCGCAGTGCCCGAGGTGCGTCAGTACCAGAGGCGTCCGTACGCCGGCGACATGACCAGCTACGACCGCACCATGTTGGCCTCCCAGAGCTTTACACCCATTGTCGCCAACACATTGGACGAGCAGTACACGAACAACAAACAACGAAATCTCAACGCACTACTCGAGCAACAAGCCCAGAAATCCCAACCGACCACGACGCACCACTCCTACGACTTTCTGGACTCGCTGAACAAGAGCTTCCTGCCCGGCTTGGGCCTGGGCATACTGGTCACGTCGGTCGTGGTGCTGATTTGGGCTGCGGCGCGCCTGCGCCAAAACGCCAGCAACAGTCGGCCGAGCACGCCCACCGCCACCACCTGCTATGCGGCTTCCGAGCACATTGCCCGGCTGGCGGACGCCGAGAACGGTGCGCGATACCTGAAGCTGCAGGCAACGACGAGCTTGTGAAACGAATCTCCGCACCACAACACACCACTCGGTTCACGTCCAGTCAACATTTTCAACTGAAACAAATAAATATGTGAGCCGACGACCAACTGTTCGGTCCGTTGGCTCTTGTGATAGTACATTGTACCAATTTACATGCATATGTTATTGTAATTAATTTAATTTAATCGATTTAGAATTTTTTCTCTTAACACTTTAGAGCTTAAGCCAAATATTACGAAATTGTTAATATGTTTTTGCGTTCACTATTTAAGTTCACCGCTTCACGTTCTATGCACTGTCCACGGAAGTTGTGTATCTTTTTGTTACTTTGTGCCATACTCAAGTCTTTTCCTTATCCACACTTAAGGTAGACACTAAGCCTATTCCCCTCGAATACCAATTAATGTAGTTAGTTTTTTCTCACACCACCCGCTAAGTTTACGCTGTACGTATCTATTTAAGTCATTCTCACCAATTGCGAGTCGTAATAATTTATTAACACTTACCGATTTTTTAACACAAATAAAGAACGAGTATTTATACCAAAAAATATGAAAAAATCAATGGCGTTTTAGTCTGAAATGTTTAAGGACATACTGTAACGAAATTTAGCACCGATTGACAGCAACTAAGTTCATATGAAACTGGCACAACCGCGAAGAAAATTACATTAAAAAACTTATATAGGGCTTTCCAACAAAATAACACCTTTTGTTGGGAAACCCTATATTACCTTTTTTAATTTGTAAAAAGGTCTCTTGTTCTAGCTGCGAGACCCATTTGAATAGTGCAAAATTCATTAGACAAATGGAAGAGTCATTACGCGCTACAAAAAGACAAAAACTCGCCGCCTTAGAAAACGAATGTCGTATGTTCTATTGAGCCTGGTAAGACATACGATATTTGTTTTCTCAGGCAACGAACTGGCGATTTCTTGCAATTTCAGCCAACTGTGGGATTTCTTTATGGCAGTTTCGGTTGTTTTGAATTTTAGGCCTAAAGTTGGGGTTCCACCTACAGTACGTTTCGCAACAACGTATGCTTAAAGATTTATTGAGAAACAGGTATTTATTTTGTTTCTATACAAACTCTCTACCCTTTGTTGACTCCGTCAAATTTCAAATCAAAAATACGATACCTAATATTTGATTTCTAGTATTGTACTTTAATTCTTTCCATTAATTCATGTTTTTTACAATTTCTCTCTACACAGTCTTGTAGATTTCCAAACTAATTAAAACCAGTAGGTGGTATCTGGTGATTTTTCATTTGAAGATTTTTCACAAAAGTTTAAATCCCATTATTTTTTTACTGTCCTTCCATAAACAAATCTTAACCAATTATTATACCCGCCGAATGTTAATTTTAGAAGAACTGAAAAAATCGTGTCGAGTTTATTTGATTTGAAGTATCAACACCAAGTTTGATATCAATCAATCAATACAATCAATCATTATACAATACCTCAACCCCCTAGATTTCGAACTTTGAGAAATCCCTTCTTCAAGGTTGTTTGGCTCGAATTTTACGTTTGTAGCTTCAGCGGCTTGGGCTCCCCCAAGTTGGATCAGTCAGTCAGTTAAGGCAAACAAATACATATGGTTTAATTTAATTTTTACTCAATTTTTTACAGTATATCGTAAAAACTGTCTTATTTCAAGACCATTAGATATTTTTGCATATAAATTTCGTTTTAGTTAATAAACTTTGTGGAGTATGTTCCAAGCAAATGTTCTGATGTTTAAACGTTTATGTTCTAAGTAAATGGTGAGGTTAATGGAGTGGAATAGGGGTCAGTCTTACATTTGATACGTCGGGGGGTAACCTGTGAGCAATGGGAACCCATTTTATAAAAACCATCATTTTGTACAACTCTGTACAAATTCGCAGGCGCAACACAGATGGTTGCGAGTTGCTATGCCTTAGTCTTGTAATCGCTCTGTCGTGCCACTAAATTAATTAATTAATCATTTTGTATTGGAGCCCTTTTTAAGGGTTGAAAGAAATGCTCAAAAGAAAAAATAAGTGGAGGTCAATGATAGATTTTAACTCTCTAACGGCAATTTCTGAGCACCTGTAAGGCAAATGGTCGAATTTACAAGCACTTTTGCTAACTTTGTTTTTTGAATGAGAGAAAATTAAAAAACAAAATAAAGCATGTACGATATTGCTTCCAAATCTTTATAAGCGTTGTTGCAATTCTTCTGTTATGATGACCTTTTTGACCAAATACCATAATTTTGGTATGGATCAATTGAGCTTTGCTGTTAAAAGTTTCGGAGGACCAAATCTCATTTTTATACGTGGTTTAGCATTTTAAATTACGATGTGGATTCAATGTCAGTTTGACTAACTATCACTCATTCCACAGTGACATCTCAGCTTTAACTCAATTCGCCTAGCATCCAAGCATAACATCTTAATATGTACAAAACACATGATGTGTATTCCAAATTGTATACACTTACTGAATTTTTTTCATACTGTCTGCACACCTGAACTCGTCAATCATAATTATTGTTATTGTAATAGCGGCACATAATTTACATACATACATAATGGGACCAAATATCACAAGAAAATGCGTACATTTCAACAAAGACCACTTCGCACACCCACTTCAAAAGTGACACAATTCAAAATTTTTATTTTTCGGGTTTATGTGTTAATTTATACTGTGCATCTATCTACCAATAAGCAAAAGCTCAGTATATTTTTTTGTTGTAAACTGTTGCCAAAATACAGTTAGGTCTTTCTTCATGTCGAGAAGTTTAAAGCTATTTGATCGCTGCAGCTCAATGCAAAAGACTCCTAATTCAAATTGTGACACTTTTGATGAAATAAATTTTTGTTGAAGTTAATTTTATGTAAAGTTGTGACAATTTTATTATATACAGTCATGTCTGGGTATAGTGAACCCCCTATATAGTGAACACCTCGATATAGTGAACACCCAAATTTTGACATCGAGTCTCTTAATATAGAAAAAAATTGTCAAGCAAAAAACAAAAATTGTATTTTGAGCAAATGTTTGTTTTTGAACAAAAATGTTAACCTTGATATAGTGAACAACCTCAATACAGTGAACAGGCCTTGCAATAATTAGTTATTTTCAAATAAAAAAATTAATTCAGAATTTTCAAAATTTCTCTTTCAACTTTTAAACATTCATTTATAGTTATTAAATTCAGCAAAAGTGACATAACTTAAAATAATTCGTTAGTTATTGAATTAAAATATCATCAAATAAGTCACAACTCAAAATTTTGGGTTTTCTATTGTTAAATAGAAAAAATCGTTGTAACTTATCCTGAAGCATAATCTGTAGGGATTTTCTACTAAACGGTCTACACGTAATTTAAACAAAAATTAAAAAAAAAAATGTCACATTTGAAGTGGGTTGTTGACTTGTTGTTTATTAGGATTACATAAAAAATACGCGCAAGTACTAGAAAACCCCCTACTGAATATTTGAAACATTTTAATTCGTCGTCGCTGTTTACTCAAATGCCACTTTCAATTATTTATTGTTTCGTATACTATACAAACATACTTACAGCATACATACTTACAGCATGCTTTTGTTAAGTATTGCCAGCAAATCATGATGCAACACAAATCGTGTCCGCATTTCATTTTCGATGACGTATGATATCCTGACGTCATAAGTTCATACGAAAATAGAAACGGCACTAACCTGTAGCACATGAGCGACCTCGTGTTACTTGTGCATGACACACACCATTATTGACACAGTCGTATTAAATATTAATCGCATTCGGTATCGTCCTGTTGAACTAAAGTGAAAAGCGCATGCAGCAACTTATCGCGAACATCGATCTATAAATTGTAAATTTTTTCGTATAAAATTTCTAATTTTAGAATTTTCATATTTCGTATGAAAATGTTTAATAAAAACGTATGTTGTATTATTTTAAAAAACAAAAATTATCCAACTTAACAATTAAAAAACATTTCACTAATTTTCGAGATTAAAAGAGTTTTGTAATCAGACAGACAAAAATTCCAATTGGACCCTAAAACTCTGAAATCGAATGAAATTTTCTGCAATCTGCAATTTTTCTGCAATTAATGCAATCACATTATTCGAATCACAACATCTTTTTGCAAAACAAGTTTCAGTCTTACGATTTGTATTTTTTTGTTAGTTGCAACCATAGGCAAATAATAAAGTCATCCCGCTAGTGGTATTTTATGTCAAGTACTCTTATTTTGACAGTTGTTATCACAAAGTATTTTGAATTAAACAGGATTTTATTTTAGGGTTGGTTCTGCATATCACTTTTGAGCTCAATACAATGTGAAATCATTTTGTCGGTCATAACACGGTGCAACACTGAAAATACACCTGACAAATTACATAGTGTAGGCTGTTTATATGGTCGAATAATCCATAAAAATATTTTTGTTATATTTGTTGTACCCTCCAAATTTTATTTATTTACAAAAAACCGTTTTTAAAAACTTTCCGCGGTTATCTATGAATATCTCAGTCATTTTTTTAACGATTTTCAATATGTAATATGTTTTGGAAAGAGCATTGTCAGACCTTTCGAATGATGTATGTCAATTCATTTTTTAAATAAATGAGTACTAAGTTTTTATCGCATAAACCTTGAAAAAGTGATTTTTTTCTCAATTTTTTTAACTTTAACCAGTTTTTATTGCATAATGAAACAACAAAATTAATGAAGTTAGGTAATATTCTGAAAGAAGATTTGTTTACGAACAAATTGGTGTTTTGCTTTATTGAATTGGACCAAAACTGCGGAATCTACGCTATTTTTTCGTAACTAGAAAATATGGCCTATCATGTGTATTGCAGTGTGTACAATGAATTCGTTTTAAATTTTTATTTAAATCTCAAATGAATACATATTCAAGGCTTTATTTTCTAGTTACGAAAAAATAGCGTAGATTCCGCAGTTTTGGTCCAATTCAATAAAGCAATACACCAATTTGTTCGTAAACAAATCTTCTTTCAGAATATTACCTAACTTTATTAATTTTTTTGTTTCATTATGCAATAAAAACTGGTTAAAGTTAAAAAGATTGAGAAAAAAATCACTTTTTCAAGGTTTATGCGATAAAAACTTACTACTTATTTGTTTAAACAATGAATTGACATACATCATTCGAAAGGTCTGACAATGCTCTTTCCAAAACATATTACATATTGAAAATCGTTAAAAAAATGAATGGGATATTCATAGATTACCGCGGAAAGTTTGTAAAAACGGTTTTTTGTAAATAAATAAAATTTGGAGGGTACAACAAATATAACAAAAATATTTGTATGGATTATTCGACCACATAAACAGCCTACAGTATGTTACTTGTCGGGTGTATTTCATTTTTTTTTTTTTGTAGCACAGTGTAATTGTTGTAGCTGACAGATATTTGGGGGGTTCGAACCACCAATACCCGCTTAGATTACCTTCTCAAGATATTCTCCACGGGCTTTGACTTTCTTTGTGGTATCTAATTTATGTTTGTTGCCAAATTGCACATATTGAGTATATTAGCCACCATTAGCCATCTTTTCGTACCACGTTTAGTAATGAAATGGGTCAACATTTGAGCAATAACTCCTAGTCACCACTGTACTATTAAAAATACAAATCACTTTCGATTTCGGGTTGTCACCAACATTGCCGAGGTGCATATTCGAATGAACCACCCACCTTCATAGCTCTTTGGAAGGTACAACTTCAAACTTGTTGCCGCTATGAAACCGAATATCGATGACTTTAGGAGTCGAGGATTAAATTTTAATACCAAAGTGAATCAAAATGTGTGCTACGTCCTGTCTTACGTTGATAATTAGTTAGTATTCCAGAGTGAATTTCTCCATTCAAAGGGTAAAAAAACTTGGAGTAACATGCATACGAAATCGATGACTTCGATCGGATGTCCTGAATTTAATTTATCTTTGAATAAAACTCAGATTTCAAATTTGGTGCAAAACTTGTTTGAATGCACTTGCCTTGGCTCGAATAACAACGAGTAATTTCACGTTGAAACTGTATTGTTTTACTGAATTTTGTATGAAGATACCCAGGTACCTTCGTATAAAACGAAGGGTTATTGTTCAAAAATTGGTTCTTAAAGCTGTGTACAAAAAACTTTGTTTCTATAAAAAATATTTAATAGATAGTAAATTGATTTTTAAGAAGATACTAAAAATATCAGCATAGCGTTCCTTGGCCGAAAGTAGGATTTTTTTTACCTCAAAAATGTAAAAGGTACCCAATTATTATTCGCGAGTTTCTTATTAAAAACGACTTTTTTCTGTTTGTTCAAATCTTAGTTATAACCATTACAGGGAAGCTACAGATATGGAAGACGGCTATGCCGAATAGTGAGTTGAGCAATTTTTAAAACTGTTGTCTGTCAGAGAAGAGAAGTAGTCCACGAGAGCTTTTCGCTTTTAACAAAAATGTGTAGCCAATAATAAATTTGGAAAAAATATTTTTCAATTAATTTCAGTTTTCTGAAAGTTACCCCTAAACACATATGTATGTGATATCGATTATAATGAAAGTCACACAAAACCGTCACAAATTCGGTCTCTGCAGTATTCGTATGTTTTATTGTTTTTGTTACCGGGTTTCACTGTTTATTGGAATTGTAAACTGCATACCATTACCAACCAGACATTATTGTCTGCAAATTCATTTCAATGCACATCCATACATATGTCTGTCCGTGATGTCTGTCCGTGCTTACGTAAGTGTGCCTGAATGAGGTTGATTGTACGGGTAGAAGTTAGATTAAATGAACAATGCACGTCAGTTGTCCTTCTTTCGTCTAATATTCTTAAAATTTGTTCTAGCATATCTACTACTGATTACCAAGTTTGCTATTTTTAGTTGGGATTTAAATTTTGTTGGGACAAAGAGGCGGAGGAGTTGCCACACCCCTCATACAATCCAAGCTTTTACTATCGAATAGTTTGGAAACTAAAGGCGGCACAGCATTAAAATTCAATGTGAAGCAAACTTTCAATCGTGTCGTCGCACTGGTAAAATTCCTTGAACAAGGAACTTCAGAACGATGCCCTAAACTTGTACTTTTTTTTTAACTATTGATCGGTTAAATAACTCACAAGTAAGGCTGAATCAAATTTAACGAGTGACAAAGTCTATTACTGTTGTCCATCCAGTATTTAAGTTTACGTTTTTGAGCCCAGGTATGAATGTTTTGTTTCATGTTGATTCTACAGAAGCTGGTCCGATCTGGGCTTTCCGATTTATTTTTTGCTTGGATGTCCGGTGTTTTATTACTTTCATGGCTCTCATGCCTTGGTATCCCGATTAGTATACGTGTTAGTGTGATGGGTACTTACTGTTAGTAAGTTAACTAAAACTTACTTATAAAAACTAACTTATAAAAAGAACATTGGCTATTTTTGGAAGCAGTCGACAATGGATTAAAACAATCCAATTGTATTTTAGAGTACCGAAGCCAATCATTATTATTGTTATTTCTCCCCATGTGCATGCAGAGTGTTCTGCTTGGTTCGGTTTCAGTAGACGTGACAAATTGCTTCCATATTCAAATGCATTGTTAATTGCTCTCTTTTTGTTTAAAACCCCCCACAACTGGCTTTCATTCCAATTGCTCATTCGACCAACTATCTTACAACATAGGAGTCATCGTACCCAAGTGGCGCGACAAAGCGCGCTAAACTATACTTTGGGTCGCTTTGAGGCTCACACGCGTCTCGAACAATCATGCATACTCGTATGTAAGCATACAAATTGGAAAACTTGTCATTTAGTTTGACTGTTATTCAACTGCATCTACGCCCATTTTTTTCTTACACGACTTTCTAAAGAAAGAGTCTACCATGCAAAATACACGTTGAATATATTTTATTCAAATACGATTAGCAACACACATGCACGCACAAATACGTGAAATTCGTTCTTCATTCTTGTTGTGGTCACACAACACTCCACTTGCAATGCCATAGTAGCACAACACAAAAAAAAGACAAATTGTAGCAGCAACACAGCGCTGGACACGACAAGTGTCCTTGCGTGTGTTCAGCGTTCAGTTCGTGTATCGGTCTGCGCCCCAACACAACAATGTCCAGTGTCGTGCGCGTCGCGCCAGCTAACTTGGACATTTATCGATTTTCGTTTTTAATTTAGAGTGATGATAAATACTTTTTTCGCGCACCCAATCGAAGTTCTAAATGTGAGACAGATCGGATTTGGAGAAGCTTTTCGCAATCCTTGAGCATGTTGGGATTTGTTTACTTGGTTCTAATACTGGGTTGGATAATGATTGTGTTGTTTCTCAAGTGCAAAAAATCGCTAACACCGCATTTCGCCTTCACGGAAAACTACACTGACGCCATTGGAACGGGTACGTAAAGACAACTGTTGAAGCACAAACTTAGAAAAAAAAGAAATGTTGCAACACTACGCTGAGTGCTAACCGAGATTCAAATGTACAAACGACGTTCTCTTTACTCAATTGTTCCAAGATTGCTTCAAACCCAAGTCTAGGCTGTTTGAGCAATCGTCACAATCCAAATTGAATCATAAAAAGTAAAAGTACCATTTGTCGCTACTCCGCAGAGCGCCGTCCTTCTGTGCACATCATACAATTGCCACCTGACGAAATGGACAACGAGGACCAACTGATGGACTCATATCACCAGCGCAGCAACAGCCTCAGGCGTCATTCGCACCGCTCACAGCGATCGAATATAATCGACGAGCGCACCATCGAGACGACATATCCCACAGACGCTGTGGTGAACCCTGCCTTCATGCACGACGAGGAATACATCATAAATGGTAAGTGGGCACAAGCACATAATAGCCATTGACACAATTAACTCATAATTATCCAGCGCCCCCGCCATCGTACGAAGAAGTCATGCGACAGCCAGAAGTGTATCCGAAAGTACACCACGGCAGCACCAAAAGTAGCGAGGCCAATATTTAACGCATGAAAATGTTTATGCTTGAAGGCTTGCGTTGCGTATTGTCGCAGTAGATAGAACAAAAGTCTGAGTGACTCAACGCTGACAAAGTCTAATTGTTAACAAATCGTTATACAAGCGGACAACTTCTATTTACCTTATTACAGCTGTGATTCTACGTTTAAAATGTTATGGGAAACCAATTGAAAATATGACACTAAAATTAAATAATTGTAAATAAATGTGAAATTTTATTTGTAATACTCGAAATATTTGAATAAATGTACTTAAAACCAAATGTAGCATCCAAAGATTTAACACCGATCGCTTCCCAAGCTCAAATTTTATACTATAAATTAAACGTTCAGTGTTTGGTTCATTCGTTGCTGATTTTATTGGCTTTTTCAGCTACCGATTTCTCTCTTTCGCTTAACATTTAGGCATTTTGTGAACCAAAGTCACACGCACATACACATATTGGTATTTAAATGTAAAATATAGATTGATAAATTACGATTATGTCAGTCAGCATCATTTGTATGCAATTGGCAAAAATATTCGGCTACAGGCATCTCTTATGAAAGTAAAATATAACTAAATCAAATCAGGTATTGCTAATGTACAAGTCGTGTTGTGCATGTTAAAACAAAGTGCAACTATATAAAACAATAAATAGTTTAATGTGTTTCTATACAAAATTCTACAAATTTGAATATTTGTATAAAAGCAAGTAAATTCCAATTGAAACTAATTTTCGCAAATGTACATTACTTCCTCACTATACAATTAGTCTAAACAAAAAATATTCGAATCGAAATTAAATTCAATATCTAAAACAAAATCAGATAAAGTTGCTCGAAAATCTCTCCCTCTCACATATGTTGCCGTCTACGCGCAAAACTTCTCCGCACTATGCATCTGTATGAATGTTTCCAACGCCTTTGGAATTAGGCCCTTATATTTGAGCTTGTGAAAAGCGATGCAGCGTGAAGCAATGCATTTCAAGGAGGTGAGTGAGTTCTGGTAGCTGAGTATCAAATTGCTAATGCCGGCTGTAAACAACTCAATTTTAAATATGATTTTGCTAAACTATGTCAACTTTTACTGACCTGCGTTGCCCACTTGCGCTGGAGTCAAGCCATTTGCATTCACCGCATCCAAATGCGCGCCCGCGTCCACAAACAGCTTCACGATCTTCTCCGCTTGCGTGACTACATGAGGATTATCACGGGGATACTGTATCTACAACATTGACAAAGCCTTCAATTTTAAACCAAACGCAAACGTGTGTCGGCAACTTACGCTGGACACCAATGTATGCATTGGTGTATTGCGGTCACGATCCACAGCTGACACAGACGCGCCAACGTGCACCAACAGTAGAGCAGTTCGAAAGCACGGAAATCTGCGAACATAATTTTAAATTATGTTTTACATTATGTATAACAATATGTTTGTGTTTGTATATTTACCTGCAAATATCACTTGTATAGAAATCATCCACTGGCGTCACTCCGTTCACAGCCAAATGCAGCAAAGTTTGTCCATCAGCCAGGCGAGTATCACATTTAATAAACTTTAAAATAGTGGAGTAGAGTTGTTCGATTTGCGGTCTTTGAATTTCGATGCTTGTGTGGGCCAGAAGTTTGGTTATGATTTTGATGAGGTAAAGCGCAGTAACAGCGTTTTGTTCGTTTTGGTCCTGCGATACAAATGACATAAGGAATTTATTTTTTATAAACAACAACAACAACGATTGCACTCACCGCCAACATTTGTGGCACATCTTTGGGGCCCGGATGTGCTATTTTGTATTTGTTGTTCTCAATTTCCTGCTGACACTTCACCAGCACAGACAGTACAATTGAGAGATCAAGCGTTTGTTCTTCTAGGCGTAGAATTTGTGAGAAGAGCTGCGCGAAACGCAGTAAATCTCGCTCCACGGAGACCTACAAGCAGGCAAGTTGAATTTAAATACAATTTTGTTTTTTTCATATAACCACCTACATTATTGATCATGCGCAGATCGATAGCATAGTTCCACAGCACTTGACATTGCGCGAAGCGACCCTGATCAGCCATTACGGCGCCACGATAGACAATCGGTTGCGGCAAGTCCGGGTAGTGTTTGCCAAGTATGCGTTCACGAATCGTCAACGCCTCCATGTGTATCGAATGATGGTTGAGGCGTATGGCTTGCAATTCTGGTATGTTCTCTGTTTCGAACCAGTCATCGTAGGCGGGCACTGGAGCAACTACACGTTTCCGTATAATCTTCTGTTCATCAGCGTAACGCAACTCCATGGCGCGCAATAAATGCTGATAGGCCTTGGTGACGTTGTAATTGTCCTTGTCGTTGGCAAAGGAAGCACCCATCAACTCAATAGCGGTGATTATCTGCGGAAACAATTTTAATTTACATTTTTTTTGGTTTCAAATAGCTTTGCGCACATGAATTCATTAAGGTCTTACCTCCTCTTTAGTCATTAGGCCAGGCCTTGAAATGAACATTTCCACGACCGTTTCGTGTGTGCGTTCGGCAGCTTGTAGCACTGGCGTCAGTCCGTGCTCGTTTTGTTGCATACGTGCGCCGTGATCGAGCAGCAAGCGGCACACATCCAGATGACCGCATTCGGCAGCGTAGTGCAGTGCCGTGGCTCCACACAGGGCCTGTTCGTTGGGATTTGCGTCATTCTTCAGCAGCGTGTCGACCACGTGCGAGTGTCCCTTGTAGGCGGCGATCATGATGCACGTATTGTTGTACGTATTGGCCAAGTTAACGTCGGCACCATGCTCAATCAAATATCTGACTATGTCCAAGCGCCCTGTGATAATACAAGTATATGAAGTAAGTTCATAAGAATTCTTTGGTCAAAGGCGACAATCGCTTAAGTCAAAAACTTCTCTTTCGAGTTATCCCGTATTCAAGTTTTAAGCACATGTTTGTTGAAAGTACTAAAGCATACAGAAATTAAATTTATCAATAAAAATAGGCTTTTATATGAGTAATTAGAATGTGCTTAGTTTGTTTATTATTATGTTTGATCATTGCACATTGATTAACTTACGTTGCACTTATATCGACTTAAGCTTTTGTTGCTATTCAAATTGTGGTCGTTGCTGAACATACTTAGAGTTTACAAAAACTTAATTAACTCAAAAACAATCATTGTTGAAATATGAGCAATTTTACGAAGCATTTATTTACAAAAGAAGCAGATTTCTTAGCTAAACTTAGGCGATTATCGCAAATGCAATATATGTTCACTATAATAAAATCGAATAGGTTTTTATTAGTAACTTTTTCCTTTTACAGTCCAATCAAGAGAACATTTAGGCATCTATAATTCAATTCTGTCTTAAGACTTCAGCGGTTATCGACTTGAGCGGTTATCGCTTTTGACCACAGAATTATTGGTTCAGCATGCAAACAAACCTTCATAGCAAGCAGCACGCAGCGGTGATGATTGTGCCTTCGTGTTGTGGTTAACGTCGGCGCCACGTTGCACCAGCAACTTGACCACTTGCATATGACCCATGCCGGCAGCGACCCAGAGTGCAGTGGCACCATAGACGACCAGTCCATCGAAGATCACATTGCACTCGCGCTCCAAATCGACATCGTACTGCGTGAGCAGCGTCTTCACGAACGTCACATTGCCCACCATGGCCGCCATGGTGAGGGGCGTAACTGACTGCCCATCGACCTCATCGAATTTCTGCAATGTAAGCAAGTTTACAATTCAAATTAAAAAGCCATTTTCAAAACATAAACAATCACTTTAAATCGGCACATTGCCGAGTAAATGAATTAAAAACTTCTTTCAATGACATTATGACGTCTCTTCGTTTTTCTACGCACAATGTAAACATTTTTGATAATTTGTACATTCAACGCAATACAATTTTGTATTACTTGCGAAAAACGACGCAAGAGCGCAGTCGTAAATCGTAACGCACGTGAAAACTACATCAAAGTCAAGGCCTCGCAAAATGGGAAGGCGGCAGACACACGCAATATGAAAACACTTTAGAAGTTCCTACACAAAACGCACCGTGCGATACGCGTCTGCGTCTTTTGCAAAATCTATTTTTAGTGAGTAAAATGAAGGCATAGAGCAAACGATGTGCGGGAGCATTGTGTCTGAACGATTATGACTCTGCTGGGTCAGAGGTGCTGCACGAGCAACAAGCCATGTCTAGTTTAGATTACTCGTGCCATGTTGTGATCTTTTTTTTTTAGTTTAGAACAACACTTGCAGGCAACCTGAACAAATAATGAGCCGACAAAAACACAGAGTCAAACACTGCTACTTGAAAAAGTAAAGTAAAAAAGTGATGTTTTAGAAAGCCATTGTAGTTAAAATGTACTGACACTTTTAAAGGAAACCCCACAAAAATGTATAAAAAAAAGATTAAAAATTCGTTCTAAATCTAAAGTTGGCATCAAAGACTATTACATGGCAGTTGGAATACATAATTTGATTTTAAAAATTAAAACAAATTTAACTGGTCAATTTCTACATACGGTTTCGGACACGTGCTACATTTTACAGTAGGCGTGGCACGACGGCCGTCACGACATTCTTCGCATTGACGGTTACACGATTGGTGAACAGACAAAACAACGTAATAGTGTCTAACTTTGAACCTCACCCACTCAAATCGCATCGCACATGTTCATAATTACAGTGCAAACAACCAACTATTACAGCACATACTATGTATAGTATATTATATATATACGTGTATATGCATGTATGTATAATCAAAGTGAAAAGGGGGAAACAACAAAACATGTTTTTACTTTTCATTTATTTCCTTCGCTCTTCGTTGTTTTTATTAAAAACACAATGAAAATAAGCCAAATGGTTGGGTGGCATCGTGTGCGACTTTTTCTTTGTTAATAAACACGCGTTTGTCTTGGCATCAGTCTTGCAGAGGCAAGCCCAGAAATAAAGAGAATTTACGAATTGTTGAAATCATCTGGAAACGTAGAAAACAAAGTTCAGTTTTTGTGTGGGATTTTCCGGTCGTCTCTCACGGTTTGAGACGTGCGACATATACGAGAGATGGCTGGCAAATGCGCAGAACATGTGATGCGATGAACGTGTCTACTTTTTACGACTTTTTATCCCAAATTGCTAAAATTACTATATATGTACGTATGTAGTAAATGGAAAAAGCTTTGGGATCAAAAGACTTTCAGTTGAATGTTGGGGGCCTAAAACGATGACAGGTGCTGCAATGTACATCAGGTCTTCGATGAGGATTGGATTGAGGATCAAGTTAGAACAAACTGATATATCTTTATCCCAAGGTTTTGTATTGTATTAGTTTTCTATGTAGAAAAATAAAAATTGTTGCAAGCTTCACAAGTGTGTGCATTGATTACATTCATGAATTATTACAATTATATATAAACGGTTAGGTTCTTAAGTGATTGCATTGCAACCGAAAAAGAAACTTATAACGATTAACATTCAAAATGTTGCAATGTTAGAAAGATCCTTTTGTATTGCAAGACTCGTTGTACCAAAACCACCCCAAATACTTTGCCAAACATTTTTACGAGCACTGCAAGCAAACAAATTCCTGGGTCTATATAAACATTTATGAATCTGTGTTTATAGAAAAGCCATTCGAACTGATTCTGAATAATACAATAATACTGAATAAACGAACTGATTCACTCAATGTTCAATCTCACAGCAATTTTACATCGTTAATAAATACTGAAATTAATTGACAATTACGCTGTCTGCTGCACACAAATTCAACATCTGCTTAATTTAAAGCCAAACAACTTCAAGTGCAATCTGCTGCCTCATATGTGTGTATAGTAAATTGAAATGGACCAAGTGCAATATTCACCGTCGACTGGCAGTTTGGTCGACTATTTCAATAACTTCCACGTTGTGGTTAATCATCTACGGGATGAATAAAATGGTATATTTAGCTGGTGATGCGAAATTTAGCAACGCAATTTTCGCAATTTTGACGACATCACCACGCGAGAAAATTCAATGGCGCATCACAGTTTAATACAGACACACGTATGTAAATTAAAAAATATTGTCACAAAAATTCCTCGCGGCAAAACGCATTGAACCAAATTTCTTCGAAAAAGGAAAATATTTTTAATATTTTGCATGTAGGTCAAGCCACTCACCGCCGGATATGTGATATATGACGACAATGGAGTCGTGCTAGAGCCCTTCCAAAATTCGGCACCCGGCCAGGCTGATTCGAACCAACGTTTCCGCGTCCTGCATGCAACAAATTATTGGAAACTTGTCTAATCAACTTTTTACAAACATTGCTGCCAATATTACCGATATAATTCAGAATTCATTTTCCTAAAATTTAACAGTTACTGAAAGAGTGGCCCACCGATATACACAACACACTGAATATCCTGACGCAGTGGAAAATTCAATAAGGGTTCGTGTTGTCGCGGCTCAAACAACTAGTCCTTTCATACGAAGTGCCCACCGTAAGCACATTGCAGGACAGCTCTCCGAGCCAGCAACGGCACTCACCCCTTGTTTTGCATATATACAGACGCATGTCTGCGTTTATTTGGGGGTTGAAGCACTTTGGAAGGCGGAATGCGGACAGCTGACAGTGTCCTTCTCATGCAAGAAAACGCGAGAGTGCAAACAAACCGAAATCGAGAGCGGACTCGCGGTTCAGACTCAACTTTCAACTCGAAACACTATCAATAACGCAATCAGATTCCAGCAGCAGAGTAGTATTTGTGCGTTTGTATTAGTACTAGGGATTGTAATCCCGGACCGGTTTTACAATTCCAGGATTTTCGCCACTGAAAATCCCAATCCCGGGATCCCAGGATTTTTTTCGGCATTGAATATATTATTTTAAGGAACTAAATCAGTTCAATCAAATACATTTTATTTTCGTATTAAAGTCAATTCGGTGTTCTACTTTAAAACTAAGAACAAAGTATTCATAACAAATAGTTAACATAAAAATTAAATTTAATTTTTCAGGAAAGGAAACAAAAAGTTTCTGAGCTGAAAAAAACATCTTTTTTAAATAACGTATAGACCGTTTAGTAGAAAATTCCTACAGATTATGCTTTAGGATAAGTTACAAAGATTTTTTTATTTTACACTAGAAAATCCAAAAGTGAAAAGTACTGGATATACTAAAATTGTAACAACTTTACTTAAAATGAACTTCAACAAACATTTATTCCGTCAAAAGTGTCACAATTTGAATTAGGACTCTTTCGCATGGAGCTGCAGCGACCAAATAGCACCAAACTTCTCGACATGAAGAGTGACCTAACTGTATTTTAGCAACAGTAAACAACAACAAAATATACTGAGCTTTTGCAAGATTCATTGTTCTTTTTTTTGATGGATTCATTTTTGAGAGCGTTAGCTTGTTTACTTTCCTGATTTTAAGTAGCAAATGACAAATTTTTACTGGAATGTCAAAAAATATCGGTTTAGTTGCCAAAAAAAAACAATAAATTATTATTATTTTGCACAACTTAGCTCTTATTTGAATAAATTCCTCACAATTTAAATCAAATCAAATATAAATCACAGGCGTTTTTGTTTGACGTAGCCAACTTCAACTGCTAACGCCTTGTCAAAATTGGAAATTCAAATAGCTCAGCGTCAGAGCGTTTCAATTTAGGTTTCACAGTTAATGTGACAAAAGCAAAAAGTACGCTATTTTTAAGTTTCGATACCGGGATAGGATTTCATCAATCCCGGGATTTTTCGGGACTGGGATTCGGGATTAGACAATTTGCAATCCCTAGTACCTACTGTTCATAAAATATATTTGCATATATGCAGTTTAACTTTGCAATGTATTGCACTTGAGTTCTTCATTAGCCTAATCGACTAACTTCACTTTATCAAATTTTCAGGATTCCAGGACTCCATGTAGGGAAAATTCAATCAATGGTAAACATTTGTTGATATGCAACGCCTTTTTGATAATAAATGTAATAATATATGAAATTCTTATGTACAGTTCTTATGCAGTGGAAGTGTTAATATAATCGAAAGACCTATCAACTTACTTTAACGCATCCAATACAATGCCGACTATAGTGTCTGATGAACTTTCAATGTGCTTCCTTTGTGTGAAATTCTTGAAATTATTGTTGTTGCATTAACGTTTTACTTTCTTTTCTATTATTGTTATGGCGGGTTAAAGAGGCCGCATAGCTCCTAAATCTGTTTGTTCCTTATTTCGGGAGACTTAAGTCGATCCAGAATATAAGTGTTACTTGATCTACAACACTTAAGGGACCATGCAGCATGTAGTTTCTCATCTAAATGTTCGTTTCGGTAAAGCTCCACTGTTTTATTCATTTTTTATGTTCTAAGTATTAATCGCAATGTGCGAATGTGGACACAAATGCGCACAAGTTAAACAAAACAAAAGCGTATGCGGATTCCTAATTAAAAACTGATGTTCTATATACATGATTGCCCCCGTTGCTTCGTTGGAAGTACTAAAATAAAGTACTGTTAGGAATTAAAGAAATTCTTGCACTTGGTGCAAGTTCACGTTGTTCAGCGAATATCATTGTAAACTCTTGGATGATTCCCACTACTAAAGAAGAAGTACTAAAGAACTAATGTAAAATAAATTACAAAATAAATCGTGGGCTAGCCACTCCCTAGTTTTAAACTGTGTCATTAAAATTAATTGTCATTACAGTGACGCTGCTGCAACCGTGACAATTAGTTGCCAATGTTTATTAACACATTCCAACACTGAAATTTTACGTATGGCACCAAATACTAGTTGGCAACGCCGTTTAAGCGAACATCAGACCGAAGCGAAAGCCATTCAGCAAAGAATCACGTCAAACGGACTCGCAACAGAAATAGTGCACAAAATAATCAGGTTTTCAGTTCTGCGTAATTTGGTCTGAAAAGCAGATTTTCATTGACTGTGCAATCCAAAAAGGTTTTTGCTCTGTAAAACCACATCAACTCACGTTACAACGGCTTTGTAAATAACAATTTTCTTAATTGGTTGGAAGTTTTGACACTGTTTCCGGACTTTGCGGATGAGTTTTGTATGTATATCCGCGGAACGCACGCACAACTGAACCGGTCAAAGCAACGTCAACAGCGAGAGTTGCCACCAACGATTTGTTGAGCATTGGGTGTTCAGTGATTGCAGAGAAAATGCGTAAGACCGCCCGCAATCCGCGTTGCAGGTGCAACGAGGAAATGTTGGAGGAATTATTGACTATGCGGCAAACGTTTGAGAAAAAGTTCATGCGTTTGACAACTGAGATTGCCAACTTGCGCCGCGAAGTAGCGAACGCCTTGAAAGGCAACGCACAGCCCGGCACAAAGAGGGCTCCCAGTGTTGAATATTGTAGCGATTCAGTGGTGCTGAATTCGAGTGCATCGCCACCACGCAAAATTCAATGTAGCCAAAGCAGCGACGAGTCAGAGTTTGGATTTAATGCAGATGCACTGCTTGTTGAAAGCAGCGATCATGAAGATGACAAGCCGCTACTGCAACGGATAGAACAGCCCAAAAACACAGCGAAAGAATCCCCATCGGAGTTGCAAGATTCGCTACTCGTACCCATGGCCAGTGATAAAAAGGAAACCACTTCGAGACGTAAAGCGTCCAATTTCTTGGGCACACAGCCACGAGTATTACCGACACGCCCATTCAATCGGGCAGAGGAGTTTGAGGATTGGAATGCACTCTTCAAAAACGACGAGGATCAGAGAGATCAACTGGTGAGTTGCCCAAGTTTACGTAGTTATCAACATAAATATTTAACGTTAATTAATTGTTAAATTATAAAATTATTAAATACTAATATTTAAAATATTTAAATGTTTAAATTGCATTTTAGCGCGTTGAACTGCTGCAGGGCAACATGGACGAGCCGGACACGTACATTAAGCATATCTGGAAAAGCATACTCAAGAACGATGCAGCGGCATGCTTCTCGTATCGAGGCAAAGGCAGAAAGAATAAGAAAGCCATCAAGGAATACATTTTTACGGACATTTTCAAAGGTAAAGCAAGGCAAACAAAATTTGTAAATGCTGCTTCATTTATTCTTTATATGTTTTGTGTTGCAGAGTGTTTCCTACAGCGATTCCAGCACATGGACGACGATTTCTTCGTAGACCGTACGATGCGATTCTTCAATTATGCCCAGGATCGCATGCAAAAGCTTAAAATTTTCAATAAAAAGCGCTTCGAAAACGTTGATGTCAAAACGAGTGTAGATGACGACGAAACGATGGATGATTATGCTGATGAAACGCTTCTCACAACAATTAAGGAATATAAATGTATTTAGTTTATAATTAAAGTGTGTTTTACATTTTTAAAAAGTATACGTTCATATGTTTTGCAAAATGAGTTTTTTATTATGAAAAATTAATATTTTTTGTATAGCACCCGCGCCCATTCTTACACAAGTTTTTAAGCAAGGAGCGAATGTGCATTCTTTGGTACTGACGGAGCAAAGCCAAATACAAACTGAAGACACAACAAGCATTGATAAATGGTCATCACATATTTATCCAAGTTTGTAATTTGGCAGTTATTTACGCATTTTTACGATCAGGAGTTTTCCCCGTGTTAGATTTTTTAACCATGATGACATTCAAATGAGTGTCGGTGGGACATGTGTACATATATTTCAATAGCACCGCGAGCGAGCGAATTTTCCGCGAATTGCTTTAGCTATTTTCATTAGATGTCGCCGCATGCTTTTGGGAATAAACAAAATTAACTGTCGCACCAGAGAAACCGAACATGTATTAGACTACATTGTCAGTCGCTCGATTGCTTTAATCAGCTGATGACGACATTAGCTTGGAGGAAAAGCGGCACCGTCAACGACAAAAGAACAATCAAAAACAAACAGCGACTAATCGCAATTTTTGACAATAGCTACGAGCATCATCTGCGATCTTTGAGAGCGATGAGAAATACGGAAAAAGCTACATTCAATGAAAATTACGCAAAAGTTGTTGATTTGTAGGAATTTAAATTTTAAAAAGCCCTGTTTCCCGCATGATCCGTGGCTATTGCTCAGTAAAACCTTGGTGCCCCACTGTCTTCCCAGCGCAGGTGCGCAATTAATCCAAAACACAACGTTCGCTCGCTACCGTCAACATCGGTGCGGCTGGGGAATGTGCTCACCAAATTGACCAAATAGTTGACCAGCTCTTTGTTCTTTATGTCGTTCATGGCCGCAAGCAGTCGCCTGGCATGATCCAACTTGGCGGCGTAGTAGATGGTGATCAGCAACGGTGTGGTCACTCTCTCCCCCGGGAATCGCAGCTGCACCTCCTCGGTTAGATCTTCCATCATGGCGATCGTTTGACTAGCTCGACTTTCCGAGCACATAAAGGCGAAATGTAATTTCCTTCACTAAATATTCACAACTGCAACATCCACCGTATTTTCACTTTAAACTTTCTTTCCTTGTTTTTTCCGCTTTTATTGGTCACAACTATTTATTTTTGCTTTATAATTTGTGAAATTTTTGTATGTACTCTCTGTTTTAGCAAACGCGAATTTTCCTATTTTCCATACACTTTTGGCACGTTCCGCAGCGATATTCCGATCACTACTGATTTGAGCTGAAAGCCAGGGCTGCCAAGAGTCCTTTGTCGACTCATTGCGCAAATAGAGTCAACTCGTCAATGCAAATATATGCTATTAAGTTATTTTTAAACATTGTTAGCAATGCAAATGCTTTCACGTTGATGGCGTGAAAAATAAATATCAAATTTTTTTGTTGGTCTTAAGTATTTAACACATTATATGGCAATTTAGTAAAAAAGTATTAGTTGATGCCGCAAGTGGATGCTGGCAACTCTTTTACGAGAACGCTGTGAAACCTCTTAAAACAATGCCGTGTAGTGAAATCAGCTGTATTCGAATGTAGTTGGCAAGTCTGATTTTAGCCGTTTTTACAAAAGGATGTGTTATCATAGAATAAGTACTGAAAATTGGTCAACATTTGAACCAGTTACAACGAGTCATAAAATAGCAAAACTTAGTCCGTGCTTAAAGCTGGTCGGCTCTGCCCATTCACAATTTCGTTTTCTTATTTGAAAGATTTTGTGTAATTAAAATGCACTGGCAAACTAGCCCTAATCACCCACTGTGTATTTGCATTTGACAACAGCAGGATTTCGTGTACCGCTACGCCGCCAGTCGGAAACTGTCAATTGAAAACAAAACTCTTTTGCACCAATAACTTATGATTTTTTTAGTTAGTTTGCAAAAGCTTGTCTAGATTTCAAGTGAGATACAAAGTGTTAATTTTCATGTTTACTCATCGCTGCATGACATTACATATATCTAATTAGATATAGCGTTGAGCACTGAACGCGTTTCTGCATTTTAGACATACAAAAAGTAATAAAATAACAAATGCTTTGAAAGCGTAAACAAATTTTGTTTATTGATGACAGTGGTGATATGGCGACTACTTGGGCTCAGTTACTTGGTGCGTTGAAAAATGGGTCCTCTTCAAAATTGAATTCTAAGTGGGCTTTAATGGTCTTGCAAACTGAGTTAGATTCAAAGTCTTCCATAGTTTCACAAACACATTGGACACAAAGTTATTAAAAACGAGATGGTGAGATGTTTATTCCAAAAACTGGAGAAACATTGTGAACATTGTGTAAATTGTGCGCGATATCTGCAAAAGAAGTTAAGAATGTTTAATTCAAATCAAATACATCCTTGAAATATTAACATTCATTTTACCATTAAGGCTGTGCTAACGGTCATCGGTAGGACTTCAACAATGCAAATATTTTGCGGCGACTGGGATTTCAGCAGCATCACACTCACCATTTTCTGCTGCTTTACGCTGAGTTCATACCATCTAATGTTGTAGATCTCTTCACACAAATTGTCGTTTGTATTGAAATATAACTGGGCTCGAAATGTATTGTGCCACTGCCTAAGTCTGCAATATGTTCAAATTTTGAACGTAGCCCTGGACAGCGAACACAATTTATTTCCACCGTTTAGTTTCAGTTCTTACACATATTTCAATGCGAGTTCCCAGTATGCAATATATGTAAAGTGCATTGATGCTCATAAGTAAATAACCAAACGCGCCGACCCAACCACCCGTTAGAATAATGAACAGAGTTGAAATCATTGCTACGGTAGAGCAGATAACTTGCGCCGAGATAACCCAGTAGAACAAGGAACTGCAACTGTCGTTGAAACTAAATTAAACAAAGTCAGCTATCTGCACACACCATCGCCCATAGCAATCAATAAGACTCATACCTCAGATATATCTGATGCCACTCCACGATGTCAGTTACTGTTCTCGTTACAGAGTCTTCTTCAGCACACTCGTCCAGCATAGTGTGCAAATCTTCTACTTTCAAAACGAAAATGTCGTAAAAGATCAGCGAATGGGTCAAGTAGATCAACACATATAGATCACCGCCGTAAAGCCCAAAACAGGCCATCCCCACACATATGGCATGCAAACCTGACACGATGAAATAACCGGATTCGGTATTCGCGTCCAGCATTGGAACTTCAACCAAAAGCAACATATGTCGCTCGCCAGTAAGAAATAAAAGTACGAATGGAACCATAACCATTAAAATACCAGTACTCAAGTACACAAAACCGACCGCTATGACAATCTTCTTCAATTGATCACATCGATTGTCCAACTTTTCCGCATATCTTTTATTGATCTCCTGATGCTTATCGTAAATGCCGTTCAACTGTACATACAGTTTGTAGAAACGATCTGAATAAAGCATAGCAGTTATGAGTTTGGCGAAACCCTGTGTAGACGCGCTGAGAGTGCTGAACACTTTCAATACTATAGTCCAGTCCTCGGAGAAACGCTTCACTATGGTCATGAATGAGAATACGTGAAACATACAGATCGAAATGAATACGGCCCACGTGATCCAATTGATTTTATAATTCGGATCTGCCATGTCGGTGCCAAGGACGCGTGTGGCGATGCGCACAACTCCCATAATTTTGTTCAACTTGTCCACTGGTCGCATTGCTGAGGTAATGAACTGGCTGCTTGACTTGCAAGGATACTTCAAGAATTTATAAAGTGTGACTTTATAATAAACGAGTTGAAAATGGCACACCGTATTTTTAAATCCTCGCCGGTTCCATGTACACTCTACAATAAAGGCGATGTAAGTACGTCAGTAGACTTCGCTAACAACATCTGCACTTATTTTATTCTAATTTCTGATGTGTTGAGGTAAGTTATTTAATGAAAAACATTTTGCTAGTAGGTTCCTTCCATTTCAGTACAAATTCACACGCGTTTTATATGAACCACTGTTAGAGTTTTTCAAGTTTAGACTTGATCGAATTTTATCAGCGGCGTTGCATACACATGTAACTGAGGAATAATTATTTCTTTAAATAAATTATTACACTGTCATTCTAATGTCCTTGAAGTGCCTTCACAATGCGTCAAATGATGGACAACTTAATTGTGTGCAAATGATTTAAGATTTCATTGGAAAAAACTTTACATTTGATTAGTTATACACTGAGTTATCCTTCTTTTATCAGTTTAATCTCGCTCGAAATTAGGACTAGCTCGACTTAGGTCGTTTTCATAATATGACACAATCCGTTGATCAATCTTACATACATTTTTTAAGTGTTAGATGAAGTAAATCTTATCAATAAATCATCAATTAGTAATAATACAAATTATGAACATGTCATTTGAACCAATTTTGATTCAACCCATTTTATTAATTTTTCATATAATTGGAGCTAAAGAATTCACGCTTTCGCAAAACTTCCACAAGCTTCCTCTTTTTTAGTTTTGTGGGTACAAATTTTTAAATTTTTTGGGTCAAATTTGTCAATGTGGTAGAAAACTTCAATAGTAAGGAAATTCTTTGTAATGTGCCACCCTATGGCTTTTTTGCGTATAACTCGTTAGAAAATTAACTTATGGCCAATGTTATTATATGATTTAAAAGAGTGTTCAAGGAGCTATGATCCAAGAAAACACCTCATTTGAATTTTTCGTAAATACGAAGTTAACAGTTAATTTCCCAAAGTGTTAAGAATCGACACCCAAAATTGTTTAATGTTAGGTGCCACCCCCTAAAAAATCGCTAAAGATGTTGAAATCTCAAGTAAAAATGCATGGTTTAGAAAATTTACGAAAGAATATTGAAATTAATTTGAATCCAACAGAAAATTACAGAATGAAAGAATGAAAGAAAAATGCAAATTGTATGGTACTGAATAAAGTGGTATAAATGGAAATTAATAAACAACCTTTAACTAATTTATTCCCTAGGACAGGATTAGAGAAAAGTTAACTAAGGGTACTGAATTCATTTTAATGACGATTCCGAGCAATTATTTTACGGAAGTTTACTAAGGGTACTGAATTCATTTTAATGACGATTCCGAGCAGTTATTTTACGGATATAGAACCACAAAACAATGAAAAAATGTGGCACTTTACATTTTAAAACTCTTTGAATAAATTTTCTTTTACGATATGCTCGGATATGATTCCGGATTATGAAAAAAAAAATTAAGTCCAACACTAATATTTACCTAGTTTTATACACGTATTTGAATTCTTTTTCACCACAAGAAAAACCTTCAGTTTTTATTTTTAAGTTTTTTCTGAACCAAATTGGACGTTAAGAAATAATTCTTATTTTTTAATTTTTCCATAAAAATTAAAAAAAAAAAATGATTGCCAAGTTCGATTCTCGGTGCGAAAGAAATGTATTGGTATAATTCTTCCGCTCGAAGGTTTTAAGCACAAAAGATGTCAAGCTTATAGGCCGGAAATCTTTCGCTGAATCGTGACCTCTTTTCCCTGCTTTTGGGATAAAGACGACTTTCACCCGTCTCCAGCTGACGAGAATATACAGTGTCCGACAAAACATTTGCACCTACAATGCAATGCTCATATTATTGGAAAATTATGAGTAATTTCTAAACATTTTCAGTTTTTTTCAATATATACACATATTTAATATTAAACATTCCAGCATGCAATATGTGTACACTATAGTGCAAAAGTGAACAAATGTTTTAAGGTTAGTTACTTTTATCCTTGCTTAAACTTATGTACGAAAGCTCAGGAAGTGTAACCTATTATTTATTTGACTTTGATCTTTACAGAATGCAGCAGCAAAACAATATCCAAAAATCAACAAATATTTACGAAGATAACTGAGGTAAACGTATAAATTGCCACTGGTTCAGTTTTGTTCCCACTGCATATTATTAGATTTTACATCAAATTGCTCACGACTAAGGCTTATAAAAGGTTGTGTTCGGTTGTGAGAATGGTTTTAAGTGCATTTAAATAAGTGCATTTTATTTAATAACTTACATTTCAAACAACATCTTCAACCATGAGAGCTTTAGACCAATCCGTTGCAAAATCCATTAAAGACATGCTTTTAGAGCAGGGGTCGGCAAAATTGACAATGATGGTGTTAGTGAGCGCAGTGAAATTTATCTCCACTGTGTAAATTATACCTGAACAACGGCTGATTGAGAGAGCGTACTGTGTACGTGTGCTGAGCGTATTGCTCAAAAGGGTAAGCTTTGCCGACCACTGTTTTAGAGGGTCAATACGCGGAATGTCGCCAAAAAATTGTCGGTTTCGCAAACAACGATTATGAACATTACAAAAATAGAAAATATTGTGGTTCATAACGTTAAAAACGGCCGTCCCAGAATATTCGACGCGAGGGACAGTAGACAAATCGGGCAATTATTGAAGACGGGCAAGGCCAAAACACCAAAAGATGCCACCAAAGGTGTTGCAAAAAGTGCAAGTGTATGGACCGTACGATGCGCGTTAAACAGAAATGGATACCGAGCTGCAAAGAATCCAAAAAATCCCAAATTGTCAAACAAAAATAAGAGGGCCCGCATGATATTCGCAAAGGAGCATGAGCACTGGACAGTCGAAGATTGGAAGTGTGTGTTATGGTCGGATAAATGTAAAATTAATAAGATGCGTTTCATAATTATAAGGTCATTAAATTTATGATTATACCTATCAAATGGCTGACTATAGGGTATCAAGACTCCTCAAAAAAAATGTGTAGCTAATAAGAAGTAGAGGCAACAGCTGATAAACAATTTTGAACTAACGGTATATTTATATAATAACAATAACAAAAATGAAGTTGTTTCACAATTATAAGGTTAATAGTAAAACTATCGCAGAGAAATCTGTCAGTGGATTTTTCGGCATCGGAAACAATTGAATATTGCAAAACCGTAAGAAAGCCACGAGGTACGCAGTTTTCGGACTTTGAGAAAGGTCACATTAGCAGAGTAGCAATGAGCAATCGGTAGACAAATTAACCGTAGCCTATGTGTTGTGCAAAATTTTTTGCAAAATCCGCAAGTTAACGATACACAGAAGAGTCCTGAGGCGAAGAGAAAGCACAATTCGCGCACCGAGGCTCGCATTGTACGCGAAGCTAGCAACTCATCTTCTTCATTAACAGACTTAAGGCAGGTTCTCACCTTGTGGATCTGAAAAAGTGCACTTTTTTTAGGAATTTTTTTTGAGAAAACGGTTAAAGATACAACGCTGAAAATTGTTTCTGGATATGAACACACATTTATTTAGAGAATACAATTTTTAAAATTGAATGAATCAAAAAAAGGGGGTGGGGCGTCCATCAGTGGCGGCATGTCGGCGAGGAGGTGTCCCGCTACCGGAAGTGATTCCGTCAAAACCCGTGATCGGAAACACAAAAACCGAACACATTCTTAATGTGTACCGTATTATCTATTGAATGAACCAAGATCATGAAAAAAAAATCAAAATTACAAAAGTTATGAGGTTTTGAAAAAAAAATTACGATTTTCGCATTTTTTTGTTCACAAATTATTTTTTTAAATACACAATTTCTATATATTTTTGGCTGATCGTGGTTCGTTTATTAGAAAAAACCCTAAGGAACATTTGGAAAAATTTGGTGACGATTGGTTCATTCCAGCGCCTTCAATCACTTCCGTAAGGTCCGAAAATGTGGTTCTGAGAAAAACGCGTTTAAAGTTTAAAGCGCGCTTGGCCGGTGCTCTACACTGCTCTATGTAACGGCCTGTAACTTTTGTAATTTTTCAGATTTTGATCTGAAATTTCTGGAGCACATTTTCTAAACATATATCTACACGATAAGGCAAAAAAAAATTGTTTTTTTTTCCACAAGGTGAGAACCTGCCTTAAGGACGTTGGTACAAGCGAATGTGTCAAAAGCAATCATTTGGAGGACCTTAAAGCGGAGTCAAAAGATTCAATTTGAGAAGCAGAAACGAATGCCTAAGCTAACATAGCGCCACAAGGAGGTTAGAGTTGATTTTGCTCTAAAAAACTTCCACACCAATTGAGAAAGAGTAAGTCCTGGTTTTATCAGCTTTGCAATAGTCCTTTATATTGAAACAAACGACTTTAGGTTATATTTTCCGACGAAAAAAAGCGGAATCTGGATGGGGCAGATGATTTTCGAGGCTATTGGTGTGATTTCCGGAAGGAACCATTGCGATTTACAAAACGGAATTTTGGTAGTGGCAGTCTTATGGTGTGGGGTTTTCGGCTCAGAATTGCTAGGAACTCTAAATAACATCTTGTCGGAAGAAGAGCGCTGACTATATACAACTCCTTGAAAGTAGCCTGGTGCCGTTTTTGGAGGAAAATGTGACACAGAGTGGCGTTTCCAACATGATAATGCTCGAATCCATGTTAGCCGAGAGACAAAACGGTGTTTTTCGGCGAAATCCATCACAGTTTCGGAGTGGCCGGCATGCTGTCCTGAGATCAACCCTATAGAAAATCTGGTGTATGGGGGTAATCAACATATGAAATCATAGTTGACCTTATAATTGTGAAACACGTAACTTTTTGTTACTGTTCTTGAACAACATGATCAATTTGTCAAAAGTATTCTTCTGTTGTTGTCTTTACTCTTAACGTACTACACAATTTTAATAAAAAGTTTCGATACCCTACAGTCAGTCGTTTAGGAGATATGGTGATAAATTGAATGACCTTATAATTATGAAACGCACCTTAGAATACAATCTGATGGCATTAACTATTTTTGGTCAAACACTAGAAAAGCAACCCAAAATCATCAATTTATCGAAACAAGCAAATTTATAGGAGGATCAGTAATGGTGTGGGGCTGTTTTTCGTTCTTTGGAGTCGGTCCTTTGCAATAAATAACAACAAATATGACAAAAGACATCTACATGAATTTGCTTTACGCCAATTTACCAGTGGCAGTCGGTCAGGTCGAAGTTTCGTAAGCCGAAATCATATTTCAACAGGACAACGATCCTAAACACACGTCAAATGTCATGCAAAAATGGTCTAAAATAGAATAATTTTCAACAATGGTGTGGCCAGCACAAAGTTTGAATTTGAATCTTATTCAAAATTTGTGATCCATCGTAAAGTGGCGATTGGGAGGCTCCTAATAGGATTATGGAGTTGTGGGAAAGAAGGCAGATCGTGTGGGCGAAAATACCGATTGAAATATGCAGAAACTTGGTAGAAACCATGCCCAGCCGCATTAAAGATGTTTTGAGACTCAAAGGGGGCATTACCAAATATTAAAACTATTGTATAACAGTTTCTACCGAATATAAGTACTCGGGTGCAAAACTGAACAAGTATTCTGTGTGCTTTGATATCATTTATCTAAATAAATATGCATTGTTGTTGTGGTAATTTACTTTTGTTGCTTTCTTTAAAGGTCTAATTTACATAAACCGTAAGTTAAGTACTTATGTCCTAACTTTAGAAAATATGATTTGGCAAGAATAAAAGTAACTAACCTAAAAACATTTGTTCACTTTTGCACTATAGTGTATACCTAATTTTTCCACATTACTTATTTAATATATTTACATGAGAAAGAAAACTAAAAATGCATATATTCAGAATGCGACAGAACAATTGCAACTAAAAGAATATTCAATTGCAACTAAAAGAAAATTCAATTTTTGTAGACGTATTGATCCATTATTCCCGTAATCCGGTGGAGAGGCCCCAATCTAGCAGCAGAAAAGCATCCCCATACTATAACATGCCCACTATGTTTAACCGTCTTAATGCAGTACGGTGCTTGCAGGCGTTTACCTTAGGATCGTCTTACGCGGGATATGCCATCGCTTCCAAAAATATTGAATTTGGACTCGTCACTGAAGAGAACTGATCTCCACTTATTGGCCACGTTATATGTTCTTTGGCGAACTGCAACCGCTTTTGTTGATTACGCTTTGAAAGCAGTGATTTACTCGCTGGACGGTATGATCGCAAATCAGCGTCAGCAAGGCGTCGGGATACTGCTCTTGCAGAAATTGGAAGCTGCATTTCTTTCACTAACTGCGTAGAGCTCTTGAAAGGATTCTCTTTTATCTCCCTAGTCATGGCTGCATCGGTACGTGCAACAGTTTTGGGTGAATATACCACGGCGACGGTATTATCTGCACGATACCGTGAAATAATTATCGAAACTGACGATTTATGTACATTATATTTCACAGAGATATCTTTCTAAGAACTGGCGTAACGCTTCACCGAACTTATCAGGCGCTATTGTCTTTAGCACTGATAATTGAAATATTTGAACTGATCCGTCTGACGTAGAACTTAATATTTTGTCTTAACTAGTTCAAATAATGATAAAAACTTAAATATCTTCAAAAAATAAAAAAGAAATTGTGGCACAGGCTACTAAGTTGCAAATGTTTTGTCGCACTGTAGATTTTTTCAAAAATTTAATTTATATTAATTGCTGACATGTTTAGTAATAAGCAAAAATTAAAAGAAATTACTCAGTAAAAAAAAATTTAACAATTGCATTGTAGTTGCAAATGTTTTGTCCGACACTGTAATTCCAGAGTTATATGACCCCTGTAGCATTATGGGAAGAATGCCATCTGGTCCTGGTGACTTGTAGGGTGAGAAGCTTTTCATAGCCCATGTGAGTTTTCCTCTCGTTATAATGTTGTTATCATCGTTTATCTTTACACTGGATGCCTAATCGAGGTGTCCTCCTTTATGCAGCTTGAGAAGTATGTGACATTACATGTATCTAATTAATAACTATAGCTTTAACCAGTGAATTCTTTTCTGCATTTTAGGCATACAAAAAGTAATAAAATAACAGATGTTTTAAAAGCGTAAACAATTTTGTTTATTGTTGACAGTGGTGATATGGCGACTACCGTGGCTCAGCCACTTGGAAATTGAAATCTAAGTGAACTTTTATGGTCTTGCAAACTGAGTTAGATTCAAAGTCTTCCACAGTCCAAAACCACATCAGACATTTTGTTATTAAAAACGAGATGGTGAGATGTTTATTCCAAGAACTGGAGAAACATTGTGAACATGGTGTAAATTGTGCGCGATATCTGCAAAAGAAGTTAAGAATGTTTAATTCAAATCAAATACATCCTTGAAATATTAACATTCATTTTACCATTAAGGCTGTGCTAACGGTCATCGGTAGGACTTCAACAATGCAAATATTCGGCGGCGACTGGGACTTCAGCAGCATCACACTCACCATTTTCTGCTGCTTTACGCTGAGTTCATACCATCTAATGTTGTAGATCTCTTCACACAAATTGTCGTTCTAGTGAAAATGGATGACAGTGCACACGATTTGGTATTGAAATATAACTGGGCTCGAAATGTATTGTGCCACTGCCTAAGTCTGCAATATGTTCAAATTTTGAACGTAGCCCTGGACAGCGAACACAATTTATTTCCACCGTTTAGTTTCAGTTCTTACACATATTTCAATGCGAGTTCCCAGTATGCAATATATGTAAAGTGCATTAATGCTCACAAGTAAATAACTATAGGCGCCGACCCAACCACCCGTTAGAATAAGGAATAAAGTTGAAATCATTGCTACGGTAGAGCAGATGACTTGTGCCGAGATTAGCCAGTAGAACAAGACATTGCAACTGTCGTTGAAACTAAATGAAATGAAATCAGCTATCTGCACACATCATTGCCCATAGCAAACAAAAAGACTCATACCTCAGATATATCTGATGCCACTCCACGATGTCAGTTACTATTCTCGTTACAGAGTCCTCCTCGGCACACTCGTCCAGCATAGTGTGCAAATCTTCTACTTTCAAAACGAAAATGTCGTAAAATATCAGCGAATGGGTCAAGTAGATCAACACATATAGATCACCGCCGTAAAGCCCAAAACAGCCCATCCCCACACATATGGCATGCAAAGCTGACACGATGAAATAACCAGATTCGGTATTCGCGTCCAGCATGGGAACTTCAACCAAAAGCAGCATATGTCGCTCGCCAGTAAGAAATAAAAGTACGAATGGAACCATAACCATTAAAATACTAGTAATCATGTACACAAAACCGACCGCAATGACAATCTTCTTCAATT
Source organism: Melieria omissa (assembly GCA_963971225.1). Lineage (NCBI taxonomy): Eukaryota > Metazoa > Arthropoda > Insecta > Diptera > Ulidiidae > Melieria > Melieria omissa. The sequence goes on from OZ020269.1 coordinate 33,568,711, forward strand.
GGTCACATCGATTGTGCAACTTTTCCGCATATCTTTTATTGATCTCCTGATAGTTTTCGTAAATGCCTTTCAACTGTGCATACAGTTTGTAGAAACGATCTGGATAAAGCATGGCTGTTAGGAGCTTGGCGAGACCCTGTGTAGACGCACTGAGAGTGCTGAACACTTGCAATACTATAGTCCAGTCCTCGGAGAAACGCTTCACTATGGTCATGAATGAGAATACGTGAAACATACAGATCGAAATAAATACGGTCCACGTGATCCAATTGATTTTATAATTCGGATTTGCCATGTCGGTGCCAAGGACGCGTGTGGCGATGCGCACAACTCCCATAATTTTGTTAAACTTGTCCACTGGTCGCATTGTTGAGATAATGAACTGACTGCTTGACTTGCAAGGATACCTCAAGATTTTATAGCGTGGCTTTCTAATAAAAAAATTGCACACCATATGTTTAAATCCACACCGGTTCCGTGTATACCCTACAATGAAGGCGATATGAGTACGTCAGTAAATTTCGCCAACAACATCTGCACTTATTTTATTCTGATTTGTGTTGAGGTAAGTTATTTAATGAAAAACATTTTGCTCGTAGGTTCCTTCCATTTCAGTACAAATTCACACGAGTTTTATATGAACCTCTGCTAATGTAGGGTTTTTCAATTTTAGACTTGAATTTTATCGACGTCGTTACATACACATGCGCTTCTAATGAGCCGCATTCGTAACTGACGAATAATTATTTCTGTAAATAAATTATTACACTGTCATTCTAATGTCCTTGAAATGCCTTCACGGCGCGTCAAATGATGGACAACTTAATTGTGTGCAAATGATTTAAGATTTCATTGAAAAAAATTTACATTTGATTAGTTCTACACCGAGTTATCCTTCTTTTATCAGTTTAATCTCGCTCGAAATTAGGACTTGCGTCGTTTTTAGACGTGACATCTCTTTATTGATATCTGCCTCCATTCGCTTGACTAGCTTCTGGCCAGTGACTACATGTTGGTTCAAAAGTTTGGAGGGGCATATATATTTCGAAATGTTTACTTTTCGCAATGCACGTAAAACCTTTCCCCACCGAAGTGTGCGTCAATGGCTTTTAACGCCGGTATTGAAATGACTAACTGAGCGCGACTGCTTCCACTCATCCAGACAACAACGCTGCATTTCAAAACTGAATTTTTGAATTTTTATTTCAAAAAATGCAAGAAGTCACAACAGAATATCAGCAAAAATTTTTAACAAAAACAATACAAAAAAATTTGTTTTAAATAAAAATGATTAGGTGCGTGTGTAACAAACGGAAGAAAATGTGCTTCAATTCGATTCATTCCATTGGCAATCGGTGGCAAAATGCAATAACATCGTTGTGTGTGGGGAAAAAGAATTATACCTGCAGTTTACAGTGTCGTGCAATGTTGGAGCAAGGCAATGCAATTACGAGAACAATAATGTGCATCTGTGTCGTCTGGATGATCAAATATATCGGATTTTCTTTTGTTTGTTGTATGCTGTATGCTGTATGATATTTTTTTTTCATTTTTTCGTTTTTGAAGCTCATTTCGTTAAATTGTAAACTATTTTTAAGGCTGAAGTTTCTTCTTCTGATTAGTTAAAAGAAAATACAATTCATAAAGAAGACCAGAAATCTCCCACAATAAACGACCGAGTCAATTTTTTGGGAGATCTCATAGGTCTTCGCAGTTTTGCACCCACTTCGGCTAAACTCTGAATACATGTTATGTATGTGTGTGCGTGTGGCGTTGGCATCGGGTCAAGTGCCTGTTGCGTGACCGATTTGCTACTAGAGAGTGTGGCGGTCGTGCACAACATCGGTGCACAACGGGATTAGCGTGCAGGTGCAATTCTGTGGATAAATTCTGTTTGAGTATTTTAACAACAAAAATTAAGTGTTTTAATCCTCCTGTGTTCTTCGAGTTCGATTTTAAACTAAAAAAATGAAAACTTCTCTCCATTTAGTGCTGGAGATTTGTTGTTGCTATCTAATCTCAGCGGGATTAGCTAGTGGTTTGAATGTGCGGAGTGGTCGTCATTCACATAGCTGATTGGTGAAGGCGTCCACTCTCGTTGTTTTGCGATCAATCGTGTTTGATTTGGAAATTTCTCTTGCATTGTTGCGGCAAATCAATCCTTTTCTATTGAAGGCCTTTGCTGTCGTTGCATTTCAGATGTGGAGGGTTTGATTTCTTCGCGAATTTCGTTCAATTTCAAATTACACAATTCGAATTTAATACACTAGAATTTTGTACGAGGAGTGTGCGGAATCGGCAAAATTGTTTCATTTCCCTTTCTTTTGTTCTATTTTTCGGTTTCTTCTCTTTTCATTTGTGTTTGTTGAAATTTTCCTTATAAAAGCAAATTCCTGAACGATGGCTTCTTTCCGTTCTTCATGTGAAATTGTGCGCGGAATGAAATGGCTGAAGAGTGCTGCGTTCGTTTCTTCAACAATTCATTCAATACTCGGTAGTGTGGTCGAAAAGTTCATCCCAGCTTTTTTTTTTACTTTTTTCAAAATGTTCATTTGTTCAGATTTTACTTCTGAAGCTGAGGGGAAAAAGAGAGTTGAGGTCAGCGTTAATACATTTCAGTTTTTATGGGGAAGAGTCAATATTACCAGCAACAGTGTTTTTGAAAACAAAATGTTTTTGTATTGTATATTTGATTTTTATGTAGAATTCAAATATAGTAATATTAGCTTACTTTCATATAAATTATTATATTAGTTATTTCCATGGTAAAATGTCTACGGATAATATGTTTCCTCTGACTAACATAAAGTGCGCGTTCGTATGTATTATATTCAGATATTAATTCAGTTTCAGTTTAACGCCAAAAGAAACGCTACTTGATACTACTAGGGGAAACTACAATATGTATATTACTACGTCGTGAGCAGTACTCAATATTTGGTTCTTTTCTAAAATTATTTCTTCAACAGGTATTGATTGCTTAGAAGTGTCGCACTCGAACCCCTTCTGCACTTAGCGTGTATGGGCAGTGCGTTTTGGCTTAAGTGGTAAAGGCCTTAAAAGCTTTTTTGGTGCGCGATTCTTCTGATCTTTGCGAACACAAAACTAAAATAAAGCTCAACAAAAAGCTACACCTACAAGACTTCCCTGCAGATGTTATGGCTGATACTCCGGAACGCCACTATCAGATATTTTATAAACAATTGAGGCACTCAGATAATAAACAAACTAATAACAAGAAAAGCAAGGTGAGAGGTAAAATTAATTGAAATAGGAAAATATTTTAACAAGTTTTCGTTTACGCCTTCTACAATTGGTCATTGTAGTCTCAACGGTGTGAGTGTGTCCTCGTACGCTCTCGTTTGTGTATGCATACGATTGCTAAGCAATTAATCAAATTAATGCAGAAAACTGTACTATTTGCCGTAGTAAAATATTACATGTTCGTTGCAGCAGCGCCGATAGGTTTGTGTTGTGCATTTAGTTAGACGCTGCAACTGGTGCAGCTGTTGCCATCGTGTTTGCGGCCTGTGGAGTTGCCTCTGTGGCATTCTGCGCCTGCGTCTTCAGCGAGTTGTTGCGCGAACGTGGATTACGCTTGCCGCGCTGTGGCTTGCCACCGCCACTGGCGGGCGGAGATGGCGATTTTGTTGTGGAATCGGGCAGTTGACCTGCAGCTCCTTGCTTGTCACCACCGGCTCCTTGCTCGCTGCCAGGGCGAGCGCTGCTGCTGCCGTCGTTCTTCATATTGTTGCGTACTGAAATTCAAACATGTAAATTATGGTTGACATTTCAACGACTTTGTTGTGCAGCAGTGACATAGGGACCGACATACCTCCGCGTCTATTACGGCGGCGATTGTTGTTCTTAACAATTGGCTTAATAGTCGTCTTTGCGGGATCGAAGTAACTGTCAAACAAATCGGCCAACTCCGTCTTGTCCTCGGGCTTCAATTCTTCGATGACCTGCAGAACCTCGACCAGGCCGTCCTTCTGTTTCTCGCTCCAGATAGCGTTCAGCGTCTGCAGGTCGTAGCCCTGCTCTGCCAAAATGATGCGGAACTTCACGGCGCGCACACGATGGTACAGCGTTGTCTTGAAGTAGTTCAAGAACACCGGACGGAATGAGTTCTGGCGCTCCAGGTTCTCATTCTGAGTCTGCAACTCGTTCAGGTCGCAGTCAATGGGATGTGCGTACGGCTGCAATGAAGATAACATCCTCTCCAATGCGACGTTCGAGTCGAGTGCGACTTTGTGCTCCTGATTGCTTAGCTGCAAGGCTACTTCGTACGCGAGTTTGGCACGCACGCTAGCATTGCCGTCGAACAGTTCACGCTCCTGCGGAGGCGCACCCTTGTTAGCAGGCTTCTGAGGGCTTTGCGATTGAGCATCGGCGACGGCTGTTGTCGAACTGACGGTGGAGTTGTTGGCTTCACTGTCAGGGGCCCCGGTCTCGCTCGCCTTGGCGCTCAGCACTTTCGAGAGCTTGCGCAGTGTGTAGTGCTGCAGTGACTCGTTGGCGTTGGCCTTGGCCAGGTTGAGGCCGTTGGCGAACGACTTCACTGTGCTGAGGAACCTGTCCAGCAGGTTGTACTTCTTAAGCGATTCCAAAATCATGTATGGAATGAATTTGCGCTCTTCGTGATAAACTAGAATGATGCCCTGCGAGCTGGCATCCTTGGCTTTGAGCGCTTCCAGCCAATCAAGAAAATCTTTAAGTGCAGCAATTTCCGATTTGGATTTAATAATCTGCAAAATGGGGAATGTGATTAGAAAACTAACAAGGTATGATTATACAAAATGGGAATGTGTCCTCGTTCTTGATGGTGATTTTTTGTGTTTTATTGAGTTATATAAGTTAAAGACCAATTGGTATTAGAAAATCCGCACTATTTTCCATGTTTCTTCTGCAATTCGCTAACCTCTTTTAAGGAAAGTGTACTTACACAAAAGCACCTGTGCGAAACACTTCCTTTCAAGACAATAGTTCGTCCGGTAATCGGGTTATTGCTAAAGAAACATCGAGAAATAGTGTAGTATTTCTAACACACAACATTTAATAAAATTAGATTTTGTCAGTGTTATTTTAGAGGAGCGGAAGCATTCGGGAAATTGTTTTGCACGATATAATGGTATAAAAATATCTTCCGGAATATGAAAATCAAACTTTGATTAAGCTTTTGAAACTTTTTCTTACCTTATAAGTCTGCATCGATTTTAACATGCGATAAAATCCAATTGAGATCACGCGAACTTGATGGCGCTGACGGGCAGCGGGATTCAGGTTCATGTATGGCATTATGTACTGTTCAAAATGATCCTTTGGGGTAAAGGCAGCCAACTGAACTATCTGAAAATTTGATAGTTTGTGAAAATTAGTCAGTCATAGAGAAAAAGGGAATCAGGGCATAGGAATTAGAATTACATTTCAAATATTAAAAAAAATTCTACCTATTAATCATTTGATGTTTACACCGAACATCATTGAACATGTTGCACACAAAAGAGGTGGGTACAAGAATGTGTATAGGTTTTTAAAAATGTTCAAGCATCATGTTGATATTCCTAGAATATTAAATATTCGTTTTGAATATAGAAGTGTATGGGATCAGTCTACTATCCAGCCGATAATCCACGAAAAAATTTTTCTTACGAAATTTCTAAAATCGTTTCAAATAACGTTTGAATCAAGTTTCTAGGATATCAGTAAATCCAATTTATGTTTCGCAAAATAATGTTCCGTAGGCAAGTGTGAAAGTGAATTCATTTCAAACTAGTTTCCACCAATTTGTAAACTTCGCAACTGCCGAGTGCTGAGTGCAACAACTAACCGATCGTCTAAAACTGTAATCAAAACTGATCACAAAAACATTTCACTGCACTCGAGTAAGGGTCAATAATCCCAGATCCGGCGGCGGAAAACACATAATACACACAGGAAGACAGTAAATATGCAGTTACGAATTCAACAACAAATCCCAGGCAGTGCAGTGAGCGCTTGCGCGGGTGCATGCTCACGTAACTGTTCTGCGAATTAGACGTGTCGCCGCGTTCGCGCCATTTAATGCTGTGCTCCACCACTTACCTCATCTATGAGACGGCGTCCCGTTGTGTCGATGTCGATGCCGACCAGCGTGTACTTGCCCTTGGGCAATGTCTTCAGCGGCAAGTTGTTGGCGGCGACGCTGGCGTTCGTGGCAGTGCCATTGGCGACGACGCCATTTGCTGACGCGGCGACCCCGTTCTGCGTTGCATTTGTTGAAGCGACCATTTCTGCTGGATCCTCTTGGCTAAATCGAGAAATCGAAAATGCGTCGATAGCTGCAAAGAAATGCACAAGACGTGACTTTAAACCAGTGGTGAGAATTTAAAATTTAGCGAACAAGCGACGAATGAATGCGTCGGTAAATTTCAAGCGAAGATTAGTTTTTTTTTCAGCGCATTCAAATATTCTCACCGGTAATGGTTAACCGGATGTCGTTGTTTATTACCTGAAATTGCTGTTTCTTTTTCAAAACGAACTTTTCAACAAAATTGAAAATTTTCACAATTTCGATGCGAGAGCTTCACGAAAGACAAATGAATCCTGCGAATGAAAAGAAGAAAATGTAGTTCCGTATGCAAAGTAGAAATTCAAGCTCAAGTAGTTGAGTGGGCGGGTGGGAACGCAGGTAGTCCATTACTTTTTTGCTTGCTTGCAATGAAAAATTCCAACTGGCAGAATTTTCGTTGGCGAAATTTCGATATTTCAAATGCTCGCGTACCGCGCGGTTCGAATTCCACTGACCGAATGGACCGTCCGTTCGCGTCTGCGCCAGATGCGACTGACACTGACCGTAGGCGGTGGATGGCAACACACACGCAAGCGAACGGATCGAGTCGTGTGGGCGAACAAGAGGAAAGCTGAAGAACCAGAACTGCGCTCAAGCTCTCAAGACAACGGTACAATTCCCGACTCTGTGATTAGCTCGGCGACCTGTGCGAATGTAATCGTCCTCTGGTTCCAACGTTCCACAGACTCCAAGTGGGTTGGCTATCAGGTACACAGCGTATTCTTCCTTTCGGATCTCTACTACGTCGTGGTGTAGGCGTGTGGCGAGGCGGCAGTGGCGGCGACGGGCGACGTCAAACGAGAGCGCACCAAGAAACGAAACAATTCGTACGAAAAACAAAAACAAAATGATTTCCGAAAACCTCCAAAGAGCTTTTTTCGTTGCAAGCCCGAGAAAAATATTTAGAAAATCAGAGCAAACTTTGTCGCCTGCTGGGGGCGTACGCAAGTAGCAGGTAGCGAAGGCATGCAAAGTGGATTTCCGCACGAAATGCATGTTTTCAACACAGTCGAACTGGTTCTCAAACGGCCAATGCCGATTAGTTATTCGGCGGCGCGTGCGGCCCAATTACCCAACACCGCGTGCACTTGCTGCGCATCCAATACATTCCCTCGGACCAAGACGACGTGTGCGCGCCGTAATGCGAGCGATTTTTCCATATTTAGGTTAGCTGTGCAGATAGGTTTCTGCTTCTTAAAGGATTTTCGAAAATACACCAACCTGACTGGGTCTTCAATCAAACGTTGGCCTTGATTAAAATATATGCGAAATGCAATTTTTCTGCCTAGTTAGTGCACGAAATGCGTTTGTCCGCTGCACTACAAACTGAAATTTACATGCAGTCGCACAAAAATTCAACTTGTTCTAGAAATGGCTGCGCACCACACTTGCCCAACTGATAAGGGGAAAATTCAAAATGTAGCATGCGACTGACAGTTGCAGCTCAGCTGTTCGCGAACAGCCGCTGTGCATTTGTGCGTGGTGAATATAGATGCCGGTGTCAACTGTGGCCACTCATATGGCGAACAGCTGACGCAGCTGACCCAGCTGACCCAGGGTGAACCATGATTGTTACCAATAAGAGAGCGTAACACACTGAATACGTTCGAAATTTTCTGATTGGCATTTTGCTATAACTGAAATTTATTAAAGGTTACTAGTAAGATTCTACAGATTTGAAGATTTCTGTGGGCTGCAATTTGAGGCTCGAAATGCCTAGTTGAGAACTTGTTTTCATCTTTTAAATTTTGAAATTAGTTATATGAGGACGTATAGGGTAGCGGAATGCGTATTCTTATTACTCAATGTGCCATAAAGTAAACATTATTACAAGAACCTAATTTATTTGGTACAATTTGTATTGCAGTTCACAAAATTTTCCAATAACACAAATATAATATAGATATGTGCAAAAACATAAAAGAAATGTAATGTTGGCAATACCCTAAGATGGCTTTTGGTAAAGTGTTTTTCGCGCGGAGCACAACAGAGAGCGATAATCAGCTGTTTGGACTTGTGTGCTGCCAGTTGGCAAGTGAAACTTTTCACATTTTGTTTTTATCGAAATATTCTAATAATTTGATGCATTTGCAGCTAAATGTAAGAATAAACCACATATTGCTTGACGTTTCATGGTAAAAAATTATTCAATACGGAACAAAATTTGTGTGGTAGCAACAAATAAGCGTTTCACATCTGCGTTATTATCGGCAGGGAACCGCATTGGTAATTGTTGTTTTTATTTCGTTGATAATCCAAGTTCGCAGAAATGAGACAATAAAAAATTGAAAGCCTGAAGGCTTCTGAAAATCACAGTGAAATAAATGCTCAAAATAGTGTATAGCGCAATTGATTCGAAAGCAAAAGTTTGCCAACCTTAATTGCGTAAGACTCCAACTGGCCGAGTTGTGCAAAAGGCAAACAGAAACCATTTACAACAAAAACGCGCAGTCAAAGATAAGCAACAGCGTCGCCGGCGAAGTGAGCAGAAGAACAAAAAACATGTTGTCTTTCATCAAACGCAAACTGTCCGAATCGGACTCTAGTAGCAGCAACACAGCCGCAACGACCACGAGTGTAGTGGACACAAATCTGCTGGTGCAGAAGACCAATCAGATGTCGCTGGGCTCTGAAGCAATAACCATTGGCGAGGATGCACTGCTGCAGGAGCTGGGCTACAAGGACGCCAACGATCTGCAGGAGACAGTTTACGGTATTGCTTGCGATTAATACGATGTGTAAATGTTGATGCATGTAAAATTATTTGTTTAACCCGCAGATGCGCTGCGCACAATACGCGACCCCGAGAAGCCCTGCACGCTGGAAGACCTGAATGTGGTCTATGAGGATGGGATTTTTGTGCAGCCCCCCACAAGATCGAACGTTTCAGTGGTGCGTGCTAAGTGCTCAACTATGCGTGACTTAATCGCCGGCTGAACTTTCTTTTTGTGCTCATTTTAGGTGCGCATTGAGTTCAATCCGACTGTCCCGCACTGCTCCCTGGCCACGCTCATTGGGCTGTGCATACGAATCAAGGTGGAGCGCAGCCTTCCGCACAACATCAAGTTGGATATTTATATAAAAAAGGGCGCACACACAACGGAGGAAGAAAGTAAGCTCACGAATTACCTAACAGCATTAGAATGATTTATTTCTTTCACTTTAATGCAGTTAATAAGCAAATCAACGATAAGGAGCGTATTGCTGCCGCCATGGAAAATCCAAATCTTCGGGAGCTCGTCGAAAACTGCATCAAGGACGACGAATGAGTTTGCGAAATATTTAACTACTAAGTCCGGTGTGAAGGTGAATTGGAGTCTTGAATTTAGTATACTGTACTTTAAATTAAAAATTACTATTGTTATATAACTTGTATTTTATAAACCTTTTTACAATACATTGCGCACTGTTTTGCTAAAGGTAGAGTGTGAGTGGTTTCTCTTTAAGGCCTTTCAACTTCTATCAAAAAGCGGCGACTCATCAATCTTCAGTCGAACGTAAACATTTCTATTGCTACGCTTATTGAGCTGCGCATGGCGGCGTTTTAAGGCCGCATTGCCTTTCAATGGTTGCCTGATAACGCGCTAATGACCATAAGTACGAGAACGAATTAGTGTAGAATGCTCTGCACACCATTGTAAGTTTGTTTACTTCGCGTCGCGATAACGAACCGTGTGCAACGACGCGCCAATATGGCCGCTGCATTGGTTTCTGAATGAATTTTTGCTGGCGGCACACAGCCACACGCCGCAACTGAACTTAGTGGCGACGTTTTGCCACCAACTTGCGGCCTGCAGATAAAATAAAAAAATAAAATCATATCAGTTTAGGTAAAATGCTGACTTGAATTGACTGGTGACAAATGCATGAAAAGTCTATAAGTGTTGTGCGACAATTTAGTATTCTAGGCGGCGTTTGGTGTGTAAATGTAACGAAATGTAAACTTGTTTACTTGTGCTCGGCTGCGGAGTATTGTTGAGTATAGCTCCGTTCAAGATTATGTTAATGCCGAGCGAGGCTTCAACGCAAGTGGCCGCGACGTTGTTTTTAATTTCCCCATGAGGATTGATGAGACAAATATATTTTCAGTTGTATACTCGTTGGACATAAATTCCTAACTGCGTTAGATTACATTTATAAAAGTGTGTTATAAGCTGCGAGCTTTTTGAACTACTCTGATCACATATTGGCTCATAACACAAGGACGATCGAATCTAGAGAGTTAACCCTTTCAGTCACAATGTCCAATATATCGGACTACAGTCCATACAATTCATACAGAATGGGCTTATTTTCATGACGGAAAGGGTTAATGTGAACCGGAAACCGAACCAACGAATTTTTCAAATGTCTGTCGCAAACCAAAAATCAAAGCATTATTTATTTGCTCCAATACACTTTGTGTATATAAGTTTAAGAGATCATTCAAGTAAAATTAAAAAACCATACTTTCAACCACAATTTGTTTGCACTCGACAAAAAACATAACCACTAAGGTCAAGAAACAGCTGATTTTGTAACAATCAACAGCAATTATTCCTTCTTGTGTTTTTTTTTCTTAAAATTATTTCTTAAAATAAAGAATAAAGAAAATGTATACTAATTCATTTAACAAATTACAAAATAATAATAATCAAAATTATTAAAATTAATTAAAATAAAGCAGTATTGATTGCACTTGAAGATTATACAGTTTACTTGTACTGATCACTTGATGACCTGAACCATTGTGATTTTGATTATGAAAGTACGTATGTAAGCTTTATGAAACAACCATTTTGTGTCCATATCGAGCCTGGAGAAGATTCGCTACATTTCGCAAGTACACTTTTGCATTCTGGTTGGAAAACAAAAAAAAATACAAAAACAAAACTGCACAGAATTCAACAAAAAGAAAAGCAATAAGCATCAAAAGTTGTAAAATGCAACTTGAAAGAAAAGCAAGCAGCGAAATGTGCATTTTCACTACAAAATGGCTGCTTTGGCTGCAGCTGCCAGTGTCCGCATGGTTACCGTTATTGTTGCCGTTTGCGCAGCCACATTCACAGCCAGCGCTCCTATTGCGATTAAGCTGGAAGATGCCGTGAGCAATTTAGACAAATAAAAACCACGCAACCGAAGTAGCGAAGAGTAGGAAAATGTTCGAAAAAGCGGCACAGTTGAAAAATGAAGTAATGAAAGCTTTTAACATAATTAAAGAATAATGCAAAAACGAAACGAATTGGACTCCGAACGGCGGCAAAGATGTGCGCAACGCGACGGCAACTTCTTGAGCGGTAAACGGAAGCTGCTCAACATGTATGTGTGTTTGTGTGTGTATGTGGCGTGTTTCTCTTTTTGTGTTCATGCGATTTTCTTGTTGCTTCGCTCCACGCCGGTTGCTCGGCGTATTTGTGTTATGTTGTGTTTTGCAATACTTTTGTCGGTTTCATAGACCGCAAATGTGTTTTAGCGAAATTATGTTGATTTAAAGTGCCGCTGGTAGTGGTGCGTAAAGCTGTGCGGCAGCGCAGCATTCGCGCCAGCTTTGTTCTTGTCGCCGGCGTGGTCGAAGTTTTTATTGTTGCCACTTGGCGATATATGGTTTTGCAACTTGCACGCATGCACGCACTACTTCAATAATATGAAATTAAGTGGGGCGATGTCCGAAGAGGCAAAAATATACCGAACCAAAAATGTATCAAATTACTGAAATTGAATGTAATTATGATGGTTTTATAAGTTTTTGTGGTTTGTATGATTTGTAAGTGCGCAGACTTTCATTAAAACTGGAGAAGGCGAGCCGCACACGAGGAATAAGTGTAATTTTTAAGTATACTGGAATTGTTACTTGTTTTGTTTTTCATGTATTAAAAATTACCAAATAGTTCGTCCTGCAGTTTATTTATATAGCGAATTCGAGTTAAAACTATATGTTAATTTATTGAACAAATATTCAAAGGAAATAGAAGTTGCATCGATCTAGAAATTGTTCGAGCAAAATGCTCATAGTGCTGAAATTTTGTTCTCTTTCTCTCTCTCTTTAACCCTTTCGAATCCGAATTTTACCCTGTGTCTCGATATTACTTTTTGGTATTTAAATTATGAAACATTTGCCTAAGAAGTGTGCACACGACATTTGAAGACGCCACGCCTATTTGTTAGAGTTCTAGAGTTAGTTTCCTTTAAAACAATTTTAGCTTAAAACGGGTTAAATAATTCTGGTATCAATATTTTTTAATGACAGAAAAATTATTTAATATTTATGGAAAACTGCAAAATGATCACTTTTTGATTCTATTTAACCATCGTTAAAGAAGCAGAGTTTTGATCAAACGCGCCCAATTCGGAGACTTCAATTAGATCACAAACTTTCCCTGATATCGCTGCAAATTATTGGAAATTTTGGGGATAACAGTAAAATTTTTGTAATTTGCTTTAAATTAATTTCTAAAAACATTAATTTGTTGGTGCCTACTTAAAATTAAACCCATAAATCAATCGTAGCTTTTGCTATAAGATGACAAATAGGTGAAGTTGCTCTCAAGCAACTTTGGGGTCGAAAGGGTTAACATTCTATGATCGTGTTATCGAACGAATATACTGACACGTTCCGTTTCCTGGTTTTAAATAGTGCTCAGTGCTGAAAAGTTCTTAACCCATTAACCACAACCGTTGCTTTAAAGAAAGACTTACTTTAAAAAGTTGCATAAACAAGTCAAGTTAGACTTTAAAGCATAAACTAAACTAAAGCATTAAAACGTACACTTTTTTGCTTTCAATACATAAATATTTTTAAACATTTTTTGTTCAAATATATTTCTTACTAGGAAATATATAATTTTTTTAATTTTTTTTGTTTAATCAGGAAAAACAGAAAAAATGTTTTTTGTTCTTTTAAATTGTATCAAATATGATTGGTTATACTAAAGTATGCTAAATATTTTTAACAATATTATTATAATATATTTTTATATTTTTTATTTTATATAATAATATTTTTCTTCCTAGGAAAAATATAACTTTTAACATTTTTTGTTCAATCAGAAAAAAACAGAAGAAAACTTTCTTTTTTTTTTAATTGTAACAAAAATGATTGGTTATACTAAAGTATGCTAAATATTTTTAACAATATTTAATGTCCACTATGTATATTCAGTATTCAGAGTTGAAAAGTGCTTGAGTGTTTAAAAATTACTGTTTCTTTAGCAACACTAACGAGATATATTGTCGTTTACTAAAAGTTCAATAGGTTCATAAGCAAAGCATTAACAATTCATTTTGCCAGTGTTGCTTTTAAGCAACGTTTAATTGCTGCAAAACGCGTTGAACGAAAATGATGATTTTATGACTTTCAACTAGGGGTCAACATAAACTTATTCTGTGAAAATATAAAAAATCGTCGCGCAGACAAAAAAGCTGCGTTTAATGGGTTAAAGTCATATTTTTTTTTAATTTGTTGCTCCCGCGTTTTGACCACTCAAAGGGGGAAAGGGGGGGAATACTTGTGTAAAAATTGCTTAATTATCACCGGCGAGCTGTGGGTCGCCATATCTCAAATCTCAATGCGAGAGCGAGGCCAGTGCAACCATTGCTTGCAAGCAGCAACAACCAGGTAGTTTTTTTTTTTGGTTTTTTATGACATTTTTAGTCCATATTAGAGGTAACAAAAAACTTCAACTAAGAGGGCGTCACATGCGCGCGTATGCGTTCATTACGCTAATTGGCAAAGCAATCAAAAGGACTCACGCACTTTACTTGTTCACTTGTTTCGCCCATTGCGTGCTGCAAGTGCCCCAACGATGTTCATGCTGCACGTTGCTGACGATGTCCGCGTCAATAGAAGTGGCATTTGTGCGAATGCAACTCAGTCATAACGCTGCTCGCCTTACAGATGCTTTGTGTTTGAGGACCTTCGTCAGCGTAGTTCAATTGCATTTGCAAAGGGCGCTGGTAACGAAGGTAATAGCCATGGAATTCTTCACTTGCGTCTTTATCCTGGCAGGACACTTGCCCAGAAACATGCAAAGACACAATCAAGTGTGGAAAAGACAGGGGAAAAAAACGAAAATGCGTGGTGGAAATTCGCAGAAAAAGCGTTTGCGAATGGGAAAAGGAGCAAATTTTGCATTACATATATACGTAGTGCAGCATGAATTTGTCCGCGGGTCCATTAAAATGAAGCGCAGTTGATTGTGTTTGATTTTTTGCCAGTATGTTTTTGTCCTCGCTCAGTGTGGAGGCGGTGGGGTACCGTGCAGTGCTGTCGTCGGCAAAAATGCAGTTTGCGAAAGTAATGAACGGACTTAGGTCTGAGCGTGCGACGTGCATAGAGAGTGGCTGATTAAATTTTTTAATGGCCAGGCTTAGTGCTGGCGAACGCGTGAACGCTGCGCGCCATTCGTAAGGCGCACAAATGGCTCGTTTTACGTTCGCAGTCGGTGAGGGCGACAGATGCCAATTCGAAATTTAAAGCCACCCTCCTACATACATACTGGTAGCTACACACTTACCATAAAAAATTGAATATTTTGAACATTCTGAGGCAAAATGACATAATGTTACTGGAATAGGTTAGCCTGAGAGAATATAATTATTAGGGATCGCAATTTTTTGCCATTTTGCGATCCCGGGATTTTCGGGATTGAAAAGTCAAATCCCGGGATCCCGGGATTTAATCCCGGGATTCAAATAACAAATTTTTTAAATAAAACAATTTTACCAAATTGCATAAATACTTGTTTATAATATATTTAAAATAAAAATGGACGCAGTTTAATCACATTTGGGGTAGTTTTAAGATTTTTTATCTTGAATTTAATCACATTGTAAGGCGGAAAGGGAGGCAGTCGGTGTTGAGTCGTCGAAGTGGTTGGTTGTGCGCAGCACATCACCAAAATCCAGTTGTCATTTACAATCAGTTGCCAATTACATTCAAAATTGTCAGTTTAAATTTAAATCAAATAAATAAACATAGTCATCCTTGACAACATTTTGTTTAACTTAAAAGTTTTTCATTTCACATTTAACTTCAGTTTGATAACATTTTGTTTTATCCAAAAATGACACTTAAACATAACTTATTGCTTTGCAACAGATAGATCATAAAGTACATACAGTAGAATCCCGATTATCCGGATCAAATAAAACCAGGGGTATTCCGTATAATCGAAAATCCGGATAATCGATTTCAAAGCAAATCAAACAATATTAAAACTTTAATATTTTTTTATTATGTAACGGATTTTACATGTGTCATTTAGAAAATACTATATTATAAAAAACGAGTTTAACGATAGATAATGAATTACATAATACCTATGTAATTTAGAATTTTGATTGGAAATAACTTGTTATTGATCTTTGACGTAATGAATCACATCTTTTCATTGCGGCCAAGTCCCTGATGCGCTTCAGTTGTAGCAACTGTATAGGATCCAATTCGTCCTGTCTTTCAAGCCACTTAAAAGCAACATCTAGAGCTTCAAAAGCTTCTGCGTGAGATGGTACTTGACATTCTTCCCCAGTTTCAGTTTCTTCTTCATTTTCTCTCTCGTTACTGTTCAAATCCTCAATGATTTCTTCATCAGTTAAGATTTGGAATCCAGTCAGGGTACACGGTCGGAGGCGGGAATAAACTTGTCGTAACATGTCGCGTTACACCGGCAAAACATTTTTAAATTGACAGTTAGAGCCGAGACAAATGAGTCCGGATAATCGGATGTTCGGATAATCGATGTTCGGATAATCGGGATTCTACTGTATATACGCATATTTGATAAAAAAAAAATAAAATAGTTAATTTGTTAGTACTTTTAGTTTTACTTCGAATATTTCGATAAAAAAGTTAAGCGTTGTGATTAACTAAAAACTGAGATCTTAAAAATACTAAGGCAATAAATTTTTGCCCTCTAATCTAGAGCGAAATTTATTGCAAATAAACCCTGCTGAGAGAAAACATCTTTCAGATTCAACACTTCCTGGTTGAATGCTTAGTAAATAATTATAAGCCTTTTGCAAAAGACGCCCTCTATCCCCTCCCTCCTCCATCAGATAAGGAATTGGGTTTTTGTGCCTTTAAAATTAATTTCATTTGAACTTTGAAGCATCTTTTGCAATCCCGAAAATCCCGGGATTAAAAGATTTGAATCCCGGGATTTTCGGGACTGGAAAAAGTCCGGGATCCCGGGATCCCGGGATCCCGGGATTGCGATGCCTAATAATTATATATATTTTTTATTGGCTTCATTAACGTATTGACATCCTTAAAATGTTATTCAAAAAGGTGGAAAAACATTTATAAAATATGTAGTTTTGAGTCCGATTTCTGATTTGAACACACTTCTCTCGATAACACAAAACAATTCATTCGGCGAGATTATTTCACTGTATGTGTTGCATTCATGTCGTGTCGAGTTGTAACTTAAATTTTCTTCTGTTTTAATTTCACTGTTGAGAAGATTCTGCTGAATCTTTAAGCAAATCAGCCCACATCCGACCGGCTTGGGCCGATTTCACCTGCTTGAGGAGTTAATTCTGTATTTTTGCGTTGGCTTTTGATCTCATGTTGGTTTCTTTGTTTGTAGCGGCAAATCGTTGTAATGCCGGCGGAAAACAAAGAAAAGCCAAAAGCCATAAAGCACCGAAGCGGAAATGAAGCGGCAGGTAGGAACAAAAGTAGAAAGAATTAAAAAGACACACAAGCAATTAAGGCGGCTTACAACAACGACAAAAGCAACATGCAACAATAACAGTTAAGGATAATTGCAGCAGCACGTGCGACAACATTGCGGCGCAGTAGCGGCAAAATGTCGCGCAGCGAAGCTGGCTCTCAGCGCTGTGGCCACGGCTTGGGGGGGCGAGCGGGTTGACGTTGATGACGCTCAGAACGCTGTCAGCGGGCTTTTTTTATGTTGAATAAAACATAAATTAACTGACACACGTTGCAGTTTACATGAAAGAACTTCAATTAGTGTGTGTGTGTGTATGTGTGTTTGCTCGCGTTGTGTCAGTAAAAGGCGCAAAAAAGTAAAGAATCGTCAACGTTGCAGGGACTTTTGCAGAAGTAAACCTGCGGAAGAAGCGGAGCGCTGAAAGCGATTCATAAAATTCAAGAAGTGCAAAAGACACAAGTCTCCAATTGGTAAATTCTGATTTCGGAAATTGTTAAGCACAGACAAATGAATTTTACTTAAGCCTGCAGCTTAAAGAAGTAAACAAGAATGAACGGTAATTATTTCGCTGTGCGCAAGCTGCTACACCTTCGGCTGCGACGACACAAAATTGTGCTGGTGTAAATTTTCAGATTACAGAATGTCGGCGAAAGCGGACGCAGCGCATGCAAGTTGGGTCCCTTTTGGCGCAGGTCATAAAGCAAATTGTCACATACACACACACAAACACGAAGTAGGAGTGAAGGCGCCTCTGGTCGGACTTGGATTATTTTACTAGCGCCTTGAGTGCGGCATTTAAACATTTAAACTGCCAGATTTAATGGCGCAATGGCCATCAGTTGTGCATATGGCGCACACACATATTTGTGCAATCACTTCGTATGCGCACATGTTCGCACATAAACGTGCACTTGCTACGCGCGTGTGTGAAGCCATGGCGCGGGACAGTCAAGTGTCACTTGTGGCAATTTCCGGCACATACAGCCGCTACAACATTGCTGACAATGGCAATAATAACAGCAACAGCAATAACAATGGAGTACAAGAAACAGGAAAACGCGTGCACATTCACACGTACTCACAACACGAACGAGCAGCTATACATAAGTGTGTACATATATACTTTATGTAGGTACGCCTGTAAATGCTTGTTGTAAATTGTACAACCAGGTCGGCAGGAGCTCAACTAATTGCAAAAGGGGTTTATGCACAGTTTTTGATGCAAGAAAATGCTAAACATTTTGCAATTTTTGGCAATAACTCTTCATTTCGAATACTTTAGATCTGGCAAGATTTGCAGTTAGGATCAGAATTAACATATTCAAAGCCATATTCTCTTTAACAAACAAAATACTTTGAACATTTTTTAAAAAAATTCTAATTTAAATTTCATAATATGAAATTTTTTATTAATCTGTGCATGATTTGAATTTTCTATTTTACAGAACTATCATTCAGAACTTTAAAATAGAATAAAATTTAAATGTATGAATCTACAGACTGAGATCCAAATCTTTACCTGACATAAGGACTGTATCGAAAAGAAAGTGCACGCTTAGTTTGAAGTATAACTTTAATGGAAATTTTTTTGATCAGATTTTTTGTTTTAACATTTGTTGCATATACTTTAAGGACTAAGGATTTTTGTTTAAATAACAAATTTGTTTTTCAAATAAATGTATATCTAATTTTTTGTTTGACCCTCTTCATTAAATTTTGTACAGCTGTTTGCGTTATGGGTTTTTTTGATTTTCTCCAATTTTTTTTTAATTCCTTAAGATTTTTAGCTTCTTGTTCATCTTTCATAAGGTTTCTTTTGGCTATTGCGTAGTAGCGCTCTATTGGACGTAGTTCTGGTGATTTTAGCGGATTCTCATTTCTTCCTGGCAGTGATTTTGAGTTCATTTTTACATATGTCGCGTCATCCATAATGATGCCCAAAATTTTTTCTTTGCAGAGACGAGTGTATAGTTTTCTGCATTGCGTTTTGCCAGCCGCTTTTTGATTTTCATTTCTTTTTGGTATTGTTTGTTTTTTATATGTTTTTAAGTTATTCCTCTGCTTCACTCTTTGCACCATCGTCACACTCGTTCTAGCTAAATTTCCAATACAAATGCACTTGTTTTCGTCAATCTAATGCCTCAGTTTTTCTTTCATTTTTGGGTCTTTAGGACCCTTTTTACGGTCACTTTTTGGTATGTCGTTGATAGTGCAATTTTCACCATACTTAAGAATCATTTTTTTTTAGCGAAGTTTATGGACACGCGATGTCGTTTGGGTGATTTTCTGTACGAAGCACCTGTTTCAGTGAACCAACTGTACACAAATTTTTTGAGGATGTCCAACTCGATACGCGTAATTTTCGTAATATAAAAATATATGAAACGAAAATTGTATGAAATCAGTATTTCAAGGCCTACTCTATTAAACGGCATTTTTAGAATTAAAAAAATAATTATATGCTGCGAGAAAATTAAGTTAGAAAGTGTGCACTTTCTTTTCGATACAGTCCTTATGTTATTTTGGTCCTGAAAGTTCAAAATAGAAAATTTAGTTAGAAAGAGAACATTTTCCCCTTTCATATATGCAAATATTTAAAAAAGATTTGAAATGTGTATGTCTCTAAAATTGTATAGTCCTTTAAAAATCACTTTGGGTCAGAAAATGAAAACTGACTATGCGAGGTAAATTACCTCTAGATTCACGCCCATATCAACATTTGGATGGGTCACGGTGTAATAAATGTAAAGTTGGTGTTTTCACTCAGTGAAACATAACTTTGTAATAATTCTTTCGAATCTATTGATGTTAGTTACAAAACATATATCTTTCATCTTAGATTAAAACTAAAAGAGATAATTTATTTTATCTATAAAAAAAACATTCAAAAATTTATGATTTTTTAAAATGGTCGAAAATTTCACTATTTTCACAATTTCAACATCAGAAACTTCCCCAAATCTCATCTGATTTCGACAATCTGTATATCGCTGGAAAGTCGAAGGTATTATTTTCTGACAGACGGACAGCTGGTGTTAATCGGCTGATTCGTTTACGATATATGTGATCAGAATTGAAACAACAGGAAAAAATTGGAGGATTTTCGCTTCTTAAAAAAATTTTTGGATTTTCAGTTTCGTGTTCAGCGGCCCAAAGTTAGTCTAGAAATTACTAATATATAATATATTTATATTTATATCTTATGTTGGAATTGTTATTTATGCTCTGTTACAATATATTATCTTCTATATAATAAAATAAAATACTACTACTACTACTAGTTTTATTAATCTCACTGCTGAGAGTGCAGCTGACGAAAGAAGTTCATCTTTTAAGCATTTGCTTGAGAATTTTGAAATTGGAAATTCAAACCCACCCCTCCACGCTACAAGATCGAAGACACTTTCTACTCAATGACCCAAAATAAAGCCGTAAGCGTTGATCTGACTCCTTAACTTTTTATATAATTCCCACTGCAATAACTTAAGAATCGACGTACGGCCCTGACTGCACGACAGTAACAACAATGAAAGACCAGTCGCGGCTTATGGCATCGCTGCTGCCGAGCGCGCGCTGCATTGTTATTAACATTCACATAATAATGACGTATTGTACAATTTAACATAATTGCACATCGGAAGCGAAATCTCTTTCTTTCGTGAGTTTCCTGCGATGCATGGCTGCTGCCGCTGCGGCTCTCGCTACCACAAAACGCCGCTGGCCACAATGCACAAGTCGTTGTTTTCATTGCACATACATAAGCAACGACCGGACTGCAGCAAATCGTACGTGTGTATGTATGTGTGTGCAAGTGCATTGGTAACTAACCGAATTGGGTCAGGCGGTGTGTCGCGTCAACGCTGGCCACTTAAACGGTAACCTCAGTGAAACTCAAAGCACGCCTCGTCGCCCCGCCGGAGTATTCGAGGAGTGAATGAAGCAATTTCAGGCAATTTATGTATATTTTATTTGCCTTTGTGCGCGCATTGTTGTCTTTACATTTGTGCATTTTGTGTATTTTCTTTTATTGCTTTATCGTTGTCGTTTTCACCACATCCGCATGTTGTGAAATTTCCGCAACACAGCGCAGCACTGTGCGGTAGCGGGGTGAAATTGCGGTGACAGCAAATCGGCAAAGCAAAGTGCAACTCTGGCCCTCGAATCGCGTTAGTCCTTTGTAATTTTCTCTAAGGTATTACAGCAACATTAGAGGATATTCACGCTGGCTTAATTGAACAGCCTCGCATTGTTTTGCAGAGATTTGTTGACGCAATCAGCGAAGAAAGCATCACAAATACGGAGCGGATGAAGGTTTTTACATCCTGCAGCGAGGTGCGGGTCAGATCAGGAGTGTTTGACGTCCAAAAAGAGGCCTGGGGTAAGCTTAGCCATAGCTTTCCAATTGGGCGCACTTAATGCAAAGTTGGAGCTTAAAGAATTAACAGAAAATAAAATACGTTGGCAAAAGGTTATTGCTGAAGCATTTTCTTTTATAAGAGAGCCAATCAATGCGGCCACAAGTTACATCGTAGAGTAAAAAGAGCCATCGTTGATTAAAGTTTATGAAGGGGATTGCCTTTCCAATGTGTAAGGATTTCAAATTAATTAACTTAAGATGGCAGGAAAACGAAGGAATAGGGTCGATGGAATAAAAAATATTAAATTATTTGCAGTCAAATTCAACGAAGTCTACGAATTTGAATACTACGAATTGTTTAACGACATGAACGAAGCACAGCGAATCAATCTATATTAAGCGACTATGATA
The DNA here is from genome assembly GCA_963971225.1 of Melieria omissa. Taxonomy (NCBI): domain Eukaryota; kingdom Metazoa; phylum Arthropoda; class Insecta; order Diptera; family Ulidiidae; genus Melieria; species Melieria omissa. Next base: position 33,590,462 of record OZ020269.1, read on the forward strand.
GTTTGGATTTGTCACATGGACAATGACAATGTCACTTAAAAATAGACCATGCAAGTCCGGCGAAAAGGATGTTCGTTGTTTCTGTTCTAGTTAAATGACAAAAAAATATATTATGACCAGAGTTCCTCCGATGCGGACTACGGAACATTCAAGGCAAAGTAAAATGTTTTAGCTAATAATTTAATCAACAACAATACAAACAAACAAAAAGGAGACAGTTGGGTGCAGCTTCGAAGATGCCTTTAACCCTTTCCGCTCAATTTTCGTATTTATTGAGAAAAAAGTTTTGACACTCATTGAATATTTTAGCAATAAAATACAACAAAATATAAAAAAAATCATTTAGGTTCAAAATTACAGCTCAATCAATTTTGTGCGATATATAAATCGTCCACAAAGGTGTAAAAATGCATGAAATTTATGTTTCGTTTTTTTAAGTTTTATAAACATAAGTTATAACAACAAAAATCAAAACTTGATTTCATTTTGCTCGAAATTTATATAAATTATATATGTATAAACAATTGATTCACATTCCGCAATGAAGTGCGTTCGGTGTTAAATTAAAAATTTTTACGATATATCGTACAAATTCCCGGAAAGGGTTAAGCAACGAGGTCAAGAGCTCGGAACTCTTAAAAAGCCAACTGTATATTAACAGATTATTTAAACTGTAGCAGATTTATACAACAACTTAGACAATGATATCGTGAATAAGACTAAAAAAGAACGAAAAAATCTCTGTCCGTTCAGCCGCAATGCCATTCGCTCGCATGTTGCCTGATTTTTCCTACACGCGCTGACATTTAAGTATTATCCGCACTCGAAATAATGCACTCTAATTAAAAATTGCGCTGTTAATAAAATTATTTCACTTATGCATAAATATTAATGAAAACATAATGTGGCCTGTATGAGTCTATGTCAATTATGATTCATGTTTATGTATCATGGAGCTTGGTTTTGCTTATGGAGACTGTTTATGTGCAGCAAGCACTCACTTGTTTAAACATTCATTTACAAAAATTTACCACAAAGCAACGCTCGCCGCACTAACAACTTAATCGAATTAGCTGAAACCGCGTGCGGCCATTGCGCAGCACACCTCTTGATGCATTTCGCTGGCCGCCGTCACATTCATAATTAATTCAAATGACAACCGACCGCACGAAAAAATAAACAAAGTAAAACTGGCAAAGCATGTGAAACACAGCCGTTTAACAATTCAATTCAACACTCAATTGAAGTGCTCCACTGAATCCGCATTTCTAACGCAGCACTGCGGAAAAGCGGCCGCGCGCCCAACAAATATCGCATGAATTGCACTATTTGTCGCGCTAAATGACACGAACGAGTGGGCGCTGCACAGCATTCGGCCACTTTAATGCATGACTTACTGCATGTCGCTTGTGTGCGGTACACACCTAAAGTGCGGCGATATTCGTTGCATATGTTGAGGCACACAGGACACAAGTGGGAAAATCGGTTATGCGAAAAATACAAGAGACATTGTTGTATGTGTAACAACTGTAGCGGAAACGACAGTCTCAGACCTTACACGATTTGCGTCATTGGCACTTTTGTCGGCATTCGAATAGTCGAACGATAACGGGGTTTGGTGTAGCGTACGCTAAGAGTTCGCCATGCAATCCGGTTGGCATTTGTGTCACTTGTGAGTAGTTGTTGCAATTTTCATGAAAACAAACACATGCACAGTAACAACACAGCAGCAACAATGAAACCAGCAAATAAATTAAATAATAAAATACAAGTGTGTTAAATATGAATTCGTGCACTTGGCGCACACTACACATTACACACGGATGCATAGAATCAGCATCGGAGCGCTTTGTTGGGGCTGTTTTAAATGTTCATAAATAGAAGGAAAATAACATCAACGTTCGGCTAACTTTTGTCGCACGTTGTGTGTGGCGGGCAGCAGTTCGTTCGGTGCGCTTTGGCAGGTGGTAGTAAAATAATTTAGTTAAATAAAGTTGTTAACCCAATTTCGTAGTTGATGCCAACATCCTTCTTTGTTCTAAATACGAAATACTAGTATTAAATTTTAATTTAAAATTTGTTAATTTTGTATTCTGCTTTTTAATTTGTAATGTTTGAGTTTTAATATTTAATTGTATTATTATGTATATGTTTCTTTACTGGTAATTTGTAATTTAGTTTTTAGTCTTAATAGTCTTAGTTTGACTATTGACTATTTAATATAAAGTTTGTAATTGAATAAGCCAAGGTTTGTTACGCCACTTTGCGACATGGACAGAATAGGCGTCAGCTGGCTTTTTCGGCCAAGACACATATTTGTTACTCAATTTCCTATCAAGTCCTACTACAGACTGGATTGGCAAGAATAATCTCTTACATTATCTCCAATCTGACATCATTACTGCTGTTAATCCTTTCAACCACGAAATTTTCCCTGTGTCTCGATATTACTTTTTGGTATTTAAATCATGAAACATTTGCCAAAGAAGTGTGCAAACGACATTTAAACTCGCCACGCCTCTTTGTTAGAGTCGTAAAGCTAGTTTATTTTGAACAATTTTAGCTTAAAACGGGTTAAATACATTTTGTATCAATATGTTTTAGTTACAGAAAAATTATTTAATATTTATGGAAAATTACAAAATGATCACTTTTTAATTTTATTTAACCATTATTGAAAAAAATGGGTTTTGATTAAACGCGCCCAATTCGTAGACTTCAATTAGAACACAAACTTTCCCTGATATCGCTGCAAATTATTGGAAATTATTTTGGGAATAACAGTAACATTTTTGTAATTTGCTTTGAATTCACTTATAAAAATATTAATTTATTGACGCCTACTTAAAATAAACCCATAAATCAATTTTAGTTTTTGCTATAAGATGACAATTAGGTGAAGTAGCTCTCAGGCTTGAATTCTCAGTCGCACTTCGGCACCTTTTCTTCGAAAGATTCGCCCACAGTTGGCAATGCCACCAACGTATCTCTACCAGCAACTCCTCACTCCTGTCGAAAATGTTGTAATGTCAATGAAATGTGTAAACTCGAAATATTTTCTGCACAAATATTTTGCGCTTTTTATGAAAGTGTTGCGGCCGCATATGTGGCCGTGAGCAATTCTCTAGACTCGCACAATTCATATTTCAAATAAATAATTAATTGAAAGGGAAAAAGCGGAAAATATTAAAACAACAACAAAATTGACATACATATTTGTGCGCATGAAAATGGTGCGACAGTTTTCGCTTGTTGCATTCTAAAAATACTGCACAAAATACTAACAAAATGGGCGGCTGTAATGCCGGCGAAAGTGAAAGCTGAGACTAGTGGCTGTGAATATTGCTGCCGCTCATAACGGACGCGTTCCAGTTTTCACAACAATTTTCAAAAACAACAACTTTCAATTAAATGGCAACATTCAACATTGACTTCAGCACAAATATTTCGCGTATGCACAAGTTTTGTTCGGGCTTTATTTTTTTTTGCTGGATTGCAAATATGTATTTCCACGCAAATGTAGCGACAACGATAACTGAGCCTAAAGGGTTAAATTGCAAAAAATGTTTGAGGTAGAACATTACTCTCGATGGACTGCAGCGTTTCAATAAGGATCGAAGGCATAGTTTCGATTGGTAGAACGAAAGCGCAGTTCACACACCGACGCAGAAGGTAAACGTTACTTCGATGATTTGAATGAATGAATGAATTAACAGGGATTGTTGAATAAAATGCACAACTTTCATCAATATTTAGAATATGAAAACCCATTTCATGGCTAATCGAATGTGACGACTAGTAAATTTGTTATCCGACTAGTCTGAAGAAGACTAGTCGACTCCAAAATCAAATTTTGCCTTATGTGTGTCCGTTTGCTTGCTATGCTCATTTATGTACATATGTCCTTATTGTGTCCTTGATGGCAGCAAGAGAAAGTGGTATAAACAATGCAGTGCTGACAAAGTGTGCCTCAGTGCATAATTTAGTCAAAACGCGGCGATTCATATTGCCTTGATGCTTCATTGATTTTGTATCTTTTATCAATTTAAAATACTCATCAGTTTAAATAAATTAAAATTTTTGTACTTCATTAGATTTGCAGCCTCTGCCTTTTTTTAAATAACTTTTGAACCAATAAAGTTAGAGTAATGAAATTTTGGCGCGTGATCAAGGAGATCTTGGGTTTTAACATACATACTTTTAAAAAAAATTCTATATGCATTTTCAAGGAAATAAAGGATTAGAACTTTCAAAGGATCTTTTTCGTATCCTTTTTTTACAAATGGATAAAGATTAATTTGTTTTAAATTCGTGAGCCTTTCCTCTTTCATTTGATCGCCATATTCTAACGAGATTAAGTATTCTTTAAATATTTGTAAATCCCCTTCAAAATGTTGAAGTCCTTTAGAAAGGACAAAAGATGTAGAAATGAAAAACTGAGCACGCAGTATTACTATGTTTTGTCTCTAGTTTCACGCACGTATGGATTTTTCCCGGTGCGAAAAATGCCGTCGCACGGTGTTATATCTTCCATCAATGTTCAGCTCGTAATTACAAGATCCGATTAATCTAGAAGTAGAAAATTAAAAATAAGTAAATAAATAAAATAATTTTTGCAGTTATTTCGGGCCCACCATATACATACATAAATATACATATGTACATATGTAGGTATTGTGGTGAAAAAACTAAAATTAATGTTAGGAAAGTGATGTTCGTTAGGTTTTTTAAAACTCTTCATATATTCTGTCGTTGTTCCGAAGTCAAATTTACATGAAGGAAAGCCACGTTTTCTGAAAGTATTTGGAACGAGAAAGACTGGTAAAACCGACACATTGTGAATTGTAGATGCCTGGTCAAACAAATAATTCCGAACTCAACTGTTAGTGGCTCACAAAACTAAGTTTAGCGCCTAAAACGTGGTTCGTCGCCAATCAAAGGCATCAATGCTCCATTAAGTCCTCCATCCTCAGGCTACCCACTGTAGCATAGATAGAAGGACATAAATATATTTCGAATTGTTTCGAAAAGTTCTAAGCTTTTGCGCAATAATACCGAAAACAATACTTCCAAGTCCGTTTTTCTGGACCTAAACCCACTTCGTGCGTCAATTATCACAGCCATCTGCACCTCCTTGGCTACGCCCCTGACTGACATCAGCTCGCAGCAAATAAAAATGCCGCCATTTTCAAATCAATCTCATTTCCTGTCAGCTGTCATTTCATTTATGCGAACGCGTGAAATTCGCTGTGCAATTGGTATAATTGTTCAAGCGCCGTTCAACGTTGTTGCTGTGCTTAAATCTGCTTGCTTAAGCCAACATCTTGAAGCAGGCAGCTGCAGCTGGCAGCTGACGCCCGCGCATTGCACCGTAATTGCACGCGCAGCTCGAAAAGCTGCGCCCTTGCCACCTTCCACTCCTCACTTTCCACTCCCCGTAATAAGCCGAAAGCAGTGAGAACACACTTGAGATTTGTAGCAGGCAAACCTTGAACTAAGCGCTCATTTCCTTGAGTGATTATGTGCACGCGCTCAGCCCAGCCAGAGGTCTGCCAATGAGTCCGCGTGGATGCATGCACATGTGTGTGGTGTGTGTGTGTGTGTGTGCAAATGTTAAACGATGAGGGGCGAACAGCACTTGACAACAGCAACAGAAGAGGCAGAAAAAACATATGCGAAACAATTTTGAATCGAGGCGGTGCAATTGCGCCAGCGGAATTCTGCCGCTTAATGTTGCCGTAATAAGGAAACTTTTCTCTTTGAGCTACGCCACTTCCTCAGCAGCGCTCGCTTTGCATGGGCGTGTGTGTGCTTTTATTTATGTTTATATTTGCCCAACGATCCAAACGGTAATGACGATGAAAGAGAAGAGAAGCCAGCGGTAAATGTTCGCAGCGCTGAACACGTCGAAACTAAAGACAGCTGCTATGTGGAATGCGTGCAAAGGTAAATTGCCAGCATGTTGTATGCATTCACCTTTGTATGTGTGTGTTTGTGTGCTGTGTGTGTGTGTGAGTGAGCGTACCTTCGTCATGCTGCACAGTGTCAGATTTGTCTAAATTAGCTTGACAAAAGTGAAATTTCCAATATGTGAACATTTGAGCTTCTTGAAAACCGAATTTTGAAATAAAATGGAAATAACTAACAACAGTTTGCGAAAAACGTGATCTACAAATCTGTGGCCGTAAGGAATAACAGCCAAAGTCGAGTTAGGACAAAATCGAGTTATTACCACCATTGCATTCGTCGTATTCAAATGTACTACTACACAAAATTCTATGGCTTTTGCTCATAAAACGAATGTTTTACGCCCAAAAATCTAAAATTTTTCTAGTTAAATCTAAAGCAAATTCAAAAATTAAAAGTGCTTTCCTGAAAACTTCATTATTCCTTACGGCCACAGAAATATCAGCGGCAAAACTCTTTAAAGAATTCATAAATTTACTTAATTTTGTAACGTTTTAGATTTTCTTCTAACTAATCCATAGAACTAATTTGAACAAAATATGGCAAAACGATCTAAAGTAAAGTGTGTTTAAAAAATTAGTAAATAGTTTTCAAATTTAAAAAATTGCAGATAAACTAGCAACGTATGCTGGGTGTGTGCTAGTTTTTGAAATATGGCTAATACGGACTTTGTATGTAACTGCTTTGAATTAAGAAAAAAAGTTAAACATTTTCTGAACGTCTCCATTCTGAGGAATCTCTATTCATTAGAAATTCACATTAGTACATATCTGCTTGATACAAATTATCACATCCACGTTCATATTCGCAAAACGGCATTCGTCCTAACTCTAGTTTTTTCTCCTGGTTCACTTCGCCGCGCCTCATAGTCAAAATTCTACAAGGCTGGATGGTTTACTACTTAGGTATGTAAAAGTTTATTGTTGGGTTGTGTAGAGCGCCCTCTTTGCACCCTTGTTGTTGTAAGGTAGAAGGTGTTGTTGGAAAACGCAGAGGTTGGTGTCTTTGTTGAGCTTATTTTTTGATGATAAATGCGCAGCGACATATTTTCGTTGGTACGAACTGGCACAGCTAGTGGTGTTGTTGTTGTGCTAGTACAATTACTGGATATGAAAATCTGCTGTGAGCTGCTCATCGCAACTGATTGAGGTGGAAAGTATAGAACTTTCAGTAGTAAAGGATTCACCTGGGTACTGCTGCACCCAATTTTTGTTCATTTCAAAATTTTTGTTCTATATACACATGAATGTAGATCATATTTTTAATTTTATTTTTTATGTTATTTTAAGTAAAGTGGCTGTGCCCAAAAATTCGAATGCATCGCTCTCGGTTCTCATACAAGCAGTTGATTCTTGTTCGACAATTTATTGAAATCTGACACTGTGCGCTGGGCAGCAACGAAAACGAAAACGTATGCGTAATTTAAATTGCAATAAATAAATTTACAAGTTGCACTTTGCACTCGACAGTCGTCTCAGGTACGAAGGCAAATAAGACGACGCCGAGCAGCCTCGGAGCTGGTTGACGTGTTGTGTGTTGATGTCGGCCGTTGCAGTGGTGTCTTGTTTCAATGTCTCCAGGGCCAAGGAAACGGCGTCAGTGGCGCTACACTTCCATTTCTGAAATTGAAATTGTTTCCAACTGATTTTGCCGCTTCACGGAGTTATTCTGCTTTAAATTAGTTATGAGTTTGCATAACTTTGTAGTGTTATCGCAAGCGGGTGTGGCAAATTTTCAACATATTACATTGTAGAAATGATATGTATTTGATGGCACTTGAAATGCGTGAAGTATAAACTACACTAAAGTCCTTTTCATTTTAACACATTTTAAGCGGGTAGCCTAGTATATGAAACTATGCTGCGTAGCGGGTATTACTTGCAAAACAAGCAAAAATTGCGCGATCCAAAATAAATAAAACTTGAAATTTATGAAACTAAAATAATTATATGAAATAATACTTTCAGTTTTATATGAAAACCAATCCGGTAAAAATACCGTCTCCCGCTTTTAAAGTGCCTACATTCAAAAGGTAAAAATACCCGCCCCGCTTATAAGCAGCAGTTTTCACAACGGGTAATTTTACCCGGCCCGCTTTTAATGTGCTAGTTGTGCACACCTTGACTTCTCATTCGATACACAAACCGTTTTAGTTAAGGCAGCTACCAATGCGAGCCGAAAATTTACTGAAATGGCAAATATTTAAAAATGTATAATAATGTTTCGAGTAGTAAGTTTTGAATAACTTTGAAAACTTAACTTTCAAAAATTGATGAAATGCTAAAATTTGAACTAAAACAATTCGATGATATCTGAATTGTGCGAAATGTGCTGTTCTGTTGATGCGGTAAAGTCGCTTAAAGAGACTAGAGTCCTTTCCACATGCACTTCAGTTGTACACGCAGTCTCATAAATAGAGAACGAGTTACTCGCTTTCTAAATTCTCCAGAGCCATGTAATTGAGCCTATTTATAAATTTTCGGCTTATAAAAAACCCAGTATTCACCAGACCAGATTTGGACACGCAACCATATCAAATCTTCTACAATAATTTAATGTTTAGTCATTTCCGATTCTCTTCGTTTGTACACATTTAAAAACAATCAGCAGACTTTCCAGTTTTGCACTACAAATATGAGATAATTTCCGAGGTTTTTTGTTGCATAGTGTTGTAGGCATTGCCCTCAACATGTGTCAATGGCTAAACGGCGACACTGTTAACCAGATGCAGTGAAATGCAAGAAATGCGTTTGGGGAATTTTCCGTAGAAGAAAATTCTTCTTGGCACTTTCACGTTGAGTCACGACATGAAATTGAAAAATTCCAGCCAAAAATGCAATTTTTCCTCAACACAACTAAAATACACAGCCGCAACAGTGAAAACATTAAATTAGCGTCCATTACTTTGGTGGGCAAGCGCAATGGGACCCGGGTGGCCGCAGTGGCACTTGAGGAATTGCGCGCAAAGTGCTGGACCCCTTTGAAAAATAGCAAATTCATTTGCAGTGAAAAGTGCAACCGGGAAAAATGAAATTGTCACGCGAATACACACACAAAGAGCACAGGGAAAAATGAAATGAAATGAATGTTTGTGAGAGGGACAAACAATTTTGAGCGTGACGTATGGCAAGTTAGTGTGACTCATGGGCGTGTCGGTGGTGTGAAGCAACAACGGCAGCGGCTGCACTTGCGGCATCAACAACAAAATCAACAATCAACCGACCATAACAATAATAAGAACAACACTAAAAATAACCGAGTTGTTTTACTTAAAAAACACAACGAAAAACTGCTTTCAATGAGTTTACGTAAAAAAGGATATTTTGAAAATATTAACGAGAGTCTTGGAGCAACATTTAGTTGTGCTTTCATAGATTTAAAGGACTGATAGAATTGTTTTCTATATGTTTTGTGTTAGTTACGATGGATATTCGAACCTAAGTTCGAGCTTAACTTCAAACTCGCGGTCCCACTCACTAACCAATTAAGCCTTTAATTTGCTTTTAGCAAAAGGATCAATTGCAGTCAGTTGTGGTTGACAATAGCAGTTGAACAACTAGCTTAGGAATACAAGTTGGCGGTCCTGCGGGGTACGCACACAAACGAATACTCAAAGGCACACACATATATACAAAAGGAAACAATTAACCAACCAACTTTTCGAAGCATAATAGAAATTTAATTGATGTTGAACGTGTAAACGCTCGTCGTACTGCCTCACTGATTCGCCTACCAATGCACGCAGCAGCAACTGTAGTCAGCAATGACAGTCATTCAAGGACAACACACTAACGGCACTCAACTTTGATGAATATCCTGCGACGACCGCGCGAATTGTTGCCGCAATAAAAAAAAACAGTTTGGCTGCAAAAGGATGCGACCGACAAGCAGCCTCTAGCGGTTCATTGCTGCTGTCGCTGCTGTGGCGGCGCTGAAATTGAAAACAACAAATTTTCATTTTGCATTTTCACGCCGCATGTCATTTGTGCGAACTGCAGCGGTTGTTCGGCCGGTCGGCGGGCGCGTGCTGGGGTCACCGGATCATGTCTTATTTATGCGAAAAGTAGCGAAGAGTGAAAGCTTTTCAAGGGTAAAAATTCGCCACCGATGTGGCGCATGGAAATAGGATATTCCTCTTGTTCGTGCTTCGACACATGTACGCATCTGTGTGTGCGTGTTCACATGTATGTATGGGGCTGTTATTAGGGCGACCAGTGCACTCACCATTCACCATTCACCATGCGGCAAGGACGCGCTGACCGACCGACCGGCGCAAGGTTAATGCAACGGCAGCCTGCGCCCGCTGCGCCATTCTGGCGTCAGCGTCCGCCTCAATAAGGCTTAAATTAATGTTGACTGTGGCCTTAATTTTAAATTAATTTTTTTATTGAATGTTAAAGCTGCGTAAATAAGTGATGCTGACATGTGGTGTTACGTTTGAAATGCTGTTTGTTGTTGCCCGGGCACAAGTTTTTCAAATTTATTTATGCGCTGCAGGGATTTTCTCCAGTGCAGTCGGACCCAATTTAAGTCGAAATAATTGCAGCCGCATTATTTCTGCGGCACTTAAATTGTGCGAAATCGAAATAGTAAGCAAGTTCTGGCTTACAGGATGCATTCAATATCGGGAAGCAATTAATTTGACAGAATGCTAAAAGAGAATTTTTAATAGTTTGCCTGAGTTTAGTTTTGCTGGAGTTTAAAGATGGCGATGGCCAATTAAAGGGAGTTCTAGACTTGGTGGCAGCTTCAAAACATCTTTACTACCAATAACTCATTGCATTTGTGACGATCTTCATAGCAGTTGAGAGGTTAACCCTTTCGACCCCAAAGTTGCCTGAGAGCAACTTCAACCAACAACCAAAATAATTTCCATAATTTACAGCGATATCAGGGAAAGTTTGTGTTCTAATTGAAGTCTACGAATTGGGCGCGTTTGATCAAATCCCTGTTTCTTTAATAATATTTGAATAAGACCAAAAAGTGATATGTTTGTATTTTTCTATAAATATTAAATAATTTTCCTGTAAATAAAAATATTGATACAATTTTTATTTAACCCGTTTTAAGCCAAAATTGTTCAAAAGTAAACTAATTCCATAACTCTAACAAAGAGGCGTAGCGACTTTAAATGTCGTGTGCACACTTCTTAGAAAAGTGTTTCATGATTTAAATACCAAAAAGTAATATCGAAAGGGTTAATTCATAAAATAAAGGGCAACAAATTCTAATTGAAAAATTAGTCCGAAATTAGTTTTAAAGAACAGGCAGCTTCCACGCGTTGATGAAATGTAGGTTTGGTTAGGTAAGATTGGATTGTACTCAGTGCAGTCGCACTTTCAATCCTACTTCTAGCCAAAAAAGGCCCAATCCATTAGTCCATTATAGGAACAAACCTCTTGATGAAGCAATTTAAATTTTTCAACTTTGTTTTTTCTACTATTTGTTGGCAGTAGCCAACCAGCCGTAGATAATAAATTAGTATCGAAATGATTCTCTATAAAAGTTGTTTACATTATTTGATTGACCTAAATTGTTTGTCGATTTCATTGATTATGGAGCAAAGATGATTTACAAAAACTTATAAATGGCGGCTAACTCGATTTTCCTGCGAATATTTACACTCGAAATATTTTATTATAGTTCGCACAGTTTGCAAGTTTGCGTCAGTTTTGTTTTTGGCCAAATATGTATGTATATCTCTGCCGTATTTGACATTTACGAATGTTCTTCTACTGACATGAACGTGTGCTCTAGAAAACTATCAGTGCGAGAAAACAAATTCCGATTCGTACTCTGATTGTGAACGCTGCAACCACTTAACCGCCATTTTTGACTTATTAATCGACGCAAACGTTGCTTGAACACGAGCGGCGGCGGGTGACGTTTGCCGGAATGAAAACTGAGAAGTGTGGCGAAACTTTGCAGCTGAAGTTTATGCCAGTAGCGGAATTTTTGGATGCAGTAAGCGGGCCCAAGCATTATAAGAGCCCTTTAGTTGCAAAAAAACTTCAAAACCGATACATTTATGTCATTTAAAATAATCAAACAGGCTAAGTAGAGCACAGAAATGTAGGATTTGGGAGCAAAGAACGCGACTTGTAGGAAGGCAGATCCATTCCTAAAGCAACATTTACCTCTAAACTGACTCTGGAATGCGTCATTCCACTGAACAGGAGTAATTGTAAAAACTAAGATGGCCTAGTGTACATGTTGGAGTAGAGTACACTGATCTGGCAGATGTAGTTAAGAAGAAATTTGAAATGGACTTATGTGAACCTTCACCTTGGATTTGATTCAGTAATTTTTCGGTCGACGATCTGCTTGAAAACTGGTTACCTCGAGAAAACATGAACGATCCGTTATGGCTACAAACTGTAGACAATTTATAACTGAAAGAAGCCATTAAAAAGTAAAGCCAAGCAAGTTCTACACTTAGACAAGGCATAGAAACTGCAGAAGACACTGGGTGCAACGAAAGTTGCCAAGGAAGTTATCTGTTTAGAAGACTATGAGACAGCTTCAGGCATGGTGTGTCGTAGTCTTCTTATAATGAACCATCAGTTACTAAAAGCTTCTTGAGATAATGCGTGACGTAGATAATAGGAGAGGAGTCGGTAGGTAGATAGGTTGTAGTGGCTGCCTCTGCATGAGACACACTTAGGCCTCTATATGGGCCCATTGTGGTACCACAAATTGTACCCGTTTGAAATGTGTATGCAACACTGTTTTTTTTGCCAACATGTATTACAACACACATTTCAAACGGATGGGAGAAGAGAGGGAGGTGACCTACAGTTTAACGACGATTAACGGCGGTTTTTGGAAATTTTCCTTTCACACTTGAAGGTTCGCCATTGCCGACAAAGAGCGTACTTGTGCGATTCTGGTAATTCTCATTTGTTACTGTTTTATTTAGCTGCTAAAAGACTGAAAATCAGACAAGTGCGGTTTTTGGTCGAACAAATGTCAATGTGTGAGTGATGTTATGAATAAGGACTAAGTAGTATATGAAGGCTCTTCTCAAATTGTTCCGGCACAATTAAGCTCTATTAAACGCTTTATTAAGACGTTGCAAGGATGTCAGAATGTCAGTGTAATTATTTTAATAGCAATCCACGTGCGTCAATATACTTACATATACTTCAACCCAATCAAATACGAACGGGAAAAGCACTACATCTTCGTTAACTATTCAAACTCAAATCCAATACATCTAAATAGCTCGAGAAGGTTCTCACTTTAGATTAATTTTCTTATACAACAAATTGTCTTATAAAGAATGTAAGATGAATGAGCCACTTAAAAAATTATTGCCTCTAAATACGTCAAGTCGAGGCTTTTAATAAACCAAACTCACCGGAGCCTCACAGGTAGTGCGTGAATGCAAGTAACTCGTTCCAGTTATGTTGCACCGTTCGTTGGTTCACACTTTAGTTTCAACTCGCCATGCCAGCAATGCGGCCAGTGGACAAGTTCAACAAAATAATCGGCGTTGTGCGCCTCGTCACACGCCTCCTTGGCACCGACGTGGCCAATCCGAAATATAAAATGAATTGGATCACATGCACCGTGTTCCTCTTCATTGGTTTATTTCACATTTTCGGGTTTTTGACCATAATGAAGCGATTCTCCGAGGACTGGACCATAGTGCTGCTGGTGTTCAGCAATCTCGGCGCTGGTACACAGGGTTTGGCCAAGATTTTGACGGCCGTTTCTTATCCAGGTCGGTTCTACACCATTCATAGTCAGCTGCAAGGCATCTACGAAAAGTATCAGACGATCAACGAAAGATATGCGGAAAAGCTGGGTAAGCGATGTGACCAAATGCGGACAATCATCGTGGGCGTCGGTTTGGTGTACGTGTTCGGCGGTGTCTTGATCATAACGACGCCATTCGTAATTTTCTTTTACAATGGCGAATGGCCCTTGATGCTTTTGATTGAAATACCGGTTTTGAACACGAAAACCGATACTGGACAAAGCATCCTTTTAGTATTCCATATCATATGCGTGGCGATGGGCTGTTTCGGACTCTACGGCGGTGATCTATATGTGCTGATCTACCTGACCCACTCGCTGATCTTTTACGACATTTTCATTTTGAAAGCAGAAGACTTGCACACCATGCTGGACGAGAGTGCTGAGGACAACTCGGTCACGGAGGCGTTGACTGACATTGCGGAGTGGCATCAGTTGTATCTGAGGTATGTGTGTTGGCATAGGTACAGATCGAGGAGTGTGTGTATCGGTCGATTTCGTTTCATTCAGTTTCAACGACAACTGTAATTCCTTGTTCTATTGGGTTATCTCATCGCAAGTCATCTGCTCGACGGTGGCAATGATTGCAACTCTTTTCATTATCCTGACGGGTCGTTGGCCCGGTGCCTACAGCTATTTAATCATAAGCATCAATGCACTTTACATTTACTGCATACTGGGTACGCGCATTGAGATTTGTGTAAGAACTCTGTCCAAACGCTGAGCTGGAAACACACTGGAATAGTTGCTGAGTTTTTGTTTTCGTTAAATTTCGAACAAATTCGGACAAAAGCATAAAATCCAGGGTGTCCTGCCAGGTTCTACCAACCTCGCTTGATATCACTTGATTATTTCTAGAACGACAGCTTCTGCTCCGAGATCTACAACCTCAGATGGTATGCGCTCAGCGCTAAGCAGCAAAAGACGGTGCAAATGATGTTGCTCAAGTCCCAGTTGCCACGCAATATTCTTATTGTCGACGTGTTGTCGTTGACGGTGAGCACAGCTCTCAAGGTAAAACGTACGATGTTCAGCTAATAAATACGTGTTGAAGTTAATTTTGAATTTATGTGCAGATTACGCGCCTAATTTTCAGCATGTTTACCATGTTTGTGCAGCTAGTAGAGTAACCAGTCAATCCATCCATCTGTACGAGTGTAACGAATACCTTCGAACGTAAACCTGGCGAGGTAGAGCGGAAATTCTTGGACGACGTCACGGACAAGTTGAAGCACTAAACAAAGATTTATAATTAAAGCAACGTGAAGGTTCATGTATAAACAATTGTTACTCATTAAAGAAATAAAAATAAAAGAAAAATTAAAGGATTAAAGTTGAGATTAAGATTAATTTCAGTTAAGATCAGTGTGACCAGTTCAGACTTTTTCAGGACAGAGCTCGTGTTTTATTTCACCAGTTAGCCTCAAAATTCGGTGTTTTTCACAGTTTTCTTTGGTTTTTTATTTTCAAATTTATTTTTTTGTTAAGATTTGCTACAAATATTGAAATTTCTGTTTCAAGCATTAAGCATTTTTCATTGAAAATTCACTTGAAACAGTCAAATTAAATTTACTTATTTGCTAAGACTGTTAAAAATATTGCTCAGATGCACAACTAAACAATTTTTTTGCGTTCCCCTCTGAAAATTTGCTATCGAAATGTTAGAAAATCTATTGAACATGTTTTTTAATACTGCAATGTGTTATCTGCTGTTGAATTCGCCTTAACATTTGTTTACTTTCGCCCAAAATATTTAAGTCACAGTGTTCAGTCCATGTTTATTTTAAAAAAGATCTTAATATTCGTAGAACCTTAACACGTTCGCGGACAGTAAAAATTTCAGTGAGCTGCAAAAATAGATTTTCAATTTTTGTGGAAACTAGTAGAACTATCTGAAATATGATTACACATATATTTTTGCAGTTGTCAGATTATCGTATTTTAGCCGTTATACACATTGAATGATATAGCTTATTATTAACAAAACTTTCAATTTATTTAACATTTAATTAATAAAACTTGGCTTTAAAATTTGAATGCTAGAGCATTCACGTCATTTTGCATCACCATGAAAATGACTGCTATAGCATTCACGTTCGCGATCGTGTTAAATATGTCTAATTTAATATTATATCGAAGTGGCATAACGACTCAAGCTTTTTACGAATACGAAGAACGTCAATAAACACGTTTAATGTCCAAAAATTTGACAGCGGTTCTATATTTTTTTATCATGGTCTCAACGAATGCCGACGATATCCTGAACGAACTGTGGGCTTGTTACTGTATAGAGCGGGGGTGCCCAAAACCTTCCTATGGCAAACACCAATCCATGCAAATGAATTCATACGCTAGACAACAACAAAACCTACGTGGAAGATAACTGTCGCCAATTTGTACCAACAAAGCATACAGTGCTGTGTATACTAGAATGCTCAGCCTATGCAGACGATCATTTACAAAAACAAATGAGCAATGAGAGCATAAGGCATGGGCACCTCTGGTATAGAGCTACACTGTATCTCTGTATACGAAGGTCACGAAAGCAACAAACGAGCCGTTCTTCCTGTTAGGCCCCGAAACATTCTATGAACTTCCAAAAGAACACAAGAATTGCTAAGGAAATGAGTAGAACAAAATTTTGCCCAGTACGGGACTAAGCCAGTCAAAACAGTTCTGAACCCCAGACAGAGGTGTATCTCCGCATCCTTCTGCTCGTATATGTGCAGGAAAAAGATTTATCCGAAGAAAATTCTGGAACTTGGAATACCAAAGAGTGCTAAAACTAATAAAAAGCCTTAAGCTAAAGAGATAAACCAAAATATTACAACTGGTCGCGATGAATAATGGTGAAAGATTTAAACATAGACAAATCTATCCTCAACAAATGATTGTTGGGTCGAATAGGGAGAGTCCATGCAAATAATAATGAGCTATCACGTCAATAACAGCAAACACATTGAGTGGATATTGTACTCTTTTATACTCTAACAGATGTTCCACCGTATTCCGAGGATAAAAATGTCTTTCCTTGAACACATCCTAATCACCGAACAATAATTTCACGTGGCATAATGGTAGTACCAGTAGTACCTCGGTGACCAACCAGATATGGAATGAATCCAGCTAGAAGACTGGAAACTACTGTTATTTTCAACGAAGCCTCCTTCCTGAAAAACATTATTAAAATTCCTTTATGAAAATTGTAACTGATCCAATTGAACATGCATGGGTTCTTAAATCTATTGATTTTTTATATAAAGAAATGGCTTTTCGCAAAACGACCGCTAAAGGCGCGGGCATTTCTACACTCGTGTATACATAAGTAAATATATTAAATATATATTTAGTTGTTGCCTACACTGCACATTTCGTGCTCACAAGTCCTGCTAAGGTCGTCAATTAAACGATGACAGTGATGTGTTAATTTGCAAGGAATATTACTGACGTCTTTACATTTCTGCATTTTATTTTGCCTTATTTTGCATTTGGAAAGCGAGCGAAGCAGTCTCGGAAATGGCTGTGAAAAAAACAAGCTTCGAAGTGTTGAAGAAAACCCGCCCTTTGAGCAAATACCGCGATTTAGCGAAAATTATTCGCCTCTGCTCGCGTCTCATCGGTGTCGACATTTTTGACGACAATTACAAATTCAATGCCATGACCGGTTTCGTCGTATTCGCCATCTGTACCTACTATCTGTTCTCAGTTATAACCGTATTCAAATTGCTTTCGAATGACTGGACTGGCATCTTTGAGGTATTTCCGCCAGCGAGCTCCTGCACGCAGGGTCTGGCGAAACTGATTTCAGTCGTAAAATATGCGCGAATGTACTGTAATCTCAACAAGCAACTGGAAGCCATCTACACGGAATACCAGGACCGGGGTGAAAAGTATGAGCAAAAGTTGTTCGAATGCTTGGACCAAATGAAAAAGATTCTGGCCATTGTCGGCGTCCTCTATGCGGTGGTGGCCATAATCATCATAGCCGTTCCGTTGACATTAATTCTCTATAACGGTAACCGTTATATGGTATTGATGTGCTATGTGCCCGGATTCGACATCAACACCACGCAAGGCTTCATCGCCACGAACTGCTTCAACTCTATGTGTGTCATGATCGCCGCTTTTGGCCTCTACTCAGGCGATATGCTGCTGTTGACATTTCTAACAAATTCTATTTTCTTTTCGGACATCTTTGCTCTGAAAGTGGAGGACTTGCATGCCATACTGGCGGTGAACAACCAGGACGAGCGCATACCGGGAATGTTGATTGATATTGTGGAGTGGCACAAATTCTACTTGCGGTAAGAAGCGTTGGCCAGACGCATTCCGGACGCGTAGCACTAACACTGTTTCGTGTTCCAGCTTCAACGAGGATTGCAACAAAATCTTCTACTGGACGATTGCTGTGCACATGCTCTGCACCACGCTGGGCATCTTTTCTACGCTGCTCATCATCTTCATCAAGGATTGGCCCGGTGCCTATGCGTACCTGGTGGTGAGTTTCGTTTGGCTGTATATGTACGCCATTCTGGGCACTCGCATCGAAATTTGTGTAAGTTGAATTGATATTGCTAACAGACGCAACGCAAGTCGCAAACACATTCGATTTGTTTTTTTATTGCCGTGAAGAATGACGCATTCTGTACGGAAATTTACAACATAAACTGGTACCAGCTGCGTGTGCGGGAGCGAAAGGTAATGCGACTAATGCTGATGCAGTCGCAGTTGCCACGAAACATCGACATTGCTGGCATCATGCCGCTGAAGGTCAGCACGGCTTTAATGGTAACTTGCTTGCAACATAAAACATAACCACAAATCTGCTGAACTAAGTACACACGTGTTGCAGATAACACGCACGATTTACAGTCTTCTAATGGTGATGCTGCAGATGTGGGCCTAATGTCAGCGCGTATTTTCTCTAAATGTCAAATAAAGTTGATCAATTAACACAGGAAGTAGTGATTACATTGTGCGACAGCATTTTTCACACCGGAAAAAAGTCATATGGGCGTGAAACTAGACCCCAAACATAATAATACTGCGTACTCAGTTTTTCTTTTCTACATCCTTTGTACTTTTAAAAGGACTTGAAATTTTAAAGAGGTACAAAATAAAAAAATATAAAAAATACTTAACCTCGTTAGAAAAAGGCGATATGTGTATCAAAAAAGTTAATTTTTTATCTATTTGTAAAAAAAGATATGAAAAAGGTCCTTTGAAAATTTTAATCCTTCATATCCTTAAAAATTTATATAGAACTTTCTTGGAAAGTAATTATGCTAAATTATTTTAAAACCAAAATCTCCTTGATCACTTGTCAAAATTTCATTACTCTATCTTAATTGGTTCGAAAGTTATTAAAAAAAAGGCGGAAACTGCAATTCTAGTGAAGTACAAATACTTATTATAATTTATTTATTTACCCATTGTATCCATTTTAGTAACTATGAGAGATAATCTGTAATAGTTTGTTGTTAAATCCCAAAAAATAATAAAATTTTCTTCAATTTTTTTATATTCAAACCTTTGTTATCTGGAAAACTAAGACGTATTCAGAAATTCGTATATATCTTTTTAATTGAGTTTTGTTTCAATGAAAAAACATTTCGTGTGAAAGGGCCCAACATTTGTGCCGACGCCACCGCTTCTGCCAATTGTCGCCATGAAGTCGCAAAGTGGATCAACACTCGAGCGACGCTTTGAGAGCATTGCACCTGCAACACAACGCACTCAATTGCAACGGTAATTGCAACTGTAACAGTTTCGCTTCTGAATGCACAAAAAAACCGAAAACGAAAGGGAATCGGAGAAAAGGTTTGGAGTGCAGCTGCATGTGGCAACGCTGATGCGGCAGTGAGAACTTTTGCCGAAACACTGCGCATGTTATTTTACTCCAATTAAATTGTTGGCAAACTCCCGCCGCCGCAATGCCACCGCAGACACTGGCGCTGAAGCGGCAGTGCGCGGCGTGAGTGGGGGCAGTGATGCGCGAGAAACAGAGTGTGTGGCGGCTGGCAACTGCAACACAGCTTTCTTCGAGCGGCAAATTTCAATTTGTATATTGTCAGTCAATTTGGCGGAATCCGAAAACCGCCGCTCGCTGCCAAACGGCGCGCACACTTGGAAAATAACGAGTTGGCGGGCGGGCGAGCGGATTGCCGCTGCCATGTGCGGAAAGTTTCCGGCTGCGCTCGGTGCTTGTAATTATGGCATCGTCGGGAAGCAATTTCGCTTTGCGAAATTGTTTGGCGGATTTAAATTTAAATTGCAGAGCAATTTCGAGTGTTTGCACTGCGCCGGCCGCCTTTGCGGCTGCGTGCAGGATGGAGCGGTGCGCGAAGTTGGCGGACTTCGAGGCGCGGCGTCTTATTACGCGGCGCAGCGCGCATGCGTCAAAGGACCAAGTTTTTGACGCTGTGCGCTTAGACATTTGCGATAATCTTGAAAGCTACTAATTTGCCAATATTTGGCGACATTAACTTGTGTTGCTGAGGCGTTTTCATTAAAGTTTTCATTAAAATTACTTATGCGATATTGCGGGTTATTTGAGGTTTGCGGGTTTCTATCCTGACGCAGTTGAATCCAAAAAGGTAATAAAATGAGAAACATCGGTTTCGGCCTAAATATTTGCATACAAAAAATATTATTATCACGAAACGACCAGCAAATCGAAATTTTATAAGCAAAACTAACATATTTCACATCGTCAAAGCACCGAATGTCTACATAAGCGTAATTTTCAGATCCCACGTGAAACTGCTTGAAGAAATCAGTGGAAGCATCGATCGAAAAGTCCATATCGAAAAACCGACTGTGCTGGATCAAAATTTAGAAACAAAATTTGTTTTAGCTTTTTCCTAGCATTTTTCAAAAGTTTCTGGCAACACTGACTAAATAACCCATTATGAATCTCAGCTTTAATTCGAGGAAAACCGGATCGACCTTTTTTTGAACGAAAGTAGATCTGAAATTTTCTCAACTCTAGCCAGGTTTGTCAGGAATCTTGATCTCAGAGTGCTTAGTTGGGGCTTCTGCATAGCTAGGCAGTGATTATTATCCTTAAATGGGATCATTTGGTCCTTAGTAGTATAGTAGTTTAGTAGTGGTATAGTTTAGTGTAGTAGTATAGTCGTTTGTCTGTATTGAAAATATGAGTGGGCCACATCGAAAGAAACGCATAGTGCAATGTTTGCTGATAAAATTCTATAAACTAATTAACGCCAAAAGTTAAAATTTACTAACTTTAAACCGAAGAACGAACGAAGTCACTTTCTATTTTGTATTCCTAGCTCTGTGTGCACATGTATCGATGTGCAACTGCTTTGGAATAGTTGCAGTCAGTTTTGCATGGTCGCCACTGTTACAATTCCTGTGTGCTATTTGTGTTGCCTTTGTTATTGGTGTATTTTCCATGAAAATTTGTTATGCAAATTGCTTCATATTGAAATCGACTGCAGTGATTTCGCATTTACCTCAACTCTTGCCACACACCCGCTTCAGAATCCGTCACTTCTTTTCATTTTCACTTCAAATGTCGGCATTCACTGTGCTCCGGATTTAATGTCTTTGTGCGACAAAGTGTAATAAATCCGCTTCGATATGCCAGCACGTACATCGTTGTTAACTTTTACACTTTCGGGTTAGTATGTTCGCTGTCCGTCTCTCTGTCTGTCTGACTGTCAGTGGAATGCCAGTTTTTGGGTCATCAGCGACTTTCATTTCAATGCCTTTGGCTTCTGTGTAGGTTATGTTCGGTTATGTTTGTGTTGTTTTGTTGCGATTGTTGGCTTTGAAAGAGGCTGTCAAACGGCACGCACTCTTCCATTTGTACACAAGTTTGTCGTCATGTGTGTGTGCACGCTTACTGGATACACATGTGAATTGCTGTGTCCGTCTTTGTGTGGACTTATCGTGCAGTGTTCGACTGCGGCTTTGAATGTTTATTGTGGCGGGGTGTTAATTTTATTAGATTTAAGGCATTTCTTTTATTTCCATGCGACCTTTCGCGCTCGATATTTCGCGCAATATAGGCTTTGTGCTCTTTTATTGTTTACATTCAATTCCGCTGTTGATAAAGCGTGCAATAAAGCGTTCCTGTCAATAAAGCACGAGCGAGCTGCACGCCCCGCTGTGCTTTTTATCGATTCTCAGACAGCGAGATTTTTTGATATTTTCAATTTTCATTATCCGAATGTGTTATTGGGCATTACTCGCACAGGCGTCCTTTATGAGTCTCATGTTAATATGCCGCTCGTGCATGCGATTGCGAGTGCACGGGGCGTATACGTAACGCGGCTGGGGGTCGCTGTGCTTGCAGACACATGCGTGAGTTTTCGTGTAAAACTGCCTACGACGTGTGTAATGTGCGCGTGTTGAAATTGAAATGAAAAACTACAAGTGTGATATTTGTTTTTGGTGCCGCATACGCAGCCACAATTTGATTGTGTGACCGAGTAATAAATGCAAACACGCTCCTATCGATGTGGACTGGCGAGCAACTCACCATAGGACTTCGTAATTCACTTCACTTTCTTTCAATTATGCATGTGCAGAAAGTCGAAATATCAGATTAGAGTCATTAAAACTGACTACCTGGTGTCATGTTTGTGGGAAACTGTTGTGTAGTCGCGCTACCATTTGTGTATCTGTGATTTGCGAGGTTTGATCTTGAAGTACTAGAAAGCGATTTTCTGAGCTCCTTGGCACTGCAGCATCTTGTCAGATTTTTACGATAATTGACTGAATTTAAATTTTATAGATTTCGGCTGTCAATGGTTTTGATTAGTGCAATGGCTGTGAATGTGCTTAGTGTACTGAAGGGTCTCACATGCTTCTAGGATACATAGTTTTCAGTGCAAATCTATTCGGAATCAAATTTAAGATAAATTTAATTTTATTCAAAGTATTGTCAATCGTTAGCTACGAATTTTACCCATCTTTCAGACAGCATTCGTATTCCATCGACCGGAGCAAGTGGTAGTCAATACTGGTCAATGCGGCGAGTGGACTAGAACATTTCATTGAAGAGTTTCCCTGCAAACTTTTGCAACATGTGACCGAGTGTTACACCGTGCAAAAAAGGACGAAATTCAAGGATGTAGTAGCGTACATATTAGTCCTTAAGATATTTTTTTTTCAAAAAAAACTATTGGAAATTTCCAATGATATTCAAGGATAAACTTTTAAAAGGACATTTTCATTATCTCTTCGTCCTTTTGCACCAAAACATTAAATTTTCAAAGATTCTTATGAATTGGCTCTTTCATTTGATACCCATATTATTATTCAACAATGCCTTAAATTTTTTAAATAATTTTTTGAAATAAACATGCCCTTGAAATTTTAGAGCTCTTTTTAAAAAAAATCCTGACATCAGAGAGAAAAACTAAAAACGCAGTTTTACTACAATTAGCTCCTAGTTTCGCAAGTATATCGGTTTTTTGTGTGTAAAATTTGTTGTCGCACGGTGTTATCATACTGAAAGATCACTTTGAAACGCAAATTATACTTTGCAGACACAAAGGTTGACATGTCATGAAGATCTTCAGCGGAATGTCACATACTGATATTTGGAGAGAAAATATGACGCTTAAACATGAATACAGTTACAAGATAATCCGATGTGATTTAATGCTAGTTGCGGCATCTTTTGTAAATCGCTCGAAACTCATTTGTACTCCCAATAGTTAAGCCAGAAAATGTTCGTCTACAAACTGCACACCGAATTATTTTATTTCATTTTACTTTATTTTATTTTATTTTATTTTATTTTATTTTATTTTATTTTATTTTATTTTATTTTATTTTATTTTATTTTATTTTATTTTACTTTATTTTATTTTATTTTATTTTATTTTATTTTATTTTATTTTATTTTATTTTATTTTATTTTATTTTATTTTATTTTGTTTTATTTTATTTTATTTTATTTTATTTCATTTTATTTTATTTTATTTTATTTTATTTTATTTTATTTTATTTTATTTTATTTTATTTTATTTTATTTTATCTTATTTTATTTTTATTACTTCGCACACAACAGAAAAGGAAAAAATTCCGAGGTATTTTTTATGCGCAAACCGATCACTTAGTCATTCAAATGTCAAAGTCAGCGTCTGAGCCGTTGCTATTCTCCCATTTTTGCGGTTCTTAGCAAGTTACTTTCAGTTTGTGCAGCTTTATTTGGTGTCAATGAACAGCTGGTTTTTGAAACGAAAGCTCTCAGCGATGCGATTCGCAAATCCTTTCAAATGGCCGAAATGTCAGATAAAACGGGCTTTAACTGCTCGGAAGTTGTGAAACTCATAGTTCACTCTCTGCTTCTATTCACCATTCACAGATAGGACCGAAGATTCCACGTATTTTTTTTTTTTAAGAGCCAAGAATCTACTTTGCAGCTCTACTTATTTTGTTTTTATCCATACACGTCCTTAAAAAGAGGCAGGATTATTTAGAACATTCAGAACAAGATTGTTGTTTTTCAGAAAAGAACGTGTATCAATATGCCAACAATTTTTGAAATAATTGCTTTTCTACACACATGTAAAAATGTTGAAATCAAATACACTGGACAAGCAGTTTAACTACAAACCAACAAACCGCAACTTGCAGGACAAATGTTTGCCAAAAGCAAAAGCTGCCACTGTGGCAAAACGAAACACCCGTCGAATGCTCACGTGCGCAGAGATTTTAGGAATTGTTCGAAGCCACTGCCGCAAGGCTGAAGGCAGAAGCCGGCGAGCGCACGAAATTTCCGATTGGAAATTGCCCTTTGCGCCATATTCGGCAACAATATCAATCGAAAATGGGGGGAAAACAAAAAACGAAATAACAACGAAAATATTGCCACACGAAAACATTGCAGAAACACTGCTGTGGACGACAGAACGCGTCTGTGGCGGCGGCAGAAAGGCGACGCTGCTGTTGGCGGCACTATTTCCTTAACATTTCCTCGCCTTGTTCTTTGCCCGCCGCACCCACGCCGCCAGCAATTACTGAAATAACAATGTCGCTGCTGGTGTGGTGTGCGGTGAATGACTTATAAATCAATTTTGCCGCCACACCGCCGCAGCTCGGCCACCATAAAGCAACTTTAAGCACCGCAAAGTATGCTATACACATTTTATTTACACTCACATTGAACGGGCATTGCCATAGCGTCCGGCCAAGCCTTAATTCATTTCGCAGAAATTCAAATCTATTCTGGGCCATGAATGCGAAAAATCGCATTGTGGGCTTCTTTTTGTAATTTCGCGCATTAAAATTAAATACCAATAAATATCTAAAAATTACACTTTTGTGTGCCATTTCTGCAAATCGAAAATGTGCAGCGTTAAAACAAAAACGGCCAAGTATCGCAAGATTTTGCACCACAGCGAACACAATGAGGCTGATTGCATTCGCTTTCGGGTGCGTTGTGTTGTGTGTGTTTGCGCGTTTAAGCCCTTCGTCGCTCCTACTGCCAACCCGATCCCTTTGTGTGCGTCGCACAGCTGTTCAGCTGCCCATGAGCCCATTAGCTCACATTACTTCCTAGTCTCATGCACAACTACTCATTCATTCACTCGGCTGTCCGCTGTTCGCTCGTTCCTATTCCAATGATCCGCTGGGACATCGACTCGGCCTGTGCTGGGCTCTGGCCGAAAAATGCTGGACGCCATAAATCTTGTCGACCTAACAGGCGACTGAAAAGACTTAAATTCCTGGGCCGAGCGTAGCAGCGCAGAGCAGAGCGGAATGAGTGTATTTAACGGCAGTGAGCGATGGCAGCAGTGGCTGGAATTTGCACCTTCTGGCTGTGGCGTGGGTGCTGTTGGCAATGTGTGCCAACAACAACAACAACATTGCTTTCAGATATGACGCACGTTTACAGGTCTGCGGCACAGGCGTGTTTGTTTGTGGGTAGCGGTCATTCCAATTATGAGTTTGCATTTAAGTAATTATAATGAAATCACAAATATCAGGTGGAAGTTTCCGTTTCATGCCGTAACGGAAGTGTTGTGGGTAATCGGAACAAGAAGTAATTGTTCCGAGTACTCAACAATTTGTGTGCATGTGTTTTTATTTTCGAGGTCGGGGAAAGTTTTTTAGTCCTAAGATTCTGAGATTTTGATTAAATTCAAACTAATTCTTGCTTCTTCAACCAATAAATTCGGCCTTTAGTTAATGAAGCTCATTATTTATATTAAAAATTGGAAGAAAACATTTTTTTTTTTAAGGGCTGCACATTTTTTTTAATCATGCTTAGACATGCGTACCGGACACTTACCACCTAAAACCCCTTTTTTTGTCCCTCCTTTTTATTGCCCGCCCGTTTGTACTTGCAGAGCTGCCACTAGGCATCGCGTCACAAGAAGGCCGTCTGACCCTATTGGTCTGGGGTCGGGTCTATTGCGTGCGACTTCTCCCCTACTTTCTTGTCGACTTTTAGATTAGAAGAAAGTGAATGAAAGAGTTTGCTCTGCTAAAACTCCCCACTTGCAATTTTTTCTCAAACTAGAGCAAAATCCGGTCGATTAGATCAGTACCAGACTTCTTGTTGCACTACAGTACAGACAAGTGTTTGCCCAATGGAGCCTCAAAGTCCTTACAGAAGCAAAACCATCGACCCTTTATATTGCATTGTATACATTCGACTGACAAATGGTTCGCTAATGAATTTCGCATTTACTGCTGCAACCGATTCAACTTGAACTCTTCACTTGCACCGTGGCCGCCGTCAGCTGACGGTACATGTCGCAGCACTCATTTCCGTAATGAATGGCCGAAGCGCCACCTCTGACGTCGCCCACACATAAATAATCAAACAATCACACGAATGCGTCGCAAACAATGCCACAGCACAAATGCAGCGCAATGTCATAGCTCCGGCGGCATGACGACAATAAAGAACTACAAATAACCGAACTCACTGCCGGACGCCCAACGACACGGAAGCTGTGTCCGGCTCTATTCTGGCAGGTCGTTGCGACCGGCCACGCTTTAATGCTAATAATTGAAAATTATTGAAACACCCATTTAGTGGATTAGTGGGCGCTATCGTTGCGGAGGCAGTGCCTGTTGTGACGTTGTTGGTGTGGCGTGACATGTCACTGTTACAATTACTACAATTGGCGCTCAGTTGTATGTGTGTAATAAATACATGGCACACGGTAATTGGCGCAATGAATCGCAATTGAGTGCACTAACCTTCGGTTGGAACAATGGCAACTGGCGGCAGGCATCGATTTGTGATTTGAACAAATTTTTGGAAATCATTTCATTGTTCTACTAAATCGTTATGAATATCGTTTACTGATTTAATATCTCGCAGGATTTAAGTCTTGTAACCCAAAAGAATTTTATTTCATGACTTAAATTCATTGTGTTTTTTTTTTTTAAACTTTTAAGAAGTTAAATTTTTCCATGAGTGAATTCTTATGTCTAGGAAAGCCAAGGCATAATAACAAGATTGGCCTGTCTCTTGCTAATTGCGTGAAATTTGTGTGACATCAGCGGTTAGCGTTTGAAAGCTACCAACGGTTAACGCTTACCTAACTTTTTCGCATCAAGGATCAAAAACACTGGTTATAGCTGTGGCAGTGCCGAAATTGCAAACTGCAAGCAGTAAAGGCCGAGTGCAGCAACAATTAAAAGTTTCTAAGCCTTCACAGTGTGCACTGCACTTGCAGCACCTGAAAATGTCGGCTTTAATTAAAGTTTCTTAATTTTTGTTTTAATATTTTAATATACAGCAGCACATCAAACACACACACACACACACTCACACGTACAACGGTGCTAAATGCCAATTTATGTGTGTACAACCGGCTCTTTCCACCCCACACCGCAGCGGGCGCTCATGTTTTACGTTAAACGATGCTTGGCGCTCGCATTCGCGCGCTGAACTCTGCTTCGCGCTCAGTGTCGAGTTGAATGTCAATACTGCTGGCGCATATGTGTGGTGGCTGGGTGTGAGTGTGAGTGTGGCGAAGGAAGGCGTTTAAATGACACTGACACACGTTAAGTGGAGGCTCATCAGTTATGCACCCAAACGTGCTGAACGCACCCATCTTGTCGGCGTTTGCATGTGTGCGCAGATGCCAAGGCAAAGGCAAAGGCAGCGCGAAAGGGTTGCGCCGAGTAGTGCACACTTAGACGTACAATTACAAGCGCATTAATGAAATATAAATTAAGATGGAAAGTAGCGTCAAAGAGGAAAAGCGCAAAAAAGCACACAACGAGCACGAAATGTTCACATTTTCGCGCAGCTGCCAAGTTGGCAACACTGCAAGACCGTTGTGCCGACACAGTGGCGCGTGTATGAATGCGCACGAAACGACATACGAAACCTGCAGACAAACTCACAAACAAACACACAGATATTCACATTTTGGCATGCGGGCTACGCGGCGTATACGCAATGCAGGCGAGTAGCTGCTGCCGCCCGACTGTCTATGTGTGTGCAGGCGACCTTGACGCTAGTTTTAGTTTTCAAGCGAGCGCACGGACCCGCACAGATGTCTCTGGTTGTGTGTTTACGCCTTCCGGTGTGCGTGTGTGTGTGTGTGCGACCGTTACGTGGGGTTAATGTGAGTGCATGTGATTTTACGCTTTCTGCTTAAGCTAACAAGAAAAAAAAAACAAGAAGCGTGGCAGCAGAACAAGCTCAAGTGGCATCTGTGCGAACACCTCGAAAAGGCAACGAAACGCTAAGGCAAAAGTGTTGTGTACTTAACTATGACCACGCTTGCCTTTGGCGGCTTGAGGCCTTCTGGCGCCCGCACATTCTCAGGGCTGCTCTGGCATTCAGAGCTGCAGCGAGTACAGGTAACGCTCGCATGTAAACATTTTCTGCTATTGCTTTGTTATGACAGTGTGGTTTTATATTGCAAATAGTCAAAATAACATACGTACGCACACACATAGGTGGCCATCTACATACTGACTTAACCTTTTCAACACATTTGCGACAACATGTGCAACACAAAGACACTTGAATATGCCCGCTGGTGCATTTTATTCGAAACGTTTGGACCAAAAAAGCGGTGTTTACAGTATTCATTC
This sequence comes from Melieria omissa, assembly GCA_963971225.1. NCBI lineage: Eukaryota > Metazoa > Arthropoda > Insecta > Diptera > Ulidiidae > Melieria > Melieria omissa. The sequence continues at coordinate 33,619,241 of OZ020269.1, forward strand.
GATGACTTGACAGAACAGTAATTTTAGTTATACCAGTATGTTGTTGTTGTGTATATGGCAACCTTTAGATTTGTGGATGTTTGAATGTGGTCGAGATACAAATAGAATTTTATTATGCAGTAGTTTTTGTAAGAAATACTCTGATTGTTATTGTTACCGAATTTTTGAACTATCAAAGTTAAATACTATACTGAAGTATTTCCGAATGAATTTTTAAAAGTTTTGGTATTGAGGCGTCACAACAATGGAGGGTAGAGAGTGCTTCAAGTTGTATTCTAGTTAAATAGATTATTCTTCACTGAAATGAGAAACTACTGAAAATTCGCGACGCACCAGGGGAAAAATGTGTAAACTTGAGAATTGAAAGGATAAACAAAAAGCTGCTCAGCAGTTAGCAAATTTAATGACATTCACAAAAACAGCAACAACACGAAAAATGAAAACACACCGTCATGCCAAGTTATGGAAAAAAATACAAATACAACGAACCGGAGAGAAGTGCCTGCTCAACCCCAGCAGGGGCCGCTGGCACGCGAGGCGATAAGAATACAAATGTTACATTGCACTGCCAACAACATTGCTGCAACGGTGCACGCAACGTCGACTCCAGCGGCGGCAACAGCAACAAAAATACTCGTAAGTTACTCAGCACACAGACCGCAATTCTAAGCGAAAAGCGAAGAAGTACAGCTGGAATAACAGCAGCAATAAAAGGTGCAGCTGCTCTGTTGAAGGATCTGTGCACTTGAAGTTCGCAGGGTGGCTGGAACGGGGAACAAACACTATGCAAGCGAGCTAGACAAATGCGCTGCGGGGAATGTGTACAGGTAAAAGAAAAAAGGAGCCAGCGTTGTGTGTGTGTGTGTGTCTGTGTGAGTTGTCGGAGTGCAAGGTTTCAAAAAATGTGCCACATGTAAACATTTTAGTAAATTCGCATGCTACATTGATACGGCAAAGCACTCAAAAACGTTGAAGTGTGGCGCAGAGGTGAATTACGAACGGCTGCCTTAACGACTGAGCCAGCCAAAAGTAATAATTTCGTTGCATATTTTGCGGCACACTTTTGCGAATATCTGCCAATAAAAAAATAAATAAGAATTAACTAAAGAGATGCCAGGTCCTGGCTAAGGAATAAAATATGTTAGTGAAGACATAATTGAGTATAATTGTGACTGACAAGGTATGCAAATAGGTTAGTACGATGGACCGAGAGTCTGGAGTAAATGTTCCAAGTTCTAATTCCCGCTGAGAGTGAAATTTCCCATGAAAAGCGTAAATGTTTCCCATTAGAATCGGCATAAAACTAAAGATAGGAATCGGGGCATTAGTTTTGTTATCTGGCTGGCGAGTTAGTTATTATAGAAAGTATGTGCCCACTATAGGCAGTTAAAGGCTCCTTTGGGAGGTTAATAGGGTTTCGACAATACTACATGGGCTGAAAAGTCTTTTGCCTGACATAGAGATGGCGCCAAAAATTAAGAATTATTGTGTTGTACATGGAAAACCATCCTTAACTTAGATTCTGTCAAAGTTTCATGACATTTGGTTGACTCGTTTTCAAGTTATTGCTTTCGAAGTGACGCTACCTCTGAATTTTTGTAAACAATGGAAAAAAGTGAATTTCGTGTTTTGATAAAACATTGCTATTTGATGGGCAAAAATACAGTGGAAACAAAAGCATGGCTTGATAAATGTTATAATACATCTGCTCCACCAAATTCAACTATCAAGTATTGGTTTGCTGAGTTTCGTCGTGACCGTACGAGCACCAGTGATGCACCGCGTTCAGGGAGGCCAAATGAGGCAGTTAATCCGGAAAACATCCAAAAAATCACGGACCTTGTGTTAAATGATCGCAAAATAAAATTGAGTGAGATAGCTAACATCATAGGCATCTCAAAGGAACGCGTTGGTCATATCATTCATGAACATTTACACATGCGGAAGCTGTGCGCGCGATGGGTGCCGCGTTTGCTGACAATTGACCAAAAAGCAAAACGTGTTCGTCTTTCATACGACCGAAAAATTAGAGGAATTACGCTACGAAGTCGTCAAACACCCACCGTATTCACCAGATTTAGCACCCAGCGACTATTTCCTCTTTCCCAGGTTGAAAAATTGGCTCGCCGGAAAAAGATTTTACTCAAATGAGGAGGTCGAGTTGGAAACAAACGCCTATTTTGAAGAGCTTCACGCGGACCACTATAAGAAAGGCATCGAAATGTTGGAAGACCGTTACACTAAATGCATTACTCTAAATGGAGATTATGTCGAAGATTAAAATCATTTTTGCACTAAAAATATCGTTTTTTCATTGTCAGGCCAAAGACTTTTCAGCCCATGTAGTATATATTGATTTTTTTTTATTGGTTTTTCCAATCACACAGCTCCGATTGTATGGGAGACGCCATATGGTGGTGAATTTATGAACCTTCATTAAGTATTTTTTTTACTCAATAATGTAACCGATCGCTGAATAAATCATTCAAATCGGTTCAGTAGTTTTTGAGATTCGATATTTCATCGTTTACGTAACTGCTACACTTACAAGTGGGAATCGCCAATTTTGTATGGCAGCCCCCTTAAGCCTTGGAGATAGCGGGTAGGTATGTTTGGAAGAATCATTCGGAAGAGAAAATAAATGAGTGTCGGTCTAACAGTTGACACAGCTAGGACCAACCTGGGAGCAGTTGGAGCCTATTTTATAAAAAACGATTATTTTGTATGGGAGCCCAATTACTTAAGGGTTGAAGATGGGGTATAAATATGTTTGAAAGTAATGTTCAGTAGAGAAAACTAATAGATTCTAACCTTCTAAGAGCAACTTCTGAGCAGCTGTGGTGTGAGCTTTTTTGTAAACTTTTAACTCTGGCCTCACAATTTTTTAACTCATCTACTTTTTACCAAACTGCATAAAATTAGAGGTTGTTAATGCACTAAATCAGGTCTAATGAACACACTATGATTGAGCCTAACTAAACTTAAGTATATGGATTGTTAGAGGAAAAACAGTGTGATTCTTTCATCAATCGAGTCAAGTGACTTGTGTTGATTTTTGTTAGATTAATATTGTAGTTGCAATAGGGACTCAGGGATACGGCGACTTCTTCGTGCCAGACGGTCTATAGCAATTGATTCACAACTCTAACAAAAGCTACTAAATGGACGGTTGAGTCTCTAAGTGCATCTACCAACAATCCAAAGGCTCAAAATGATGATCGAAACTTAAAAGATACCAGGTTGTGATGGCGAAATTTGTGATATCGGCACAAAGCCCTAAGGACTGAATGCATTGCGTTACGTTTGTGGTGCCTCAGTATTAAAATTAATAAAGCTATGACTTCATGACTATGACCCCTTAAGTCATTCTCATGTGAAATTTTGTAAAAATCAATTTTTTTTACCATATTTGGAATGTATCATCCTTGAAGAAGGTGCTGCCAAAATTTTATTGGAAAATTTCAAGTATTTCGGCTTCTACAGACATTTATATAACGAGCGGTCAAGGATTCTCGGAACGCCTTTTTTGAAATGGCGGGGATGATTTAAAAAAACCATTCATCCATTCTCTGCGATTTTGTCACGTCATTCTACATACTGTTAGCTATCGTCCCTAGTAAATTCACTCCGATATGTTAAAAATTTCATATTTTTTTTTAATTGATAAAATCTTCAAAAACAACAATTTTTTACTGTTCTAACTTCCAATGCCTGCCATTTTGTGAGATTCTTATGAAAAAATTCAAATTTACTACGGGCGAGAGGTACGTTCATACTGATTAAGAGTTTCTTTGAAATCTATGTTTCAGATAATCCTGTGACTCAAAACAAACCCCGCCAGCTGACCATGACGCGGCAGAAGCCGTGTCTTTAATCGAAAAAAAGTGTTTGAAAAAATTAAAAAAAAAATTTTTTTTATTTTTTATTTTTGTACCATTAACAATGAATAAATTAAAGTGGAATATCCTTTTTTGATAATTCCTCGTATTCACAAAGGAAACAATTTCTGAAGAATGTCCATTTTTCCTGTCCGCGCATGAGAATGACCCCTTAAGCTAGTAGAATTGACACGGGTGAATGATTTTCTCGAAATTGTATTTGTGAAAACGGACACTAAGATATCTTAGCATCTACCAAGCCGACTAACTTGAATATCTTTTATATCTCTACCAGAATCTTATTGAAGTGATTCTGAAAGTTTTACATTTTTGAACAAAAATATACAAAATCGAACATAAGTTCTCAAATAGTTGCAAATTGCGTTAATTTCAATATTTGTTTAAATATCCTCCTTCAGACTTTTACTATTGCCCAATTAAAATTTTTTTTTATAATTGTAAATGATTTTTTTTATTTTAGCCGAGTTGATATGTTGGTGACGCTTACAAATTTAATTAACTAATTCCATTGGATCCCACTTGCCCAAGTGGCAGTTCTAAAACTCCAATTATATGTGGGCTTCTCCCGTACTACAAAGTAGACTTGCTTAGTTTTAGTTTGAATTTTTTTAGAATCGCCCTAAACTTGTGCAATCAACAGTTTGCCAAAGTTCCTTCGCCTAAAGCGTCAAGTGCAGCAAAACAAAGTGTCTAATGGGCTGTTAGTGGCGTTGGTGAAAGCGCAGTTAATGACATATTCAAAGGAAATTACAAAAAAACATAGACTCGGGCAACTTTGCGCTTAATTAGAAGACAAACACGCTACAGTCCGCCGCAAAGAGCGCAGCGAGCGACGAGCGAGGAGCAACGAGCGCGGAAAACAGTTGCTAGTAGCTGCTGCACTAATAATGTGCTGCAAAGTAGAATTCATTAGTCGTTGCACTAATACGACAGTAATTGGAAATGAAATGAACGTTGCCGCAGCAACAGCAACACCAACAATAAAAAACATTATCATTTGCAGTGTTAATTGATCATTCTTTATAAATATGTTTTTGTTTTTGTTTTTGCTCGAATGCAACCCATGAATGATCAACTGCAGTTAGTTGTTGGTGTTTTTATTATGAAAATTCATTATTTCTATGCTCGCCACTAAAACAGTTTGTGCGCTAATGAATTTTATATGAGACGAACGCCGCATTAAACAGCCACACTGACATCACTCTCAAAGTGCACCGCAAGATGAAATTCACTCAAATTGCTTTAATTAAATGGATTTGCATTTGAAATGTGGTAAAATTTCCCCAAAGATCAGAAACACAACGCACACAACAGCCTGCAGCACAATCAAAGCGAAATCACACAAACACACACACACCCACATGTAGCGAAGGTGGTGGAAGTGGGAATTGTCGCGCTCACACATACACAGGGACAGGTAGATAGGCAGGGAAGTGCACAGTTGCCCAGACAGGCAATCAACTGGGCATATGGCTGCCTGACTGACTGGCAGGCGGCAGCGACCATGAGGGAGTATTGCGACATGACACTCTCCCAGCAGACAGACGGCATAGTGTGGCATATTTATTTGAAAAGCCGCACACACATATACACGTTTACATTATAAACCACTACATACAAATACACGGTGCGAAAAGCTAAATAAACAAAATTCAAATTTCGAATTCTTGCTTTTTTTTAACTTATAAACGTAACAGGTAGGTAAATAGTAAACTTTATTCTTTCCAAAAACGTAGGACACTTCACCAACCACTCCATTAATGACGTTGACAATAAACGAACAAGACAACTAAGAGCGCCTAGAACACAAAGATCTAAGATTTATAAGCTGACAACGAGAACCATAGGAGGGGATAGGGTCATTAAAGTAAAGGGAATGAAGGGCAAAGCGAATAAAAACTTTTTGAATGCGTTCAGTACGATTAGTGAAGGACGCATGGTAGGGACCCCAAATAAATGTTATAAAAAGTAGCTAAAGAGTATAAGGGTCGGAAAATGACTAACAATTACGACGAACAGAAGCTAACATGGAATAGGAGCTTGAAGCAACGAAGTTAATATGGGTGGAAAAAGACAATCTCGAGTCAAAAAGTCCCAGGATTTAAATCTCTCTGAAAAATAGAAAAGATTACATGGAAACAGTTTTTAACATTTAGAAACAAGCAATTTTGGATGCAACAAAAGTGGTCCCTGTCAACTAAAGGGCAACAGAGTCCAGAAAGGATTTCCTAACCATACAGATTTTGAGATCGTCTGCATAAGAAAGAAACTTCGTCGATAAGAAAATGAAATAAAATATAAATAGAAGAGGCCCTAAAATGCTACGTTGCGGCACTCCCGAAGAGGCCGCGAAAGGGACTGACGAACAGTTTTCAACAGTAACAGTACAAGACCGGTTAGACAAGTAGGACCCAATACACCGGAGAAAAGTCGTGCCTGCTTAGAGACCAAACTTTTGTGTGAAACTCTATCAAAAGCCTTTGCAAAATTGTATAGATTACATCAATTTGAAAACCTCCCTGAAAGGCGGCAATACAGTTCTCAGTAAACACGGTTAAGTTAGAAACAGTGGATCTGCCACCCGCAAAGCCATGTTTATTAGGGCAAATAAGGTTGCGAACTAAAAAGTATAGCTTTTTCTTAACAATACCCTCAAAGAGCTTAGAGACAGTAGTGAGTTTAGAAATGGGTCTGTAGCTTGAGACTTAATTTTTGCACCCACTTTTAAAAATTGGAGTTATAGTTGCCTTCTTCCAGGCATCGTTGAACCACCAACATGAGTGTGATTTATTGAAAATAAGGAGAAGAGGCTCAATAAGTGAAGAACATTGTTTAGGAAAAAATTTAAGGAAATGCCATTTGCAATATCGGCAGACGTAATGTTAACGAACCCAATGAGAAAGAAAAGTTGGACATCACGGAACTTTTTACGTTCAGGTCAACGTCACAAACGGAATTAGAACTGAAGAACTCGGCAAAAAGATTAACAGATTCTTTCCCCGATTTGGCTGATTTACCATTGAAGAAAAGTGAGGTAGTAGCTTTTTTAGATTTAATAAAACCCCAGAAGGACTATTTTTAATGTTGGTTCCGTGCTTACGGATATAACTTTTGTACAGTAACTTATTTAAATACCTAAATAATAATAGATTCAAGTTCTGTCAGAGTGCATGATAAGCCCATCGCAAGGAGTCCTAAGTAATGGGGCTGTTGTCTGTTGTTCGCTAGGAGAAACGCCTACGTATGTGAAAGTTTATTACTGGGTTGTGTAGAGCGCCCTCTGTGCTTTCGATGCTGCTAGGTATGAGGTGTTGGAGAACGTAAAGGTTTAAGTCTTTGATGAGTTTATTTTGGATAATAGATGTACTGCGACATATTTCCGTTAGTCTGAGCTTGTGCAGCTACTGGTGTTGTTGTTGTGCTAGTACGGTTTTTGGATATGCAAATCTGCTGTGAGCTGCTCATTACAACTGACTGCAGCGGAAAGGATAAAAGATCATAAAAAGGTGAAGGATTTGACTGGGTTATGCTGAAAAACTTAAATTATACTCAAAATGGCATACTTTTTGCAGACTTTTAATGCAGAGTCGTGTTGATTGAGTTGTAATGATCACACCTTATGAGCATTGATTCTTCCAACGAAGACTTACATGCTTACTGGCCTTCATGGCCAACAACATTTTTGCAGTGTAGGTATGCAAGTTACAGCATACCGACCAGTTTCAATGTGTGGTGACGGTGCGCTTTTTGTGCAAATCTGATGAGCAGTTGTTATTTCCGCAGTTGTACTTGTCAACTGGCAGCAGCAGCACCTGTCTCCGTGCACAGTGCGTCACGGCAGTGGTGCTGGGGTCGGGGTCCCTCCTATGTAGTTATGTGTGTAAGAAGCATTGCTTATAGACATGAAATTGAATTTTGCGGCGAGGAAGTGCACGCCGTGTGGCTTCGCATTTTAATTGACTACTCCCCACGAATAAATGAATAACCATTGCAACGGACGTTCGTTTCCGCAAGCAGTTTCGCAGCGCAACTGACGGAAATCAACTTGGAAACTGACCACGTCAGCTCGAAATCGGCCTTTTCAGCCGTTAGGCGTGAATCCATTGCCTATTAATGAGTCATGAGTGCGACTTAAGGCACAGGCTGTGTTGCTTAGGGAAAGTTCGACGTTGTGATGGCCATTTGCTTGCGCCTTTTGGCCTTGAGGGAATATGACGTTGTGAGACACAAAATCAAAAATATTTCTGAGCTATGACAGCCGACGGAGTTGACATCTTTATAAAAAACTCCAGACAACTCTAGAAGCAAAGTCGTGTTAGCCACTTCATAATTAAGTACTTTTGTATCAAACTTTACACTTTGTACAATATGCAAATTTCGCACCTAAATAATTAAGTGAGTTTTGTATATTTAAGAAACTTCAGAAACTTTCACAAAATAACTTCAAAATACGAGAAAGGGAAAAATCGTCAATTTTAAATTTTAAAAATATTTTTTTTGTCGTTATAATGAACACGAGTACATAATTTAGTCATATTGCGGACAATCGTAATTGAAACTAAACTAATTTAAGGTCACCCTGAAAGTATACCTACTACTTTTGAGTCAAGTTTCAAATGGGGCCCTATTTTTTTACTCTCAAATTGAATTTTAAATCAGTTTCAAATAGCTCAGAAAGCTACTGTTAAGCTTATCTTAAACTTAACTTTAAAACACTGATTAATTCGTATATGTAATATCGAGCAGTGGCATACAAACACTATGCAGAATTCTTAGCTAACCTGGATAGACTTAAAATTGTATGTTTAAAAGTAAAGTTATTGGCGCATAATCATAGTCCCGCATAAAAGCCGGCTTTAGTTAGCAAAAGACTAAAACGATAAAGTCGACTTTAATTTTTCAGTTACCATAGTCAGTTTAGAACATGCTTCTACGTAGCAACGACTTTTTGAAACAGCAAACGAAAGCAACGGCAACTCTACAAAGACTAGCGATTCGGTGTTCCAAATGAGAATTTATTTTCGGAATTGTGCCCATACCGATTTATTTTGTAATCAATTATTTTGAAATATTTGTTTTCCTGAACACTAATAATCAGTTATAAGTAGATGTCTACGGTCGATTACTTGTGAAAAGCCGACGGGAGCACAAAAAAATCGACTGCACAGTTTTCCGAGGATTAATCTGTCCCATCTCTGACATAAACAAACAGCTGATTGATTTTGAATTTGAATTTTTGTTTACTTCGAAAGCGACAAAGCAGGATGGCAGACGTAAGCAGTGTAAGTAAATTTGTACAATTTGCATGTAACAGCTATTATACCATTTATCTAAACATCTATCTAAATTAGGGAAGAAATCGGGAACCGAATTGGACGGCCGCAGAAAAAGACTGCTTGCGGGAGTTAATAAACAGCCACATTAACGTCGTTGAGAGCAAACGCAACGATATGTCGCTCATCAGAAAGAAGAAGGATGCTTGGGAGAGCATCCGGATGGATATGCTGGCATCCGGATTCAATCGGGATATACCCCGACTGAAGCAGCAGTGGATGCGCATGAAGATGGGTGCCAAAAAAGCTGTGGCACAAGTGAAGAGAGCGACTGTGGCCACTGGAAATGTTGTCCCCATTCCGACAATAAATGAAGAGGACGAACAAATTCAGTCCATGATTTTGTTCGACCTTCAAGAGGACACTATTCTTATCGACAGCAATAGCGATCCATCCACGCATATCCCCACCCGCAGCCCAGTCCGTTTATGTGAGGCATCTCTGACAGCTGGTGATGGCGCTGCTTGCAGTACTACGGTTGCAGCTGCTAGCGTACCTAAACGCAATGAAGGTCTGCTCAAGCGGTTACAGAATCTTCCAAAGAAAAGTGCAACCAAAGAAGAAGTCATCAAGGAAAGACAGCAGCAGATTGCAAGGGAATCGGAGCACACCGACGAAATTCATTCGCTTCGGATAGAACAACTCCAGGCTGAAATTGCTCATCAGTCCCGGATGCGAAAACGTGAGGAAGAGCAGTCGGATGAGCTGCACGCCCTAAAGTGCCACCATCTTCGCCTTCAAATAAGGCATCAGGAATTGATCAACGAACGCTTAACATCTGTAACCGTTCTTGAAGAGCAGAACAATTGCATGTGAAAACACAGGGCAACAAATTTATAATTTTTCTAACCTCTTCTGGTTCTGACATCAGTTCTAATGCAATAAGGGGTCGCTGATTTGGAATACGTAAACCGTTTGTAAAACTTTAAAAACAAACTGGCATGTCGCTTTTCGAATTTGCCCATATTTCTTATTGTAATTTCTAAGCCAATAATCCTATCGACATAATTTTCATGTTTTTGCACTAACAGCATCTTGCGCTGGTAAAAGGCTTCAAAATAGGAAAATATATCCATATTTATTATTGGTTTAGAAATTACGATAAGAAATATGAGCGAATTCGAAAAGCGACACGCCAGTTTGTTTTTAAAGTTTTACAAACGGTTTACGTATTCCAAATCAGCGACCCCTTATTGCATTAGAACTGATGTCAGAACCAGAAGTGGCATTTTGTGATTGATCAAGGTAATTTAATGTGAAGAAACTTTTGAAGTATTTTGAGTTTAGACTGGTATCGCTCATGGAGAGCATGTGATTTATTTTTGTAATATTTAGAGTTTAAGCAGTTTTTGCAGTACGCACTTAGTTTTAGTGATTCATGTGCCTTACAGAGTTTTTGTTTTGTAGATTTTAAGGACGTTCAATGCGACAAACAGCGTGTCGCATTTTCTTAATATGAAAATATGAAAACAAATTCTATTCTATGAATAGCAAATATAAAAACGTTTGAATTATGTTTAGAAATGTGTATTAATAAATGCAGCTCTGTACGCTCTGCCAGAATTTGATACAGGTACTTCTATACCATCACTGCTTTCTACGACTGAAATTTGTTCCACAGAGGATGAAATGTCCAAGACTGTAGAATATTTGTTTAAAATATGTTAGGTAAGTGCAGTGTAATGTAATAAAAAAGACCTACATGAAATATTTCGTTCTTTGGCAATGTTGTGAAGCACAGCAACAGCTACAACGATATTTTTAGCTGTGTCTAAGTCAACCCTTAATCGTTCAAATATTGACCGGAACTTAGATTTCAGCTGTCCATTTAAACACTCAATTTTGCTTCGTGTCGCGATATGGCTTCTGTTATACCTAAAACCGGAAAGATTTTAAGTAGGAAGAATAATTGGAAAGCATCTTAATTTACCTTTCTTCTTTAGATGTTGAAGGATTTCTGACTGGTGTTATTAATATTGGTGAATTAGGATAGCCTGCATCTCCTACCAGTACCCCATTGTGTTGAGGTTTGCTGGCCTCCAATCTGGTTCTTAGACTGCAGCTGTCCCAAATTCGGGCATCGTGTATTGAACCACGAGACCTTGCGACGATGTCAAGAATTCTGCAGTCTGCATCGCAAACAATCTTAAGCATTATGCAATTTTTTTTAACTCTAGCAGAGCAGCATGCACAAATGAAGAAATACCTGCACATTCAGGGAATAATATCCCTTTCTATTGAGATAATGGCCTGCCATCACTGGTCCAACATATCTTGCTGGACATTTAATGCGCACGTGGGTGCAGTCGATGGCTCCAATAACTTTCGGAAATCCAGCTATTTGGTAAAATTTATTTTTTACTTCATTTAGTTCATTGCTGTTTGGAAATCGAATAAAATGCGGCAGCAATAACGCAATTCTTTTGGAGATATCTTTTATTATTCTTCCAACGGTAGTCTGAGATAAACCATGCAGATCAGCTGTAATGCATTGATAAAATTAAACATTTAAGGTCCAACTGGACAAGGGAACAATTGTATTGGAGCAACTTACCAATATCACTTTGATGAACATTTCTTCCAAGGAATCGCAAAGTGCAGAGGACTTGTATATTTATCGGTACCGGAAGGCCTCTGTTGCTGCTCGGTTCTTCAATGTTCAAAACATCAATTACAAACTGAGCAGCAACTTTATCGAGCCGGTAACGACTATAGAAGTCCTCGTCATCGAACTCGAATGGATCGATGCGGCTTTTGTATACTTTTCGCCGTCTCAGCACAATGTCGTCGTTTATTATATTGAAGTCTCTTTCAATTTGTTCAAAATGAAACATTTCACTTCGTTTGCTTCACTTTTTACACAAAACACAGACAAAAACACATTCACGACGAACTGAGAATTTTATAAAAGTGACATTTCTGCTCGTTTTGACTTATTGCTAACTGGTTTAGCAACAGCTTTTGCTTGTTTTAAAGTTAGAGTATACTTTAAGCGTTAAAGTATGCTCTAACTCGACTATGATTGACTTAGAGCCTACTTTATTTAAAAGTATACTTTATTGAACTTAAAGTGTACTTTATTTCGACTATGACTATGCGCCATTGTATTTAGAACTTTAAAGTATTGTTTTTTTCCCGTCTTGGTTCAGTGATTAAAGGTTGGACCGCTACACAATGATTGGTTCCATAGACAAAATTCAAAAAATGTATAGTCTCAGAATTTAACGATTTTGATGTCATTCGAAAGGTAAAACTACAACTAAGAAAACCCAAAAAATCTACACAAAAAATTGATTAGTGTGTGTGCAAAAGTTGCTGAAAGTCGAACCTGTTTTCACAAAAACATTTGTTTCCTGTTTTTTAGTACATTGAGTAAAAGAAAAAAAAATCAAAAAAATCTTGATTAGCAAGAAGTTGCTGAAATGTTCAATATAGATATGAAATTATTGCGGCCATTTTTGATTTTAATATTTTGAAAATTGGCAAAACTTAGAAGAAAATATCTTAAGTAAATATGTGAAAGTATGTTCCTGGATTTTTGTATATTTTGTGTAAGAACAGACAACTCCTTCTATTTTTTTCCTTTGGTTGTATGGCGTCGAATCACTTAGCGCCAGCTTAAAATTTTTGGGTTTAAATCTCGTTTCAAGAATATAAGCAGTGCACAGCTATGAATGAATCTGATTCCATTCCTGCATACAGCTGAACGTTCTGCAGGACTTCTTCAGTTTCGACCGAAAAACAAAACTTTGTAACTCGATTGCACACAGTCCGTTCAATGTAGGTGCCATCTCTCAGTGGCAGAATTAAAGATCTGAATATTTCACTTTTAAGCTAAAATCATTCAATGAAAACAAAGAAGTTATATAAGTTAGATTACAAAGAAATTACAAGAAGTTACATAAATAAAATACTCTTCTCTTCACTTCAGTGCTCTCGCAGAGCTCTGAACTAGAATGCTGAGGAACTTATATATGCAAATACTTAGTAAAAAATTTCTTTGCTAAAATTCTGTAGACTAAATTTAACATTCTTCGAAGACTGACACAACTATTCGTTCATTCATTCTGCGCACTAAATCAAATAGAGAACAATATACATTGACCAAGTTTAGTCTAATCTAAGGAACAACCTGTAGTAAGATAACTTTGTCATCATTTGGGGCATCCGGGATCCGTGATCAGTTTTTGTGCAGTTAAGTTATTCTTTTTACGCGACTCGCTCGACGAAGCTGGACGAAACTTTGCATTATAATTTAAAGGTATCGCCAAACAATTTTAAAAAAGATTAATAAAAGCCTTCTCGAATAAAACGATTAAATTTATTGATAAAATTGACCTCATCGACCTTTCATAAAATACAAATTTAATGGTTTTTAGTGTGTGTGCGGAAAGCTCTTCGAAATTATAATTTCATCAAACTTGGAACTTGGAACTGAATTTTGAGTTAAAGTAAACAAACACTGTTCTTCTGTTCCCGAAACTAAACACTGCAATAAGAGTATTTTAAGCTTTTTAAGGCTAGAAAGGAAACCCAGATTCGCAGCAGCCCAGTTGTATTGCAGTCAATGCGGTGTAAGCCCATTGAAGGCAGCGCAATAAATTTTGATGAGTAAATAAATAATATGTTTTTTTTTTTGTCATTTTAGTTCGGCTACGAGTTTTTAGTACAGAACATACAACTGAACCGCAGTTGAAAAGATGTCGCTATGTATTGCAGAATTTGGTACAAGCAAATTTTACCATTTATGCACTGTTTGCGCCCACTGTGCTCCGTTTTAGTTACTGTTGTGCCAAGCTAAACTGCTCGATTCCATCAATTTTGCAACGTTGGTAAGTTAACATGTTTCACTTACTTGTGTTTGAATGGTTTGAAGCAAAGCAATGCCGTACAAACAGCGAAAGCCACTGAAGCGAATGCAGCTCATCTTTGCACAATAAACGCATTAACGACATGCACTGTGGCCGCCACGGCAGAGCATAACATGCGTGTCTAAGCGCATTTGCTGCGTGCCAGCTGCGGTGTGCGTGCAGGCGTCCTTGCACGGCGGCGTCTCCTTTCGTCCTTCGCAGACGCACACAAGCCGAGTGCATTGTGCGCACCAATCTGTCCATTCATGTCAGTCCATATGGCGCCGCCGGCAACCTACCTGCAGCACTGTTATTTATTGCTGGCCAGCATACACATACACATACATGTACACAAATGCATATATAGTACGTCTGTTTGCATGCTGCTGCTCGCTGACCCGTGCAAATATAATGAGCTACAAAATACGTGTAAAATGCGGTATTAAGTGTTGGCACACAGACGTGGGTATTCTTGTATTCCACACACACACACACACAATCAGTTACGTCTAACAATTACTAATATGACCGAGCCAGATCGGTTTTAAGTACAACTGTGAGAAAGCGTCGTGAGAAAGCGGAAACAATAAAACGGCGTGACACAACTTTTTACACATTTATTCGTTTTATTTTTTAAAATTAATTTTAAAGACTCTTAGAAATTACTTATACGACATGTAGAGCATAACATTTTTATATTTTTAAGATATTTTTGTAGCAACTCTTTCTAAAAGAAGGTGAATAGACAAAAAGTCAAGTCAAGTTTAAAAGTTTAAAGTTTTAGCAAAAGCAAAAGCACACACTGTATCGCATAATGTGCATTCTTTCAACAAACTCCATAACAAAATCCCGGAATACCCCAGAACTCCAGTCTAGTCCAGGTCAGTCCAGTCCAAAAAACACAGTTTTCTTACATAACCATTTATCATAGGATACCCAGGTCGTATGAGTAATTTTAATTGATATGAAAATAAAAATTTCAATCGTGTTCATAATAAATAATTTCAGTTAATTGTGCCCCAAATTACCTAAATAGGAATTAATTTTTTTTTTTTTTAATTTTTGGTCGTCACTTTGGGAAGATAAAGAAAGATTGTAAAAGATGCAAATAAAGAACAATTCATTCAAAAAGGAATTTGACGCTCTGGAAGCTGAGTGATTGCTCTGCTTTTCGAATAAAAATTGTAGAAAAATACAGGAGAATATAGTAGAATATAAAAGAATTACCTAATGGCAAAAGATTTGACAATACGTGATTATTAACACATCGATTCAGAGTATTTCTGCTAAATCAAGTTTACTCTATTCTTATGAGTCCATTCGATCCGCCTTAGCAAAGCAAAAGAATTTAATAACAGCCGACATGTTTCAAAAAGTTATGAATCTGTTATGGTGAAAATCGTTTCGTTAGTGTCATTCAGTATTACATAAACATAATAGAAATTGTCGTAAGTGTGTCTTTCAATTAAGCCATTATTAATTTATGACATTTGCTGTACTTCTATTTTAGTTTTTCTCTCATTTTTATGGTAATTAAGTTACACTGTGCGTGTAAATATTTCCATTTTGAATTAGGTAACCACTTACCGTATGCTGCGAGTTTACACACACATGTGTGTTATGTCGTTTGTCGCGCAAGTGCAAATGTATGACTTGGAAACGTGACAAACGCAGCCAAGTATTCAGAAGCACTATTTGCAGAACTCATGGACGTTTGTGGTTAGTCTGACATTACGATAACGAATAGTTAGTTGTAAGACAAAAAATTGTGTAACCCGGCCGCATAAAATCATTTGTTGCAAACCTTAGCAAGTTTATGATTGCATTGCAGTGTAGAATTATGTCAAATGAGCTTGGCCAGTGCTATTCTATGGCGCCAGGCGTAGTACATTACAAACCTAAATGACTGTTTATCTACATCTCTGAAGCTGATATAATCAGACAAAAAAGTGTTTTTGTTTTTATTGAAAAAATGTGCTCCTAGATATTTGATGCAACTGCTGCGGCATAGAGTTATTGATATATCTAATGCAAGTTTTGAGTAAGTCTGCCCAATAATAAATAATTTTACAAATTTAAACACTGATTTTAATATTGAAATAAAACATTTGCCGTTTCCGTGCTCCAACTCACAACCGCAAATAAACATGTTGAACTGTCTCCATGCAAACCAAGACAAATTACTGCCAGCCCAGTGAGCAACACATTTGTACAAATATCCCAGAGTTCCTTATGACGACTATACTTTGTTGTAGCTTGTTTAAAACTTTCAGAGAGGAGCATAAATTTACTATCAATTTTTATCTCATATATTTTTACATTTTTTATTTATTATGGAATTGGAAATTCTCAATCATGTTGAATAAATTTATGAACAATAATATTATATACGTATGTGTACATGTATGTGTATTGAGTGAGTTTTAGTCCTTTTTACAAATTTTATTATATTTGATATAAATATTATTGAACTACATAAATGCGACTTGTGCTCAGATAATGAGTAAGCAGGAAGAGAAAATATATAAGGGTTGCCAGATGTTCTCAAGTTTTCGATTAGAGAATATGTTTAATGGGTTCCAAGCGGTACCTTTTGATACAATTTCTAACATTGTAGTAGGTGCACAACGATATAAAAAAGTTCGCTGAAAATAAAAATATCTGCTGAATTTCCATCGAAGGATTGAAGTTCGTCCTCGAAAGTAAAATCTTGGATATAATCTAGAACAACTTATGGTTCTAGAGATTTCATTTGGCTGTCCAACCCTCGGAGATCCCTAAGCAGGGACGTAAGTTGTAAGGCATTGTTCAATTAATGACCAATTTTATTGAAAAACAAACTTTAAAACAATATTTCAAAAAAATAAAAAACTAAATATTCGTTCCATTCACTGTGAGACATAACAAAAAGAAAAAAAAAACACTAAAGGACGACTTAAATGGAATGGATAAATAGAATTGAGTTAAAAATGCGTAAGCAAACTGCCTCATGTGGATTGTCTGCTGGCTGAGTGCAGTGATGCCAACAAAGTTTTGAAAAAACCCTACCGCATCTCAAGAAAATTCCTATTTTTCCATACGCAAATATACATCTTCCCTACAAGTTCCCTATCGAAATCAAACGTCGCAAGTTGCACACTTGCATTTGAAATCATTCGTTTCGATATTTTCAAGCCATCCCTTGAATTCTTCCATTTCCAGCCAGCTGTCGTTACATTTTTGCTTTCGATACTTAATCTTTGCTCCCTTCATAGAACCCGTTTCCAAAAAAAAGATGAACTGAAAGAATTGCTCATTGTTCTATAAACAATTTTAAGTATTGAAAATTAAAAAAAGTATAACATTTGATATGCTGACAAAAGTGTATGTTCAAGCACAGACAAAATACATGAAAATCCTTGCTAGCCAGTGCGTGTATTCAAGGATATATAAAGATTTTACTTGCCAAGATTGCCAAATTGAAAAAATTTCATAAAAATAAATTAAATGCGAACAGAAAAATACAATTTCTTTTTTAATATAAAGACTAATTTCAGATTTTTTAAATCCCTACATTTAAGTAAATATTAAAAATCTGTCCTTTTTTCCCTACATCGCAAGTTTAAGGCTGAATTTCCATACATGTTTCCTCTGTTCCCTACGGTTGGCATTACTTGCTGAATGCAACATGATCGACTGCCAAGACAAATCATTTTTGAAAACATTTGGAGGCAAAGAAATTATGCGTTCGTGAGACTGCTGACCCACAATCGTCTTGCCCAGCTTTTCCTGCTGCAGCTGAAAGGGAAGATTCGCACATTCAGCCCAACGAACGTTTTTCCTTTGGCCTCAAATGTCTGTTTAAACTTAAGTTTAACATATTTATAGCTTCATACCTCAAATTAAACTAAATCAGCTGTTTCTTTCTTTAACTCTCCTAATTACACTTTTAATTGTGCATTGTAAGTGCGCCACTGGTCTTAACAAGGATTAAAACCTGGTTTTTAACTGAACTAAGTTTTTACAATTTTCTGTTTGTTTACTTTTTTTTGGACAATTTTATTTGAGGCCACTTTTCAAATTGAATTATTTTACTTTTTAGATATTTTCCTCCAAGTTATGCCCATTGTCAGGATTTTAATTTTGAAAAATATTTGAATTTAATGTGAAGTAGAAACCTCAGCTTTTAAAATTTTGAGAAAAAGTAAAAAGCGAAAATGGCCACATTGTTTCTTAATCTTTAACTATTTAAAGTTTTAACAACTTTTTGCTGACCATGTATTTTTACGATTTTCAATAGCTTAAAAAACAGAAAATATGTGTTTACATTTTTTCATGAAAAAAGTTTCAACTTTGAGAAGCTTTTGCACACAAACTAATTAATTTTTTGCACAGTTTTTTTTGAGTTTTCTTAGTTGGAGTTTTCCTTTCAAATAACATCAAAATTGCTAAATTCTGAGACTTTTAGAATTTCGGCTATGGAACGAATCACTGTTCAATGCATTTCATGGTAAAAATGAAATTTTGTTGAGGAAGTTTTGCGAAAATTTGCGGTATCCAACTGAGGTGGTTGTCATTAAAAGAAGAATTGGTTTGGTCGCGGAGTCGAACCTATGTTATTCGTCACTGTATACTCGTAACCCAACGCACTAACCATATCCCCATCGCAATCAGAAAACAAAAATATTTCACTAAATTGAAACACGTGTTGTTTGTTAGACTCTTTTGCACATACTTTCGATTTCGCGAGATTCTGTCAGAAATGAAATGTTTTAACATAAAAGACACAACTGAAGAATGAATGATTGTCATATACTGAATGGAATAGTTCCCAAAGCTACGCGAAGTTAACACTGCATATATGCAATGTTGTGCAGCAAAGGGTTAAGAATGGTTCCAAGTTTAATATTCTTTCCCAGATGTATCTTACACGGTTTTGCAGGTATTTAAATACCCGTCCGACAGTAATGGGTTAATGCATTAATTGTTAACAGCGATGACTGAAACTGATGCATTGCATATGCGAGCCTGATGCTCACTGCAAATTGAGGCAATAAGTGGCTGCGTAATGTTGGCCACTCTGGCCGTTGATGATGCCTCGGTCGCACCGAGCATACATTTGCAAACGCCACATGACGCACAGAGAAGCGTCACTGCTTCGAGAAAAATATTGCCGCAATATCCTTGAGCAGTGACCGACGTCCGCCGTTGCTTGTGCATTGGATGCGCACCGCTGCGCTTGGGGCAGTCGTCTTAACTGCGAGCGTAATTAGGCGAAGCGAAATTAATCAACCTCAGCGCATGTGGTCAATGTGAAATGAAGTACCGTTTTATGGGCCGAAGCTGGAGCGTTATCCTTGCCAAGTGGTCTGACTGAATGCGAGATGGACGCAATGCTGCGCTGAATTACCTGGTTGAGGCGGAGCGGGCGGTGATTTAGGAGCGGCAGCAGCAGCATTAATTGAAAATGATGAACGAGCAGTTCATGGGATCGCGAGCTGGCCAATTCAAAAGTAGCTAGTAGAACGAATGACGAAGCGCATTGCGGCGCAGAGGACACTTACGACGTAATCACTTAATTATGGGCAGTTAATTAGCAAAGGAAATGCGACCCAGGCGAATGGTGATCAAGTGAATGTTACATAAGCAAGCTTGACTGGCATAATTTCTCCCGATGATAGTCAGACGCAGTGCAGCGCTTCTGCTGGTTACAAATACTGCTTTACTACTACAATTATAAAAACATTTCGCAACATAATTGGCACGTGTGAATATTAATGAATTATATTCCATACATACTTTTCGATTCCCTAAAGACAAAATCATCATCTCATCTCATCTCATTTCATTTAATCTAAAATGACGCAATTTGCTTGCAACTACACAAACCTTGGACTTGTTGCTAATCACAAACATGTTTTTTTTAGTTTTATTTCAAAGCATAAAAAAGAAACAATAACACAATACCAAAATATTTATGCATATTAATTATTGTTGTTGTTTTTTTATTTTAACCAGTAATAAGAGATTTTTTCAATTTGACAATTTGCTGTCCGCACACTCAGTCATTATGCGCGTTATGACGCCACGACGTTTACGGTGGTGAGCCGATGCAAAATTGTGTCATAAAATAATTACGACACATTATTTCCAGCAATTTTCTGTGACAAATTGAATATGAAATCATTTTGCTTGTATGCGGGCACACACACACACAGACACACAACACAGCAGCGCCGCCGCCGCATTCCGTCAACAGCAATAAAAACAACAATAACCGTGGCGGCAGTCAGTGAGTGATAGCAACAACGCAACGCCAATAATGACAACATCAACAACAATAACTACAAACACGAAAAAATGGCGATTTTCTTTAGCGAACCGAAACTTTTCACAATGTGACAGGCTGGGAAAATACAAAATAAATAAGGGAAATAAAGCTAAAATAGGCGGTGGGCAGAAGAGGGCGGGAGAGGGGCGGGCGTGTGTGGACAATGCGAATGTTATTCAATTACGAAAATATTCATGAAATGACAACATTTAATGCACGCACATAAATTGCCAATGGAAGCGATATGCAGCGGTGGACAGCAGATTGGGGGGGGCAGGACTGGGCGGGTATTTCAGCGGTTGGAACGCGGCACGTCAAAGGCGGAGCGGACAGATGAATAAATTGAATAACAGTCGAATTGACCGCGGCTGGCTGGAAAGAGAGAGAGTGAGAGAGAGACAAGAGCGTTTTTTGTGTCTTATAGTGCGGGGACAAGTGATTACCTTAATTTCAACGATGATGGCTTAATAATTTCATTACTTTTAATTACTTAATTCAACACGAAAATCGAGCCATCAGTAAGAAGAAATATTTGATAACAAGTATAAAAGTCTATTTCACAAATCTTGCGGGGGTCGCCCCTGCGCGTTTTATCAAATTAAAAGAAAAAAATGTTTACTCGCATTTTGCGAAATGAATTCTTTCATATTGAAAAATGTTTTATTTAATTGAAAATCTAAAAATTTTTTAAAAAGCGTTTTCGAAAAATCTTTGAAAAACCATTTTTTCCCTGTTGTTTCAGTTATGGACACATACCTCGTAAAGGAATCATCCGACCAGCACAAGCTAAGCCTAGCAAGGTCTGTCGTTGAAAAGACCTTAGCCTTTCCAGCGATATGTACATTGTCCAAATCAGATGAGATTTGGTGAAATTACTGTTGGTGAAAGTTTGAAAATAGTGAATTTTTCGACCCTTTTAAAAGAGTATACATTTTCGAAAGATTGTTTTATAGATAAAAAAAATAGCTTCTCTGATTTTAAAATCAAAGATAAAAGATATATTATTTCATCCGAACATCTTATGTGTGAGTTTTTTTGAACGTCGGATGAGGGTTAAACAATTTTTTTGTATTTTCAGTTTCGTATTCAGCGGTCTAAAATTAGTTTGGAAAACACTTTTATTTTTAGATGCATTTTTAGTGTCGAGTAGTGTCCTCTTTATTTCTTTATTTAAATTCAGTCAATGAACAAATTAAAATGTTTTGTCTCAGCACGAATTTTAAATTTATTTATTTGGAAAACTGATGCAGACTACATCTGTCATATACGTCTAAATATAAATAAAGGTATATTTGGCGTATAAATATTAGAAGGTATAAGGTGAGTTGATTACCGATCACTTCTTTGGAGTAGACACTGTCTTCAGGTTGGTAACATGAGCTGAATTTGTTTGGGGAAAATGTTTATAAGTGAAAGTTCGACTCATGTTCGACTTCCATTCTCAACCCATTTTCTTGTTTTGAGCGAAGCGGCTTAGAAACGTTTTCTCATCAAACCTCACAAAATGAATGATTTCAACTGTCAAAACCAAAAAACCAAGCACACAACACATATTTCATGTGAGTACATACCAGCTGGATGGAATATTATTTGTTTTGTTTTTTTTTTTTTGTTTGTATGAGATTTTCTCACATTCACTGCTTGCTGATAATTCAAAGAATTTTCATGGAATGGTCGGGCAGTGCGCGCGAAAATTATTACGCGCGCAGCAACAAAACATTGTTGCATGACATTCGCCGGGCGATATCGACAATAATAACGAAAAGAGGAAAATCAACAATCGTGAAGCCAACAACAGCAACAATAATGGCCACAATGTCGACAACAATGGCAACGCCAACAAAGCAATCGCATTAATATTGTTTGTACGAATCAAAGTGAACGAGCGCCGCAGCAGGTGGAAGTGTCGGAATGCATAGTTACGAGTGCAGTGTGTGGGTCGCGTGACAAATGCGCCAACTCGTGCATGCACGCACACACAAACATGCATAGAGTGAACGCTATTAACCAGCAATAATTACTTTGCGCGCCTAAAAGTATGCTTTGTATTGATGCTCTTTCATATATGAATGCACATTTGCGCAGAAGATTTGCGGCGAACTGTACCAATTAATGAAAATTTTAATATTCAATACGCACACACAGACACACCTACGCAATAAATTGTGCAGCGTAAATTGCACAGTAGGCGCTCGAGCCGAGCTGGCTGCCGCAACAAACTCACCCGCCGCGCGACGTGTTGCTGCTGTTGTAAACATGTATGCGCAGCTTTAATTAATTACAATCATAATTATGATCATTTATAATCATAGCATATGATTTCCCACTCCCGCAAAGGGGCCGACCGACGCACTCACGGACGGCTGGACGCTTTAACGTGGCAGAACTTTAATGAAAAATCAAATTGCCGCATAATGAAGTATACTTTATGGCGCTGTCGCCAATAAGTATCGCTGAGGCGGAGGAGGGGCGCGGCCGAAATAAATTTCCATTTCGCTGCAGAAGATTTCAGCGAACAGATTAAAATATTGAAAATAATTCAGCAAGCGATTTTTATGGGCGCACGCCCATTCTGTGTTCAGTGCGGCATTGAGCAGTGTTGCAGTTCGCGCTGGATTTAGCGGCGTGGCACGCAATAATTGATGTGTGGATTTTGCATATGCGGCAATGGTAAATTGTAGCGGCGGCCACATAGAAGTGTCATTAATTATGTCGCATTTTTTCGTTAATATTGCATTAAAAAATTCACCCACATGTGCCATAACGTGGCGGAAGCTTAGTTTTAATTCAACTTGAAAACTAAACGCTCTCAATTGGCATATTTGATTTGTGGATATTGAATTTAGAAATGCCGTACAGATCGCGACCCATAATGAGGACTTAAATGTTGTCAGCGGATTTCGTTGTTATTGAAAATAAACAAATACGCTGTTCGAATTTTCGATAATAACCGCATATTCCAATGTTGATGGCAATGAATGTGTATTGTTGTTTGGAATTTGGTTGGTTGGTTTAAATATTTTCATCATAGGTACTTAATTCTCATAAAAGCATTGAAGTCATTTCCGTTTGCATTTAGTTAGTTGAAAGGGCTTAAACATGTTGAGCTTTAATTAAAACTGCTTCATATTTAGGAGAAAAGGCGCTTTGCTCCAATTATTTCATAATATATACTTAATTGAATTAAAACAAAAAAATGGCTTAACTAATCACTATGCAGCTGTAATTTTTTTTAATTATTTAATATTACAGTGCGATAAAAAATTAAAATACAAGAAAAAATTGAGTCCAAATATAGTAAAACTGCTTTTTTAGCAGACGTATCTCTGACGCATCTGATAAATTCGAGCTGAGTGCTTACTATAGTCTCCTTCAATTTTCTATCCTATTCTATAGTTTAAGATAATTTCCTAAATGTAAAATGATCAGAATGGAAGAAACATTCGTGAACTACGAACTCGTATTTAGTCTATGTGATTTCTGCGTGCAAGGCTTGGATATACATTGTGACCGAAAAGTTTCCGGAAATTCTCATTTAAAATTCGCGCGCTGTATATTTTTCGATATTTTAAGTTTCTGTAGGTTGGTAGCACTGTCCTTAATTACTATGCCAAAAATGAGCGCGATCTGTCAGACAGTTTGTTTACGGCAGCTGTTGAAACCAGTTCACCTCAGTAGTGCGTTGCGATTTTGTTGAGAATTTTCTTCAAAATGAGTACCGTGAACAGGTCTCTTTGGACGTGCTTGATCGTGCCAATTCCGATCCAACTTTCATGGAACGCATCATAACTGGTGACGAGACATGGGTCTACGAGTACTACATGCAAACAAGCCAACAATCATCGGAATGGAGAGGAAAAGACGAGCCGAAACCGAAAAAACCACGCCAAAGTCGCTCGAAAATCAAGGTAATGCTGATTGTTTTCTTCGATATTCGTGGTGTGGTGCATCATGAATTCGTCCCTGAAGGACAAACAGTCGGTAAAGACTATTATTTGACTGTTTTAAGACGTTTGCGTGAAAATATCCGCCGTAAACGGCCTCAATTGTGGAAGGATAATTCATTGGATTTTTCATGACGATAATGCTCCCTCGCGCCGAGCCAACATTATCAACGATTTTAAGGCCAAACATTCAATAAATACCATCGAACAGCCACCGTATTCACCTGATCTTGCACCGTGTGACTTTTTCCTGTTTCCCAAACTCAAATTACCACTCAGAGGAACGCGTTTTGAATCCATAGAAGACGTAAAACAGAATTCGCAGAGGGAACTCAAAGCCATACCGGAAAGCGCCTATAAAAAATGTTTTGATGATTGGAAGAAACGTTGGCATATGTGTATCGCTTCTAATGGAGCATATTTTGAAGGAGATAAAATAAATATTGATGAAGATTAAGAATTTTGCGTTTTATTTAAAATTTCCGGAAACTTATCGGTCACAAGGTACTTATAACACAACAAAATCAACATTTTTTTTCTGAAATCAAATCTATTTTTTAATTGAAAGCCTTTACATTCTTCTGAGTACGCAGTTGTGATCAGCGTTCAAAAATCCTTTAGAAAAGGTTCAATCGAACTCGCAAAAATGTTGGCTGCTGCCTAGTGTAATTTGTTGCTTACAGCTGTTTAAAGAAGACTTGTGACAGTTTTGCTTCAAAATTTTCAGCGCCCACGTTTGAATTAAAGCGGATCTCCCCCGATCCGACGCGAGGATCATCCTTGCTGCTAGCTTAGTGGTCCAAGTGGATGTGCAGACCGTTTCACTTATTTACTAGGCGTTGTATAGTCGCTGGGCAAAACACAACTGCCTCCTGCTCTGTACCCGGCGATCTTTCATATCTACTTGACCAGAGCGCAACTCGTTCTCGAACTTTTCAGCATCGCCTCGAATCGTCTCTGCCATACTGCGTCGCAATTAACATGCCGCCTAAAAGTAGGCAATGCGGTTGCGGCCGACATATGCCTGTTCGGTTGTTGTTGCCGTGACAGGTCTCTTATGCCAGAGCGAGGTGCATGACCATTAATCTGCTGTGCCCTGGCGTGTTACCAACGAACATGAAGTAATATGAATGTATATGAATGAATAATTATTTATATTCCTTGGTGTTACGCTTAGCGAAGTGCGCCATCGACATAAACTGCGTCATTGATTGTGACGCTGCACGGAGTGCGTCATCGTCACAATAATTAATTTATTTTTATTTATGTATTTATTATCAATAATTAATTATCGTCACAATATTTTAAGTGTTGGAAAAGCGATCGAATAAAAATAATATCGAATGAAACTTTTTTCTAACGAAACTCGCATCATCAGTTCACTTCAGTGCTCGGAATGAACCCCTTTTTTCGCCACTTTGCACGTGTAACGACTTCATATCACTTCGCTCTTTTTCCGATCTACCCATTTGTCTTTTTTCACTGCGCAGTGCCTCTTCGCGAGTATCTTGAACTATGACCGACTCCGCCTGTGACCGCAACGGTAGTTGATAAGTGCCGCACTAATGTTGTACATAATTTGCATAAAATTCACATGAAATGAGCGCCATAAACAAAACAAAACAGAAACGAGCACAAAATGAGCACCGAGTGCACGTAACTTACGAGCGAAGGACGTGCAAGCGATGGCCACCCGGCAAATGTTTGATTAAACTGTTAACTTTATGGGCGAGTTCCGCGACTATCAGCGCCAATGCAGTGTGGCCAATGCAATTGGCTTTGCTTGTTGCCATATTTATGTGCTTAGTGTTGCAATAAATATGTAGAAGCGAGGTTGGCGGAAGTGTCTGTCTTGTTTTGGTGCGATAAGAAAAGTGACTGTTCGACGAGGTAACTGGCTCAGTTTGTTAGTAGTTAAAACACGAATGGCAATATCAAAATACATTGGACGACACAAACAGCCGGAGCCGGTGGATTCGGAAAGTGGAACATGTGTACAAAGGGGAATTAGAAGGGAGAGGATTCGATTTGTGCAGGATCCACAGAGCACTGGAACGATACATTTAGACACTGGTTATGGTTAATATTAGGAATGAAAGATTGCGAGTACAGTGAACTCGAGATAATATGAACTTTATTATTTGCAAAACATGAACATTGACTATGGATACATCTTTTCTCCATTTCTATTTCTTTTTGTCATAGCAAATGTCCTGAGTGGTGCTGCTTTCAGTTTAACAACTCTTTTCTATAATTTCTAGATTGCGAGAACATCTATTTACTTTAAAGCTGGCGAACCAATCCATTTAAGAATAATTACAGCCTTTTGGACTTAATGTCTAACGTGTTGCATCTGAGCTCCGAGGAAATCCCTATATTTTCAATAAAAAACACCTACACTCAAACTTTATTGAAAAGCTATGCAAGGTACACAGCCCGCAAACAAAAAGTTTTGCATCTGAGCTCCGAGGAAATTCCTATATTTTCAATAAAAAACCTACACTCAAACTTTATTGAAAAGCTATGCAAGGTACACAGCCCGCAAACAAAAAGTTTTGAGTGTGTGTCAAGAAATGTTTTCGTTGAAGCATAAAGTTTAAGTGTGCATAACATTGCCGGTTAATTTCGACATATTCACACCAGCAAGGTTTATGCACCGATTTGCCCATAATGACCTCATTACCAGCAACAAACAATAGTTCTAATAGCACAATTATTACCGTTGTTGTTGTTGTTATTTATATGTAAAGTTAGTTACTGTTTAAACACAATGCGCTGAGATTAAGTGAAATTGCGCAAATTTAGTTCGGCAATTAAAATTCGATTGTAAATTCACCGAATTTCACGCCAGCTGAGGCGCGACTCGTTGGCGCGGAGAGGGAGGGAGGTGGGGAGCGACATAAGCACATAAACGTCGTCGCTGTCCATTCAATCATAAAACGCGTTTGCGACAATTGCAATCAGCCGGGCGCTGCTGGTCGGTTTGGCTGCTAAGCTAATGCCCATTAAAGGATAATGGTTTAATGATTTAATGAAGTCGTTTGTGTGGCAAGAACGCGTAAAATATGCACTAATGTGTATTTGTAATCATTATTAATACCGCATGATGAAGTGGCATCTTCCGCCGGAAGCACTGATTACATAAAAAAATGGCTTTTTAAATTAGTTGGTGCGAGCCTTTCACTGTTTGTTTTCATCAAAATTAGCAGTGAAAACAGAGTAGTGGTTTCTCAAGTCTTGCTCATGCTTTCACTGTCACTAATCACCCATAATAAGTTCATAGTTGGGGTCCATTGGTAAAAGTTGACGCACTCGTTATTTACCTCTCGTCTTTCAAGCCAACAATCGTCAATAAAAATACAACCATTTACATACACAGTTATGCAGGAACATATTTACAAATTTATAAAATCAAATATTTGCACATCATCCCTTGTTTTTTGTTTGTTTTGTTGGCTACAAAAAGAAAAATATGCCAAACCAAAAAGTCAGATGGCACCAAAAAGTCTGCATCAAAGTTTATTTGCCAACTTCTGGTGCTTGCGCGTTCGCTGACAACAACCTGTTCGTTGGCTACTATCAAGCCAGGCCATCAACAACCGGCACCTAGCAAAGGAACTCAGCTCAGCTTTTGCCGTTATTAAAAAAGTTTACTATTTGCCGAAAGCATCGACGACAGACGGCAAACTTGTGCATTCGGCGTACGCAAAATATTCGACAAAAATTTGATTTGAATATGCTTCACATACTCGAATTATTCAATTGTCGTCGGCGAAAAAGTCGAAAGGTGTTGAGTGTGTGTGTGTGTGTGTGGGTGGGTGGCGGTTACAAACAAGAGCAATATTCAAATAGATTTCCATATGACAGCGCTTAGTTTTTGGCGTCGCAAAAATAAAAAATATATTTGGCTATGAGAATAACCAGTTTTGTAATTTTGTTAGCACTGTTTGATGTGGTTGGCAACAATCTGCCACTATTGTTTTTAGTTGTGATAATTTATTTTGAGCATTTAAAAAACCATCCATTTTCTGCAATTGACAGACATTCTAAAAGTGTGCCAATGTTTTTCGGAACAAACCCGGTTTTTGGTTTTTGCATGGATTCGAAGATTTATTCCGAAGAAAACAAACAACGATGTTCGATGAAGATTAATGAGTTTTTATTTGTAGTACATGTAGTCGTTATAACACAGAATGAACAGTATATTCGAGGGAGGGGAGGTTAATGGGCTTTCGACAATACATTTAGATTATTGCTTTGAAACCCAAAAGTTGTCAACCTCGCAACTCCGATCATATGGGAGACGCTCTCTGGTGGTGAATTTCTGAACTTTAATTAATTTTGTATTTTTTATACTCAAGAATGTTGGCGATCGCCGAATAAATCATTTAAATCGGTTCAGCAGTTTCCGAGATACAATGTTTCCTCGTTTACTTAACTGCTACACTTACAAGTGGGGAGCCAATAGGATAAGAAATAGCGGGTAGGTATGTTTGGAAGAAACATTTGGAAGGAAAAATAAATGGGTGTCGGTGATACATTTGACACGTCTGGGGGCAACCTGGGAGCAGTGGGAGCCTATTTAGTAAAAACGACCATTTTGTATGGAAGCCCCATTAAGGGTTGGAGATGGGGTATAAATATGTTTGAAAGAAATGTTCAGTAGAGAAAAGGGGATCAGTCATAGATTTAAACCCTCTAAGAGCAACTTGTGACTAGCTGTGGAGCAATTTGTCGAATTTCCCAGCTTTTTTGTGAACTTTGACCGGTACCGGAAAAATCGGAACATATAAGCTAAACTTCTCCGAATATTAGGTATTATCCTGCAGTACCTGATGTACATTTCGTTGCGAAAATTACTTCTGCAGGCTTGTTCGTCTCTCTGGATTGTGCTTCAGAATAAAACACACTTCAGCTCTTAAACGCAGTTAATAAACAGCAATCACTTTATTTAAAAATTTTTCATTCTCATTAATTTTCAACACTTTTCAGCTGTTATATTTTTTTTCTATCGAGCAAAAATAAAATCAAAATCTTTTTTTTTTTCTTGCCTTCCAGACTATAACTGAAACATGTGAAAAAGCATATTTTTAGGACCTTAATTTTTAAAAGAAAAAGTATGAAAAATTATGAAAATGACTATGGCACAATTTTTACTATTACTTATTTCAATAAGAATGGAAATCACACCAATTCATTTGGCTGTGTATTGTATTACTTGATGTTTCCGCTTTCGTTTTACACCTAACTGGTTGATTGATTGATGTGGTTCAACATCAAAGAAAACGTCTTGAAATTCCATATTTTCCAACTTTGAGGTCCAATCAAAGTGGGATTTTTAAACTTATAAAAATAAAATGCCACAAAGTGATTATAATGTGAACCAGTTTATTGGTTTAGAAATTAGAATCGAAAACGTTAACCTTTTTGCGAAAACGTAAACTAAGTTTGAAAAACGGATTGCGGATTCGAAATCAGCGATTTCTAATTACATTAGAACTGATGACAAAATCAGAAAAGCCGATAAAAGGCGAAATTTGTTGCCTTGAGTTATCTTAGTTTATGACTGCGGATAAGTGCATGTTCTGTGTCTCGTCTGTCTTTTACTCTTCCTACCTACTTAGTAGCATCACCTTGAATCGTCTCTGTGATAAATGCATTGAATTTATCATGCTTCCTAAAAGTATGCAATGCTGCAGCCGCCGACAAATGCCCGTTCAGTCGTGTTGTGTCGTGTAGTCTATGTTAGCGGGCCCGCAATTGCACAGTTGCGCAAAGCGAAATGCAAAATTAAAATAAAATTAAAATTAAAAATCTCCAATCCAGTCCTGTAAAATGTTTTTCTGTTCTTCAATTTGTTCGCCCATCAATTGCGTCATACGGAACTGAATCAATATGAGCAAATAATTGAAAACGATTGCGGTGCTCTGCAAGAGAAAAAAACCGTTGAAAATTTCTTTCATAAATTATAACTACAAGTCATAATACTCCGGATATGATCCCTAATTATACAATAACATTCATTCGCAGACTTGCGTTATTATTCGACATGGTAGTTAAATAAATGTATGCAGGTTATGGTAGCTGCCTCCTGTGAGACACACTAGGCCTTTTTTCATAACATATCTTGTAAAAAATGGAACTATTGAAGAGTCTCATGGTCGAAAATAAATTATAATGTGCTGCAATATGCAGTAAATATTTAAACGAAAACTCTCTCAATTAGATTAGATTTTATCACAAAAATCGAACAGATTGGAGTCATCAAAGTTCCAGCCTTGACACCACAACACACTGAATGCGGACAGACTACAAATAGCTGAAAAGCTTTCTTTCTTATTCTCAAAGATGTGAATTTCAAGGATTTATTTTAAGCTATGGAAAATATTATAAATAAAAAATATAATTCAGATTTTAACTGACCGTAGAAATAATGGTGCGATTGTAGCCAATTTTCAGGCCACACGTGAATTCGATTTTATTCTCCAGTCGCCAGTACATCAGCGATGCCACTGCGGCTTTAATCACTTTACTCTCAGGATACCAAAGGTCCGCTTGCTCAATCAAACGCAGACACTTTTTGCCCTGTCAATTATGCAGAATGAGCGACGAATGAGAACAGCTTAGCGGCAGCTTTTGCCACTTACCTCCTTTAGTGCCATGTCGCAGGACATAGGCCCGGTGGCCATTTTGTAGAATGGCTGCAGCAGGCAGGTGGCACCGTAAGCCAGCAGCTGGTAGCTGGTGCGTCCGTCGATGGAGTGGCCAAAGAGCAGGTACAGCACGCTTGTGGTGAGCGAGAAGTCGTGCGTCAGCGACACCATCAGGCTCGTCGTGTAGACGGCATTGATGTCGCCGACGACGGCGTGCAGCTGCTTCACTGTCTCAATGGCGCTCAGCAGGCGCTGCTCGCGCTTTGCTGCGTCCGGGAAGCATCGACGCAAGTAGTGCGGATTGAGAATTGTCTGCAGCAAGCGAAAGCGAATTCGCAGCATTTCGGTGAAGTTCGTGTGCAGGTAGCAGGTGAGGTATGGTCCGCTCGTGACGGAAATGTAGTAGCAGGCGCCCAGGAACATAATCCATGGCCTGTGGGGCGCCATCTGAACGACGGTGGTGCAAACGGCGGTCAGGTACGTGCTCGCCAGTAGACTTACCTCGATGACGTTCTTGCGCATCAGCTTGTGGTAGCTGAGGTTGGCGCCGAACTCGCGCTGCAGCCGCTGGTCGAGCACGTGGATGCGGTCGTACAGCTGCAGGTGGCGGCGTGCATTGCGCTGCATGGAGGCGATGGTGGCCACGTTGCTGCAGGCGGACATGAACAGCTCGAGGCCGGAGATGGACAGCAGCAGCGTGTCCATCTGGACGATGCGCTCGCTCGCGACGGGATCGGCGAATACCAAGCGAGCGATGTAGGCAACGCTGCCGTACCAGCAGCCGGCCCAGGCGATCGAGTAGAGCCGGGTCCAGTTGTTGACCACGAATCGGCCGCGATGGTACCACAAGCTATTGCAAGAGGCTACGAACTGCAGCAGCGCGAAGAAGGCGGTGCACTGGTAGACCGTCTGCGGCTCGGGGAACAGGTAAAGAACTGACATTGCTGCGCGCTTAGCGTGGAACAGCGCGACTCTGAACGCTTTGCCTTTGGATAAACAAATATTTGAATGGCCGAGTAGGTGGACATCACATGGAGCAGTGATTTGTGACAGTGTGTGGGTGTGTGAATGTTTGAATGTGCGTCAGTAAAAGCCTGGGACTATCACAATTACGTTAATGAAATCGCTGTGAGCAATTATTTCTGCCATAAGGGAAATACTTCAGAACAATTATTTAAGTGACAGATTTGAGGTTCGATTTCTTTAATTTGACAATCATTTGACATTCCTACATGACAGTTAATTTTTCAAACAACAGTTGAATCATAGATGCGGTGTCCAATGGAGTTTCAAGAAAATCAATAATTTTTAAAGCATCAAGCAGTTATTAGAAATGTAAACGTACTAAGGTCCTATTTTTCAGAGCGAGTTTAACTCAGATTCTAGTTTAAACTTAGTTCACATGCAAAATCGAATTTTTCAGTCAAACTTGAATGAAGTTTAAACTCAGTTTGGCGCTCAATTCTGCACGGTTAAACTAAGTTTAAACTCTCAACAGCAGCTGCTGTTATTTCATGGTGAAATAAATAAAAAGATCCAGATAGGGAGCGGCACCCCATGATACAAAAATATACAGGTTGATTCAATCGAGAAAAATTAAAAGTAATTTGCTTTTTTGACAAATAAAAATAAAATGTAAAAAAATGTTTTTGGTCTCAAACTACTCACTGACACATTATTTAATATATCGCACACGCATGGTGGAATT
Source organism: Melieria omissa (assembly GCA_963971225.1). NCBI lineage: Eukaryota > Metazoa > Arthropoda > Insecta > Diptera > Ulidiidae > Melieria > Melieria omissa. The sequence continues at coordinate 33,651,938 of OZ020269.1, forward strand.
ATACAGGTGGAGTAACCTGATGACAGTTTTTGTGATTATGACAGTTCATGCTGCCTTGAAGAAACAATGTTGTTTTTTGCAAAACTAAGATTTTTTTTCTAAGAACAAAAAATAAACGTACTAACGTATCAAACGATCAACATCGCTGATATGCATATATTGACATGTTTACAGTTACTATGAAACCTAAATTGGAGGTTTGAGCGTTGCGTTGTCTGAGTTTGGCCATCAGTGTCAGAGCGTTTTAATTGCGGTTTGGCCCATACAATTTGTATGGGCATGAAGCAATTTTGACAGTTGCTTGCCGCTAACGCTCCAATTTAGGTTTCAGTTACTTTTCAAATATATATTTGAACCGTGCGTAACTGAACTCTTTCAACGTAACTAAACAATTTCGTAACTTGTACTACAATATTTGAACTTTGAATTTGATTATTTGGTTTTGAATTATTTGAACTATGACGAAGTCGAGCTGCAGTTTTTGCCACCGTACTTGGACGGAGGAAAAGGACCCCGTTTTCCACGTACCGCAGCATGCCAAGGAATTGATATTCCGGTATCTTTCAAAGATTTTCCACCTCCGTCATAAAGCACAAAAAATGCAACAACAATAACAACATCCTGCAAAAATCCTAACACGAAGCCAAGTCGACACAATTAAGGAAGAGAAGGGAAAAGACTGATGGAGAAAGCCAGAAGCGTAAAATACACCCGGTGTTCGTTTTAGTATTATGCTCATTTGCTAAGCGTTTGCTTGTTATACACACTAATGAGTTGGCTCTGCCTTTAGTCACTCAATCGATAACTTTTTTGTTGATGGAATAGATAATTCACATAAATGTGCTTTTGAATTTCAGAACTCTTTGAAATAATTATTAGCGCCATCTAGTGAAAAAGGCCGAATTATTTCCCTTTTCTTGCTACCTTTCAATGCAACTTTTAAATAAGGCAGTGTCAAATACAAACTGTCAATAATTACTCCACCTGTATAATTCCACTATGTCGCACACGCACAACAAAAGTGACACAACTCAAAATTTGTGATTTTTCAGGAAACGCAAAAAACTGGTTTTGAGCTAAATAAACATTTTTTTAAACAACGAATAGACCGCACTAGAAAATTCAAAATTTTGAGTTGTGACTGTTTTGATGATATTTTAATTCAATAATTACGGAACTATTTCAAGTTATGCCACTTGTTCTGAATTTAATAATTATAAATGACAGTTAAAAAGTTGAAAGAAAAATTTTGAAAATTCATAATTAATTTAAAATATTAAAAATATATGCAAAAATTTTCAGAATTTTGCTTGAAATTCACTTTAACAAAAATTTATTTCGTCAAAAGTGACACAATTTGCGTTAGGACTCTTTTGCATTGAGCTGCAGCGATCAAATAGCATCAAACTTCTGACATGAAAGGAGACCTAATTGTATTTTTGTAACAGTTAACAACGACAAAATATACTGAGCTTTTGCTGATATATGGAAATATATAAATACCATGTATGTACATGTAGGTTAGGTTAGGTTGCGGTGGCTGCCTCTATGAGAGACACACTCGGAGGCCTGAAAGGCCCATTGTGATACCACATATTTCACCCGTTTTTTTGAACTGTGTATGCAACACTGTTTTGCCAACATATGTTACAGCACACATTTCAAGCGGATGGGGAAAGGGGGGGGAGGGGACCTACAGTTTAACGCCGAATCCGAACGGCGATTAGCAGTTTTTCGTTCACACTTGGAGGTTTTTGCCATTGCCTGCCAAGAGCGCACTTGTGCGATTCTTGCAATTCTCATTCCCTTCATGTGGATAGCGATAGAAGTAGATGAGTTGTTCACCAGCCCGAGCCAGGAATCGAACCTGGAGCCTTTGGTATGAGAAGCCAGCGCGCTACCCGCTTGACTATCGAGGCCGACGATACATGTACATGTACATGTATATCTACATTAATTTTAGTCAAATGATTAAATGCTGCGCTTTGAGCGTTGTCATCATATGTGGCAGTTAGTCCGGAAAGCTGCTCGGATTGGTATATTTCCAGAATCATTTCGTCCACACGGTTTGATGCACTGACGCTTTTTGTGTCTGCTCTTGTTTTGTACAGCTCTTTTCTGTCGTGAGCGAAATTCTCTTCTGCACTTTTTTCAGATATCCATACTTTGTGCGCAACGTTTTCACGCACTGGAAGTTATCAACAAATTTTGAATTGAAATCGTCCTCAATTTCTTTCCATTTGATTTGCTTTTCCTCAGCACTCACGCGGTCTGTCTTCTTGCACTCGAGCACTTGTTTACTTTTTGCCACAAGTGCAAGAAGACATTCGATTTCCCGAGACGAAAAATTTGCGCTACGTTCGCTGAATTTGAATCTTTGAATTTTTTTATGAAACACATTATTTGAGCGGAAAGAAATTATTTACGAATGACAGTCAAAACGAAGAATAAGTATTATCTAGATAAAAATATTGCCAGTATTGCCACACTGAAATAACAAAAATTTGTTCTAGTTAAACTAGCACTGAAAAACTGCGTTGTCGTTTAAACTGAGTTTAAATGTATACCAAGTTCAAGCAAACTACGTTTGAACTGGATTCTTACCTACTAAACCCCCCCCCCCCCCCATCTCCCCCTGCGGAACTGCCTTCCAGCATCTCTTCACAGGGGATACATAGCCTTATCCTGGCTCTTCCACAACAAGACTTTCATGGGCACGTCTGCCCTTTTCGATCTCACGCTGGCTCATCATAATTTCGGCCACATACCACGCTACTGCATCCCAGCAGGACCTAGACTCCACCATTATTCCGACCAGCGACTGCACTGTGGCCGCTAGGCGGCGCCGTTGGCTATTGTACCTTGCACAGTTGAAAACAATGTGCTCAGCGTCTTCGATTGACCCGCTGCAGAAGTCGCAAAAGGGGTTCTGCTTATACCCCCACCTGTCATGACCTGTCATTATCTGCGTGAGATAGTGGTCCATCACTCCGTGAGCACGACTCATCCACTTGTAGAGATCGCTTATTAAGGTGAACGTCCACCTTCCCTTGCGTGACTCGTCCCATCCCGAAACGTCTTCCTTTGCTGTGAAGCATTTTTCTCCTCGTACTTAGTGCGTGCTTCTTCCGCCAAGATGTCTATGGGGACCATCCGCAGCTCACCCTGACTGCGCTGATGCGGTACACCGATTGCATGTGACTCCGGTACGACTTCACCCTCATCGCCGGAGCCCATATTTGTGACGCGTATAGCATTGTGGCGGCTGCTACTTTCATTAGCAACACTCGTCTTGGCTGCTTCGGGCCGCCAATATTTGGCATAAGCGGCGATATTGCGGCCACTGCTTTCGATGCCTTGTTGCCAACGTGCTTCAAGTAGTGCTTGAAGCTAAGCCTTGCAGCTAACATGACTCCTAGGTATCTGATCGCCGGTTTGGAGTGCACGGTAACGCCCCCAAGCTGGATATGTGCTGTCTCTACTGACTTCCTACTGGATATTAGAAGTGCTTCCGCCTTCTTTTCCGCAAGCTACAGTCCAACCGAAGACAGCCAGTCCTGTACGTTACATCATAAACGACGCTGCGCGGGTACGAGATGGCATCTTGCCGGAGGCCGCATTGTGGTGGGGATCGAATTTGTACCACGCGTTTAAGAAAAGGCGTCGAGGTAGGCGGTGCCGGGCTGAAGGTGGCCAGTTTCTTCATCACCACCTGATACGCTGTGTCCCATGGGTTTTGGTCAACACTGTTGCAGCGATCGGCGAAGTATTTTCTCTTGTTTTCATTGATGGCCTCTTTTAGCTGCCTTCTTACATACACACATATATATATGTATGTGAATGCATCAGTGGCGTACGCAGGATTTAATTTTTTTAGAGGGGTTCTCCGTACAATTTTTAAGCCGGATACCATTCGAAACCATATTTTGCACCACGAATTTTTGTGTTTGGCGGGTTTGAACCCGCAAAACCCGCCTGTGTGCGCCACTGATACGTATTTATACAAAAGAAATGTTGAAAGAAATTTCAGTGCGTCGATGCCGATGCGGTCATTTGGAGAAATGCCCAAAGTTTGTGGTCGTTACACACCATTAGTCGAGAGTTGTAAAACACATTGTTATTGACTTTTCTTAGTATGAGTTTGCATATTTCATGCATGATTTGAAATTTATGCAAATTTAATGTTTGAATAATTCTTTTTAATCTCACTGATTTTTCGGAAATTTCTTCTGACTGATTTTTGCAGTCGTTGTGTTGGATTTTTATTTCCAACTTCATTTACATTAAAACAATTCTTCACTGCTAAAAAAATCAAAGTTAAACAGTTTTAAACAATAATGCATAAATATGTTGTGTTTTAATATTTCTTTTTTTATTCAAAATAGAATTTAAACTTGCAAAGATTTCAAATATCAAACACGCTTTTGAATCAAAATTTAGTGACCACAACGACATAATTCGAGTATCACTGCTGGTAGAATTGATACCAGTGACTATACTAGTCGGCTTTGACTCGTTGTCGCGCCAAACTGCTGGACTGACAGCTTGTAATTGAATTGAGTTCATAAGTGGTAAGCGAATTGCGAGCTTTAAATGCTAAACGCTGTCAATTGCAATAAAAGCGACGCGTCAATGGCTGAATGGCGCAGTAAACGAGGCAAAATATTATTTTGCTTTTGCTTTGGGCGGCAATGGGCAGAATGGTTGAATGGTTGAAATCTGCATTGTCACCGTGCCGCATCGCCCATCGACGATTTGCGGTCGCGACAATTAGAGGCGAACTGATTTCAATTTTGCACCAAACAAAGCGCATCATTAGCCAATATGTGAAGATATTCGAATTGCGCATTTCGATTGACGCGCGACGCGACGCCAGAAATTAACAAATTCCACGCACACACATCCACTGCCGGAAAAACATTGACATATCTGTGCCGAATGTGACAGTCACATTTGATTATAATTGCCCAATGCCCAATAAACGTCAATACGTATGTATTAGGGATTGCAATTGCGGGATCCCGAAATCTTGGGATTCCGGAAAACTTTAGTTTGGGTACTTTTTCAAAAAAAATTAAAAAAATCCAAAAAACAAAACTTTGTAAAAACTTACAAGTTGCATCTCACTGTTTACACTCGTGCACAGTGATTCGTTCCATAGACGAAATTCAAAAATGTATAGTCTCAGAATTTAACGATTTTGATGTAATTTGAAAGGAAAAACTCGAACTAACACCAAACACCAAAAATTCTGTGCAAAAAATTAATTAGTGTGTGCAGAAGTTGCTCAAAGTTGAAACTTCTTTCACAAAAAAATTAAATACATATTTTCTATTTTTTAGTCTATTAAGTAAAAGAATTCTTAAAATACATGGATACCAAGAAGTTGCTAAACCTTTCAATAAAGATTAAGAATTGATGTGGCCATTTTCACTTTTAATGTTTCTTCAAAATTTTTAACTTCACTTTTAATTCAAAATATTTTTCAATATTAATAATTTGAAATTTAGCAAACTTAAAGGAAAATATCTAAAAAGGATGTAAAAGTATGTTCCTGGATTTTTTTTTATTTTAAGACGCATTCTTTCCTTGTCGAATAATATAAACACAATCTCCGATAGCTTCCGATCTCAGAAAATAATTCAATTTGAAAAGTGGTCTAAGCACTTATCTTTCGGCAAAAATTATTTTTTTGCAACCCTAAAAGTATGCAATCAGCATGAAAACTTGAAAAACCTGCACAAATGCAAAACATACATCTATTGTTATAATTTGTATTGCAAAAGTAAAGGGTCCTGATACAATTTCTGTTTCTCCTTACAATTATTAATGTTGACGTAACTGACTAAATGTAAAATCTGAAAATTCTAGTCAACAGATTGGTTGCTATAGCTAACCAAAAATGACGAAAATTGCAAGTTTAAGTCTCAGGCATTGCCAATTAAATGCATTTTTATGTTATTAATTTCATATTATTTTTCATAAATATTTTCTTCCTAGTTTTAAGGTAAGAACACATAGTTGTATTTAATACGAAAATTAAATTTATTTGATTGAAATAGACTTCCGATTTAGTTTCCTAAAATAATATATTCAATCCTGAAAAAGCCCGGAATTCCGGGATTGCGATTTTCCGTACCGAAAATCTCGGAATGGTAAAACTTGTCTGGGATCGCAATCGCTATGTATGTATCCGTACACTCCGAAGCGTGCATTGCGCGCTGGAGTGTGACGGCCCTTGTGCGGCAACACTTGTACGCGTTTCATGGAGGACATTTATTGTGCTGGCTTTTCACAAGCAGCTGTCGGCGAAAGGGGCGGCTTGCGGGGCGGTGGCTTGTCTGTTTTCTGTCGGTCTGTTGCTGACGTTAGAATGAAATTTCAGTTTATAATTGGCATAACGTCATTACGCTTTAGCCCGTATGCAAACACACACGCGCACAGGGACAGCTCCACAAGCATACACGTGCACTCAGGAAAATGCCCAGTAGGAAAGTTACTGTCGTTGGTCCTTTCTATTAGATTCATGTAGTTATAATTAGAAATGAATATTATCGATCATCACCAATGGCTTTCCAGCCCAAATCATGTTTTAGCCATCTCAATCCTACTTCTGCTTTCTCGGCAAATTCTTCTGAAAATCGTTATCAGTTTTCTATACTTAGAAAATGCTTCGAGTGCAGTTTTGCTTTGTCATTCCATCATCCATAAACTTCCTCAGATGTTTTTTTAAGTATCACTGCCTTCGATTGACTTCTTTGTTTTTGCTTGAATACCTTAGGTTTTGTATATTGGATTTCTCTGCTTAAACACCAACGTTTGTACTACGACGAAAAAACATCTAAGCAAAAACAGAAACATGAATAATAGTCGATTGATTGGACCATTTGTGGTTATGTTTTTGTTGTCATTTTGTTTTAGTGTTCTGAGAAAATGTAATTGAAGTTAGCTTCAATTCGGTGTCGGAAATTTGTTATTTAAAGCTTAGAGGAAAAATTAACCGGAAAACATTTAAAGGTAAATGAGAAACTTTGTTTGGGTAATTTTTGGAAAAATATTACTTCTTAGTGCGGCTGTCGCACTAAACGCTTTCGCTGATACTTTACAGCTAAGACTCAGATTAAACCATTCTCATCACACAAAAGCTTGTGTCAAGCTGATTTGACGAATTTATCAGCTGATTGAGACATCACTTGCGACAAAAGCTAAAATCAGTTCGAGGGGCTGGTTTTCTTTTAAAAATATAATTTTGTGATATTTCGATTCATATGTTGTGTACATTTTGGACAGCAAGAATATCCAGAATGGCTTATTGTACCTCGTCAAAATGTCCAGATGCATGGGACGACAGAAGAATGCATCTCTTTAATAAAGATTATCATATTCATCAATGCTATAAGCTCATTTATAAATGTTTGATGTTTCCGGTCTACGACCCTGACATCATTTGATTTATCCACATTTATGGGCCATAAATATGAAATATTTTACTCAGAAATGGTGAATTTTTTCTTTTTTTTTGTTAAAACGTTATAAATTTTAATTACATTTCATCACATTACACGTGGCTTAAGCTAACAAGTAATATAATTCTGTTTATTTTACATTTAACCCTTTACGGCACCGTGTGGCATATCTGTAACAAACCACTAAAATAGCTATAAAATGCAATGTTAACAAGTAATCTCTGTGTTGGTTTTTTTATCTCTTATATGCGGCAGTACACGTAATATAAAAATATTACATAGAAACCTTTAAGTTAAAATGTAAAATTTTTCATTTAACCCATTAAGCCCTGAGCGTTGCGTTTGCGCAACGTTTGGGAATTTCGCTACATTAAGTAATTCATAAAGATATAAGACTTGAAAATGGGTAGAATTGGATTCGAATTGATCGTTTTAGATTCTGCCATATCGAAATTTCAAAATTTTTTAAATATTCATATCTTTTTTTCGATCCAAAGTCAAAGGTATTTTTTGGGGAATTTTTGAAATTCAATTAAAAATACTTATTCTTCAAACCTATCAAAATCCCTTTGTGGGCTGCATTTTGTAATGCTAAACTATTTAAAAATAAGTTTTAAAAAAATTTTTTTTTTTTAAATTTTATGTTTTGTATGTGACTAAGGCCCAAATTGCGTTTGCGCAACGTACCCTCCTGGTTCAGGGGGTGGGGGTATGAATTATTTTCTTGATTTTTTTTCTTGATTAGGTCAATTACTAAGATTGTGCAAAATTTTATGGAAATCGCACAAGCCCTTCTGGGGTCAGGTTTTAATGGGTTAATGTTCAGAAATCGTGAGTGTTAGCACAGTGCATTGTCGTGAAGATTTAATTTAAAAAAAAAATATATCAAAGTGATTTTTCATTACTATTTTTGTGCGAAACAACAGGTGAATACTTTCTCATTAAATAACGTTCTCGAATTCATAAAAAATATTTGATAGTTTTTATGAAATCAAGAAATTACTGTTTGTAACATTTCTGTCACATTGCGGAACAAATGCAACTTTTGCTGTGTACCGCGCAATGTGACATTTCTGTTACAAACCGTTATAATGATAAAAAAATGAATACAAAACAGATGAATGCAGATCCAGGGAATGTTTTGTCAGGGGCATACAATTTTGAGGTGGATACAGGGTCTGAAAATAACAGGGCGCCTTCAAACCCCGATCTAGGTGCTTCATCCAACGTTGTAGTCAGACTAGCAAAAATCATTCCAAGAAATCAAAACTATAGAGTATATTTTGATTTGTCTCTGCCGCTGATAAAATATTTGGCAACGGAAGAAATTTTCAGTCTCGGCACAATTTGGAGAAATATAATAGTAGATTGTAAACTACCTGCAGATCGGGATATCAAAAATAAAGAGCGCGAGAGAGATGTTTCCACCGTTATTTGGAAAGATAATAAGTCTGTTATTCTGGCTTCCAATTTCGTTGGAGAGCTACCGAAATCCGAAGTTCGACGTTATGACAAGAAATCCAAACAATACATCACTATAGAACGGCCAAATATAATTCAAGAATACTATCGCCACACGGGAGGCGTCGATTTAATTGATAGCATTATGGGTAGATACAAAATATTGCTGAGAAGCAAGCGATGGCAAGTTAGGATGTTCTACCATTTCCTTGACCTCACAATGTCTAATGCATGGATTTTGTATAAGAGAGTTCGAAAAGCGAATGGTCAAAAAGATGGTCAGCGGATTTCAGGATGGAAGTCGCAACGGTTCTCTGTAAGATGGGCGCAGCTAGCCCCGTAAAGCGACAAAGACTGGAACGTGAGCTCCAAGCTAAAAACATAAGGGACCAGCGCAGAGTACTCCATCGGTTGCGATAAGACATGATCAAATCGGACATTGGCCGGTATGGGCAGAAAAAAGGATTCGGTGCAAGCTCCCTGGATGCGTAGGAGTCTCGCAAACTTTATGTGAAAAGTGTAGAATGGCCTTATGCTATAATAAACAAATTAATTGCTTTAAAATTTTCCACACTTCATAAAACATTAAAACTTTAAAACGAAAACAGAGTATTTTGAAATGTGAATAAAGATTAAAGTTTTGTACTCGTTATAGCTCAATGTGACATAAATGTTACAATCCGCTTTTTTCTCCACTTACCTACTTTATAATAAACATTTTGAAAACTCGTGGAACAAATGTTTTTTATTTACAAAAAGCTTTCAATCCAACCAGGTTTCATTAAGTTTGGTGATCTTGAGCCGTAAAGGGTTAATATTTACAGGAAATTAACCACAAGATCTTCAGGCTTGGTGAAATGGAAAGGGTGAAATGGTATAAATCTTCATCAATGACGTCATCCGCCGAATGTTGTAATCTTTATTTTATCATGTTTGCATATATGTATCTTGCAATTTCTGGCTTCGAAATAGTGTTGTTGAAGGAATTCAGAAAAACCCAACAGAAGTTTTAGTTTTAGTCTAATTTCTGTGGAATAAAATTCGTGTGCAGCTTATTAATTCAATTATCAAAAAATCTCTAAAAATATTTCAACAGAAGTTTGCAAAAATAAAATGTCGATATTTTCGTTGCATTTCCAATGGGTCACGTTGCGTGTGGCCAGTGTGCGTGCGTGTGTGTGTGTGCATTTGGAGGAAATGTATGTAAATGTTGCCAAAGCCGAAAGTCGTTATCTGCAGTTTCCTCGCATTTAACGTGGGAATAACGGTTAGTTGTTAGTGCTGCCGCTCTTCCATGCTTAGGTGGTTATGCGGGGCTCCGGGAAACTGCGGCAACGCACTGTCGGTTACTGCGGCTAAGCAAAGCTTACACCTGCTGCGCACCGCTGCAAGTCCACACACACACACGCAGCCACACGACCGAATTTCCGTTGTCGAAGTTTCGTTAGCGTCTGGGAAATGCTTTGGTATTATTTGCCTGCTGTTTGCTGTACTTGACGTTGATTTTCGAGTTAGTGTTGTTGGTATTGTTGATGGTGACAACGTCGCTGCTGCACACTGTGCAGCCGTGCAGCGGAAACGCCACTTCGGTGCGGCAGCCGCCAGTGGTGGGCTATGTGCCGATGGGGCTAACGGATTTAATCACCGCCACGTGCAAGAAAATTAGAAGGCAGGCGGCACAGGCAAGTTTTGTCGCCAATTTCTCACACAACCTAACAAGTTAGTGAATTTGGTTTTTTGGGGAAGGGTGTCGCAACCAGAGCTTCAAAACTGGCAGCCTTTCGGGTAACCGGAGCGGCGTCATCTAAAATTGGCAATTTCCGGTTATTGTTTCAACGAGACTTGTGTGTGTGGCCACCTGTTTGGCTGCATCTGAACGTCTAAAAGGAAATGCATTTAATTTAAGCAGTCACTCAATGGACGAGCCAAGTTGTGGGAGTGGTGCCTCCAATTCTACTTAAATTTTCGATAGAATATAATATTGACTAGTTAATAGAATTGCATAGCATGACAACATTTTGGCATATCTGCATAGCTTTGGACACGAAGATGATCTGTACACTCTTGCACACTCTTGCATACTCTTTTATTGTCCTCGATACGAGACGCAGCGACAGGCGCTGTAATCAACGCTAGGCTGCCGAATCTGCGAGCAGAATCTGGTCCAACACAGACTGGATTCAGCGGAGAAGTGGGACGCAGGTTTGCGGCATAACTCATGACCGAGCAGCGACAATTGGAGCAAGAGCGTAAGGCTGAGGGCCCGAGCAGCAGCTACGACCCAAACTATTAGGGCTGGAAACCCGCCGGGTGACACAATGCCCACCGGTAGTTCCGCCGGGATCACGGGTTGGAGACAGGGGTGGTTTGTAGTCGGTAAGAATCCGGCATACGGCTGAACACGGGTTCGGCTGTATCTTTTCCGCCTCCTCCGAGAAAAAAAAACACACACACACTAAATTCCGATATCTTTGCGTATGTGTTCAATCTGTGCCTGATAGAAGACACGTGTTGCTGGACGGTGTCGGCAAGGTCTTAGAGGAAATCATTAAATTCCGTCTGGAAAATCACATTGACAGCCGACTATCAGACTACCAGTTCGGTTTTAGAAGAGGACGATCGACAACTGACGCTATTAACGTAGTCAAGAACTTCGTCGCAGGAAGCCATTGACGGAAAGCGTTGGCTAGGCGGAGCCAAAAAGTACTGCCTGGTGGTCACATTAGACCTAAAGAATGCTTTCAACAGTGCCAGCTGGAAGCAAATAGTTGACGCACTTAGTAGCCTTGATGCATACCTCTGCAAAATGATCTTCAGCTATCGCGGATAGGATCTTACGGTATAGCAGCGAGAAACGGCCCCGTACTTCACAAGGTCACGGCTGGGGTTCCACAAGGGACTATCTTGGGGGCCTTGCTATGGAACCTTATGTATGACGGCATCCTGCGACTGTCAGTCCCTGCAACCCACAAGATGGAAGCAGTACTGATAAGTAGCCGCAAGAAAGTGGAAACAATTGTCATCAACCTGGGTGGCTGTGTGATAGAGTGTAAGCCCTATATAAAATACTTCGGCGTCATACTTAACCGAAATCTGGTAACACCGCGCGAAAGTGAAGTCGGAATTTTTGTGCTCCCGGAAAATTGTTGTAAATTTTTTCGCTTTTTCCTCTTAAAATCGCGCAATTTGAGTGGAAATTACTCCACAGTGCTGTGAAGTGTTTGCGAACGATCGTTTTTTGGTGTGAAAAGTGCTTTTGTGACAGCAAAGGTGTTCTACAAGCGGAATTGGCAGAAGGCACCTGTTGCCGTGGTACTTTTCGGCCATATTGCCTTTACAGTTTTTTTTTGGCTGCTGGTTTTACCGCACTTCGTGCAAGCGGCGCACGGGACAAAATTGCCGCTCCCGCTCGGTCGCAGCTTTCAACACATCCCCACAGGTATTTGGTTTGCCTGCCGGCGCTGCAGGTGTTACTGGTGATTTTGCGGGTGACTCTGGCAGCTCAGGTGTGATGTGCAGAGATCGCGCTATATTTTCTTGTTCGTTTTCAGTGCACATATGACGGAGAGTGCAGAAAAGTGTGCGGGCATGCAGCTCGGCACTAGCTCCGATGATGAACTGTTGGCATCCAGCCAGGAGCTTGGCATGGTGGGCTTGTCTGTGACGGTAGCCAAAAATGCGGTGATCGCAACAACAACGACAATTGGTGGAAGCAGCAGTAGTACGCCAACTCTAATTAAGACAACAGCAACTGACACTCAAGGGCTGGCCTTGAAAAAGGGTGGAAGCAGTGGCAGTACACCTTTTCAGGGAAAGGGCGCCAGCACTGGCGGCCCAAAACAACAAAAGCCCAAATCAGAGACCCTGGTCAGGAAGAGCCGGTACCAGAAAGCTCTCTTCATTCTTGGCAAGATTGCCAGTAATGAGGCAGCCGGTAAGGTACACGAGTTCGACCAGGCTGATAAAGTGAAATACCAGGCAGTGGTCGACGAGTATGAGGAATACCAGGCCACTCTAGAGAGGTCGACAAGGCGGCGAAGCGGAACCGGTCTCAGGACGAGACGGCCCTCTTGCGCAAAAACAAGGTCGCCAAGTTATCGACATCGGCAAATGTGCCCTCTACGAGCGCCAGAAGACCGTTCAATGAGGTGGTCCGGGACGACCTACAGGTTGCAATCATTGGCGCAAAAACAAACAGCGGCAAGAAGGTGTTGGAGAAATGGGGGGAGATTGAGCCCAGGCTGGCGGAAATGGTGATGGAATACCTTCTCTCCAACCCGGATGCGTCCCCGCCTGGCTACGACTCTTCTGAGGTTCTTCGCGGCTGCAGGGTGTTCAGGTGCGACGATCGGCAGTCTATGAATTTTCAGGGCGAATGCATTGCCAAAATTAGCAATGCATGGGAGGGCCTTAGGCTTAGGCTTATCCCAGCTCGTGAGATTCCGAGGCGGCCGAGAGCCCGTATCTGGCTGCCTGTCATGAAGCTGGAGCACCGGAAAGTCCTTCAGTTTCTACAGCGGCAGAACCCCGCTGTTCCGGTGCAGGACTGGAGTGTCATGAAAGACGAAGGTCCACAAAAGAACAGCATGTCCCTTCTCCTTTCCATTGACGAGGAATCGGCTAAGATCCTGGATGGCATGGGTTGTAAGATGCGGTTTGGCGTGAGGTACGCCAAACTAAAAATTTTCCGGCCGTCAGAAAACGACTGCGAGGCAGAAGAGCCGGACGCAGCTAATTTGGACGTGGACGACAAGCGTCGGGGTGATGCTCAAAGCACACCAAAAAAAATCAGATACCGATGATGAAGATCGTGCAGATTAACCTTCAGCATTCTAAGAATGCCTCGGATGATCTGGCCGTCTTTCTCGGAGAAGAGGACGTAGACATCGTCGCTATACAGGAGCCGTGGGTCAGAGGATCTGACGTGATGGGGCTCAGGATTAAAAACTACAGGATTCTATACACTAGAAATGCCGGTAGGGTTATATCGTATATTCTAGCTAAAAACAAAATTAATACTTTCCTCAGTCCCCAATTTAGCACAGGCGATCTAACAGCGGTTAGGATCGCGGTGCCGAGTGGACCAGACCTGATGATAGCATCGGTATACATGGCACATGACAGGAACGTACCACCGGAAGAGGTTGCGTCACTATTGGCCAGCTTCGGTTCGCACGGGGAACCCCTCTACTCCTCTGCTGCGACGCAAATGCGAGGCAGACCATATGGGGCAGCTCTGAGGACAACGCGAGGGGTGAGTCACTCTTTGATTTTATGAGTAGTTCCAATCTTACCATCTGTAACAGGGGTAATACACCTACTTTCACGTTCCTCAGCTCGGCGAGCTGCGCTGGGTGGGAAGAAGGGCTAGATCTCACCCTTCTGTCAGTTAATTCAAATTTTCAGGTTGAAAATTGGAGGGTGTCCAACAAAAAGTCCGTCTCGGACCACAGTTGGTTAATTTTCAATATTAATATAACGAATAAGGCCCCTGTTCCTTTTAGAAATCCAAAAAGGATAAATTGGCGGATCTTTTCTCTGATAGCCAAGGCAAAACTTCAGGCAGTAAGTACGGCTTATTTAGACTCTACTAAGGAACTGGACAAGCAACTTGGAAAACTTGAGGTAGCTTTTAGTACAGCTTACAAGAGATCCTGTCCAGTGAGTAGAAGTGGTAAATCTCTCCCACCATGGTGGAACGAGGAACTCTCGGCTCTTCGAGAGGAAACTCGTAGGGCTTTTAATCAGTGTTACAGGGACAAAACCTAGAGAAAATACAAGGATTGCCTCAGGACCTACAAAAGATCGATCAGGAAAGCCAAAAGGGATGGCTGGAGAAACTTTTGTCAGTCGAGTCAACGGCAGCTTCTTCAAGACTCAGCAAGGCACTTTCCAAAGAAAGGAGCAATCCGTCATACCTGAAAAGGGAACACGGCACCTGGATGGAAACATCTGCTGACACACTTGACCTCTTACTTAAGGCACACTTTCCGAGCTGTAAGGAGAGGGCAGCGGTCACCCCTCATCAGCTTCTCGATATCCGTGTGTTTATGAATCTGTCTTTACGGAAGATAAAGTCAGGTATTCCAAAATATGGGCGTGCCATTTCTACAACAGAATCCTCAAATACGACAGCAACGAAAGGCCGAAAAAATACGCGGTCACAGCAGGTGTGTTTTAGGACCAACCCTGTGGAACATCATGTATGATGGCATTTTTAAACGGTCTTTCCCAGAGGGGGTGAAAATCATTGGCTTCGCCGACGACGTGGTATTAACGGTGGTGGTAAAGCAACATAGCGCAAGACTCCGCTTTAAGGGTCATCAGCGCATTCCGTACAACGTCCAACGAAGCAGCGCAAGTGCAGGCAGGAATGGTCCCGATCAGATGGCAGATGGGGGGAGCAGGCAGATGGATATTGCCCAAGAGTGAACAAGCGGCAAGAGGGGGCTAGGTGGCACCATTAAGTACTGCTCTGACATAAAAAATGCCTTCAACTCGGGGAAAAAGAGGCATGATTACACCGTGCGACAACAAATTTTACACACGAAAAAATCGGTATACTCGCGAAACTAGGGGCTAAACGTAGTAAAACTGCGTTTTTAGTTTTTCTCTCTGACGTCAGGATTTTTTTTAAAAGGACTTTGAAATTTGAAGGACATGTTTATTTCAAAAAATTATTTAAAAAATTGAGCGCATTGTAGAATAACAATATGGGTATCAAATGAAAGAGAAAAATCCTTAGAATTTCCAAAAAATATTTTTTTTGGTGTAAAAGGACAAAAAGGCATTGAAAATGTCCTTTTAAAACTTTATCCTTGAATATCCTTGAAAATTTCCAATATTTTTTTTGGAAAAAAATATATCTTAAGGACTAACATATACACTACCACGTCCTCGAATTTCGTTCTTCTAACTTTAATAGTTAAGGATATAAAAAATTTTATATTTCTCATTATAAAACAAAGATATATTGCACCGTACGACAAAAATAAAATATTTAATTAACTCATGTATAAATCGTTATGCTGCTAATACTGGAGGTTAAATACACTAATTCTGCAACTTCAAAATTCCGTTTGAACCTGAGTATTTGTTTTCACAAGACATTGACAATTAAAAAATTGAGTTTTCTTGAATAAAACTCACCCAAGAGTAACAAGATGAATACGTAGGATACGTACTTACAGTGAATACTAGGGCTCATAACTTAATTAAAAGTTAACAAAAGTCATTTAAAATGCATTTTATGAATGATTTATTTTGAAACAAATTGTTTAAGAAAAATGTATGCGTTTACTTTGCCGTTTATGTTTTTGGTACGTGTCACGGCACAGCGACCAACAATACTCGGAAAGCATGTGGCACATATCTTTTCCCCGAAAGCGATTTTCAATTAGCGCAATGTCTTGGTGGAAGCGCTCTCCGTCTTCATCACTAACGTCACCTAAGTTTTCGGGGAAAAAGTCCAAGTGGCTCTCTAAAAAATGTATCTTGAGAGACATGTTGACCCCCATTTCGCGATAGGCGTCAATCATCTTGCGGACAAGTTCTTTATAATTCTCAGCCTTCTTGTTTCCTAAGAAGTTATTTATTACATCGCTTAAGCTTTGCCAGGCAGTTAGTTCAACCGGTTTCAAAAGATCAGCAAACTCCTGTTGCTGCAATAATTTCTTCAACTGTGGCCCATTTAAAACCCCTGAAAAACATATACAAATTAATAGAAACAAAGTTTTACAATCGGGTAACGTACCTGCGGAAATCTTTGCATCGCTTAGTTTTGGAAAAAGTAGTTTCAAATAATTAATAGCTCGACCATCTGCGTCAAGAGAGCGAATAAAATTTCGAATGAGGCCTAACTTTATGTGGAGCGGTGGAAGTATTATTTTTGATGAAGGGACTAGAGGCATATGATCGATGCTGTCGCGGCCAAGTTGATGAGTTATGCGAGGCTCCCATTTGTGGTTGATATAGTGTAATTCACGGCGTCGACCTTCCCATAGGCATAAAAAACATTGATTTTTTGAGAAGCCCTTTTTCAAGCCCGTTAGTATAGCTACTACTTTCAAATCGCAGCACACCGCCCAACGATGGGCATCGTAATTTATTAATTTTAATATTAGCTTCATGTTGTCGTAGTTTTCCGTTGTATCTGTACCATAAAGGATAGGGACTGATGGGTGCTTGTTCCCATTATTTAATAGTACTCCTTTCAGACTTCGTACTGATGAATCAATGAAAAGACGCCATTGATGGGGAATATATTTATGGCCTAGGATACTGAACAGTTTTTCAATATTTGTTGCGTATGCTATTCCTGTTTCGTTATCCACGGCAAAACATTCATAGAGCGTGTGCACTTTCTTTCGCTTCCGTGCGGACGTTACGCGAAGATCTTCTGAGACTAGTCGCCACTGCTGTAAACGAGAAGCTAAAATTTCAGCACTTCTCTGAGACATATTGGTATCTCGGGTAAGATCATTGAAATCTGCTTGTGTTATTAAATGAGGCTCTGTACAATCCCATTCACTTTGCGTTGGTTGAAATTCCGAAAAGTTGCCAACATGTGTCTCGTTGCACAAACACTCAGCTTCAAGAGTATGTAGGCCTTGCTTGTTCTCTTCAGATACATCATTCGGGCTCGATACAGAACGCAAAATAGCCGGCGTCACTGATTCGTAAAGTTGGTAATGCTTATTATTGCGCGAATAATACTGCATCCCAATGTTATGTTTTACCGTATCGCAAAAATAGCATGACTGCGCGGAGTGTTTAGTGCGACGCATCCAAATCACTGGCTGCACGTATTTAATCGGATGTAGTTTTCGGGTTTTGTTTTTCGTTTTAAGTAAACCACAATAGCAGTAGGTGCAAACTACTCCTGGCACATACCATACGTTAGGAGGAAACTTTTTAACAAGATATTGTTCGTAGCACTGTTTCAACAATTTTGTAATACTTCGCGACTTCTTTATGCTTACGAATAAGCCACAAACTACACAAAATTTATTCCGATTCAGGCACTGCATTTTTGCTTCTTACCCCGTCGATACGATTTTGATTTTGTTTGTCGGCGATAAATTTTATCGCTTTTGAAATGGCACTTGTTTCAGAGCCTACTCGTGCTTATCTTATTTTAAATATGTTGTTAACGGTATTATTATTATATGTTGCTAACGGGATTTGTTGTTGTTTCATACTCAGGTTCAAACGGAATTTTGAAGTTGCAGAATTAGTGTATTTAACCTCCAGTATTAGCAGCATAACGATTTATACATGAGTTAATTAAATATTTTATTTTTGTCGTACGGTGCAATATATCTTTGTTTTATAATGAGAAATATAAAATTTTTTATATCCTTAACTATTAAAGTTAGAAGAACGAAATTCGAGGACGTGGTAGTGTATATGTTAGTCCTTAAGATATATTTTTTTCCAAAAAAAATATTGGAAATTTTCAAGGATATTCAAGGATAAAGTTTTAAAAGGACATTTTCAATGCCTTTTTGTCCTTTTACACCAAAAAAAATATTTTTTGGAAATTCTAAGGATTTTTCTCTTTCATTTGATACCCATACTGTTATTCTACAATGCGCTCAATTTTTTAAATAATTTTTTGAAATAAACATGTCCTTCAAATTTCAAAGTCCTTTTAAAAAAAATCCTGACGTCAGAGAGAAAAACTAAAAACGCAGTTTTACTACGTTTGGCCCCTAGTTTCGCGAGTATACCGATTTTTTCGTGTGTTTTGGAATTTTTTGATTTTTGTCGCACGGTGTTATCACCGCACTGCAGAACTTCAGGGTTCCTGCTTACTTGCAGCGCATAATCCGAAGCTAAGATGACATTCATGGCCATACCATATGGCCTATGGTATGGATAAGTGCGGACATGACGCTGAACTGACTACCACACGAACGATTGAGTAGAAATGCTCCTGACGCAATACCTATCGGTGACACAAGGGGGTTAACCGTTTGGACGAGAGGAGGGTTTAGCGGTTTAAAGTCCCGCACTACTCTAGGCTTTCGATGCTTCCCTCCTCGTTAAAAACAAACACACATGCACACCTCTACATTGAGTCATTTAGAATCGCCTCGTTAATATTATAAATCATCCAATGGGACATTCTTTGGTGTTGTTGTCATACGGAATTGTTAAATTTCCGCAACTAAACTGAATTGAACATTTATGAATATTTAAACATTCGATTGTCCGGTTGGATGAAAAATGCAAAACGTTGCGCTAATATCTCAGATGTCTGCATATTTATGCAATTTTAATTAATTTTGCGCTCTTTGTGTGCACATCGATGTGGCATTATGCACAACTTGACACGTCGACTGTGCAGTTACACCACTGCCGGCACCGCATGGCTCGCACTGTAGCCGGGCGTGCGGTGCGCCGAGGCTCGGCGGCGTTGGAATGTGCGCAATAAATGTTAATTTCCTCTTTAGCTATTTAATGGCGCTGCTGATGCAGATCGCATTACATTACACTTGCCACGCCGAATGACACATGTGCGACATGACAGCGCTGCCAGCCACACGCTGCATATGCCAGCTGCCACTGGGGAATCACCGGGAAATTGATTTAACATTTGCCTTGTATCATTTAAATGGTGCTACATTTAAAATGCGTAAATCATAATTGAATTGTGATCGAGCATTTTGTTGTCAATTGCCGACAATGACAATTTGTTGTGAGCGCATTTTGCGTTGCACGTTGCGCATGTTGCAGGTTGATATTAAGTTCTATGAGGCTGTTTTAAATTTGCCAGCTTCGCGCATGCTTTGAACATAATTTTGTGGAATCATGCAGAAGATTTTCGATATTTCTTAAACCTTGCACATCGAAAACTCAGTATGGTGGCAAATATTTGCAATTTTTTGATTACTTTTATCATTGCAAATCATAAAAAAGACTAAGCCACTAATATCGATATGTGCAAAAATATATGTTTTATTTAAACAACTTATTTGCTTTCATTTAGACCATTCGAAATTGTCATCGGTGAGATTCCTTCTACGAGGATCATTCACCATGCTTCCAAATGAGAATAAACGTTGTAGTAGGGCAGAGGACGGAATCGACGTATTGTATTTATAAAAAAAAACCGCTATCCCCCGGATATCGATCAAAACACAAAAACGACGAGTCTGCGTTTGCTAAATAATATTCCAGCTCCGTTCGTACAGCATTGTGGAGTAACATATCAGGTGGACCTTTGTGGAAAAATATTATTAGAACCTAATTTATAAACAACAATAAACAACTGCTCACTTTGTACTTTTCCAAAATCTAGAAAGGTGTCGTCGATCGGCGCTGGCGAATTTAACGCGTCCAAATAAAACTCCACTCGAACGTAATGAACGGTTTATTTCTATAAATAAAATTTATCATAAAGATGAAACAGAACACAACGTCACTTACCGCAGTGTACCCTCTCTACTCAGCTTCTGATCGACGCATGAATGACACTCGAGGCAAAGCTCTGAGCGAAGGCACGGCTGCCACAGCTAACGGGAAGACATAGATATCGAACGGGAAACTGGCTGGGGGTACACTGCGGTAAATTTACAGCAACAGATAGAAAAATATACAGGGGCGTTCTGCAACAGAAGGCATCACTCTGAATATTTTAGTCTTCTTGATGTGCTAAATTTGGACGGAGCGGTGCAGCGTGTCAAACGAAAATCTGCTTTAAGAATTCAAAGTTGATGTTAGGTGTAGAGCGGCGTAACACGGGAACAAATTTTACTTTTACGATTGGATGTTATTGCGGCAACAATAGCGTCTTCTGAGCTCACACTTTGAAGACATTTCCAATCGCTGCTGGGCCGCCACCTGTGCGATACGTCTCGCTCTTCTCCGCTGCAAGTTCCAGCTTAGACTTGCGCTTTTCCCTCAACGATTTCCAACGTCGCGACACACCCGTTTTGGCAGTAAAAGCATCAGCAAGATTTTGCCAGGCCTTCTCCTTCTGCTTCCAGCTAACGGCGTCCGACTTCTTGTTTTCCAGAACTCCTTTTCGTTGTTCCACCAGCTCCACAAGCACCAACTCCTGCACCGAAAAATTCTTGTTCCTGATTTTCTTTTTTGGTTCACCGTCCATAGTTTTGTGTTCGTAATTTGAAAAACAATTTTAATTTTTCAAAAACAGCTGATTGCGCCACCAAGTGCTGCCCATCGTAGACCAGAGTTGTCAAAAAAAGCAGACTTGTTAAATTTGTATTTATCAGGCAGTTGAGAAAACGAAAATAGTTACCGGGTACTTTAAAGTGAGGAATAACTAAAGGTCACTTTGTCGGTAAGTTGAGAAAACGGCTCTAAATATATTAACCCGAAAATTAAAAATTTTGAGTTGTGTCATATCGTGCTTCAACTCTCTCCAATTTAACTTTAAGACACTTAGCAACTACAAAATATCCAAGTAACAGGTAACGGTTCATCCAAGTAACAGGTACCATACTTAAATTTTTATTAATTTTAATCATTTGACCGCACGAATTTTGTTAGCCACACGCGGCAGCATTGGCAGTCGAGCAATACACGGCACATCAAACGGTCAAACATTTAACACTCGCACAATGAAAAAAAATTATAAAAACGCGGAGCAACAAAACGGCACGTCTGCCCACGTGAAACTCTTCACTTGTAACTGGGCACATCTGATTGGTCACTTGTCATACTTTTTTTCGAATGTTTTCGCGCAACGATTCGCGGCTTGCCAATTGGTTTTAATTTTATGGCTTGTCATGTCCTCGTATTCTTCTATGTTGTGTATTTAAGTACTTAATTCTTTAATAATAGCCGCAACAAAGTCTTGTTTAGTTTGTGAAGCTTCAAACACCTTAAATAATTTGCAATTTTCTAGAGACATTATTACACTTTTACACTCGTATCACTCAATAAAAGATACACTAGTCAGAATAAGTTTGCGTACAAGGGGTACGTAGTTTTTTCATATGAAAAATAAATCACTTAAGGGGGTCGTCTAGTGTGAAGGCCGTATTTTTATGCCTTTTTTGACAGTCATTATTAAAAAAGCCGTTCAAGTAAAATAACTTTTGAATTTTATTTCTTCTTTGAGTACATATCGACAAAGTTTTATAATTATTTGAAGCCAATCTATTGATTAGTATCGGAGTTACACCACTCAACAGGAAGACGTAAAAAAAAAAAGTTGCTCCACTGCTGCCATGATTCTGGGCGTTGTGATTATCTGAAATCAAAAAACCAAACGCCATTTCATTCCTGAGACTTCAAACTGCAAATTGAGCTAAAAGAAAGTTCGAATTCCAAAAAAAAGTATTTTTTTGCCTAAACATAAAAAAAATATGAGTTTTTCGACTATTTTTCACGTGCATATAATTGAAGAAAAAAAAAAGTAACGAAGCAATCTTAATTCTTTTAGCTTAATTTGTAGTTGGACATGTACTCAAGATGGTGTAAAAAGTTGAGCATTAATAGTTAAATAGTTTTTGAGATATCGTGGCAGCAGTTTTGAAAAAACGTGTTTTGAGAAAAACGCGTTTTTAAGTTGGAAGTTGGAGGTATGCGCTCCGCATACCTACTCCGGTTTACAAGTGCAACTTGATAACGGCTTCGAATTTACAAAAATCCATTTATACACGTCTTCTAAACATGTTTTAGAAGTGATTTATGAAAAAAAAACAAAAACGATTTTTTTGACCCGTCACACTAGACGACCCCCTTAAAGTAATTTTTCAAAAACAAAATATTTTTGATTTTTTGCGTAAACTTAGTTCTTTTATTCCATTAAGATAATAATAACAAAAACTTGACCAAACTGTAAAAGGAGGGCCAAAAACAAAATATGTTATGAATTCACCTCAGAAAAAGTTTGCGTACAAGATGAGATTATGTAGTTAAAATTCAATTGAAACTAAGTTTTGTCCAAAAATTAATAACTTTGTGAATTTTCTTTTCTCGCTTGAACTCCCTGCAGAAGTTTTGGCGCAAATTTTTTTTAATTCGGTGTTTTTTCAGCGGTTATTTTGTTATATCCTTGAGTTGTTGTATTGGTTAACTATATCTTAGAAGATGGAGTGTTGTTGGGCTCAGGGTTTAACTGAACCCCTTATATACTCAATTAGGTGCACGGTAGGTGACTAGGGAGGGACTTTTGCAACTTTGTTGAGCCAGTTAATAGCAAACATAGCTTCGCATCGTATGCATTGCGCGCTAAGGTTGAAAAGATATGTTGGAATCTGATCCAAAGTTTTGAAACCTTGGCTTACATAAGCTTTTAGAATATGTAAATAACCCCCCGGAAACATTTCTGAATAAAACAACACAGCCTGCTCACTCCTTTTCCTGACATGCAGCCCCATACCATATCTCCACATATGCTATGCTTCACTGTTAATTTCAGATTTTTGTTATTAACAGGATCCTGTTCAAATTAGTTGATGCTTTTTAATTCCAAATATGCCAAACCATTAACCATCAAATAATAATGAAAGGTCCCACTTTCTATAGATAACAACATTTCGTTCCGGAAATCCGGTTTTTTAGACTCCTTGATGGACTCTTTTACGAAAGCAATTCTGTGCTCCTTGTAAGTAAGCTAAATATGGGCTTCTTACATGCTGTTATGTAGGGGAAGTATGTTTTTTTCAGAACTTTTCTTATAAAGTCACTGCTAATGGGGTTTATAAAATATTTCTGTACATTTCTGAAGATATTGGATGCAACTAGCTTTAGATTGTGATGCACTGATCGCAAACAATCGAATCCTCTTGCTCGGGTAACTTAAGAAAATGGTCAGATCGTAGTAACCAAACAAGATTTTCTGTTTTTTTTTTAGATTTAAGATGGCTTTTTGAAATGACGAATGTGCTCTCCCAAAAGTTTCCCTAATTTCATGAAATTTTTTGTCAATTTTGAAAAGTTTTTGTAAGATTATTCTTTATCCATTTTTAATATTTTTCTGTTGAATTCTATTGCTTTCTATTAAATTTCAAGCACATATACGGTTCCAAATAACTTACAAGTCCGTTTAATGTTCAATGGAATACAAATTTTCCAAAAAAAAAAAGAGCATAACCGGAAGTTCCCGTTATTAGTTTTGTACGCAAACTTATTCTGCACCGTTTTGTGAGTATATTGTCAATAAATACGAATACATGGAAAATTATTATTTTAATTCATCTAAAACAGAACAAAAAGTGCAGTTAAGGCATATATGAATAATGTGGATAAGTTTTTATAAACAGAGAACCCATTTTTGAGGTCAAAATTAATCATAAAATATTTTTGACTTGCCTGTACGCAAACTTATTCTGACTAGTGTATACTGCGAATTATATTTGGAAATACTATTTCAGCGTTTTTGTTCAAATATTGAATATGACTAAGCTGTTCGTGGAAATGTAAGTATTATGATGGAAAAAATATTGTTTTAACTTCAGAAATAAAAAAGATAAAAGAGTGAATTTCGCATAACGGTTTCCCACGCCTACTCCCCATACAAACTTTATTTTTAAGAATATTAAAAGAGGCAAACATTTTGTTGCCATCCATTAAAATCCTCTTTAGACGAAGAAATTTGAATTACGTAAAATAACACAGAGCAACAAATTTCGACTTTTGGTCGGCTTTTCTGGGTTTGACATCAGTTCTAGGGTAATTGGGTACCGCTGATTTCGAATCCGCAAACCGTTTTTAAAACTTAGTTTCCGTTTTCGCAAAAAATGGGCGTGTCACTTTTTCGGATTTTCCCTGACTTTTTGCACGTTTTCGATTGTAATTTCTAAATCAACAAACCGATTGACATGGTTTTCTCTTCGTGGCATTTGCAACATCTCACGGCTTCTTTTCCAATGTAATTTATTTTTATAAGTTAAAAAATTCCGCGGTAATTGGACCTCAAAGTCGGAAAATATGGAATTTCAAGGCGTTTTCTTGGATGGTCAAAAACATGCACATTTTTCTTAAATCTATTAATGAGTTAGGTGTTAAATGAAAGCGGAAACATCAAATAATACAACACAGACAATTTATTTGGCGTGGTTCCCATTCTTATCGAAATAATAGGAAAAATGTGCCATCGTGATTTTCATCAATTTTCACACTTTTTCCTTAAAAAAATTAGAGCCTCAAAATATGCACAGATTTTTATTTTTTTTTTAATAAACAACAGTTTTTTGGTTTGTTGCTTTGCTTATACTTCAGACCAGCACACAAAAAGTATGCCTGTTTTTATGACGACAGTTTTCAATTTGAGCTAAATTGGTAAGCAAAAACAAGATATTTACTTTGCTTAAGAAATTTCAAGGAAAAGGGGAAAATAAATTAATCGGGTTTCAGTCTTCACAAAGTACGCGATTCAAAGACAAACTATATTATAAAGCTGCTGTAATTGCTAGTTTTATATTGTAAAAGAATAGTTACTGTTATTATGATAAGACAAAATTCTTGTGACCAACAAGCACTCAAGCAAAAGAACAAACGAATAAACGAACAAATGAACAAGCGAACAAAATAACAAATGAACTAATGAACAAATAAACAAACGAACAAATGAAGAAATGGAGAAACGAACAAACGAACAAACAAACAAACAAACAAACAAATAAACATTCATTACATACTATATAGATTACATGTTTAGATGTAAACATTAAATATTTATGTAATCTCTTTCAAAATCTTGACGTCGTCTCTTTGCTGATCTTTTATATATGGGTTGTGAGATGTCTCTTCTAAGGTTCCAACAATAATCTGCCAACATTGAAACGTTCCATTTCCCTTGATAACGTTTTTCCATGTTAGAGATATCTTGATGGAATCGTTCTCCATGTTCATCGCTTAGTGCACCACAGTTATCCGGAAAAAAGTCCAAATGGGAGTGCAAAATGTTAATTTTGAGAGACATGTTGCATCCTAGCGCATGATAAGATGACAACATTTTTTCAACAAGTTCAACATAATTTTGACTTCTCTTGTTGCCCAAAAAGTTCATGGCTACGAGTCGAAAATCATTCCAAGCAGCTTTTTCCTTGTCTTGTAAAATATCATCAAAATGTTTATCTTCATCAAACATCAAAATGTTTATCTTTAAACATTTTGTGAATTTGGGGACCAACAAAAATACCTTCTTTTATTTTAGCTTCACTCAATCTGGCAAACTTTTGACGAAGATATTGAAACGCTGCTCCGGTTTTATCCATTGCCTTTACAAAGTTTTTCATAAGCCCCAATTTAATATGTAATGGTAATGGTGGAAGCAATATGTTTTTCGGGTCAACTAAAGGCTCATTTTGTACATTTTTCAGCCCTGGTTGAAGTAAACGACGTACAGGCCAGTGTCTTTTTGTAAAATGGTCTTCTCTAGCACGACTATTCCATTCGCAGATAAAACAACAAAATTTTGTGTAACCAGATTGCAATCCAAGCAGAAGGGCAACAACTTTCAAGTCTCCGCAGATTTGCCACTTTTCTTCATTGTATCTGATATGTAACAGAAGCATTTTCATATTTTCATATGTTTCTTTCATATGGACTGCATAGCCGATTGGAATTGAGGGTAACATATTTCTATGGTGCAGTAAAACGGCCTTCAAACTAAATTTGGAACTGTCTATGAATAATCTCCATTCGTTCTTGTTATACGCTATGTTGAGCGATTCCATCAAGCCACCAACATTTTTGCAAACAACTAGACTGTCAGCTGTTTCAAAATGTTGTGTTAATTGATTTTGGCGGGTACGAAAAGAAGTAATAGCAACATCATCATCCAAAAGATTCCACTGTTGCAGCCGTGACGCTAACAGTTCAGATTTGTTTTTTGGCAATTGTAAGTCCCTTACAAGATCGTTTAATTCTGCTTGTGTAATCTTGTGTGGCTGCTGCGCCGACATATTACATTCAAATACTACCTCGGGTGGATTTAATGGCAAGTCGAAAGAATTTTCTTGCTCTGTGCCATCGTTACAACATGATTTAGGACGTTTTGGAACTGGAAATTTATCACTGTGAGGCAAAGGACGAACAGCTGAAGGTATATTTGGATAAATAATTGCGCTTTTCTTTTTCTGCGATACTCCATTACCTTTTGAAATAGGCGTCGTCAAACAGAAATAGCAATCAGATGCATGATTTTCTGGTTCTCGCCATTGCATTGGCACTGCAAAACGAAAACTCTTTCGTCCGCCGCTCATCCACTTTCTTAGACCCATTGCGCAAGTTTTGCACGAATAATGCGGTGCCCACTTTTTGTCTTGATGCAAGATTCTGTCACCAAAATAAAAAAAATACGCGTCTTGTATTAGTGGCGTTAGTGAACATTTTTGTTTCAAAAATATTACTTCGCCACATATATAGCAGAAATTATTTGCATTATTTACACAATTTCGCGACATTTTATTTATTAAATAGCGACAAATAGGAAAAATGTGCTTGATATCAAAAGCAATCTGACGAATGAATAAAAATCTATAAAATCATCCAATGCATGAATGACACACAAATAGTTGCCTGCCTGCTAAATATTTTTAGATGACTTCAGCTCATCGGAAAACGCCAGTAAAATATAAAATAAGGTATTTGAAGATGATGTTGTTTGATCGTTCCTATGGCAGCTATATAATATAGTTGGCCGATCTTGTCCAAATTTTGTGAGAATATCTTTGAATCGCGTACTTTGTGAAGACTGAAACCCGATTAATTTATTTTCCCCTTTTCCTTGAAATTTCTTAAGCAAAGTAAATTTCTTGTTTTTGCTTACCAATTTAGCTCAAATTGAAAACTGTCGTCATAAAAACAGGCATACTTTTTGTGTGCTGGTCTGAAGTATAAGCAAAGCAACAAACCAAAAAACTGTTGTTTATTAAAAAAAAAAATAAAAATCTGTGCATATTTTGAGGCTCTAATTTTTTTAAGGAAAAAGTGTGAAAATTGATGAAAATCACGATGGCACATTTTTCCCATTATTTCGGTAAGAATGGGAACCACGCCAAATAAATTGTCTGTGTTGTATTATTTGATGTTTCCGCTTTCATTTAACACCTAACTCATTAATAGATTTAAGAAAAATGTGCATGTTTTTGACCATCCAAGAAAACGCCTTGAAATTCCATATTTTCCGACTTTGAGGTCCAATTACCGCGGAATTTTAAAACTTATAAAAATAAATGATATTGGAAAAGAAGCCGTGAGATGTTGCAAATGCCACGAAGAGAAAACCATGTCAACCGGTTTGTTGATTTAGAAATTACAATCGAAAACGTGCAAAAAGTCAGGGAAAATCCGAAAAAGTGACACGCCCATTTTTTGCGAAAACGGAAACTAAGTTTTAAAAACGGTTTGCGGATTCGAAATCAGCGGTACCCAATTACCCTAGAACTGATGTCAAACCCAGAAAAGCCATTTTACTGTTGATCAGTGTAATTTATAACGGGTAAAATAATTGCGGGTAAAAATAATTTATAAAATCTTATGAACGGCGTCATACATCTTTATTTTGAACTTTTTATGAAAAACTCATAAATTTTTTTTATTTGTTTCATAAAGTTCGTGAAACTCGATTATAAACAATTCGTTCGGTCTGCTCATACTAATGCATGTGAATTATAAAGTTTCAAAAAAATTTGTTTAAGTTAGCCATGCTTTGTTTGAATCTCAGTTCGAATTTTGACATAATGACATGGAATTTTCGCAAGAAAACAATCACCCGCACTCTTATTTTGAATTCTCTCCATACGTAGCATACCTTGTTAATTTACCTTGCGGTTCACGTAGGAGTCGCCGGTCGGGCACCTTGCTGTCGTCGTCTGGAGTGTGCAGTCCGCAGGATGTCGATGGGATGCAGCATCGTGTGATGTGCCACCCATCCTCCTTGCAACTGTTTGGCGAGTCGCAAGCCCCCGTTTCATGGGACCGGGGCAAACAGTTGCGGCAGTAGCTGTGCGCGTGCACGACATCGTCGCGTTGGCCGGGGTTCATGGCAATGAACACGCGGCAGAACCTCAAGGCGTGAGGGCGATGGTATAGCTGGTATCTATGTGTCTTGTCCATGGCAGCGCTGTGGAGAAAGAACAGAAGAACCAGCCTTTAGTGTCTTATATTGGTAGGATACTTATAATGGATACCCAGAGTCTCCTACGGGTAAAATGTATCTTAAATAAATCAAAAATAAATATGAAATAATGCATTACCAATTAGCTATGATGACTTGTCGCCATTAATAAATTTTTCCTTCATAAACTGACGCTCGTCCGACAGGCTCCATACGTGAGAGTCGTGCGATGCTCCTCCGTGACATGCATTCACTGCTCTTATGCGCATTCTATGATCGCATATCTAATATAGCAAAAAACACGGTCGCAACATATGACATTGAAACACATCATATTTACAACAAAATGTTACAAAGTATCACTTACAATCATTGCATTAATGCTGTGTTTCAGTTTGCGATTGAAAAACAAATTTTCGAATTTTTTTTGACGGCCTCACCACTTGGATGTGAGTGCCATCAACAGCTCCAATAATCCCTGGGATTCCCGACATTGTGTAAAAAAAATGCTTCGCAGCTCGCTTCTTCTCATCGCTTAGAATAAAATGTATGTGCCTTGGGCATAACACATTTTCATTTGCATTGCAAACCTCTGCAATGCAATTAGAAACAGTTTGTTGTGCCAAGCCAGCAAATCGGTCTTGCCCGATTTGGTGTTGGTAGCCACCTTGCCCAAGAAACTTAAGGGTAGCATCCAACTTGTTTGTGGGTGTTACTGCCGTCGATCGTACACTTGTTGGCAGCTCCCCAACAATGCTCTCCAACACATACCGAAACGCTTCCTTGTTGAGCCGGAAATTTCGCACAAACCTACAAATGAAAACATTTTCAAAAACATATATTTAACAAACTGTATCTTACACTGCATCCGTCAACTGCATAATATTAACACCGTCGCGTAACATTTTACGTTCCACTCGCTCATCTTCATTATCCATCCATAAGGCAACCGAATCCATTTTAAACACAATTAAATATTTGTTTACTTTCAATGTTTACTATTTTTGACATTTCTATTAATAGATGCTGCCAACTTCAATTAATACATCCGAAAGTACTGCCAAAAATACTTCTAATTAATGGCAGCACTTTTCACTCGATCCGAAAATCTTACATAGTACGAATTTAAATTCGGATCGAATTCAACTTTCGAGCAGTTTCAACTTTCGAATCGAGTTACATAGTAACCCCCCAGGATGGCCTCAATTCTAGCAAGAAGAGTTGTGAACTCCACGAAGTTGAACTTGTGATGGCCGGCAGTCTTCTTGAGATGAGATTTGAAATTCTTGACTGCGGATTCCCACAACCCGCCCATATGAGGTGCACTGGGGGGAATGAAAACCCAATCGACTCCTTGAGTGAAATACTTCTTCAGGATGTCGTTGGATACCTCTTTGGAGAATTTGAGGAACTCTCGGCTCATAGCTCTGTGGGCGCCAACGAACGTAAATATTCAAAAAAATTTCTGATAGTATTCAAACATTTTTTTTTACAGTTTTGACAGTTTTGGATGGACCAAATCCTGTTAAGACATTGCTAAAGCAATTGAAATTTTTCCATATTTCATTGTTTACCTGGCTTAAGTATGTCAACAATCAAACGTAACTTTTCCCGAAAAGTATAAAATGGTAATTTCATCTACAAAAATTGTATCTAGTATTGTTAACAATAGACGAGATGCAGTGTGGGTAACAAGACTCTGCAAAGGCACAAACCACAGTTTTACCTCATTTTTCGTTGGTTTTTTGCCAAAATTTCATACTGGTGCTTGGAAAGGCTACAATCAGTTAAAATTGCAGTTGCGAGTTCAGCATCCATTTTAGTGCAAACAACTTTATTTGTTGTTCATGACTGCCACAACGTTACGGATGCGTCCAGTGAAGAATCCAATTTTTGTAACAATTTTGCGCCTTCTACATTTCCTTTCTTGCGAAAACTAGACGATGCCGCAAATGAAAGCATTTCAGGTTAATTTTTTCTTAATTCTGTTAAATAGAAATGTAATTTGAATCAACTGAAGTCTTATTCGATTAAATTTTCTCCTTATTCAATATTTAATACTTGTAAATACTGCATACCTGCGGTTCCTCTCATTTTTTTGTGAATAGCTTAGCTCACAAAAATTCGGGTTTTTCCTTAGCCTACGAAGAAGGTTTGATTCAGCCATTTTGTGGATCTCTGCAGGCTTCTGCGGCTTCGCCTTAATTTTGCACATCTTTTGTTCCAGTTTGTTATGCAATTTTCTTATGTATTCAGAAGGCAGTGCGCTTGCACCATTTACCTCTAAATATTTTTGTATATCTCGTGTTATTTCTTTGAAGTTTTCGCATTTTCCGCTCATAAACAAATTGCATATAACTCGATTGCTTATTTGCAACCAAGGACCTAGAGTTCTGAAGAGAACCAGCTGACGGTTAAGATCTCATAAATTCAAATAACAAGTTTGGATAACTTCACGAACACCAAACACATTTATTGATAAAAAGCATTGAACATATGAAACTTGAAACTTATAAACATTGTGGGAATTTCACTCGGAAATTTTATTAATAACAATAGTGGAAGAGTACATAAATATTTCTAAACAATGCACAGTGATTCGACTCCATACAACCGCGGGAAGGAGTGGTTCGTTCTTCATAAAATTTGGTATACTACTTAAACATGGTCTGCTGAATTGAAATCTCAATTTGGTTTTTCTAAGACTGTTGTAGTTTGGCAATACCTGAGACCTAAATTTGCAAATTTCGTCATTTTTGGAGAGCTATAGCACCAAGTGCAGCCGCCGTGGCTCAGTTGGTTAGTGCGCGGTCCAACGAGTCGCATGCAGAGCGACGCAAGATCGAATACTGCATGTAGTAACACCTAAAAAAAAATAACGGGAAACTCGTTTTCTCTTTCGGTGGCTGTTCTCTCAGCTGGAAATGGCAAACCTCTGAGAGTAAAAATTGCCTATGAAAAAGCTCCCAACCTGCCGTTCGGAACCGGCATAAAACTGTAGGTCCCTTCCACCCGCGTACAAAATTCACACGCACAACACGGGTGGTTGCGGGAAGCTAGGCCTTAGTCTCGCGTAAGCGGGCTGTCGTGCCAATCAATTATTATTATTAAAAATTATTATTATTATAGCACCAAGTGTGTTGGCTAGATTTTTCAGATTTTACATTTAATCGGTAACGTCAACATTGATTATTCCAAAGAGTAACAGAAATTGTCTTAGGACCCTCTGGTTTTGCAATAAAAACGATTATAATAGATGTTGTTTTGCATTTTTGCCGATTTTATCATTTTTCATGCTGGTTGCATACTTTTAGGGATAAATAAAATAAATTTTGTCGAAAAATACGTGTTTAGACCACTTTTCAAATTGAATTATTTTCTGAGATCGGAAGATATCAAAGGATATAATTACATTATCTGGCAAAGAAATTATGCTTCTTAAAATTAAAAAAAATCCAGGAACATACTTTCACATACGTTTTAGATATTTTCCTCTAAGTTTTGCTAAATTTCAGATTTTTAATTCAGAAAAATATTTTGAATGAAAAGTGAAACAAAAACCTCAACCTTGCAACTTTTGAGAAAACATTAAAAACGAAAATGGCCACATCATTTCTTAGTTTATGTTGAAAGTTTAAGTAACTTCTTTATAACCATGTATTTTTTAAATTTTTTTACTCAATAGGCTAAAAGACAGAAAACATGTGTTTAGTTTTTTTTGTGGAAAAAGTTTCAACTTTGGGCGGCTTTTGCAAAGATACTAATTAATTTTTTGCACAGATTTTTTTGGGTTTTCTTAGTTGGAGTTTTACTTTTCAAATAACATTAAAATCATTAAATTCTGAGACTATACATTTTTAATTTTGTCTATGGAACGAATCACTGTGCAATGCGAGCGTTTTTTCCAGTTTTTTCCCAACGCAGGATTGCAGAGGTAAAATCTGAAAAAATTAAATTAAGCCAATGCTTAGTGATGCCTGTTTGACTCCACTTTATTTATGTAGAAGTAGAAATACTGTAAGCCGCCGTAGCTCAGCTGGCTAGTGCGTTAGGCCGCGAGTTCAATACTCAGTTGCGTTAACACCGAAAAAAAAAAACAACAATTTTTCTTTCGGCGGCTGTCCTCTCAGCAGGAAATGGCAAACGTCTGATAGTAAAATTGCCTATGAAAAAGCTCCCAACTCGCCGTTCGGAATCGGCATAAAACTGTAGGTCCGTTCCAACCTTGTAAAAACATTCGCTAGTCGTGCCAGTCAAGAAGAAGAGAAGAAATACTGTAAAATCTTGAGCCATCGGCGGAGCGATTTGAATAAAAAGGCGCGGGGTTGCAGTTTGCTAGGCGACAATTAACTAACACACGGTTGCATGAATGAAAGGGCAAAAGCCCATGTTGGGCGTCATTTTCTGTAAAATTACACTCGACTGGCTCCACGTTAGGTGTCAGCTTTATATCATTTACAGAATGAATGACGATCATAGATTGGTAGATAGAACAAAAAGGAGGCTAAACCTCAACTGTTGGTGGTGGCAAGAAGAAGCTCTGGCTCTGTTACGTTGGCTTATGATTTAACTTCCTTTAAAAAGTCCTTAACGCCAAGTTGCAATACATAAGGACAGCACATTTCGTTGAAGCAATATTCTAAATGTTGACTCAATTTACTTTGGTGATGTAATCAATTTCCTCGACAACAGTAGTCGAAGTACTGGGGATCACGTTTCTTTGGTCGTCCGTCCTTATGCAGTTTATTTTTTGCTTGGAAATTTCAAAATTATCTACAACATTCCTGATTTCATGGCATAAATTGACAGCAGTCGATTTTTGTGTAACTCAATCATTCCGAAAGCATAAATGATAAGCTTGTTGCTGTCCTAATATATATGTACGCCACATTTATGCTTAAAATTCCGCGATTCAAAAGCTTAGTATTTAGTATCAAATTTAATCCAAATCATTTGCATTTTATAGAAGGTCGAATGGTTTCGGTTACACACTCAAACTCTCTGTTATGACATTCATTACACATTTAAATGTAATTGGAGTCCAATAGTGTCCGACCGAATATTCGTTTTCGGCTTCGGTATTCGGCTTATTCGGCTAATGTTAAATCTTCTGCTTCGGTCAAAAATCCACCTTCGGTCGGACACTAAAGTCCAACCCAGGTCAGTGAATATTTCATCTGATGAAAGTTTCAATGGCTTCGAGTTCAGAACACCGATGTATCGTTAGGCGACCGTATCCATGGTTCTGCGTTCATTGCGCTTCATTGATTTTGTATCTTTTTATTGGTTGAAACAGTGATACTAAAAAAAATAGGAATTTGTGTGCTTCATTAGAATTGCAGCTTCTAACTTTTTTTAATAACCTTCGAACCAATAAAGTTAGAATAATGAAATTTTGACACGTGATCAAGGAGATTTTGAATTTTTAAATAGTTACTTTTTAAGAAAATTCTATATAAATTTTCAAAAATATAAAGGACTGACATTTTCAAAGGACCCTTTTCATATCCTTTGTCTACAAATAGATAAAAAATCAGTTTTATTTGAATTCTTGAGTCTCCTGATTACGCAGTATTGCTATATTTGGTCTCTAGTTTCACGCCCATATGGACTTTTCCCGATGTAAAAACACGGTGTAATTAATACATTGATTTTAAAAATCGGTGCAAAGCAATAAATACCCAAATATAAAAATGATTTTAAAAATACCTTTAGTCGTTAAACAGTCGTTAGTCTTTTACAGGCTTAAAAACTACATATTATCGCATGGAAAGTAATTTAATCATCATTATTTATGCATTGATTTTCATTAACGATAACGTTTCTGCATAGTTTTGGGAAAATATTGTAATTTTCTTCTGGCCAGCGCTCGCCAACTTTTGCGGTCATTTTTAATAACCGCCAAGTCGGGTTTGCATAAATGTGCATCGCGCTGAATAAAACTTTGTTATTATTACACTTGGCAGTAGCACAAGAAGTGAATTCTCTGCGAATTTCGCTGCTGAGGTTAGCTGCATTTGAAATTCAATCGGCGAAACTGCAACCATGGCGACTTGATTTCGCGTCCTCACAGCGCTGAAAGCGAGTGCAAGCTTTCTGCACAAACAAATTAATGAAGTTGAAGTGCGTTGCTTATTATTTGCGCAACTTTGGTTGCAACTTTTTATGGTCACGGCCAATGTTGGCGGTTTATTAGAAAACGGCAGACGCGGAGGCGGAGGCAGCAGACACGCCGACGTCAAAACAATCACTAACAAACCAACAGCGAAACGGCAAAGCAGATGAAGTTGCACAAGAAATAATCATAAAGTAGATCTTTTGTAATGGTTTTTGCGGCATTCCACACTGCGCACTGCCACAAAGTGTGGCATTTTGGTTAGGAAGTTTAAAGCAATCGGCCAACGTGGTTCAAGTAGTTAGTGCGCTGGTTTGCGATTGAGCGGCGACACGCGACCGCAGGTTAGATATACAGACTTCAGATATGCAGACTTTATGATGAGATTTTACAATTTACGGAAATGTACATGTTACAGATCTTGAAGCTCTTGAGTCGACTGGTTTCAAAGACACGCTTCAATTACGATTTGATCTAATTTACTGTGGCATACACTGATCAACAGCTTTTGGCTTTTCTTTTCCAATTCGAATCGAAATAATAGCAAAAAAAAAGTACCATAGTCATTTTCATAATTTTTTATACCTTTTCTTTATAAAAATTAGGGGCCTCAAAATATGCAAAGATTTGAAATATTTTTTGTTTCGAC
Source organism: Melieria omissa (assembly GCA_963971225.1). NCBI lineage: Eukaryota > Metazoa > Arthropoda > Insecta > Diptera > Ulidiidae > Melieria > Melieria omissa. Next base: position 33,687,673 of record OZ020269.1, read on the forward strand.
CAACTCAAAATTTTTTTTGTTTTTTTGCTTGTATTTCAGACTATAAATGGAACATATAAAATAACATATTTTGAGGCCTCTAATTTTTTAAGGAAAAGTTTAAAAAATGATGATACATTCTTGCTATTATTTCGATCAGAATGGGAATCACACCAAATAATTTGGCTGTGTTGTATTACTTAATTTTTCCGCTTTCATTTAACACCTAACTCGTTAATTAACATTACAGAAAACGCCTTCCGACTTTGAGGTCCAACTGCTGCGGATTTTTAAAACTTATAAAAAAATATATGTATGGGAAAAGAAGCCATGGGGTGTTGTAAATGCCACAAAGTGAAAATCATGTCAACCGGTTTCTTGGTCTAGAAATTCCAATCCCAAACATGAAAAAACTCAGAGAAAATCCGAAAAAGTGACACACCCATTTTTTCCGAAAACGGAAAATAAGTATAAAAAACAGTTTGCGGATTCGAAATAAGCGGTGCTTAATTACCCTAGAACTGAAGTCAAAACCAGAAAACCCGACAAAAAGTCGAAATTTGTTGCCCTGTGATATCGGAGACTTCGAGTTCATTTGCGAAAGCAAATGCGTGTTTTACTACAACAGGGACTGTATTTCAGTTTGGTAGCTCTTTTAGTTTAGTAACTACAGACAATTGAGAAACTTTAAAAAGTCGACTTTTCGCAAAGATATCCTAAACTTTGATTTTTCGGGTTTCTCATGGGGTCTTGGTGACTTGGAGGAAAGTTCATGAGCTACTAAAAAAAGTTATCTTTCTAGATCTTTTTTCAAAGTCACCCTTCAATTTCCACTTAATTACTGCGATTGAACGATTTATCGTTATTAACGGCTCCGAGATAGGTTTACCTATGTCATAGAGTCCCATTGTAATTCCTGCTCAGATCTTCATACTAACAGAACCACTTTCTGATTCCAACAAAGTTCTATTCTATCGGCTAGACCTCCTAGATTGATGAAGAAGTCAAGTGCTTCCTCTTGAGTCCTCCTCTTTCTAAGAAGTGCAGCACATGTGGATGGCATATGTGAATTAAGTACTTGGTCCATGCAACTCCAGCAGAAATCATTACAAAGTGAATCCAATCGTTTTGCTTTGGTATTTATCGGTCAGTGACTCATCAAAAATTAAAAGTTTTAAAGGACATTTTTCATATCCTTTTCTTACAAATAGATACAAAATAAATGTTATTTAAATTCTTGAACGTCTCCTCTTATATTTGATGTATATATCGGCATATTCTAACGAGCTTAAGTATTTTTTATTTTGTTTTTATTTTTGATCCCCTTCAAAATTTGGAAGTCCTTTTGAACGCAGTATTTCTATATTTGGTCTCCAGTTTCACGCCCATATGGACTTTTCTGGTGTGAAAGTTGCTATCGCACTGTGTAATGGTTCCCAACTAGTTACTTTTAAATGAGGTAACGAAGGTGTAAGGGCGGAAAAATTTGGCCCGCAATACATTCTGTACTGTTCTGTACTCAGTCCAACTGAAAGTAGTCTATTCTATGAATCTTTTACAAGTACGGAGTATACTATTTAGGTGGGAAATTCCGAGAGGGTGCTAGATCATCCAATTAAGCATATTCAGATATGATATTCAAAATACAAATACAGTTCAAATAGTATTGAGCCTAGATACGAGATTATGTTTCATTTCTCAACAACCTGCATTAAGTTCGAATTTTATATCCACTGCTTCACTGTGCGCAACACTTATGGCTAAGGATCACAAAGGAGCGTGAAGGGGAGTCGGTCGAAAAAAAAACATGGCGGGCAATTTAGTGCACATTTGAAGTGAGCAGATAAATTAGTTTCCAGTAAAAGTTCGCAGTTGGCCACAGCTGCGACCGGGCCTTGTCGCACTTGTTGTTGCTGCTGCTGCAGAAGACGCTGCGAAGCCAATGCTAATGCCAAATGTCGGGCATGGCAAAAGTTGTGGCAGAAATAGAAGGTTGATTTTAAAAGGGTATGAAAATGAAAAAAACCAAAACTCAAACCAAATGTGAAGAAAGAAAAACACGCCAAGTGTCGGAGGTCAGCAATGAAAAAGAGTGGCGAAAAAACCCAATTTAATGAAATGAAAGCAAAAATGAAAAATCGCCCACGATGAAAACAAAGCGAAAAGTGCCCCGAAAGCAGAGACGCACGCTTCGGGCGTAGTTGAGAGAAATTCACTGGCGCGCGGTTCATTTGCTTTGCAAATTATGTATTTACTGCCGGAATGGGCAAATTGGCCGTTTGGAATTGAATCGCGCGCCATTAATTTCCAGTTGGCGTTCATTTTAGGCAAATATCGCGGAGCACGAAACGCCGCCGCCAGTTGAAAGTCACACAAATACGAGTATTTCGTTCGTTCGCTTGTTTGGCCGCATGTCAGATCGCGCTGACACGGAAAGCCCATCAGCGCAGTGAAGAATGACGCCGAATGCTTTCTGCATGCCAAAAATTGTGCCACACTAATTGACAACATTAATAAACAATTAAGCGAACGGCACGAAAATGAGACGACACAAGTCCGGCGAATTCATAAATCATAGACTAGCGAGCGCACCAGTGTCCTTGTCCAAAGTTGTCTCCCTCACATTCCATTGAACGCGCGATACAGCCAGTCAACGGCTGCCTGACGGCTGTCGGCGGCTAATGCGATATTCGATTGCGCTGCAATGTCAGCTCGAAAGTGACAGCCACGTCGCCGAACGAACGAACGCGGCGACAACACAAATGCGGCACTAATCGAAGGGGAAATTTAAAAAATGAATAAAAGATTAGCGCCGCTCGTTCGGTTGCTGAAATATTTGCGAATAATTGCATACTTTTAGGCACCCTTTGGCGAACGCGCCGCCCTGACAGCGCCGATGACAGCGCGCAGCGTAGCGTTTTAATTAATTTAATTTCATTGGTCTTGTCTAACGAAGCTGCAAAATGACGGCAATCAGTCATGACAGCCCAAGTCAGGTGCTGGAAATATGATAGCGTCAAGACGTCAAGTTCGGCAGCAGCAACAACAAATTAGCAGCGATAAAATTTGTTGAAATGTGTTTGATAAATTTTTAAGAAGGAAATTTTCACCAGAGCCGCTAATGATGTACTTAGGATGGGTGCAGTATTTGCATGGAACTTGTTTTCCTTCTTAATTGTTAATTGTTTTCTTAAATGAAAACAAAAAAAGCGATGCTAAGGGTTTGAATTAAATATTCAACAATTCGCTGGAATGTGGTGTGAAATGAAACATTAACAAAATTTACACGCAAACGCTTTTAAGTAAAACAATCAAAGCAATAAACCAACAACCTGAGGGGAACAACTTTTCAGCATTTTGAATACAGCAGGATTTCATAATTTGCATTATTGATCAAAAACAGCTAATGTGCTTCTAGTAAAATCTCTTACTTTTAACTTAATGAACTTTAAGCTGATTAAAGTCAACTAAAAATATGCTTTCTTTTCTAATGTATTTAAACATTTGCTTCTTTTTTGTTTTCTTTGACAAAAATAGTTTATTGCTGCAAAAGATTTAAATTTCCGTCAAAAACTTCTCCTTTATTTACTGGAAATTTGTGTGAACAGCATTTGCATACAATTTAACAAGTTTTTTTTAACAATCATCACAATATTTGTGACGCTACGTTTTCATTGCTAAAGAAACGTGCGTGGAAAAGTGACAAATAAAACGGCCGCAAAAATATGCCACAGCTTATGTGGTTTTTGTTTACACATTAAGAGTTTTTTTCACAACATTGTTTTTGTTTATACTTTTTATGTTCCTATCATCAATTGAAAACAAAAAGCTGTATCTTCCGACACTTTTGTCAGCGAAAAATGATACAAAAGCTGATACAAAAAATCAACACAATTCAGACCGGTCAAAGTCGACCGGTGGAAACACTAAAATTCACTACTCACTTTTGTATTCACTACTACACAACACTCACTTTTTAGGTAAATACACTTATTTTACAATTTTGATTTAATTAATTAATCAATTAATTAATAACTTTAATTTTTTAACATTTTGGTTTTGGTTTCAAATTAAATACAAAAAGTGTTTTCCATGGCACCTCAAATTTTCTTAGTTCATTCACCTCTTGGCGATGTTCTGATGACACGCGTCTCGTAACTTGATAATCAAAATATGTATCAATTATTAAAAATATAAAAATTAAAAATAAATCAAAAATGTATAACACTATTAAATTGGAAAAGTATATAGGAAATCTGCAATAGAAATTGTAATTGTCTCAGAATCGTTTGCGTCTTTCTATGAACTGCAGGCACAACTCTCCAGTTGGCACTTTTCATCGCTGGCAGTTATCTACTTAAATTGTTTGGTACAGTGGTGCACGCTAAGGCGGTTTTGAGTGTCCAAACCCCCCAAATATTTATATGTTTCTCACAAATATGTGAAATCCAACCAGGAGCTAACCATAGCACACAAAATTCTTTCAAACAGCTCAAATAAAAGCCTTATGAATCAATTTTCCATGCACATTTCTGAAACGACATGAAACGTGAAACGAAAACATTCGTTGACGAATCGTGATGAACCAACGCAAACAGTGTCCAAGCCAGGATTGACGGTCAAAAAGGTTTTGCTGAGTGTTTGATTGACAGGGAATCATCATCTATGAGCTGTACGCTTTTGACTAAACTTTTAAGAAGAATTGTGTACCTACCGGACAACGCCCCACATGTACGTCGATAGGGACTTGCCAGAACCTTGGGGAGCTTAGCTGAGAGGTTCTCTAGGATGCATTCTCTACGAGGCATTATGGACTAACCTTCACAGTGGGAACAAGGTATCATGCAAGCATATTTGACCTCAATCGAACCGAATCGAAACCATTCAGATCACAATGCGGTGTATGCAAGAGAGCATTAAAAACAGTTTAAAATGGTTCAATGGTCCTTTTCGAGAACACATTTTCTTTTGTTAATCATTTTTAATTTGCTGGCTATTTCTCTGATTTATTTATTATAACTTAGAGTATGTGAGCTTAAAAATATTTGTCAGTCATAGTACTGAACCTAAATTTTTCCCTAAAGCAGACTTTAGGACCAACGCGACCGCAAGGGTGGCCTGTAGGGTGCATATAAATAGATAACGTCCATCTGCCGCTGCCATTTTCAGTTCCCCCGAGTATGATCAGTTTTTCTTTTCACTTTGTTTGCCATGCTCGTTTTTTCAACGTGCAACATGCGCCAAAATTGGGGACAAGAAGGACATGGAAGGGAAAGGAGAGCGAGTTGGATTGTTTATATTTGCGGTTAGTCTGCTGAAAACGGCCAACTGTTGGAGGGATTTGCTATTTTGTTGTTTTATTGGTGCTTTGCTGTTTGTTTTGTGTATTTTGGTGGCGGTGTTAGTTTCTCGCCGCGTTGTGCTTTTTCAACTTTTGACCGAGCGTATTTCGCATTGTTAATGCGCTGCGATTGCAGCGTGAAGCACCGATGAATGCGGGAATGCGCCACACACACATACATACATGTATATTCACGCAGCCCCATAGCGACAGCGAAATGGCGCTTGGCGGTTGTGTGTGCAGTGGCGAGCGAGTGGAAAGCTTGTTTGTGCGCTGGCGGTTCGGTTTGTTTGTGTTTTCGCTGTTGGGGGAATTTACGTGGCATTGAAAATATTGGCAAGTTTCGAAATGGAATTGAGGCGGATATTTTTTATTAATGCAAATGGACGTGTGGCGCGAGTGCAGTTAGAAGTTTGGCGCTGCTCGTTCGACTGGCGCAGGTGGCATTAGCGAAGAGTGATGAGCGGTGATAAGCGGCAGTCGTCCTGTGGCCTTTGTGGCGAAGAATGGCTTAAACGAGTTGATGGAATTTCTGAAAATTGATTTTGACAGCTAGCGGGAACTGCACTAAATGAAGTTACGAGAATGTGAATATTTTTGAAAAACCGAATAAACCCCCCACTCAAGCGACACACTGAGGTATTCGGCGATTATTAAAGTCTGAAATTTCTGCTGATTTTCTTGATAAATATTTGCTATTGGAACTCACTTTCTTTGAAATCTTAATTCAAACTGATTAGGAGAAATTATAGCCGCTTCACCGAACCGCAAAACACTAAAACAATTAAAATTTTACACGAACACGACCACACACACAGCCACCGACACTCTGTCACCCAACGCTCACCGCCCACTCGCGTGTCTATCAGCCAATTTCGTGCAATGCAACAGTTTATTTGTGCAATGATTCAATTGTAATCCTGCTAATTAGATGGCACTTTGGCGCAAATAAAACGCGCGACTGAGCGCAAGGATGTGGGAAAGGACATTGTTGTTGCTGTTATTTCTCCAGCGACAGTCAGGCAACAATGTGCGCTTTTGTTTCCACGTGTATAAAGAATTCAAGAAAACAAAAACATCAATTGCAATCGGAGAGCGGTCAGGGGACGAGAGTCACTTCCAACGAGAGCAGTTCTAGTCAGACACGTAAAATGTGCAGATGCGATTTTGTTTGTCTGTGTATGTGCCCACATCCTACGCCCGCCGCCTGCCTGCCTGGTTGTCCGGTTGCTTGTCCGCCTCTGCATGTGTGACAAATTGCAGCTTGAGCACGTTTCACTATCAGATTTGGTATTTTGAAAAATTGCAATTAATTGAAAAGCTTTGTCGAGTGTAAAATGAAGTAGTTTTTAATGAATAGGAAGCACACATCCGCCCACACTCACAGACTCAAGCGCGCTCGCTCCACCTATGCGCATCTCTAACTACGCACACAAACACACAAAGCGCAGCACAAATAAAGCCCCGCACTGGCCGATCAGCTCGTTTGTGCAACGGCAACAGCACACTTGGCTGCGCTTGCCAGCAGCTAATTATCGAAATTGCACACACTTGCACCCGCTCACACACACACATATGCACACACTTGCAACCAAACTCGACAAACAGAGAGGTGTGGCCATTTGGTGCGCCCAACGGCCAGAACAAAGGCCGAAGTGCACAAATCCACCGGCCATTGCGTGCGTGGTTGGCCTTCGCAGTGAAACTTCAACTCGAGTCGCGGCGATTCAAATATCCAGTGGACAAGTTTACGTGGCGCAAGTACTTACTTGTGAGCTAAATTCCGGCAGCGGAATTATGCGCGCAATAAAACTTTATGTGCTGCCAACGCAAAAGAAATCGGTGAACAGTGACAGCCCGACATATTGAACACTTTTTAGCCATTAGCGCTAATTTGCGATGCCGATGCCAATGGCGCGTGCGAACCGCAGTTCGCATCACTGCCGCTACAGGACATACGCACAAGGAGAAATGTTCGTGAGAGCAACGAAATTGTTTGCACTCAATTGATCTAAAAAAACTGATCGCACTGAACAAAGGCTCCATAAGGTTGGTAGGAATCATTACCGGACTCGAAGAGTCCAGAACATCGCCTCGGTAAATTTCCAACGTTAGGAAACGTAAATGTCCAGTTTTATTCGTAAGAAATCAGTAAATATCAGTGTCCGACCGAATATTCGTCTTTGGCTTTGGTACTCGGCCTTTTCGGCCAATTTTGAATCTTCGACTTCGGCTAAAATTTTCACCCTGTAATGAAAGTCAAATTGCTCCGCTTCGAAGTATTTTATCAAATATCGGATTCTATCTATATTTCCGACTCAATATTGCGATTAATAAAAATGGTCTCTAATCAGCTGTTTATGTCAATTGAATTATTAAATTTTTTTGTTTGTGTTAGAAACGGAACTCTAAATTTTTGTTTTGTTTTTTTAGTGGAACATAGAAATTAATAAAGAAAGAACGGATAAATTTAGCTGTCTGTTTTTTCCTTTTTTTATCTCTAATCAGCTGTTTATGTCAATTCAATTATTAGATTTTTGGTTTTTGTTCGAAACGGAACTCTACAATATTTTTTTTTTTTTTTAGTGGAACAAAGAAATGAATAGAGAAAGAACGACTAAATTTGATCAGAATTTTCCTTAAAAGTATTTTCATTTGTATTCGGCTTCAGCCTTCGGCCTAATCTTTTTGTTATGCCGAATATTCTGCTTCGGCTTCGGCCGAAAGTCCACCTTCAATCGGATACTAGTAAATACCCAAAACGATTTAAAATATTCTTTGACTGATGCTCAACATTTTGACATACATAATGAATTTATTTGATCAAGGGTGGATTTAGAAAAATATTTCGGGGGGGCGCGTTTCAAAAAGTAATTCTTTAATATTTATAAAATGCCTTTTAATTTGTATGTAGTTTTGAAGTCGATCCCAATATTTCGTGGGGGTTTCACCCCCAAAAACCCCCTGAATCCGCCACTGTATTTGATATTCGATTCTTTCAGTTTTAGTATTGAGTATTTCAGTATTTATCGGTTTTCCACGCATAAAGCCCACCGATTTTTTACTGACGCACAAAACTTTGCCAAATAAAAAATATACAATTTTCAAATATTGAAAAAATCACCACCAGAGGTCACCAATTGAGGACAATTTGAGTATTGAGACTGAATTACTTTAGTTCTCATTTTTTAAAGCTTATTCTTCATAATCATTTCATTGACACCACGTGACAATCAACAAGCTTACTTATCTTCAGGTATTTCGCTCAAAAATTTGCAGGAATATATATTAGCGGTTTTCACTGTTCTTAGCATTTTAGGTGTAAAATTGCTGTCGTAGCAATTTTTGAATTTTGGCAATGTTTTCGAAAACAGTTGTAGCCACAGATTGCTACTTTACACCTAGAATGCCATGAAGAGTGAACTCCACTATTGTTCGTTGTTTGGTTTTGGATATCTATGAAATGACTCTAATATTTTTCTTTGAAGGTTGACGTGAAAAGGCTAAAAGCAAGAAGATAAAACGAGAAAAACAAAAATCGCATATAAATTCCCACTAAGTGGCATAGCAAGGTAAATAGACAGGCAAACGCCAACAAAACAACAACAAAAACATTGCACATGCTCAGACCCACAAACAACCGAACCGCACACTAATGCACGGCGCTCCATGTCAGCGGCTACTCGCAGGTCTGTGGCCCTTTGCACTTGTCGGCACATTCCACGACTGCAAAAGCGTTGGGCCGGGGGGGGGGTGTGACTGTGAAACGGCGACCGACAACGTATTCGTAGAATATGTGAATCGTCGCTTTAACTTTTTGACGTCGGCGGATGTGATCTCATAATTAATTCAGGGGACCAGGTTCGAAAAGTTTCGACGGAGGCTAAAATGGAATAATAAAAGCAAACGTCACAACGAAAAAGCGAACGTAGTCAAATGTGGTATGCCGAATTGTTTTCGAACAAAAACAAAAAAATTCTAGAGTCGCTGGAGTTATTTGAGTTGTGGCGAAAGTTTGCTGCGTGTATTTCCCGAGTTCAACTCGACCTGCCACTCGTCCGGCACTTACGGCATTTGGACGGCAGCCGAGAGAGACATCGAATTCGGCCTGTCGTCGTTACGAGAGCTAATGGCTGACATGCGAGCACAAACAGCACAGCGCAGCGTGTGCGATTTAATTCAAAGTCCTTTATTTAGTTGACTAATAGCACAATTTTTCAAACAAAGCACTGCCGCAGGCTGGGGTTAAGTTGAATGACTTGAATGAGTGCCGAGCAAAAGTGAAATAATTACAAAAAAATCATGTGTATCTTCATCTAGGCCATTCGTTGCGTGAGGCTGCCGGCCTACCGTCGTCGTTGTTGTTTTTGCATACATTAAGCGGCCATGTTGCAGAAATTCGGAGCACATTTGCTAAATTTTATTGCGTTCATAATCATCATCATTATGGCAAATGACGGCGCAGGCATCCATGCACCTTACCGCCAAGTGGGCCAGGATGTGTACGAGCACTCGTGCATCCATACACATATATTCATTCATGTGTGTGTGGCACGACAGCGAGTCTAGCGTGCTGAAAGCCTAACAGCCCAAGTCCCGCAAATGAAGTATACTTTCCGGCTGGTTCGCATTTCTGTTGTGCACATTCAAGTGCTCTAATGGCTGCGCGTTCAGCATTAATGATAAAAATAATTCAATTAAATAACACAACAATTAATTGCACACACACACACACGCTTACGTGGTTATATAACCACAAGAGGTAGGAATTCAAAAGCTAGCGGAAAAGTAGTTTTAAAATTTGCTAAACTACACATTCAACATTTAAAACCAGCGTGTGGCAATGTTGGGAACAGTTCACGGGGATTATCAAACTTACCATTTTGTATTTCTGGCAGTGGTCACGAACTAATTTTACGTGGAAATTTATTAAATTCTGCTTTGAAATTTAGTTGTCGCACCGCAGACAACTTGGAACGCAACACTCATTAGGGGCTTCGTTGAATTCTGGCAGAAACGAATGTGGTTTGTTGTGGATTCAGTTTCCTATCAGCGTTTAATTGTTTGGGTTTAACTGCGACCGTTAACTGCGATTCTGATCAGACTAGAACACTCTTGTATATCATATAACATCTTTCGGGAATAGTGGCATCGTAACGGCGTTACTTGGATTTCGGAACATCGCCACTGAACCAACCAACATTCAATTCCATTCAAATAATCTCTTCGACTTTGTCTATCGGACTTGAACAGAGAGATCCAATTTTGCATGACTCTGTCGCATAAGTTGGTTTGTATCGCAGTGATGCACAGTGATTCGTTCCATAGATAAAATTCATAAAATTTGTAGTCTCAGAATTTAAGGATTTTGATGTAATTTGAAAGGTAAAACTTTAACTAAGGAGACTCCAAAAGATCTGTGCAAAAAATTAATTAGTGCATCTGCAAAATCTGCTCAAAGTCGGAACTTTCTTCACGAAAAATTTAAACACGTGTTTTCTGTTTCTTAGAGTACTAAGTAAAAAAAATTGAAAAAGTAAATGGTAAGCAAAAAGTTGCTAAAAATCAATATAGATTACGAAATGATGTGGACATTTTCGGTTTCAATGTCTTCTCAAAATTTACAAAGCTAAGGTTTATACTTTACTTTTATTTTAAAATATTTTTCAAAAATAAAAACCAGAAAATTGGCAAAACTTAGAGGGAAATATCTAAAAAGTATGTGAAAGGATGTTCCTGGATCTTTTTTCATTTTAAGAAGCATTCTTTCTTTGTCGGATAATGCAATTAGATCCTCCGATATCTTCCGATCTCAGAAAATAATTCAATTTGAAAATTGGTGTGAACACCTATTTTTCGACAAAATTTATTTTTTCATCCCTAAAAGTATGCAATTAGCATCAAAACTTGAAAAAACTGCATAAGTGCAAAACATACATCTATTATTATTGTTTTTATTGCAAAACTAAAGGGTTCTCATACAATTTATCGTACTTTTTGCAATTATTAATGTGGACGTTACCGAATAAATGTAAAATCTGAAAAATCTAGCCAACACACTTGTTGCCATAGCTTACCAAAAAGTTGCGACATCTAATAAAAATCACATGTCCAGGTCCATGTCATTCAATTGAAGCAAAAAAAGTCAGTTATCATGGCTCCATATCGTTCTTCAGTGACATTGCGCAACTTATTCAGTCCCAACCCGTGGTTTGACCAAAACCCACAGCAAACAGCAAGTTTCTTGGGACTGCTGTGAATTTTTTCTCCTTATTCCATTGAAGCTTCGACATATTTTGCCAGAATGGGTCTTAGCTACTTAGCAGTCTTTGATGATGAGACTGCTATCGTCTATCGTCCCCTATGAAAGACACCTCCATATGGTGAGAGTTTCGACTAAGTTTTATGAGCGCCATTTGTAAACCCGTTACTAATAGGTGGGAGGTGTTGATAAATAACGCAAAGGGTTGGTGTCTTCAATGCGCTTATCTCTATACATAAAATTGTTTGTCCTGACTAACTGACTGACTGACTGATTCATGATCGTTCAGCCCAAAACGCTGAAGCTACAAACATGAAATTTAAACTGTAGGTACATTTTGAAAAATGAACCTCCGCTAACACGGGGTTTTTATAAATTTGGGGTCGAAAAGGGTTAAAAGGTTAAGGTTTTGTATGAAGAAATGCGATTTAATGGGCCTATTGATTTCACATTTGGTAAAAACACTTCTATTAAAAAAAAAATGGATACTTTTTTTTTTTTTAAATCAAAATCTAACGGAGTCAACAATGGGTTAAAAGTTTACATATATAGGGAAACTGGAAAAACCATGAATTAATGAGCCTTTTGACTTCAAATTTAGTGACAGCACTAAACGTGCGAAATCCAAATCTGACGGGGTTAACAATGGGTTAAAAGTTAATATGGAGAAACAAAACTTTACGGGGCTTTTGACTTCAAACTTAGTGAAAGCACTTAACATGTGAAATGATTCGATACGTGTTTTTCACTTTTTTGAAAATCGAAATCTGACGGGGTCAACGATGAATTAAAATTTTTATGGAGAAACAAGATTTTAGGGGCTTTTGACTTCAAATACGGTGAGAGCACTTCAAATGAGAAATAAGTAGATAAGTTCTTTTTCATAAAAATCTGACGGGATCCAGGAATTACATTATACATTATAACGCTTTCATCATTCAAGTCTTTAGAAATTGTAACGCTGGTTAGAGAACGTTGGGTGCTGGAAGTTTTTGCACTACAGATGTGGGGGATAACATCGACTGTGATGGAGCTTTTCACTCTTATTGGGGCTGAGGATGAAAGAAATGGGTTTGAGCCAATAGTAATTTATCTGCTCAGCATTAATTGTGTTACACCTAACAAGCTTTGCTATATTAATTCTTACTGCATAATCTGCATTAAGTTGTTGCAGGATCATTTACCTTTCCGAGTAATGAAAAAAATCTGTTGTAATATCCATATCGAGTGAATGAATCATCAAGAATGATTATGTTATGGAAAGTACATAATGTGCGAACGTCTCTGGTATTTACACGAAATTTTACCTTGTATCACGTTTTCAAGCTATGCGACACTTGTAAATATTTGCCAGCAGTGTCTTTGCGCTCGCGATTAACGCGATTTATTAGGTCGCATTTTTTAACAACGTTCATTTTATAATTCAATTTTGATCACTTTCAATTTGAGCTTTTTCAGTGATAACCGAAATCAATAAAAATGTCTTCGCGTATGGCAACAAAAAGGACTACAAAGATGATTAAGTCTGCCTACATAAAAGCACAAAAATATGCAAAATACAACGAACGTCGTCACTGCTTTATTACCGACGCGCCAACATTCGGGAGCACGTAATCTCGCAGCTGATGTCCATAAATAAGAGAAATGAATTTATGATGACACGGCACTCCGCCCTGACCCCCTCCACCCTCGCATAGACAGAAGCGGCCTGAATGAAGACGACACAAAGAGCCAATGTTTTGGCTCGTCCGTGCAAAGGCCACCAATCCTCCAATCAAGAAGAGCACCAAAATTGACAACAACAACAATGAAAAGAGGTTATAAAGATTATAAGTGGCTCATAAATGCATTCATTATCATAAATTGCCCGACGGTGACGGCCATTAATAAAAATGGAAACGACTCAAAATATTCGGCCCCATAAATCTGCAGGACATAATGAGTGTTTAACCCTAAAACCCGATTCAAGACAACACTGCAAATTTCAAACATGAAAAATGTCAGTCGAAATTTATTTAATATGAATTCATTGAAGATGTGTTGGTGTGTTGTGTCGTCTCGGAGTGTAGCCAGAAAATTTGCCACCACATCAAAATTCAAATCGAGAACATGAAATTTTATAGTCGCGCTGCGCCTAATTCGGACGCTGTGACAGTTTGCCGGCGAGACAAAGTGCAACCTCAGGCCGCGTAAGCGCTAATGTAATCCTGCGGCACTCATCGCTCATCTCTCTGCACCTGCATCCGACGCGTCGCGACGGTTTGCTGTTCGGTGCGTTGGCGCTTAAATGCGCTTTTTATAACCGAATTAAAATCCGCAGCGCCACAAAGTCCTTGCGCGCATATTTTCACAAAAATCTCCTCTGGCTGGGTGTCAATAGCGACAAGTGTCAGTCGCTGTCGTTGTCGTCGCTGTGTGTTTACATACTGTGACCTTCAATCGCGAAGCATTTTAATTCCTTCGGGATTTCGGGATTTAAAAATGGAAATTTTGGAAATTATCGAAATTTTTTTATATTCATATTTATTTTTGTTTTTTTATTTTTGTTATTCTCGTGATTGTTTTGTAATAACATTCAGTATTAAATTTAAATGTGAAGAAATGTGTTGTTTTATTATTGTAATTAGGATTAATATGAAAATATCATTTGCCGAAAAAAATTAAAATTTCATTAGATTCACTTTGTTTTCTTAGGTAGAGCTGTAGAATTGTCCTAAAAATATTGAACTCACAAACACTAAAACCGCTGAGGTTTCGTTTACAAGACTAGAATTCAGTTTGTAGAAAACCCTGCCAGCTGTTGAGAAGCAGCTTTTAGATTCCGTCTTATTTATGAACATGATTGCTAACTTTTTTTATATGCAAATTTCTGCGCGAAATTTGCCCGACGTTCTAGAGAACTTCTCTCACTAAACAGCGCCCATATTAGATCCATGATTGGTGCTCTAACGCGTCACTGTTTAATTTACACCCACAAGAAGATTGGGGCTGTTTTCGAACGATTGTAGGAACGAGGAAGAGGAGGAAAATACACTTCACCTTCTATGCACTTGTTCTGCTTTATCCAGAAGAAGGATGAACTACTTCTTCGACAGTTTAGAGAACCAAGCCGACAAGACCATTCGCAGTCTACTTAGCATCGTAAGTTAATGCTGGATTGCTTAGTACTTGACTTATGCTCGACTACATGTAGTATCACAATGGTCCATCATGACCTACATAAGTGGGCTCCGCCTTGGGGCAACCACAATTACCTACATACCTACCTTCCTTTTAAAAAAAATTGTATGAAAATCCAAGTCCGAAGCTACAAGCTACTAAAACGAAGTGGGATCCTGTGATTTTGAAATTCGGGAACTCGGCCTTGATTGTTCTAGCAGTTATGAACGACAAAAAAAACCCAAAAATTGCGAGGTGCACACACTGTCGAGTGTTGTCGCTGTTGCGGGCGACGTGCGGCTGCGCTTGCAGCGGAAATGCGCAGCGTTTCCATGACCAAAAAGCTGGTTGCCGTCACTGTTGCTTTGTGTTTTCGCCTTTGTGAAGCAGCCGGCAGGATTGCAGTTATTGTTGCTGTCGAGTGCTGGGACTTATGGAAATCGGGGAGACTGCGAAAATTTATGAAAATTGGCGCTGGTTAGTGAGGCGTGAGCGTAAAGGCGGCGACGTTAAAAAAGAAGTGGAACACGCTCAAAATCACTTTATCTCGTCAGTAAATTCTTTTTATGCTTTTCCAGTTGACTTGAACAAATGCTGCATTTGTTGGGCTATGCAGCTCCGCGTGCGAGGGGCGAAGGCAGTGCGGAAAATGTGTGAGCATATTTTTGAACATTTATTTCGTGCAAACTATGCGCAAAGACTTTTGGGTTTTTTAGTGGACAGTGAAAGGTTCTGGACTGTGGAGGCGATTTGCTTGGCGGGCTTGGTGAGAAAATTGTTTGGGAAAGAACATTTTTAATGTTTCGCTAAAATATCGAAATGAAGCTGTAAGTCGCTCTGTAAAAGAATAAAAAAGTTCATGACGGGAAGTTGCACTAATCAATGGGAAGAACAATGAAATTGTCATGTCTGGAACAGGCGCTACGTTTTAGTTGCTGATAATGATTTTATTGCTTGCCATGGCTGCCATCCCAGTTGAATTCGCCTCCAGCTCAGATAACGTAGTGCCGACTTATAGACATATTTTTGCCGATACTAAAACGGATTTCTCGGCCTCATGTGGGTAGACCAATCCTGATTTAGTTGATGTCGATAGGGATATAACAAAAATAAAAATATATAAGACTGTGAAATTTTTAGCCGATATGTATTTTTTCAAAAACTCGTGTGTCCCAAAAAAAACTTGACTTTCTACCCACTGTCAGCTACCACTGTCTTGCAGAGCTTCACAAATTGTTTACTATTATTGGTCAATTTCAACACATGCAACCTTCTGTGCTCTTCTGAACGAAGCCAACACTTAGCAGCAACAGCAATTTGTAGCCAAACAACAACAACTACTATACGTGACACTTTTCGGCGGCATTGACGTTGCTGACGCTGACGCCCATAAATGCTGGAAAAATGAGCAACAGCGAAGATGTGCGGCCACTGTTGGCGGGAAAGCAGTGGAGGGAAATTGCTAAAACCATAAAAATATTAAGGAACAATAAAAAAATTTTGCATAAAAGCAGCTGGTTTATCAGGACATGGCACTCAAAGTCACAGCCACAATGCGGAGGAGTGAAGCCGAGAAAATCACACTCAGACAGGAAAGTGCCCGACTAAAAGAATCATTGACTCTAGCAGCAAAAAAAATTGCATTCTAATTTGTTTATGTGTTTGTTTTCCGCCCTTTTTTAATTTAATACTCACAATAAATCTACTAGTTGGGGGGAAATTTGCACAGTTTAATTCAAAAACTTTTACTGTTGTTCAAATTCAAATTCAATTTAATTTTATATATTTATTCGTAAACAAACAATTTTGTTTATTTTATCACTTGTAAATTTTTTATTCATAGCTTCACTTGTCTGCATGCGGCAATGATGCATCAGTAATTCGGTACAAAAACATATCTGTACACAGCCGCACATGCATGTGTGTGTGTGTGTTTGTGCACAACCAATCGTAGGCGCATCTATTATTGGCTCCGATTGTCATTTGTCACATTTGTGAGTCTATTAGCTGCCGCAGTTCCGCGCTCGAATGCAACAGAATTTGCCCGTTGCACCGTTCCGACTGGCACGGCGCCCTCCTGCTCCTGGCCCCTCGTACCGACAATGTATGTATGCATAACGCACAGCGGCTGGGGGCAGCAGTTGTCAGCAAGACATCATCACCAGCACTCGCAGCAGATTAATGAGCTGCGAATTATTTGTGCGACCGCTGCCAGCAGTCGACACCCCAACGCACCACACGCCACACGCTCTATGCGAATAAATCACGTAAAATCAGGCGTAGTCGCATCACGCAACTGCAGCCAGCGCCTGCACGCATCACCAGCCGGAGGCGCACACGCGTGTCGCATACCGACGCCGGCGGTGAGCCGTGAGCGAACAAACAAGCAACCAAAGTACGTCGACGCCACTACGCCGAATTTGTTGCGACCAAAACGTGATGTTATTATTATTGTTGTTGTTAGTGCATGCCGCATTTTTAACAAACTGAAATACTATATGACGCGGAATTTTGGTGACAGTTGGGGAGCGTTTCCGCCTGGTGGGGTATGCGGAATGCGCAAAAGTGTGAAATGTGTTGAAACATTTGTGTGCATTTCTGCGGCAAACATTGCGCCGGGCTGCGGGCGTGGAGTGCAACGGGGCAGCCAATGGAAATGACAAAACGATCAGCTTCAAGTGCTGATGAGTTTCAGATTTGCATGCTACAGATAAGATATACATATGTACACTATGATCAATAAGTACCAGGACTATGTATTTTAAATTTTCCGCCGTTGCCCGATACAGGTAAAAAAATTTTTTTTAGGTCGGTAGGACCTTAACTGAAATCTGTGTCAAATTTTGAGCGGGATTGCATCATTAGTTTTTGTTTGGCAGCTGTTTGCGTCGGTCAACTTTTTGTACTTCGTCGCATTTTACAATGGATAATTTTGTTGACCAACGTATTTGTTTGAAATTTTGTCTTAGGAACGAAATTTCTTGTGCCAATGCGCTTAAAATTTTGTAGAAAGCATTTGGGGAGTCTGCTCTATCAAGAACCAGAGCGTTCGAGTAGTATAAAAGTGGTCGTGAAGTGGTCGAAGACTTTCCTCGTTCTGGACGTTTTTCCTCGTTTTTACCTGCATCGGGCAACGGCGGAAAATTTAAAATACACAGTCCCGGTACTTATTGATCATAGTGTATACAGCAGAAGTGCCTGAGACTGGCTATGTTGAAAATCATGCAGTGTTTTTCAACTTGATTGCGATTTTCTTGGTTCTTCGATAACACAGCGCAACAAAAAAACACTTTTTTTCTGTTGCATGGAGTTTTTCTACTGTTTCTTACTAATTTGGGTGCGCTGATTCCGAATCTACCCTCCGATTTTTTCTAGCAGCTCTAGTTTGTGAGATATAGGTACCCTGTCATTTTTTCAGTTTTTCCTCTACTTTTTCCATATTTTCGATCGTAGTTTCTAAACCAAAAAACCGATTGACATGATTTTCACCTTATCGCATTAACAACACCGCACGGCTTCTTTTCCGATGCAACTTATTTTTATAAGTTTTAAAATGCCGCGGTAATTGGACCTCAAAGTTGGAAAAAATTGAATTTTAAGGCGTTTTCTTTGATGGTCAAAATCATACACATTTTTTTGTAAAACCATTAACGAGTTAGGTGTATAACGAAAGTCGACACATCAAGCAATACAACACAGCTAAATTATTTGGCGGAATACACATTCGCATCGAAATAACAGGAAAAATGTACCATCGCGATTTTCATCACTTTTCATACTTTTTCCTTAAAAAATTAGGGGCCTGAAAATATGCAAAGTTTTTAATGTTTTTTTGTTTCGAGAAATTCAAAATATTTTTGTTTTTGCTTGTATTCCAAACTATAAATGGAACATATAAAAGAGCATATTTTGAGGCTCCTAATTTTTTAAGGAAAAAGTAAGAAAAGAGATGAAAATTGCTATGCTACAGTTTTGTTATTATTTCGATGCGAATGTGTATTCCGCCAAATAATTTGGCTGTGTTGTATAGCTTGATGTTTCTTCTTAAGATATTCATATACTTCGAAACCTGATTTATGAAACATCTGTGCATTTTTCGCCATCAGAAAAAAAAACGCCTTGAAATTCAAAATTTTCTTACTTTGAAACTTTATTACAACGCCAATTTAGAACGCATAAAATTTATTAATGTCAGGAAAGTTGGCGTGAAATGTTGTAAGTGCAACGATATAAAAATCATGTCGATAGGATTATTGGTTCAGAAATAACAGTCGAAAACGAGAAAAAAAGCCGAGGAAAATTCGAAAAAGTGACACGCCCATTTTTTGCAAAAACTAGAGCTGTTACAGAAAAACGGAGTATGGTTTTGAAAACAGCGTGGAAAAACGATTCAGATTCATGTAAAAAACTCCATGCAACAGACAGTTGTGCAGTGTAATTATTCAACCATCAAATATTTATCTTTGGATTTTTTGTTGCAGTTAAACACTTTCTATCATATTTATGAAAAAACACATAGCGGTTCCTAACCCCATCAAGTCTGAGAGCAACCCAGTCAGAAATTTCGTAAGGTGATTCCAAAGTAATGCATGATTTTTGCCTTATTTCGCATGCTGAAAACAGAAATTCACAGAAGTAAGGCATTCGTAAGCGAAGTTATGAATAAGTCAATTTGAATCTTACGAAAAGAAGTAAGCAAAGTAATTTTGAAAAATATAAAAAAGACGACGACCAAACGAAGGCAGACGCCATGATAAAGTAAACCAAGTTCGTATAAATACGTAGGCTGCCTTTTATAGTTTTTCAAAACGGATGGTCCAGTAAGTTTTCGTAAAATCTGAGATTGCCATTCAAAAGTTTGTCATTTTTACCATAAACGTGCTTAGAACATTTTGATGTTCAAGCGCTATTTGTGTTCTTTACACTGACTTGAAATAATCATCTCGGTCAAAAAATGAATTTGAATGAACATTTTCGACCAATAACACAGGGCAACAAATTTCGACTTTTGGTCGGCTTTTCTGGGTTTGACATCAGTTCTAGGGTAATTGGGTACCGCTGATTTCGAATCCGCAAACCGTTTTTAAAACTTAGTTTCCGTTTTCGCAAAAAATGGGCGTGTCACTTTTTCGGATTTGCCCTGACTTTTTGCACGTTTTCGATTGTAATTTCTAAATCAACAAACCGGTTGACATGGTTTTCTCTTCGTGGCATTTGCAACATCTCACGGCTTCTTTTCCAATATCATTTATTTTTATAAGTTAAAAAATTCCGCGGTAATTGGACCTCAAAGTCGGAAAATATGGAATTTCAAGGCGTTTTCTTGGATGGTCAAAAACATGCACATTTTTCTTAAATCTATTAATGAGTTAGGTGTTAAATGAAAGCGGAAACATCAAATAATACAACACAGACAATTTATTTGGCGTGGTTCCCATTCTTATCGAAATAATAGGAAAAATGTGCCAGCGTGATTTTCATCAATTTTCACACTTTTTCCTTAAAAAAATTAGAGCCTCAAAATATGCACAGATTTTTATTTTTATTTTTTTAAATAAACAACAGTTTTTTGGTTTGTTGCTTTGCTTATACTTCAGACCAGCACACAAAAAGTATGCCTGTTTTTATGACGACAGTTTTCAATTTGAGCTAAATTGGTAAGCAAAAACAATAAACTTACTTTGCTTAAGGCAGGAAACCATATCAACCGGTTTGTTGATTTAGAAATTACAATCGAAAACGTGCAAAAAGTCAGGGAAAATCCGAAAAAGTGACACGCCCATTTTTTGCGAAAACGGAAACTAAGTTTTAAAAACGGTTTGCGGATTCGAAATCAGCGGTACCCAATTACCCTAGAACTGATGTCAAACCCAGAAAAGCCATTTTACTGTTGATCAGTGTAATTTGTTATGAATTCCGAAGTGAATTATTTCAAGAACAATTTTTTTTTTCATTTTTTCATTTCATTTATTAATTTAAATGATTTTATTGATGAGATGATGAAGTACCAACCTTCAAGACAATTTATAACTGGTTTAACGAATTCAAGTGTGGTCGCCGTTCGCTCCAGGACGAATTTCGTGAAGGTCGTCCAAAATCGGTCATTGTGCCAGAAACCACCAACAACAGAAAACCTTTATTAGTTGAAATAATTTTGTGCGAAACAAGTTTGTAAGTATTCAATTTGGTGAAATTAGAGTTGTAGATTCGATTTTGAGAATATTTCTATATTTTTCTTAGAGATTTGGGTCGCGGAAAGCATTGTTCCGAGGAAGAACGTTCAAAATTTAAGAGAAAACGCACATAGCCAAAGGGAAATTACAAAGATAACGAAGAGGTCGCAGAGATCGTATTTAACGCCTTAGTACCCCCAATAAAATGCGAAAAAAGGGGACAACCAAGAAAAACAACGACTCAGGACAACAAATACATTTAAGTCTTATCGAAGCGCGTTCCTTTCAAGTCCGCTGCAGCTATACAGCACGAATTAGGAAAGCAGATATCTTCAAAGACAGTAAGGCGCCGTCTTGTGAGAAATAATCTTTTTGGGAGACTGTCACGAAAAGGACTAATGTTGACCAAAAGACATAGAAAAAATCAGAGTCAATTTTCCAAGACTCACAGCAGCTGGAGTGGTCCCGAAATAACCTGTGGTCCGATGAAAGCACGATCAATATGGTAGAAAGTGATGGAAAAGTTTGGGTCCAGCGACCAAACAAATGCAGAAATTAACCCCCGATACACGACAACAACGTTCAAGCACAAATTCAATGCACATTTTTGCTACTTCTGCCAAACACAGCTTCATACCGGAAAAGTCAGATATGAGTCCCAAGACAACATTCCTTATTACGCTTCTGAAACGGTTAAGCCAGCTATAGTACGATCTGCTTTAAATTCAAAAGCTCCTTGTGAAGAAGTACAAGTGGCAGGTGATAGATACATTTGGTAGCGGCAACAATTTTGAAATATTTTCTGAATTTCAACTCAATGAAAGTGAGATGGGATACTTCACTTAATAACTCCGAAAGATTTCAACGATATCGTGCGAGATATAAGCGCTTCTCGCAGAGAAGCGCTGAAATATTAGGGTCCCGTTTGCAGCAGTGGAAATTAGTGCCACACGATTCTCGAATAAGGTCAGCTTGTGATATTGACAAACTTTTCACCATTATCGGTCATCCACACCAGAGATCTGCATGCGGTCATATTTTAATCGCTCAGTATGTATTCGCGAAAAATGCGGTGCGATATGTGCCACTGCTCAAAAAAACGGATATCAGTATGTATCCCCACCGCAAGCGAAGCATTCATTCCGAATACTAGTAATCCAAACGATCGAATCATCAGCTTGTAATACTAAACGAACGCAAACTATCGCATCTTCATTTCACTTCGTCTATGCGGTGCTGCCGATGATCCAAACGAACTATGCACTTCGGAATGCGGTGGTGCAAATGATTCAAACGAAGACGGCAATGATCCAAACGAAAGATGGAAATATTCGTTTGAGTCATTCGCACCACCGCATTCCGAAGCGATATGAGAATGCGGTGGTGCGAATGATCCAAAGGAAAGATGGAAACACCGCATACCACCGCATTTTCATTTCGCTTCGCCCTTGTTCTTTGACTCTTATTGTGATTAAGCATTTGTAGAAAAGAAATTTTGTTTATTTTTTCTAATAAATGTATACATACTCAAATAATAAATTTAATATAATAGCTTTAAACATGAAATGAAAAAATGTCCTTTATCGAACGAAGTAATATTTAATTCATAATACGTGTAATAGATTATAATAATTAATAATAATTTGTAATGTTAAAAATTTTTAGAGTACGAATGGCCGAAAAGTCGATGGCTTTGCCCGTTGTCATAGAGTATTTCATTGATGTGGGTGCAATTACCGAAAATTGATTCAATCATCATATATTTGGAGTTCCCTCGTGTTTTTAAAGTATTTAACCATTTTTATTTCGCATGATTCTATAACTTTAAGACTTTAACTCGCTTAAAAAATAGCAGCAGTTGAGCTGGCAAAATCCATGCCGCAAACATTTCTTCCAAATGCGTATACCCGCTTCATACGCTTCGCGAATTGTGAATTATGTATACTTGTATTTATTGCTTTCACTCACTGCAAACAACGCATACCGCATAATGATTGAATTTGGGATACTTATGATTTGCGGTGCTTATGAGCAGTAGGTAGTAAAAAGAATGAGTATCAATGCGGTGGTGACCAAAATTGCGCGACGCGAATTGTGCAATATGCATACGATTACCAAGTGGTCGTGTAAGCAATACGCGAATTGAATCGATGATCGCAAACTCGTTCGGGTTTTGTATGCGTGCGGTTGCGATACTTATGTTATGCGGTGATTATGAGTAGCAGGTAGTAAAAAAAATAAGTATTAATGCGGTGGTATCCAAAGTTGCGGTACTCATTGCTGATCTCTGATCCACACATCCCTGATGAAGGGCGCCTTTTGCCATTCTCCCTGGCTTGAAAAAAGGGTTTTCTAAGCACAAATGCTTTCTTTGCCTTTGGACAACGTCAAGAACTACATTATACAGACTACAAATGGCCAGCTCGCATTACTCACCAAATTGAACGTGATAGCATCGATCACATGTCACTCGTACCGTTATCTAAATTTACTTTGCCGCCTCTGCATATTAACCCTCTAGCGGGCAAGCCCGCCTCCAGGCGGAGTACACCAAAATGCGTTTGCTGAGTAGGCGATGAACTTTATTTATTTTAATATGGCTGATAAGGATTTGGAAAAGTTCCCTTTAACTAACGGTATAAATTTTGTGAACATCAGGGGTGGCTTTCCGTAATTCGATACTCGATCATCGTTGGCACATAGTTTCGATATCGAACGCTCAACGAGACAGTTTTGGTTTCCGTAACTCGATATGAGAACTCTCGTTTTCATTTTTTGGGAAGTGTGTGGAAAGTACTTTGGAGCTGTCAGAAGCAGCGGGAAGTAAACAAAACGACGAAAATTTGACACGCAAAAATCAACAAATTTAAAATTTGTCGGGATTAAAAATGTACAATTGGCGGTATTTATTGTTTTTGGAGGAGTTTCGTCGTGAAACTCCAATCAACAGACGAAGATTAAGAGATGCAGCGGATCCCATGGAATTGCCAGAGTTGTGGTAAGTTAAATTGGTATTTGTAAAAGTTGTTTGTACAATTTCCATTTCACAGCTTCCAGCAAAGGTACCGGTTGAGCACGGAGGCATTTATGTACATACGTTCTCAATGCCATACAATTACGGGATGGCATAAGAAGTACATACATTCCTCCTTCTCAAAGATTAGCCGCCACTTTAGAGGTGCTAGCGGGTGGAGGTTATCAGTGGCAAACGGGAGGCGCACGCCATGGGACCCAGCACTCTGTCAAAAATCTTTCGGCAGACCTTATCCGCAATGGAACAAAATTTATGCAGCCAGTGGATAAACTTTAATACAGACCGCCAGCAGTGTAAACAGTATTTCAATGCTAAATACAATTTTCCTGGAGGTAAGTTCGTGGAAAAGGAAACTTGCTTTTTAATTTTTCGAATTTAATTCATTGCAGTTGTTGGTGCCGTTGATGGCACCCATCTCCAATTGTTGAAGCCCATTGAAAATGAGCACATTTTTTTTAACAGAAAAGGAAAACACAGCATCAATGCAATGATTGTAAGTATAAAAGTGTATGGTGTGTCTTTTTAAATGCATTAGTGTAAAAATCTGCGTTTTTTATTTAAAAAGAGCAAGATCGAGTATCGAATTTTGACACGTTGTAGAAAAATAACGGTACTATCACGTGCCCGAGTTTCCATCTCATCATGCGAAAGACAACGGAGTTTTGCAACAAACAATGCTGCCAGATTTTAACCGAAACAGTCTTTAGATCAAAATACACTTTTAGTATAGCAAGAAATAAAAAACCAACACATTTGTGTAAAACGTTATTGCTTTCCGCGCTTCAGCAAGGCTATTTCTCTGTTGGTTTTCTCAAGTTTTAACTGCAGAACTTGCATTTTTGTTTTTTGGATTTTTTTTTGGTTCTTTTTTTCAATTTCATTTATTTCTTTTCAAATTTGCAATATTTCCGTTTGAAATTTGCGTTGGTTTTCAATTTCCCGCTCTATTACAGGAATATTTGGATCTCCACACTTCCTTTTCGCTCTTGGTGTTTGCTCTGCGTCAGTCCCACTTGCCTCACACCTCCTCTTTGCTCTTGGTGTATGTTGGACAACAAGGGCTGCTGCCACTTCTTCATCGGAGAAGACATCTTCTAATAGTTCTTCGTAACAACTTTCAGTAACATCGCGCTGCGGCCCAGAAGAGACAGCAGCAGAAGAGCATGGCATATCTGCTTCAGCACCATATGACGCCGCGCCCGGAATTCTCGATACGACACGACGACATTTTGTGTTACGGAAAGCAAAAACGATAGTTCGATACACGTATTTGCTCGATATCGAATTACGGAAACCCATCCCAGTAGGCGACTTTTGGTTTTAAAGTCATTTGAAGTGAGAATTTGCGCGTCCGGACAAAAACAATTATTTTCTCGAGTGTGAGTTTTTAATTTAATAAAAAAATAGTAAATCTTGGAGTTTGAAGCTGCAGAAAATTTCAGTAAGTAAACCCATATTTGTATTTGTATCTAACTGATGTTGTTTATGAGATTATTCATTGGGAGACTTACAACCACCCTCCGCGAAACCGCCTGCAGGCACCGCTGCCGTTTTAGTCATTTTTGCAAATCGTCTGCAGGCGGTCTTGCGAAGTCGGAGACATTAAAAAAATTCGTTGGCAGTTTGATATACATTTATGTCAATGTACCGGTATCCAAAAGTTGAACATTACTACCCATTCGTTCGAAGCCATCAAAAATCCGATGACATCGATATGATTTTGTCAAATTCGCAAGTATCTGTGCTATAACGACTATTCTTTAATGGAAAAGAAAGATGAACTTGGTTACGATAAACTATTTAAAGTCAGACCTCTTATTGATAGACTGAATGAGCGCTTTGATTCTATCCCAAAGCAGCCTCGTCTCTGTGTACTTAGATGAACAAATGTGTGCCACCAAAATGCATACAATATTCAGACAATACATGCCAAAAAAAATCCACAAATGGGGAATAAAACTATGTAATATATGTGGCTCAGATGGATATGCATACAGATTTGAGATCTATGCTGGCGCTGGTGATAATAAAGTTCCATTAGGAATTATGTTATCGTTATCTTTTTTGATAACTTCTATACATCATTGCCACTGCTTGTACTCCTGAGAAGCCGGGGAATTTATTCACTAGGTACAATTCGTAGAGACCAAATTCCGAATTGTAGACTACCATTTGATAAGGATCCGAAAATGAATAGGGGTAAATCTTTGGAATATGTTGGTAAAGCGCATGGAGTTGATATTTCTGTAGTACAATGGAGGGACAGTAAAAATGTCAACTTGACATCAACTTATGTTGGAGTTTTACCATTTATATTCACTGTTAAGGACATTCAGCCGAGAAAAGCCGTCCGTTACGATAGGAAGAATAAGCAGTATTTACATTTGGACTACCCACGTATTGACAATACACATAGGGTATGTGTATTTCAATATCAATTACGTAATTTTTTTTTAAATAATGCATATATGCAATGTACAATTTAACGAGTTTTTTATAATTCCTCTATGTACATGTATATCTTTTAACTTTTCCAGAATACAACTATCATATGGGTGGGGTCGATCTCATGGACGACCATATTCGACTCGAGACACGCAGCTACTCCCTTCGCCTATTTTATCATTTCATAGATATGACCCTCGTAAAAAAATTGGTCATTGGCCAAAGGTTTTGGATAGAACAGGTAAAAAAATGTGCAAATCTCCAGGTTGCACTTCATCAACACAGGATTGTTGTATTAAATGCAACTTAAATTTGTTTTTCCGTAGCACCAAAGACTGTTTTTTTAATTTTCACAATAAATAAATGACATTGCCAAACATTTATCATCACTTCTTTTGATTTTCCTGCCTTTCCTGCATTTGCTTCTATGCACTTGAATACGCTGTATTTCCGGCAGCCCCGCCTGGAGATGGGCTACCTTTAACCACACCTAGCGACGAAACTATTCACCTGAGACAAACATCATTTTCGTCTTTCTCATGACAAAATTAATCAACTGTAATTTTTGTACAGTAATACAAAAATGGCCTGCTAGAGGGTTAAGTTGGGGCTAATAAGGAACTTTAAGGAAAGTTTTCCCGAAATTAAGGGACGCAAAGATTGACGCCGGTATATAATTAAATTTGCTAACATAACAAAACTTAAGTAAGTTTCATATTTGTAGGCGTTCTAAATGGACCACATCTGAAGGAATTACTTAAACGTATGGATTTTGTGAATTTCCTGACAGCATGATGACAATCAGTCATAGAATGTTATTTGGCTAATAAGAAGGCGCAAAATTACGAGTAAATAGTGAGCAATTTAACCTTCACACTGTCACCAATTTTTATATACGGAAACCGTCACTATTAACATATGTTAATATTTTTCTTCTCATCCGTTTTATAAAGCCAGTTTTCATTTTTTGAGCTAAGTTGGTAAGCAAAAACATAAAATGGACTGTGCTAAAGAGATTTTAGGTTCACGTGTGGAAGGGGGAAAAGGGATGAATGGGGTTTCAGCCCCTACAATGTGGGCGAATTTGTTGCTTTTTTTTAAGAAAAGCCATAAAAAGTGCATTTTCAAATATATTTTCATCAAATTTCGTATTTAAGACTTTTAGGTAATACTACATCACATATCCAAATTTGAACGAGATCGGTCAACTATATCATATAGCTGCCATAGAAACGATCGCTCAAAAATGCGATTGGTACAAAAGGGCTAAATTGGTAACAATTGGTGCATTTTCAAATATATTTTCATTAAATTTCGTATTTAAGACTTGTAGGTAATACTACATCACATGTCCAAATTTGAACGAGATCGGCCAACTATATCATATAGCTGCCATAGAAACGATCGCTCGAAAATGTGTTGCATTGCGATTTGTACAAAAGGGCTAAATTGGTAACAATTGGTGCATTTGTAAACTGATAGTTGGCCGATCTCGTTCAAATTTGGATATGTGATGTAGTATTACCTACAAGTCTTAAATACGAAATTTGATGAAAATATATTTGAAAATGCACCAATTGTTACCAATTTAGCCCGTTTGTACAAATCGCAATGCAAAACATTTTCGAGCGATCGTTTCTATGGCAGCTATATGATATAGTTGGCCGATCTCGTTCAAATTTGGATATGTGATGTAGTATTAGCTAAAAGTCTTAAATACGAAATTTGATGAAAATATTTTTGAAAATGCACCAATTGTTACCAATTTAGCCCTTTTGTACCAATCGCATTTTTGAGCGATCGTTTCTATGGCAGCTATATGATATAGTTGACCGATCTCGTTCAAATTTGGATATGTGATGTAGTATTACCTAAAAGTCTTAAATACGAAATTTGATGAAAATATATTTGAAAATGCACTTTTTATGGCATTTCTTAAAAAAAAGCAACAAATTCGCCCACATTGTAGGGGCTGAAACCCCATTCATCCCTTTTCCCCCTTCCACACGTGAACCTAAAATCTCTTTAGAACAGTCCATTTTATGTTTCTGCTTACCAACTTAGCTCAAAAAATGAAAGTTGTCTTTATAAAACGGATGAGAAGAAAAATATTAACATATGTTAATATGTAACCAAAATAGGGGTAAAAATTTTCATTTGTAAAAAAAATATGGAAAAAATTAAATTTTTCATTTTCTGATTACATATATAGAAAGAGGTTGACAAATTGGCCACTGAGCCGAAGCCGCATGAAAATCGGACTTAAACCCAAAAAGTTATAGCAAAATCAAAATTGAAATATTAACATATGTTAATAGTGACAGTGTGAAGGTTAATAAAAAATTTCGGAAAGATAGGCGTAAATATGTCCGTAAAAATAAATTTTTTGGACAGCCATTTGGATTTCCTCCCCAAAAACCTAGAAGCTTTCACTGAAACAACGGCGAGCGGTTCCACCAGGACTTAGCGACTATGGAGAATCGCTTTAAAGGAAAAAATACCTGCCACATGTAGGGAGAATACTGTTGGTCGATATGTCGCGATACTGATGGTAAACGTAAGAGGCAAAGCAAACGAATGCATTCCAATTAGAATGATTTTGTATCTTTTTATTATTTAAATTACTGATACTTAAATAAATTAGAACTTTTGTACTTTGTAAATAACTTTCGAACCAATAAAGTTAGAGCAATGAAATTTTGACAGATGATCAAGAAGATTTGGATTTGGATTATAACATACTTACTTTTCAAGAAAATTCTATCAAAATTTTGAAGGATGTAAAGGATTACAATTTTCAAAGGACCTTTTTATACGCTCTTTTGATAAATAGATAAAAAACAATTTTATTTAAATTCTTGAGCCTTTCCTCTTTCATTTAATATACATATAGCCATATTCTAACGAGCTTAAGTATCTTTTATCCCTTTCATAATTTTGAAGTCCTTTTAAAAGTACAAAGGATGTAGAAATGAAAAACTGAGTACGCAGTATTACTATGTTTGATGTCTAGTTTCACGGTCATGTGGATTTTTCCCAGTGTGAAAAATGCTGTCGCACGGTGTAATTAGATTAATGATTACTTTTGACCAATTTGTCAAATAAAAATTATTTTAATTAGTTTTATTTGGACTCATTTTTACAACACAACATTATTTCTATTAAATGGATAAGTTAAAAAAAATTAATAAATGCAATGTGGCTAAATGAGTGCTGTCTCTATTGATCTGTCGATCCCACCTCTAATCCCTTCCTTTCCTTGCCCTTTTGTGCTCATATTTCTCCCTATTTTCTGCACCCCGTCTTCCGCCGTTTGTGTCGTTTAATGTTTATTGTACTCCTTGTCACTCATTATTCGTACATCTCACAATAAAGACCGGAAAACCCGATACCAACTGCGTTTCATTTCCGCCGCTCCGCAACGAATGGATTTCTTCACAATGTATTTAGTTTTTGCATTAGCTTTGGCCAAAACTCAAACTCGAATTTCAAACATTTTGTCAGACAGACGGTTGCACCTTATGCCAACGGATTTTCCAATCTTCGAAACACTGATTGTAGTCAATTTCCGGGATGGCCTTCAGTTCCGTCTTCGCTGCGGCTTGAATCTCCTCTATCGTATCAAAACGGTGTCCCCGGAGCGGATTGTCTTTCCACAATTCCGGCCTTTTTAGGCGGATAGCGTTACGCGAACGACGCATAACGTTCAAATAATATTCCTTGTTGACTGTTTGGCACGGCGGAAGGAATTCATAATGCACAACACCACGATAATCGATAATTCAAATGCCACCTTATTTTTTGGAAACAGTAGTATAAGGTTTCTCACTTCTACTTTTCGTATCTTAATACGGAAAGATATCAATGCAGGAAGAAGGCAGCCATAATAAGAGTCTCTCCCTCAAGTTTTTTAATTGAGACAGCAATTGGTTTCCTACACCTAACATACAATTTATGGCTGATACTCGATACTTTTATTGGTCAAAATATGTTGTAGAAAAATATGTGTTGAGCTCCACCGGGTTACCATGGGGCGAATTAATAAGCAACCTTAATTTTCTTTGATAATTTCGCATTGCTTCGGTGTTTTTTTGTTTTTTCCATAATTAATTACATTGCTTAATTGTTTTTTCATGTCTGCTACGCAATTCGGACGCGTTAATTGTTTTCCGGGCATCTACAGTAGCGACCAATTTCAAAGTATGACTGACACATCTTACATGTTGTGGGAGCTGATGTGTAGAATAATAAATTGTTCATTATACACAACTTGTTCATCTTCTTCCAAGTGAGCATTTAACTCTTCATCTTACTCCATAAACTCGTCATCTTCTTCAGCAATGTTCCCAACTATAAAAATTGATAAAAGCAAAGTAATGGAAAGTTATGACAGTATGTGTACATTAGGATTAGCAGATTATGAACGAAAGATAATGATGCACTCAGATTAGGTTTTACCTGGATCAGATGTTATATTGCCGCTTCTCTGTCAATTAATACATTTCTCAAATAGTACAGCGCCAATTTTATTGGACTTCTCTCAATCCACTTCAAAAAATTTGCCATCTAAAAATGGGTTTGGTTAACTTATTTGATGCGAGGGTTGATCGCACATTTCGATGTCGTCATTATCTTCAATATCGCGAGTTTCAATATTTAAGCACGTATTTTGAGACATTGCTCCACTTGTTGAAAATAAAGACCGTATTAATTCACAAATCACTACGTCTCAGTTGCTTTCGTTTTTGAATATGAAATGTTAATCCTTGGCATTTACATACCAAGAAATGCAACAAAATCTCCTCGTTTCGGCAAACTCATCCCAAGAAGCAATGCAATCCATTGCCATTGGCACAGCGTTTTTCCCAACCGCCGTTTTTTTGCCTGGCTCCTGCGTTGACAAATGAAGAGCACAAACAGTTCGCGGTGGGGGTGAAATTCACTCCACATGCCTGGCTCCATTTTTCTCTCGCAACTAGATTCTGCGGCACATGCAACAGGGGCACATTTTCGTACGTCCAAGTTCGATGCCACAAACTGCAACTGGATTTCGACATCGTAAATTTTAGAAAACACGGTAAAAGAAAGAAGAGCAAAATGTATTTATTTGAAACTTAGTCAAATACATGATGAAATAAACAAGGTGAAGCGAGTAGATGACATACCCTTATTTTGACAAGAGAGCTTTTGAAAAACTGACGTTTTCAAAATAAATTCTCTCGAAACATGAAAGTTTGACCACCTCAAACCAGTTATTTACAAGTTCAATAAACTCTGCTCACTCCACTGGGTTGAACATTTCGTTTCCGTCCATATAACATCCCCTTATTGCATTGGCGCACGAGTTGGAGAAAAGCTGTGCTGCTGTTTTAACTTTTTGTTTTTTTGCACCTCGTACTTGGAGATGCTCTTCGCTCAGCTTATAAGTTATTGATACATCTGAAACAGATGTTAAATAAATACACGCCAGGCACTATTATTTGGGTGTGCGAACCAAGTTTTTGCTAATAATTAAAAGTTGTTAAAATAAAGTTTTTTTAGTCAGATTATCCACTTACAAGTTGATATACCCATTTCCCTTCAAAGTGCTTGATTTGTGGGCCCCATGTCCGAAACAACGCTAACGACGGTAAATTTTGCAACGTATAATTTTGATATTATGTTTTCCAAAACGTTCTTTGTTATTTTCACGTCAAACCCAAAGAAAATTGGCTGCTTCCATGAGGCTCTCAATCCTCGGACGAAAACAACCTGGACATAATTTGATGGCTTCCTCACAATGCGCCCGAATGGATCATTGAAATGGATTGGAATGGATTGTTATGAATAAACAAGAGGATACTTTCATTTCATCCATCGACAAAACACAAAGTCTTTCTTCTTCTGTTAAATTGCAGTGAGCCATCAAATTAATGAGTGTTTTTTCGGATGGTAGTGGGTACCCATTCTTAATTAAGTGCCTGTACGCTCTGGGTCCTGCCGCATGCAACGTTACAGCTTTTGATACGTCTGCCCATGACCAGTGAACTTTTTTCTTACTGACTAACTTCTTCAATTGACCATCCGTAAAAATTTCCTTAACTGCATCGGTTAGAGATCTCGATGCTGTTAATTCATTCTCTAATGCTGCTACGCGACTTTTCAAGCAAGTATTTTCATTGATAGCATTTAAACCAAGCTCGTCGTTTCTATAGATTCGAAAAACATATTACATTATTTACTATATATGCAACCGCGATTTCGAATACTAGTATTACTTATAGTATAACAGTACAATTAGTCAAATCCAGCTTTTATTGCGGGCCATCTGATCAAATTCGTGGATTTAATGGCCATAGGGCAAAACAGGTGCAATAGCTTTGGATACAGTTCAGTCGGATATAATACTGTATTAAACCTGGGGGGCTACTAATGCGATGCGAACATAAAATTTATCGCATTCGCACACTTAGTACTCTGAAGTCCGACAATCGCATTGAAATTTTCTACTTTCGCATTTCGATTTTCCCCTTTCGCATTTGTAGCACTGCGTATTTCGATTTTAAGTTTCAAAAAAATGCGATTGTTTACTTTTTTTTATTTTGTTTGAATTTTTTGACACTCGACGCTAGTAATGCCAACTCACTCTCGAAACAAAATAAAGGCCGTTTTTCAATGATGCGAAAGCGATACAGAGTACCGATTGACTTTCGCATCGCAACTCACTTTCGCATCGCTTTCGCTTTCGCATTGCATTACAGAGTAACCCCCCTGGACTATTTATAAGAGCATATTGATGTAACATTGAAATTATAGGTCGGATCAGATGAATAAACATAGTAAAACATAGTAATGCAATAAAAATGCATAATTGTTCACTCTGTTTGTACTGCTGTGTTGTTTGATTCTGTGCAAGAGACAGCGTGATGCTCCCGCATATGTGAAAGGAATTTTGACCAATTCCACAATAGAAACTTCTCGCCACAGAAGGTACAACAAATTTTATAAATGGTCCTTTCACGCGTCGTCGTGACTTTTGCACAGGTAATATTATCTTGAGGTCTAGATAATATATAAACGTATATATAAATATGCATATATATAAACTTATATTTTTAAATATTTACGTGATTGTTGCGGGAGGATGTGGCAACTTTTTTGAAGGAACTGCATCTGGATGCAGTCGCCTTCGTGTAAGTGCAGATGATTTCATTTCTGCAGAATTAAAATGGAGCGTGCACACCTTAGAAGAAGTCGTGAACTGCACTCCGCACACGCCTGTCCATTTCTTCCTCCGCTCCTCATCCGTTGGTATTGAAAACATGGGCACTTCGTTGCCGTGTGCTGTCTTGTACAAACAGCACGTTTTTTCCGCGATCAAAATTTTTAAACACAATATTTTCATTTTTACGTTTTGAGTGGGGTTAAAAATATTCTCTCAATGTCAAAGCAAAATTGGTTGTCAATTGCCATAGTCAAATAATAAAGTCATCCCGATAGGTGACGTGTATTTGTTTACGTACTCTTATTTTGATAGCTGCCATTTATGTCCTCTCTACATTCTCACATGAATGAAATTTGTCTGTCAAATTTTAACCTTTTTATTCATAATATAAAATATTCAAAAAAATATTTGATTGTTTGAAGGGAGCAATTCATAAAAGACATAAATATTTGAAAAAATCTCTGAATGCCACCTCTAGAGTGTGTGCCAAGCACTTCTCAGAGGAGCACATAAAAGATGATCCGGTACGAAAACGGAACAACTTGGTGCGAACTGTGGCGCTTGAAGGAGGGCTGCTACAAAATGTGATAGATGTTATGAAGCATAACCCAACGACTCCAGAACAAAAGCTATGCATTCGGTGCTTTGACGAGATGAAAGTGTCATCATGCTACGAACTCGACACGTTAACTCAGGCAATCCGAAAGCCCAGCAAGTACGTGCAAGTAGCTATGGTACGAGGCTTAAAAGCCTCATGGAAACAGCCAGTTTTTTACGCTTTTGATTGTAAAATTACAAAGGCCATTCTAGAAGAAATTATTTCAAAATTATATGTCGTGGGTTTTAAAATTCTTCTGTGGAGAGAATTGGAGATTTCCGTCGGTAAGAATTTTATTTAAACTAGGTTGAATAGTTTCTTACCTTTTAATTTTACTTACTTTAAACTTAACTCTCAGATAAAACGTGTTTCGCAAATCCTGTTAACGGTGAAGAAAAATGTGTTAATGTTTGCCGATGTTCCTCACCTCCTCCTCAAGCTTATAAGAAACCACTTTATTGATGACGGCTTTCTGTTTGAAAACAAAATTTTAACTGTACAAACTCTGAAGCAAGTCTTGAACTATTCGTCCTCGCCAGATGTATCAATCGTATATAAATTGTCTGAAAAACATTTGGACGTCCGAGGAGCACGCCGTCAGAAGGTGAACCTAGCCGCACAGCTTTTCTCCAACAAGCAAGAGACATACTACGTTGTTATGCTGTTCCTAGCACATCCTAGCGCCCTTTCAAAAAGGTATAATAATTACAAATACGTCTCTGAAACTCCTCTTTAATTATACCAAACAAAGATTTGGTTTCGATTATATTCTAACCC
This sequence comes from Melieria omissa, assembly GCA_963971225.1. Classification (NCBI taxonomy): domain Eukaryota; kingdom Metazoa; phylum Arthropoda; class Insecta; order Diptera; family Ulidiidae; genus Melieria; species Melieria omissa. The sequence goes on from OZ020269.1 coordinate 33,722,645, forward strand.
AACGGAGCTATGCACAGCAGTGGTGGTCTTAAAGATCACCCAAGCTCATTGCAGTTGAAATAGCGACTAAGAAAATATTTATTCGGTATTAATAGTCAATAGGCAAATCCAGGTTTAACAAAACCAAGCAAAATTTTTGTGAAAAAAACCAAATGTTTAGATCAAATTTTTATTTAAAAATGCGGTCTAGAAATTTCTTGTGTAAAGAACTTATGCGATTTTCTTGTTAAGAAAAGTGTTAATATTGACCTTTCTTATAACATAAGAAAAACATTTTTTAAATGTAGAATATTTTTTAGAATTAAGCATCTAAACTAGAAACTCAGAGAAAAAAAAATGCACTGCAATTTGACAAAAAATAAAAAACTGTTTTAAAACATTAATTTCTTACCATGATACGTATAACCCTTGCATATTTATGTTTATGTGTTTTCTGTATATACATACAGTACATAACATATATCCTTCATTGCTAGTAGCTATTTGTATACACATTTAAAAAAGGATTAAAAGCAAAATAAATGTCGAATAAGTTGTATTCAAAATACTTTGAGAGAACAGTTGTCAAAATAAGAGTACTTGACATAAAATGTCACTATCGGGATGACTTTTTTATTTGACTATGTATTTGAAAGTAATCGTATTTTTATATTTATTTTTATTAATTTATATACTGTACTTGCATAACACTTTAATAGAAATTTGTTTATCTTTACAAAATAAATTGTAAATTCATATTACTCGTTCATATGAATAACACAAATAAAACAAGTGAATTTCGGAAGGAACCCTTGCAATTCAATTCAAATTTCGTGCTTTGTTTTTATTGGTTGAAAATTTTTGTATTCAAAAATATTACGTTTTGTGTAAATCGTGCCGCTTTTGCTTGTTTATTTTCTTGTTTTTTGTTAAAATAATTGAAGAATTTCGATTTTCGAAAGTCCTTGCGGTAAAAGTGCGTGTAGTGTGACTATCGCGGAAAAATTTCAAAAAAAAAAGAGAATCATGCGATGTGCAGTAGGCCTGTGTACACAAAATAATGAAAAAAAGGTACAAGAGTGGCAAAGTGCTATCAAATTGAATATATTTATGCATATTTATGATTTAGATTGCGCAGTGCACTTCTACCGGTTCATCAAGGATGCAAACCTAATACTAATACCTAATACCGTTGGGTGAAGCTCTGTGGCCGGGAGACTTGTTTGAATGTTCAAACGGCAAGAGTTTGCTCGTTGCACTTCACCCAAAACGACTTCGAACGGAACTTGAAGTTTGAAATGGGTATGTTGACCTTACTATTACATTATGAATAAAGATCTGAATGTACCCAATAGGACTATCTAAGAGCAACGCTTTACGACTTAAAGCAGGGGCGGTTCCGTCAATAGGAGGAAGGTGTTTGCCGGCAATTTCTTGCCCATGTCCAGAACACATCCACCCTCACCATCAAGCACAACGCGTTGATAGCGTTGTGCTTGGAGATGTAGCGAACCAAAAGTTAAAGGCTTTGGAAGCAGATATGTTTGTTATTAAATCATAGTTCTTTGACGTGACGTGACGTACCTTAACCCTTTTACGCCCATACCAAACCCTGAAGTAAAATTTTCATAAATTCATGTTTATTTGCTTAATAATTTTGCATGTTAACATATAGAAGGAAAACAAATTTTTGAAAATAAGTAGTGTCCTTGTAAAGGGTATGTCCTCATATGGGGACAATGGGCTCATTGGGTATGAAATTTTTCAAAGCAAATTCTCTCAAGACAAAGTGTTTTAGCACACTTTTTGCACTGTCAACGCGCTTTAGAATGGCAAATCACACACCGAAGCTGTTGCTGGCCGATACTTCGATATGGATTGATCAATTTGGTCAACTCCGCCCATTCCTTTGTTGTATGATTCAAATAAGGGCGGCATATTGACATATACTTTTTGTTTTGTAGTTGAACACCATCTCTTGATTTCAGCTAAAGGTTCTATGGTGTCATAATTTGTTGCTATCGTGCACACACTATTATCGACCCAACGTACCAGAAGTGTTTCATTGTTGACATCGAACCGGCAGTCATACTCAGCTCGCATACGTTTGTTCATGTCCTTTATCGGAACAAGGAGACAATTTTTCGTCCGTCTTTCTCGAACAGTACCAGTGGCGCGGTAACCTGAATCTGCTAATTCTCTGAATAACGTATGGCTAGTAAAAAAATTATCGAAGTATATGATGTGCTTTTTTGGATTTGCAGCTAATCGTGCGAGGAGTGGTTTTACCACTCTAGATCCCAACGGATCCTTTTTGAAAGGTTTTGACGCATCTTTACCGCAGCAACATCAAAAGCGTAACAGTACCCATCCGAGCTGGCAATCATCCAAGTTTTGTGACCAAATCTCACGGGTTTGCCTTTTATAAATTGACTGATCATAGATAGCTCTTCATGTAAAACACCCCACCTCTTCTCCATCTGTTAGCGCACTTATATCAAGAGGCAATGTTATTAATTCATATTTGTTGTCACTTTCTTGCTCCAAGATGAAATTTGCATCTTCCAAGTCCGCGTAATTGTTTTTGCTATAAAATGTATTTTTGCTTATTCTCATTTGTATCCTAAAAAAAATTCAAAATGTTTATTCATTTGAGCCCATTGTCCCCATTTGGGGACACCTTCAGAAAACTTCCTTTAAAATCTATACAAATGTCTTTTTTATATAAAGATGGTATACTTGCCTTTGAGAATAATCGTGTGTTTATAAGAAGGCAGAAAATTCACAAATTAAATTCACAATTCACAAATTAAAAACTATTTACTTTTTTTTTTTAATTTACACCACGATGTTACTCATTCAAGGTGTTGAATTCAAGTGTTTAAAAGGAGAAGAATAAAATATTATGAAACAAAAGAAGCACAACATACTAAGGTTTGAAAAAAATTTGACATTTTTAACTTTTTCGATAAGGTAGTTGTACATAAAGTACAAAACATAAGTGTCCTCATATGGGGACAGAGGGCGTAAAAGGGTTAAGCCAAAGTATGCCATGAAAATTGTCATGTTTCAAATATGTAAAAGTTTTACCGATTGCGCCTCATGGACGCGTTTTATAGTAAAAGTGCAGTCATAAATGGAAGCTGGTAAGATTTTTTCTGATTTAAAAATTGAATTTTAGTAGATAGTTTAATATTAAAAAAAACTGAGAGGCTTCTTAAAACGAAACATGTGGCGCATAGGTTCTTCTTTTTCTTGACTGGCACGACAGCCCGATTACGAGACTAAAGGCTTGATTACACGTAACGAGTCGAGTGACGAGAGATCAAAATGGCACTAGGCCGAAAGAATTGGGATAGCGAGCAAAAGCGACGAGTTGTTCAAACGTATTTCGACACGCGGCGAGTCAGTTCGGTTTTACAAAGCACAAAATAAACTAAGCAACTCGCGCAATTAAACTCAACCGAGCGAAAAGTGGTGTGTGACGCATTCCGCATGTGACGAGCGATTCCGCGAATCGCTGCGAAAAAGAGACAAATATAACGGTAAAGTAGTGGTCGCTCGGCCTAGCAAACAAAATGTGGTTCTCGCCACTTTCATTGGTCACTGACTCAATCAACAACTCGCCTTACTGTTTAGACAAAACGAGTACTCGTTAGAGTTGATGTCTCGTCGGTCTACTCGTTACGTGTAATCAAGCCTTAAGGCTTGATTACACGTAACGAGTCGAGTGACGAGACACCAAAATGGTACTAGGCCGAAAGAATTGGGATAGCGAGCAAAAGCGACAAGTTGTTCAAACGTATTTCGACACGCGGCGAGTCAGTTCGGTTTTACAATGCACAAAATGAACTAAGCAACTCGCGCAATTAAACTCAACCGAGCGAAAAGTGGTGTGTGACGCATACCGCATGTCACGAGCGATGCCGCATGTGACGAGCGATTGCACGAATCGCTGCGAAAAGAGAAAAATATAACGGTAAAGTAGTGGTCGCTCGGCCTAGCAAACAAAATGTGATTCTAGTGGCTCTCTCGCCACTTTCATCGATCACTGACTCAATCAAGAACTCGCCTTACCGTTTAGATGAAACGAGTACTCGTTCGAGTTGCTGTCTTGTCACTCTACTCGTTACGTGTAATCAAGCCTTTAAGGTTTAGCTAACCGCAACCATCCGTGTTGTGCGTGCGTATTTTTACAAGGTTGGAAAGGACCTACAGTTTTATGCCGATTTCGAACGGCGAGTTGGGAGCTTTTTCATAGGCAATTTTACCCTCAGAGAACACTAGAATACCCAAGGTACTCATTTTGACTACATTGAGGTCTTTTATTGTAAATAACTTTTGTTACATCGCTTTATAAAAAAATATTTTACGTGACTTATTAATTTTTCAAGCTAAATGGAATAAATAAATTAAAAATATTGTACAAAAGTTGTTTACCCCAATTTTTCAAAATTTACCTTAAATGCCCAAAAGTAGTCATTTTGACTACCTATGGAATATAATATTTTCAGCAAATCTTACTGATAAATAGACAAATATGCATCTTCAATTGCGAAATATGAAAATTTGAAATAATTGCAAACATTTAAAAAATAATAATATCATAGTAGGCTGTGATAATTACACAGTTTTTCAATTCAAAATTCACTCATAAAATTAATTTCAAGAAGGCGATAAGAAACCTCGAAGAGCGTGTGGAAAAGGCTGAAGCGCAAATTGTGCAGAATGAGCTGCTAAAAAAATGAAATTCTGCTACTTAAGGGGGTCTTCTGCTTACGCGCCCGGAATTTTAGTCTATTTTTGGAAATTAATTGTAAGGAAACTATACAAAATAGTTGAAAATTTTTTTTTTTTTTAATTATTTTTGTACATGTTTAAACTTGAAAAATGACAAATGCCTTATGTGTGTGGTGAATCCTGCGCCTTTGAGAAGTGGTGAAACTAGTACTGACGAAAGTGTCCGAGTCAACTTTGTGATATGACATCCACCCCCACAGTTGTCTGAAATGTGAAAAGTAAAATAAATTTATTTTCAGTTTTACGTTGGCTGTGCTTCTCCGAGTACGATTTTTTTTATTTTTAAAATTTTTCAAATTATACGGTTTTTTGTGAAAAGTTGTATTTTCAACCACGTTTTTTGACCTGTTGAGTCATAAAAATTGAACAAAACAAAATTTCAAAAATCGTACTCGGAGAAGCATAGAGAAGTGTTTTATGAAGAAGTGAAAAAAAAAATTAGTCAAATCCGATGAAAATTACTTGTAGAAGTCATACCACAAAGTATAAAAAGGTGATATATTGATGGGGAGAGTATTGAGGAAATCTTCCATAATTTGTGCCGCTCTGTCAAATTGTCTCCGCTTCTCATTTGCATTGCTTTTCAGGTGCCAAATCTCAACAACAATGCTGCTGCACCTGTCATCATTAAACTTGGATCTCCTGAGGACCGCTCTAAACTCTTCAGATCAATCGTCCGTTTCTGTAATGAAGCAAACAGGCCCCTGCCGCTTAGGGATGTTGGGCTCATCACTGATGGAAAAATATTTGAGCATGAAAGTCTCACCAAAAACAACAGAGAGCTAATGCGCTTTGCACTGCAGCTGAAAAAGCAAAAGAGATGTTTTTGAAGAGTCTGCTGTGGATGTAATCAGCGTATCTGAGACATGGTTTCATAGTGATGTCCCTGATCTTAATTTGTCTCTAAATGGGTGTAACCTATTAAAGTGATGAAAGTTCAGGGGATTTATTTCAAGACCCAGAAATTTCTATTACAGAAAAACTAATTGCGTTCTTTTAAAAACATCAACCTACACGAGACGTATTCGATGATTACTTGAAAATATTAAAATCACAAAGTAATGATGTTACACTTTCATCAAAAACTTTAAATAAAAATAGTAAGAAAATTGTCCTTGGAACAGTGGCAACAGGACAATATTTCCATTTAGGAATCAGACGGTACCTACTTTCAATTCGGGAAAAAATTAAATTGTTTTCATATATTTATCTTGATGTAAGTATCGATGGACTTTCGCCTTTTAAAAGTTCCAGGTAGACTCAATGGCCAATTCTTGCTCCTGTATGTAATTTCAATGACAATAGTTTTTTTTTTAAATTTATTCATATTTAGGTAATCAAAGTCCTATGTATGTTAAAAATTTCTTATATAAATAAATTTTATAAAAGCAAAAATTAGATCTTTTATTTCTGACGCGCTCGTCAGAGCATTTCTATCTAGAGTTTCTGGGCATAATGCTTTAAAATGGATGTTCAAAGTGTACTCAAATGGGATCACGTATAGATAAAGAAACGGTTTTTTCAAGCACATCTGGGACTCTACGAACCAACTCAGATTTTCATCAAGAAACGATATGACAAACCACAAAACATTGTTTCAATTACGGAAGTCTAGATTGGAAGAAATTGGCTTGACAATTGTTACTCAGTTCCCACTAGATCCAATGCATCTCCTTGATTAGGAAGTATGTAAAAAAACTTTATTGGCCTACAACTTTAAAATTCAAGTTAGGGCTAAATGATATACAAGATATTTCTTCAAAACATTGTGCTTTATCGAGATTTATTTCTATAGTATTCGCAAGAAAGCCAAGAGGACTCCATGGAAAGCGGTGGAATATATAATCGTTATTTTATGTACGGGCCCACTTGTGCTAAAACATATTTTACCTGATAATGATTACTATAATGTTTTTTTCATTATGCTTGTTTACTTTTGTCAAAAAATTAAAAACAGCAACGGCTAAATGAGTGCTGTCTCTAGTGATCTGTCGGTCCCATCGCTAATCCCATCCTTTTGTAGTCATGTTTCCCCCTATTTTCTACATTCCGTTGGCCATTTGTATCGTCTAATGTTAACTGTATATTTTTGTTAGACCCCCACGCGAACCGAAACCAATCTACTGTATTTATTTTCCACAAAGTAAGCAAAGCTGAGCAAATGTTAACGGATTTTGTTCAGTTACAATAGATTATACCCGCCAAAAACATTGTTCTATAATGTCCACAGTGTTCAACACGTAGCGCAATGTGTCCGTGAAATGGGGTTCATTGAAATTTTTTCTGCATACAATTTTGAAAACAAATTACAAGTAATTAAGAAAAAGGTTAAAAAGCCTTCAAAAATCTTAGAGCAACTAAATAATTATTTTTCTAAATATAATAATGATTTAAAAGAAAACGAAACTGGTTTTCGGTATAAAAGAAATTATTCGATTACACACTTTTTTGGTGAATTCTTCACATCAGCTTGTCCCGTTGTCCCAATAATATATGCTACGTTAGTCCTTTTATTCCTATAAAAATATCAAAATGTGTTGGTAAATTATATTAAATAGACTATAGGGAATCGATTTAAAAAATTGCAAATTTCTTTCTGGAGCCATTACGATCAGGCGACGATCTGGGCATTACGTCATAGTAAATACCGAAATTGATGGAAAGGATGAATACTTTCTTGTTACTGCAATTATATTTAAATTTGTGTGCCTTCCATACAGCAATCAATATTTGCTAGTTCCAATTTTACACACTAACTTTCAGTAAAATAATTAAATCTCATTTTTTGTGATAATAATATATTAAATTTCTTATACAAATAGGAAACTCATTCATTCATCAATGTATAAAACTATGAGCGAGTTTTCAGTTACAGGTAAGATTCGAATTACTTTTAAATCTTTTTGAACACAAAATGAATTTACAATTTGGTTTTTACAGACTAAAGCGTAGCAGTTCGTTTAGAGGCTTAAAAGCGCAATGTTCCGGTTTTCTTGGAAAGCAAAAAAACTATTTTGGAAAATACATACATATGAAACAAAAAGAAGGTAAAACTATTTAATGTTTTAAATCGTTTGACTTCGTAGCACTTCCGTTTAACGTTCCTTTTTATTTTATGTAGAAAGAAATATTACCAACAGTAAGCAGCTTCATGCAGTTGTTGAGCAGCTGAAAAAAAGGCAAGCAACTAAAATTTATTCAGAAGTGTATTTTCCTATTAAAACAAAGGAAGAAATTCAAGAGGAATGTAAAACAGATTGCGCTAAATATGTAAGTAAATAGCATACGAAGATTGGTTCACGCACTTTTTCTTATCTAGGACATCTTGTAGCTATATGGTCTTTGTATGGACGTAGGACGTCTTTGACCTAACCACAGGAAAGATAGAACACATGCAGCGTCACATTGGGCTTTCATTGCCTCGGAGCGTACACACCGAGTTATTGGCCAGTTTTTACCTCACCTTACCAAAATTTATCTAATCAAATCTTGGAATCTAAATTATGTCATGGAAATTACATCCCACAATGTATTATTTGAAGATCACATTGTGTTTAGGTGCTACTACGGTCGCAGTAGGCAACTGAGTAGCAAAGACTTCTCTCGAACGAAAAAACTTACACTCTATGGGACGCTTATCCTGCCCGAGCTTTCCTATGGCGCAGAAGCTTGGACACTGTCGTTTTCCTTCGAGAGGAAGATCCTTCGCGACATATTCACCCGTGTTCGGCTCAGTTAGCTACGACTATCGTATAAGTTGGACGTAGCACAATTAACATCCAGCGGCTACGCTGGCATGGCCATGTCTGCCATGTGAACGACGCAACTCTGGCGAAAAAGGAGTTCAATGCGGTAGTTGGAGGTCGACGGCGAAGAGGAAGGCCGTGTCTCCGGTGAAAGGACTAAGTTGAGGAGACACTGTCTTCTCTTGGTGTGACCAACTGGTAGAGGCGCGCGCAACGCAGTCGCTACATACTCTTTGATGCCACCGGTACTACTCGAACCTTTCTCGGAAGATGTTAAGGGCCGTTTTCTCATCTTCCCGTTAACTTTAAAGTTCACTTTAACGGGCCGATAAACGCATTTTCGTTTTCTCATCTGCCCGTTAAGCTATCCTCCCGATAAAATTTACCGGGAGGATTGAGTGCCTGTTAAACTTTAAAGTGAACTTTAAGTGGAAATGGTGCCAAGTACATGCATATGTTTGTTTACAAACAAAAAACAGCTGATAATGAAATTACAATTTGAAATGAAATTTGAATTTGAGATCTTTCGGTATGGAAAATAGGCGTGTTTCTTAAATTCATGCACTGGAAGACGCTTTTGAAAGTACGGAGTCACAAAATGCGGCAAATATAACATATAACAGCCAATTGGACTATTTCACTGCTTTGCACTGCTGACATGTCCAATCGCTGCTGGGCCGCTACCTGTGCGATACGTCTCGCTCTTCTGCGCTGCAAGTTCCAGCTTGGACTTGCGCTTCAAGCTGTCAAACTTGTCCCTCAACGATTTCCAACGTCGGGACACGCCCCATTTGCCAGTAAAAGCATCAACAAGATTTTGCCAGGCAAAATTTTTATTTTTTCCTTCAAAAATAATTATAATTTTTTACAAACAGCTGATTGCGCCGCCAAGTGCTGCCCAATGCTGACCAGTGATGCCAAAAAATCAGACCTGTTAAATTTATATTTATCAGGAAGATGAGAAAACGAAAATATTTACCGGCCACTTTAAAGTGACCTTTAGCTAAAGTTCACTTTAGCTACCGGTCACTTTAACGGGAAGATGAGAAAACGGCCCTAAGTGTGTCAGAAAAATATCATTGTGCGTGGCTTTAGATGTGCAAACAATATTAATTTTGTAAACTTATTTCTCACGTATACAGATTTTGTGTCTTCAAATTGTTTGCTCTCGTGAAATAACCGTGTATCTATATAAACATTTATGATAGATTTTATAAGCTGTGTCCTGTGGTCGTTAAAAAAGTCTGTATCGTTTAAGAAATTCTCAATCTGTACGTGGTCGTCCATAAACTTATTTGAAAATACAGCTCCAAGGCATGGTAAAATTTTGGTAATTAAGAATGATTTGTAGTAAGCTTGGTTTTTTATTTAAATTTTAGTAAACTTGGTGTTTTTATTTAAATGTTAACTTTACAGGATTGAAAAATATATATATATGGCCGATCTTTCGTCAGCACTCCACGGCACGTCCGTTTGGTTCTCTGTCTGCTTTTCGTCTGTCCCTGTTTTTTCGCGCTTTTTTCTACTCGCTACTTTGGCTTGCGACGCCACCGTCGGCCATCATGCCGCGAGTAGTGCAATCGCTCGAGTGTTGCCAATGCACGGAGTAGTGCCACGAGTCGGGTGATGCCACCGTACCCTTACATACTACAGATTTAACATTTTTTTGAATTAATTTAGTATTTTGCTGTCGAATAACTCTTTCACATATCAAACAAATTTTGCAAACATCTTCTGCAGGTGCTAAAAATATACCTCTATTTTTTAACTGTGATAATTTTGACAACTCATCTCCTAATAACTGATCTTTACACGGTAAACACTTTCATTTTGAAGACACTTTCCAACAAACAAAACATGCGATATACTGCACGACATTGTCTACATATATAGATAATCGCCACATCGAATTAATATAATTTTGTGTACAAGCTAATTTGGATTCCTCATATGTTTGTGTCTTAGAGGCAGAGGAAACGCTAAGAACAGGTGTGCCATCAAAAGCGCAGTTTCCAGTGTCAAACTCTTTTAGTTCATGCCTGACCAAAAGGCGTCTGTATGCGATATAAGGAAATATCCTATATCCTATTGGTATTTTCCAACAGTCATTTAGGGACACTGCCATCATCATGAGCGCTTTTTTTGCAGACGGAACAATATCATTTTCAGAAAATTCTCGACCGACAGCGAAATCAATCCCACCTTCAAAACCATTTCGGTCGTATATGCGCTGCTCTCTTATTGCCATCTCATCCAAAACCAGATTGACAACAACTGGTTTCGAGCCCTTAGTACGAGCCGAAATTGCGTCCAGCGCTTGATGCGTAAACCCCGGGGAACCGCGTGCGCTGTTTGCTTTTCGGCAAACACAACAAATCCTCACCGTTGTTCTTAGATTTTTAGTTAATTTCGACAAATTTGTGTTTTTTTCCCGCTTGATTTCGACAAATTTGTGTTTTTTTTCCGCTTGAACGCACCTGACTTTTTGCCACTTTTGACAGCTGGGGCAAAATGATTTGACCTCAATTCGAATTGAACACATTTTTATTTTTTGAGAACCCACAATTAAACACGTTTATTTAATAATTTGTTGAATATATAATTTTGATCGTAAACAACTTGCACACAGTTACTCATTACTCTTAAGTGCAATGCCTTGCAAATAATTAGCTGTTTATTTGCCCATAAAACGATTGAGAACATTAATTATGAAATTGAGCTCTTCATTGAGCGCTGAGCCGGAACCATTAGCCACTCCCCAGTACTCAAACTGCTCACGGTATGCATGAAGAATCGCAATGAAGTATATTGCAGCTTGTTTACGAGTTTGTTAATTTTTCCAACCTTCAATGGCAATTGTCCTCTTGCTCTCTCCTCAATTTTCTTCTTTCGGTTGAAAACGCGTATCGCTACAACAAATGCAACAGTGAAACTTTGCTTTCTTTAAAATTCTCAACTTGTTTGAATTTTCGTTTGCTTTTTTATGCGTCTTGCAGCAACTCAAGTCGTTTTCATGTAAAACTTTCGATTTTTCCCCATTGTACAGAAACTTTGGGAGGATATTGCCGAGCAGCCAAACGGCCACACAGTCACACAGTCGCGCAACAGACAAACATGTGGGCCGGGCGATACATGTCTTACGCAGCCGTGAAGCGACGGCGAAGGCGGCGGCGCGCAGTTGCCGGCAGTTTAAGTGGCCGCCGCGTTGACTGCGTGACAAGTGCGGCCAGCGAGGCCGAGCGGCTGGCGCACAAATCCCAGCAGCTGCAAATCGCTTTGAAGTTGCGTTATAAGCGACCGACAAACGATAAAATCGCATTCGCACTGCACACAGTTTTCTTGTTGCAACGGTTGGCGTGTCCGCAAAGTTTCGCCGCTGGCTCGTCTGCCCGCACTTTCACATTTCTGTGATTTTATTTTCGTTTTCCACTTTCTGCTAGCGAAATGAAATTATTGGCAATTGCAAAGTTCTGAGCCAATTTGCGGCTGAAGTATTTGTACGGCAGATGTGCTCCGCCGTTCAGCGACAGTGTGACGGTGTGTCGGTGGAGAAATGAAAAATAATTTAATGTTAAGCCGCGTGTTTATCTTTTAATGCCGTTATGCTTACCACTTTCTTTGCAGATGTTTGCCTGTCCGAAAATGAACGAATTAGCCATGAAGATTTCAGGTCAAAACGTGCCAAGGCTCAGCTACGAAGTTTGGCAATTTCGAAGGCCTGTTGTCAGCAATTGCGGCTAATATTCGTAGGCCATAAAGTCCAGCTACAACGTGTACCTCAATCTATTTTTAACTAAAATATATTTTTTAGAAACTGATAGAAAAAAAAAACGAAATTCATAGTTGATAGATTTCGACAGATGTTTCTGAAAGATTGGTTTTTTTGTGGAATTGGTCAAAGCAGCGTCGGGAATTTGTTATCAAAAGCTTAGCACTAATGAATGAAATCTTACAGAGATTAGCAGCACTGTATTTAATAAATGAACGGAACATGAGTCTTATTTATCCACTTGTTTCATTACAGTAGCCGGCTTATTAAATTTCTATACTTTTGCGAATCAGGTTTATTTAAATACGCCGATTAAAAGGTGGTAGAAAACGTTCGAGTAGGGCTGAGAAAACAACGAAGATATTTTTAGACATTCTTCATGGCCCAAGCACATTAACAACGGCAGCGACAGGACCACATCTGCCAAAATATAGAACGTGCTTATAGAGACAATTATTTTGAGACCACACGACCTCCAACCACAGTTGTCGCTGTCGCCAACATTAGAACTTTTTCAAATTTCGCAGGTGACAAAACCAATCAATTGGCATCAACGGTTCATAACGGATGCTTTTTTTGGCGTTCTACTTATTTATAAATTATTAAAAACATTACCTTTCATTTTAAATTGATTGTAGAAGGCAAACAATCTGCAACCTGTGATAAGTTGCCATGTTTTAGACGTGTGGCCCTGTCGCTGCCGTCTTCAATGTGTTCGAACCATTAATACTATTTGCAAACATTGCAAAGTTCTTCGCTTCTCGAATTCTATACAATTTTAGACAAATTCCTCATTATTTGAACATATTTTAGATTTGATCGATTTAAGATTTCTAACAATAACTAAGGTTTCTTTAATAATTAAGGTTTCTTTAAAAAAAGACATGATGAATAGGCAAGTTAGATCACGCAAAATTTATTTTAAAACAATGGAACGTATCAAAACTAATGGCGAAATATGGGTCTATCACATCAAACATCAGTGGCGGATTCAGGGCGGGGGATTGGTTTGGGAGTTGAAACCCCGCGAAATATTTGGATCGACTTTAAAACTGCATATAAAATAAAAGGCATTTTATGAATATTAAAGAATTACTTTTTGAAACCCCCCCCTAAAATATTTTTTTGAATCCGCCCCTGTCAAAGTCATCTGTGATACGAATGACGGATAAACGACGAGCCGAAGCTGAAAAAACAAACACTTCCAACTCGATCCTCGATGGTGCTTAAGAAATCAATATTCGGAATTTATATTTTGATGTATTACACCGTGCGACAAAAATCAAAAAATTCCAAAACACACGAAAAAATCGGTATACTTTCAAAACTAGGGGCCAAACGTAGTAAAACTGCGTTTTTAGTTTTTCTCTGTGACGTCAGGATTTTTTTTAAAAGGACTTTGAAATTTGAAGGACATGTTTATTTCCAAAAATTGTTTTAAAAATTGAACGCATTATAGAATAACAATATGGGTATCAAATGAAAGAGAAAAATCCTTAGAATCTTAAAAAAATAATTTTTTTGGTGTAAAAGGACGAAGAGGTATTGAAAATGTCCTTTTAAAACTTTATCCTTGAATATCCTTGAAAATTTCCAATATTTTTTTGGGAAAAAAATATATCTTAAGGACTAATATGTCCACTACCACATCCTCGAATTTCGTTCTTCTAACTTTAATAGTTAAGGATATTAAAAATTTTTATATTTCTCATTATAAAACAAAGATATATTGCACCGTACGACAAAAATAAAATATTTAATTAACTCATGTATAAATCGTTATGCTGCTAATACTGGAGGTTAAATACACTAATTCTGCAACTTAAAAATTGCGTTTGAACCTAAGTATATGTTTTCAAAAGACATTGAAAATTAAAAAATTGAGTTTCCTTGGATAAAACTCATCCAAGAGTAACAAGATGAATGCATGAGGATACGTACTTACTGTGAATACTAGTGCTCATAACTTAATTTAAAAGTTAACAATAGTCATTTAAAATGCATTTTATGACTGATTTATTTTGAAACACGGCACAGCGACCAACAATACTCGGAAAGCATGTGGCACATATCTTTTCCCCTAAAGCGATTTTCAATTAGTGCAATGTCTTGGTGGAAGCGCTCTCCGTGTTCATCACTAACGTCACCTAATTTTCCGGGGGAAAAGTCCAAGTGGCTCTCTAAAAAATGTATCTTGAGAGACATGCTGACCCCCATTTCGCGATAGGCGTCAATCATCTTGCGGACAAGTTCTTTATAATTCAAAACTTCTTGTTTCCTAAGAAGTTATTTATTACATCGCTTAAGCTTTGCCAGGCAGTTAGTTCAACCGGTTGCAAAAGATCAGCAAACTCCTGATGCTTCAATAATTTCGTCAACTGTGGCCCGTTTAAAAACCCTGAAAAACATATAAAAATTAATAGAAACAAAGTTTTACAATCGGGTAACGTACCAGCGGAAATCTTTGCATCGCTTAGTTGTGGAAAAAGTAGTTTCAAATAATTAATAGCTCGACCATCTGCGTCAAGAGAGCGAATAAAATGTCGAATCAGGCCTAACTTTATGTGGAGCGCTGGAAGTATTATTTTTGATGAAGGGACTAGAGGCATATGATCGATGCTGTCGCGGCCAAGTCGATGAGTTATGCGAGGCTCCCATTTGTGGTTGATATAGTGTAATTCACGGCGTCGACCTTTCCATAGGCATAAAAACATTGCTTTTTTGAGAAGCCCTTTTTCAAGCCCGTTAGTATAGGTAAGTACTACTTCGTCGCTGTGCCGTGACACGTACCAAAAACATAAGCGGCAAAGTAAACGCATACATTTTTCTTAAACAATTTGTTTCAAAATAAATCAGTCATAAAATGCATTTTAAATGACTATTGTTAACTTTTAAATTAAGTTATGAGCACTAGTATTCACAGTAAGTACGTATCCTCATGCATTCATCTTGTTACTCTTGGATGAGTTTTATCCAAGGAAACTCAATTTTTTAATTTTCAATGTCTTTTGAAAACATATACTTAGGTTCAAACGCAATTTTTAAGTTGCAGAATTAGTGTATTTAACCTCCAGTATTAGCAGCATAACGATTTATACATGAGTTAATTAAATATTTTATTTTTGTCGTACGGTGCAATATATCTTTGTTTTATAATGAGAAATATAAAAATTTTTAATATCCTTAACTATTAAAGTTAGAAGAACGAAATTCGAGGATGTGGTAGTGGACATATTAGTCCTTAAGATATATTTTTTTCCCAAAAAAATATTGGAAATTTTCAAGGATATTCAAGGATAAAGTTTTAAAAGGACATTTTCTATACCTCTTCGTCCTTTTACACCAAACAAATTATTTTTTTAAGATTCTAAGGATTTTTCTCTTTCATTTGATACCCATATTGTTATTCTATAATGCGTTCAATTTTTAAAATAATTTTTTGAAATAAACATGTCCTTCAAATTTCAAAGTCCTTTTAAAAAAAATCCTGACGTCAGAGAGAAAAACTAAAAACGCAGTTTTACTACGTTTGGTCCCTAGTTTTGCGAGTATACCGATTTTTTCGTGTGTAAAATTTGTTGTCGCACGGTGTTATATCTCAAATTAATAAACTTAGAAGTACGAAATTTAAGGATGTTAGGAGGATATTAGGGTATTAGTCCTAAAGATGTATTTTTTTGAAAAAAACTATTGGAAATTTCCAATGATATTCAAGAATAAAGTTTTAAAAGGACATTTTCAATACCTCTTCGTCTTTGTGCACCAAAACATTAAATTTTCTAAGATTTAAAGGATTTGTCTCTTTCATTTGATACCCATATTGTTATTTTATAATGCGCTCAATTTTTAAAATAATTCCTTAAAATAAACATGTCCTTCAAATTTCAAAGTCCTTTGAAAAAAAATCCTGTCTTCAGAGAGAAAAACTAAGAACGCAGATTTACTACATTTGGCCTCTAGTTTTGCGAGTTTATAGATTTTTTCGAGTGTAAAATTTATTGTTGCACAGTGTTATAAGTCCATTGAAAAGGACAGATAGTCAAACGTTCGTGTGTCAAAATTCGCTAAAAACGACAAACATTTTTAAAGAACCATTCTAGAAACTTACAAAATGACAATGGCCATGGCACAGAGTGACAGCTTTAAATAAATTTTGGGCCAAAAAACACCGATAAACCAAAGTATTCAACAAAGCTGATTCCTTTGATTTCTTTTTGTTACCGAGACTAGAATTGCTGCTTCAGACAACGCAGCACCAATGCCACTAGAAAATATTGAATTAAAACTGAAAATCATACATTTTAGTCAACATTTGCCGGAGACTCATTCACAGAATGTAATGTGTGCGTTTTGTTAAATGTTGTTTTTACTACTCAATATTTGATATTTTACCTAAAGCAAATGTACATCAACTTTGCCTTTTAATTGGCTTCAGAACTTTACAATATTTGCAATGAAAAGTAAATACAGACGGAGCGAAGAAGAAAATTTATTAAAAAATTGTTTTTTTCATAGATTTTACGGTTTTATTTTGTTTTCAAGCCAAAAGCTCGAATAGCCGACATTGTTAGTTCTAGCTGAGAGGTCGAATTGTTCTCGCCTGGCATGTAATATTTAAATAAATAAATATTTTGTTTGCATACAGAAATCGAAAGGAAAGTTTGATTTAAAATACCAACAAAGAAATGTTATACAAATATAGCTTTAAATGCAAAATGGTCAAAATTTGCAAACATTTTGAAGAAAAATTGTTTTCAATTTTAAAATGTGTATGACTTAATTTTGCACAATGACAGGTAAATAGAAAATATTAGTAAGAAATTTGTTTCCAGCAAATTTCCTGAAACAACAAAATGTGTTGAGTTGGGCTTCATTGGGTTGGAGTGGCTGTCTTCTGCATGAAACCACACTTAACCCTTTCGCTATTTTGTTGCCATATGGCAACATGCCACTTTGTTGACGTCTGCATCCTCTACGGTTGCAAGAATTCATTTTTTTGTTGGTCTTTAGAATAGTTTGAAGTTTTAGGAAAAATACGAAATTAATAAACTGAATATTTAAGTTTATAGAAGAAAAGTATACACGTTTTTTTAATGGTATATCTTGATAAAGTAAAGTAAGAAGGAGCAGAAAAAATGAAAGAACGTTTTAATTTGACGTTTTCTTTCAATTGAGATATTTTTTTTTTAATTTTGGCTGAAGTCAATGAAGAAATATTCAAATTTTCGTTATGCGTAAAAAGTTTTATGTTTAAGTAATTATTACAGCCACAACGATGTGGTTTCTCTCATAGAAAAACACTCTAAAATACAGGGTCCGAGTATAAAAATTAAAAAATTTCTTATGGAATGTTGCTAATACAACCACATAGAAGTCTAAGACGTAAAATTTTAAATTTTAACTTTGCCCAGTAAAAACCTGTAGCGAAATTGTTAAGTACGCGTACGCGGTTCCATATGAGACCACAAATTTGACCCGACTCTTCGAAATTATCGCTTGGAAATCCCTAGGATTCAGATATAAAGCTGACTATGTCCGTGATGCATAGTGAGGATATGTAGCTCAGTCAAACTCATGAAGAATCGTGAACTAAGAAACTTTGGCCTACTTCTGGTTTGAGCCGAAAACCATTCGACACCATATTTTGTACCAGCAGTTTTTGTGTTTGGGGGAGTTTGAGCCTCCAAATCAAATTAAAATAAAATTCCTCATAGAAATTTTAATATTAGGTGCACAGGACTATTTTCGCTGGACCATAGTGTATTATTTACCTGTTTATTGATTCCACATTTTTTTCCATTTCACTTACAGTATCGTTGACTAAAATAGGCCAAGTTTTTGCTTAGTTTCATTGGCATTTCCTTCGTTTAAATTTTGTTTTTGTAATTCCATTGTTAGGTTTCGATATAAGTTGCTAATAAAAAGTATTCACTAAATAACCGGCGCTGTCTCCACTAAATCAATGCTAATGATGATTATAACTACAACAACAACTGCACAGCAAAAACTTGAATGAAATTTTAAGCTCTTTGGGTTCGTTTCGCGGTGGAGTCAAAGGTGAGCATTTCGCTTGACGACCAGGCGAATGTCTGATGTAGATAACCGTTACTGTAGTCTTCATTTGTTGTTGTTGTGGTCGACTATGCGTTGTAGCAGAGAACGCTGTGAGCAGATGTTGGATGTTTACAAAACTGCTTTCAACCTCTCATCGGCGTCTTTCTGCACATTTTGATTGAATATTTTACTACTACCAACACTGACTGACTGACTTCTTGTTGCTTGTTGTTGTTGTTTGTTATTTTTATGTTAAACTTTCAACAGTCATCAATTTGCAAATCAGAATATTTAATTATCTTTTGGTTGAACGTGAGGAAAGAAGTAAACAGCTAAGCGGCGCATTTTATTTGTTTTGTGTAGCCGAGCGGCGAATTCAGCATTTCGCCGAAATGAAAGAAAGTGTTTATGTTTTTTTTTGTTTTAGTTTTTATTTTTGTTGATTTGTTTTTTTAGTTTTGATTGGACAGTTTGCTTCTGAAAGTTTTCTAGCGAAATTGTAGTGAGTTTCGAAAGTGAAAGTTTATGCAAATTGCCTTAAAGAAGCAAATAAGCTGCATACTCAACTATGTATGAATGGATATACATTTGTATGTGCATATACATTTGTGTCTGCTTTGAAAAAAGAAAATATTTAAGCGATGATTTTTGAGGCATTCGGTTTCATATGAAATCAGAATTTTTCGGCAACGGTGTTCCAGAGAGACTTGCAGGCTACAGGCATTTAGTTTATATACACATATAGGAGTCGTTATGTATTTTGGTCCTTATGTAGGTTTATCGGAAATATTGTTTGGTTCATTCAGGATTTTTATTAAAAAAAAAACGTAAGCAAGGAAGTGGGGTTAAAAATTGCCAGGTTGATGAAGTTGTTTTGAATTTTTTTCTTGCAGTAAATGCCTTAAGACTTTAGGACAAATGGCAAAAAAAAATCAATTGGTTTGAAATAGTGTCAAGTTAAAGTTAGTGCTAGGAATACTGGCCCATAGATCTCAAGAACATAAGGGAAAATAATAACTGAAGACAGTGAATTCAAAAGCGGAAACCAGAGTATTGGTACAGCTGACTGGTAGTCAAATAATTATGGATTTCTTAAAAGAAGCAGAGAGCACGTTGAACATTGAAGGATAAGCCAGCAAAGCCAAATAAGCGTTGAGTTTGTTAGAAATCAGAGCAAACGGCCGAGCAGATTTTCTATCACTGATGATGATTGTAAGGGTTAAGAATTTTTAAAAATTGATATTCTAAGATTACGAGACAAGAGAAAACTTTTCGCAAGTACGTTACTTAAGGGTAAAGAAGTACCTCTTGAAGCTTTAGCTCAGTGTGGATCTGTAGTTCAATGGCGACCTGGTCACAAATCGTGGATTTCTTGTAGCACACTTGGATTCCTGCCTATTTGTTTTAACTTATTTTAATATAAATTTAATTTTTTTATACAAAATGTTCAGGATCATTACGTTCCTTATATATGCTTCTATTAACATAACGACATACATTTTTCAGATAGTTACAAATTTAAAACGTTGTAAAGTCTAATGAAAGCCTTAATACCCAGCAAAAAGTATTCAGATGTTTCATTTGGCCTTCAGTACCATTCGTATACGATATGGTTTTCAACGTTGCTTTGCCCGTTGAATATGTTTTCATGTCAACTTAAACGATTTGTTTACTTCAGCATTTGCTGTCATGTTTTACTACCGCTTTGCATATTTAAATTCGTATTGGAAATTTTCACAAAGCAGCGCGTGTCTTTTTGCACACACTATAAAAATGGCGCATTGCTGCGATGTAAATTCATTCGGCAGAGGAAAAAGCAGTGAGTCAGTGTAAAACATTCGGAATAACAATAACTCGCACCCAGCCGACCGACAGACGCTAGAAGAGTGTGAAAGCGCATTGTGGTAGCGGCTCACG
The DNA here is from genome assembly GCA_963971225.1 of Melieria omissa. Lineage (NCBI taxonomy): Eukaryota > Metazoa > Arthropoda > Insecta > Diptera > Ulidiidae > Melieria > Melieria omissa. Next base: position 33,742,910 of record OZ020269.1, read on the forward strand.
TGTAACTTTCGGGCGCAGAGATGCTGCTCAAGCCGAGGCAATGGACTGCGGCGTTGGCGCTGCTGCTGCTGCTGCTCGCCGTATGCAACGCACCAACTACTGAAGGTATCCATCGGAGCCCGCGAAATGGAAACAGCAAACCCCATAAATTCCATCATTTCACTTTGCGTATAATGTTTATGGTTTTTTATTCACCCTCAAGCTAAACGTTTTGTGATGCGGCCGCTGAGTGCCGCCGAGGTCTACTTGTTGCTCTACGATGCCGGACGCACCAACGCAGTGCCGGAAGGACGCATAGTGATGCAGGGATTGGCCGCGATTGGTGGCTTTGCCACGAACCTGACACGCCGCTTCATTGGCACCGGCAATCGGCGCACTTTGGTGAGCACGCAAGAGATCTGCTTCGAAACGCGACAGGCGCGCAGCCTGCAAGAGGCCGAGGACATCATGGACGCGGTGGTCCGCGCCGACAGCAAGCAGCCAGCAGCTGATGACAAGCCGCAACATATTCGCAGCAGTGAAGTGGGACGCATACTCAAGCTAAAGCGGCGCAAAAAGCTGCGCCAAGACCAGCGCCACAAGGGGAACAAGCGCATCAAGAATCGCGACGCGCAGTACGAGAGCGCGCCGGCTTTGGGCTCGCGCACCGGCACCAATACCGCGACGGCCAGCGCCGATACGCTCACCTACTCGACACCGGTGAGCACTACGCTGACCGCCAATCCGACGACCACCGCGGCAGTGACCAGCTCCCGCACGACGCTAACGACGAATCCCACAACAACGATGGGCACCGATCTGGGCGCGGGCACTACGTCCACATTCACCACGGAGACCTCACCCGAAGGCGCTATTAATTGCATTGTTATCAGGAAATCGGAATAAATTTGCTGTACATATGTCTAGCGGATTTTTTGTGGTTTGTGGAATTACTTGAACATGTTTTGGAGCTTTCGTGAATTGCTGCATAGTGGCATTTCACCATTTCAGATAATAGAGAAAGTTGAGGATGAATGGTTAAATTGGACTCAGGAGTTTCTTTAAAGCTCGAAATAAATTTGCCTTTAAGTTTGAGTGATTTCAGTCCATTATCGCTTCGACTGAGATCTTAGAGCAAGAGTAGAAAAATGCAAGTCTAAGAGAAGGGATTGAGAAAGCAATTCAAAATGTTCTGTCCTTTATAAGTTCATAGTTTCCTTGTCGTCAAAGTTAGCTTTCGATTATGATTTATTTAAATTCACTGTTTGAGTATAGTTACTGCGATTTCCGGGGCTACAATTCGACATGTTTGGACGTTTCAGATTAAAGAATTTGAGGCTGGGAGATTATCTTGTTTATAACTCCATTGTTTTCATTCCGACAAAGTTAACTTAAGATCGAGCCAATTCATTTTATTCCACCACTACTTGTTAAGTCGATCTGCAAGACTCTGCAAGTCGATATATCTGACCTCACAAGCTTCTATATTTGTTAAAATTCTCTACATTCACGACTAATGATCATTTCTCCTATGACCCATTTTGGTACAAGTATTTCATATTTTCCATAAATATCTACTCATTTATAGTCTGGTTCGAACAAGCAACAACAATTAGGCAATTCAGGTTGATCATATGATTAATAATTGATAAACCGCAGACATATCAAACGGTTTCTGGAGTTTTCTGTTCTCAAAGCTTCTATTAACATTTGAAAGTATTTGGCGTCTTTTATGCCTTGATGCCATAGGAACTCTAGCGGGTTTTAGAAGCAGCAAAGTATTAAAATTACTGATGCCTATCTTTACATAATTCAAACTGGAATAAATACTAAACATAGTGCGTGAATATTATCAAAAGCTCTCCAATTTGCTAAGCATCGGCACAAAGTTCCAGGCAGAAGCAGCTACTAAGCCAAGTTGCGATCTACTCATGCGTAAGCTGTCAATTCTGACTGATCGAAACAATTAATTACCAAAATTAATCATGCCAACGCGCTTTAGTGGAAGAAGTCAAAAGAAATAACTATTAAAAAGTTGAAAACGTACAAGACGAAGTGTTACTCTCCCTACACACTTTGCTTGCTAATGATTAGAATATGTTGGCGATTTTGAAAAAGACATAGGTTCCTAAATTGGATCAGATTATTTGTACTTCGAAATACGCATTTAGTTTTGGCATTGTAAATAAGGGTTTTCTAAAGGGATTAAAAAATTTTCAGTCAATTTATGCTAATTTGAGTATTAGAGTCTCTTTGTTTTCAAGAATCGTCAAAATTGATCATTTTCGACGTGGTTATCCGGTTGTGATTGTGAACCCAATGATATTTCATAAGGAGTTTTATAAATCTTTATTCTTCAAACCTTTTTCATTCAAACTTCCTTCTACTATAATAAAGTTATTAGAATTTTATAACTTTATCAAAGGTTTTGTTCTAGTATCAAGGTAAGTATATACACAATTTTTTCATAGGTTGTAACATCTAATATATATTTTACGATATGTACCTTTTCAGTTGTTACTCTTTCACACTCAGTTACTCTAAAAAACTAAAGATGCCCATTAAATTTCGCGTCCTTCGTTTGTAGGGTATTGTGCGGTTCTAAAAACTATCCGCTGCAGTTGGACACTCTTCGACCATGGAAGAAAGCGCTTCCACATGACCGCAATGCGGCAAATGTTCGTTTGGTTTAATTACCGAATTTTGCCAATAAAAGATGAGCATCGCTCGTTTTCAGCTTCAGTGTAAAATTTTGAACATTCGCGCGTAAAACTTTTCTCACATCGGCGAATCGTATATTGTAAAATTCATGCAAAGGATTTATTTTGATTTGTAGTTTCATTTTATTTATTTGATTTGTTGTTTGAAAATTGTTTCTGTGGTTGAAAATGAAGTTAAGTTTTGTAATATCGGTGACGACGGTGCTACTAGTGACCATAACTTTGCCTATGGAAGGTGAGACAGCGAGATTGGACTCTAAAATAAAAATACCAAGTGAAGAGATGGAATATTTTTACCAAGAACTGTTAATTTCTTAATTCGAAATATGAATATTTGTCTCAGTTTGAACTGAAATTTGTGAGAAAGTGTAAGATCTGTGATATAAGTGAATTTAGAGGCACGATACATTTATCGCAGAAATAGTGGCCACTTTTACAGAAACTCACGATTGGATTAACTTGAAGTGTTTGAAAACCCCTTTTGCTGCGAACGTTGTTTAGGAAGATGTGGCTTTCGCGAATCATGCTATAATAATTTTATTTGAGTGTTTGAATTATGTCTTTAATATTTTTCCTACTTTTGCCATGAAAGACCAAACAAGTGTGCAGCTTTTAATCCAACAAGAAAATGTGTTTGAAGATTACTTTTTATGCTAAATTTTAATCATTTTCTGCTCACTGGCTTTGATTTTCGAACTTAGCAAAATAAAAAGATTTTTCGTTTGTCGAACTTTTATGACTACTTTATTGAAAGATATTTGTAGTTAAGTGCAGCAAAATAGAGTCATTTGTAATGAAGTGTTTGTTAAAAGCCAACGGCCGCAGCTTGTTTCAAAATCCTTTGAACCATTACTCACTCTCAGTTCTTGAAACACTTTTTCTAATGAACTTCAGTGTGGCCGCTTCTTTCACTTGTTGTTCAATTAAGCTTTGGCTTGTGAAAATTTTTGAAAAAATTTTAAGACAAATTGTGATTTTCTGAAATTGCATCACTCTAACCGCGATTCCTTCCATATAAGTGCGAGTCCTTTTAGTTTAATGTCTGTTTGTGATAAAGTTTTTTCCGCGGAACTAAACATAAGACATATGCTTGTCTTATCGGCTCTAAAAAACAAAGTTTCTTTAAATTCAGTTATAAGTTTCGATTGATTAGATTAAAAAAGATGTTCGTTTCCTCATTCAGAGAAAACATGTGAATTATAGTAAATATAGTTTTTTATATTTTAAACTAATAAAGTTAGAAGCACGAAATTCAAGTGTGGTCGTACATATTAGTTCTCAAGATATATTTATATACGCAGTTTTACTACATTTGGCCCCTAGTTTCGCAAATATATCGATTTTTTTCGTGTGTTTTGAAATTTTTTGACTTTTGTTGCACGGTGTTATCTACAATACTCGAGATAGTTCTTGTATATGTTTTTATCTACAGTTTTTGGAGTTTGGGTTTTCAAATTTTATGTCTCCAAGCTTTATGTATACAATTATATATTCCAAGAAGGAACAAGGGAATTAGAAAAACATTTATTTCACAAGTTGTGAAATTGAGTGATAGGATAATAAATAGTACAGCTTTCTCAAGCCCAAAGCGATAGATATGTCCCATTTGAATGTTTTTGTTGTTTATGTTTTTAATACGCTAACAAAACTAAGAAATTTCCAGTGGCTTTGATCAAAAAAAGCTTAACTGTTTCAGAAATTTTATTGACAATCAACTTTTACTTTTTGCCAGGCAAACGCATCACAATGTTTCCGCTGTCGGCTCGCGATGTCTACCGCGTGCTGCGCGAGGCCGGCCGCGAAGATGCCATTCCCGAGGGGCGTATCGTCACGCAGGGCATTGCTGCCGTATCCGGCTTTGCGCTCGGCCTGACGAAAGGCATCGGCGGCTCGTTGCTGGTGGATCTGGCCATTGCCAGCGGGCTGCTGGGCGGCACCGCGCAGCAGCAGCAGCCGCAGCAGACGCAAACGCAGGAGGTGTGTTTCTCCAGTCGCAGCCTCGACGAAATCTACGACGGCGAGGACGAGGATGTGCCCGAGGGTCGCCAAACTACAATTCCGATAGGCACAATCACAAACACGGCCGGTACGACGCCAACCGCCACAAGCCTCACAAGTCCCACAACAACGGTCACGAATGCGCCCACTACAACGGTCACGAATGCGCCCACCACAACGGTCACGAATGCGCCAACCACAACGGGCACGAACACCAACACCAACACCGGCACGACGGTGGACAATGGCGGTGGCACCAACACGCAGTCGGGCACGACAACACAAACGGGCACTGGCGGCGCGATCAATTGCGTCGTCATTCAACAACCGCCAACGAACACCAATACCAACAACAACAACATTCTATTCGGATAGCTGATTGGCCAATGTACAGTTAGGACTTAAGTAATTTATTGTTAATTTATTGTAATGAGTATTGAATAAAATAATTTGAGTGAAAAGCGAAAACTTTACATTGTAGTGCGGAGTGTTTAAGCAAAAAACTCGAAAATGTTTCGTCGAAAAAAAGTCAAAAGCTTCAAGTTGTGCCGTGCGGCGTCGAGACGAAATGTAAACAAAAACTTGAGCAGCCATCGAACATAAATAGAACTCGGTCGACGGCCGAACGGTGTGCGGCAAAGTGGTCAAGTGGTCAAGCAGGTTTAGCTGTGAAGTGAGGAATGCGAAAGAGATAAACGTTTACACTTTTGCCGGCGAGTTGCAGGTCAAATACTGAGATTAACATATTTTGACAAAAAACATAAATATTCATTTTAACCTGCACCGAGCTGTTCGGGAAGATACACTTCTACCGGAAACCAGGAGAAGACGATGGTTGTGAAGAAGTGCAAACTTACATCAATGTGCCTGTTATATCTTAAAAGTGTTGGAATTTAATGCAAATACATATGGGCATGGTTCGCCCACTAAAAAAACAGAACGTAAACCAGTCCTGAAGAGACTGAGTTTTTTTCTGGCCCAAGGTATACGGAGGCCCGCTTGTGGTAAATGTAGATGATTTTTTAATACTTTGAAAAGCAAGGCCTGTCTATTTTTTAACTATTTTTATTTATTTTTTTAATTTTCCAAATATTGATTTGCATTTACACTTAACGTGCAACACAAGCAATAATCGTTGATATAAAATAAAATAAATATTTTTATATAATTATATATTATTAAAATGCAATTAAGAGAACTTTGAAAGCAAACCACTAAATATAATTTTGAAAATTAAAAGGGCAGAAAAAAACCAGTCTAAACTGACTGGCACTCTTACCTATTCTGAATTTAGTTATGTTAGCATTCGATAAAAATTTTCTTCTTTTACAATTTTTTACACATTTCCACCGGTGAGGGGCTGGTACTGGAAAACAACTGCAGCACCTACATCAAGGTCGACTGTCAAATGTATGTGCGATCTCCTCCACGCTCGTCGGCCTTCACTGTTCAACACCTCAGTTCCTCCACTGGTTTGTGTGGTGAAATGTTGGCAAAAACTTGCGCATAGAATTGGCATAGAAAGCGCACCAAAGAAAGCCGCCTCCAACCTCTGATCTCTGTCTCTGTGTGTTTGCGAATTTGCGCATATTTTCTGAATTAATAACAAAAATGATTTTTGCCAATAAAAGATGTGACACATTTGGCCACGGTTTCAGTTCAAATATTTTGGTCGATGCGTTTAAAGTTGAAGCTTGGATACGCGATTTTCGATGATCCTCAAAACCGAACTAAGCCCCTAGAGTCCAGTGAAACGCATTACACCCTGTGGCAGGATAAAAGGAATATTGTGATTCTGTTGTTATTCTACGACGAGCAAACATACATTGGCGACATGAGATTAAGTTATTTTGTGACAGTGGCAGTAATTTTGCTTCTAGTCATTACTTTGCCACTGGAAGGTGAGTTGGTGAAGACGAGAAAGTGTGAAAGTGATACCTAAATTGAAAAGGAATATTGTGCAGCAAAATTAGTGAAAACTTGGGTGAAATATTCAATTGAAAGCAATGCACGTGTGAGAGACGAGTTCAAGTTGTATTCATCAGGCAATGGTTCTCTGTAAGAAGTTCAAAATTATTGGTAAAAAATTCGGTTAGGCAATGACTCAATATGGACTGTTTTTGCGTTCTCTAGTGAATTCCGGTTTTCAAAAAATTTTGAAATTTTGTTTATTTCAAAGCTGTAAATTTGATCAACAAATCAGTAAAAGAATCGAAGTGGTCAACAATTGATGTATTTTGCTTTGGTCTATGGTGCGCACGTGATTTCATCCATAACCTTAGCGAAAAATGTAAAAATTTTTATGAATTTCAAGATGATAATTTTATCCTCAGGGATGATAATTTATATCGTTCTTTGCTTTACTTAAATCAAATTTTCCACAATCATCTGTGCTACGCGTGCGATGAAAGTGAACATTCGAAAGTTACCTACGGGTTTATGGCGAATTATTTCCATTTCCGGCTTAGAGGGTAGAATTTTGTTTACATTTAGTGTTGGTTATGTCAAAACTTGGACCTAAGATGCTTTGAATGGCAGTTCGTAGCATTTACCACTGAGGAACCCACATCTTCTGGCAGGCACTAACCATTCAGAGAGAGCAGAAAGGGTTTCATCATTTAATGTTGTTCAGGACTCAAACGAATGATCCTCCAGCTGAATAGCTGTCCAACTCACTAGCCACTTGGTCACGACAGACGCAATTATTCTTCATTTTATATGACGTCAAAAGTTGACAAAATAAGGAGTGCGTCATTAAAAATTGTGACATCGAAAAATTCAAACATCTCAGCAACCACAGTCCAGTTTTTAAAAGTTTGGTTTTATTTTGCATGTTTTTTATGTAGATTTTAGAATTTATTAGAAAAAAAGTATAATACATTTTTTAAGGTAAAGTTTCTAACTTTTTTCGGAATACCGCTCAAGAGGGCTTTCATTGTTCCTTCGTTAATTTTCTGGGTAGAAGCCAGAAGCTATTTTATCCATTTTTCTGAAGCCATTTTATCATTAAATACTCAATCAATGCTCTAAATGGGCATAAAATATTCGATGGCAGAGTTTTCATGGCTCACCTGATGAAAGAAAGTTTACTTTTAGTTTTACTTTCAAAAAGGAGGAAGAAATAAATATGCCATCGAAAATGTTGATCCACTAAATAAGGACATGGATTGAGCTTCTTTGTCTTGGTTGTACTTTGTGGTGGATATTCCAACTCTTTTGATATGACACCGAAGCGATAAATGCTCACGCAATATTCCCAATGGGAACTCGAAGAACCTGATTCTTTCGATTTAGCATTTGGGATTCACAGGATACTTTTATCCTTTGGCCTAATGTGGTAGATACTTAGTTCACTGCTTGGCATATTTGTAATCAAAAATTTTCATAGCCACTCTTGAAAATGGCCTCTGGACAGTCATCCAGGTAGCATTTAGTCCCTTGAGATCAATTAAGTGTTTGTATGTACATATTTCACCCAAACGCCGAGTTGAGAATCTTTTGCAACTGCTTTGACGCTGTGTTTAATTTAGTCATTTATTCGGACTCAGATCATTTCGCTAATAAATCGTTGTATTTTCTACTCCCGCAGGCAAACGCATCCTGATGCTGCCGCTGTCCGCGCAAGAAGTCTATCGAATATTGAAGCAGGCGGGCAAGGAGGACGCCGTGCCCGAGGGACGTGTGGTGTCGCAAGGCATTGCAGCCGTGTCGGGCTTTGCACTCGGCCTGGCCAAAGGCGTCGGTGGTACGGCACTTTTGGGTGCGGCTGCGCTCTCCGGTCTCAGCGGTCTCGCCAGTCTCACTGCCAGCGCCAATACCGGCTGCTGCCAACAACAATCGCAGGAAGTGTGTTTCACAAGTCGCAGCCTAAACGAGATCAACGACAGCGAAGAAGAGGAAGACGACCCAGAGGGCAGACAAGCGGGAACGCCCACAAGCATCACAAATGTCGACTACACCGACGCACCCCACACGCGCACATCCGTTTCAAGTCCGGCAACGCTGGACTATGCGACCCCCTCTACGGATGGAACAACCGATACCGCCGGCACTGGCACAGACGTCGACAATCGTGGCGGTACCGGCACTCGCTCGGGCACAACCACTGAAACGGGCACTCGTGGGGCGGTGAACTGTGTTGTGGTGCAGACGCCGTGCAGCTCGTGCAGCTCGGGCTGAGGTCGCTTGGCACAAATAGGTTAATTTATATTTATGTGTGTTTCCTTAGTTTTAAGTAGCAAATTATGATTAATGAAAAAATAAACAAGAAAAAACTGTTTAAAAATTGTAAAAATATGAGTGAAAGTTGTTAAATGATTTAATAACCGAAATGTTTATATTTTTGTTGAAGCAAATAAGTACACGTTTTGCTGAGACATTATCCGGAAGAAGTTCAAAGCAGTATTTGGAATCGTTTAAAAGATATTCATACCTTTTTATTTATTTGTTTTATTTTTCAGATAGAACAATTATTTTGCCACTTGTATTCAGGGACTTATTATTCAGGACTTATTCAAGAAAATAATTGCAATGTAACTATTACAATGCAACATAAATTTTGTTTGTTAATTATAAATGTTATTTAATTCATTTTTACGTTGCGTAATAACTGTTATGAGTAACAAATTTTTGTTCGTTCTCGATAATTACTATTTTGGGATTTTTTTACGCTGATTCATAACTTTTATTTATGACTTTTTTATTGCGGAATCTTAAGTATTTTGAGCATTTGGTGTTGCACGCATTTTTATCAGCGCCGCTGTAACTTCGGCTTGACGGCACGCTCGCACAAAATAAATGGGTTAAAGAAAGCCGTGTAGACTGACTTTAAAATTGAATTAATTAGTGTTTACCAGTTTCTTGCCAATAAAAGATGCGACGCCTTTGATGACAGTTTCAGTGGCAAAGTTCGAGTGTGTGTCGTTCGAAGGTTCGACATTGTTAAGACGCGCGCGAAACGGAAACGTGAATTTCAGCTACTCGAGCGTAATTTTCGCAGCAAACGCTCTAAAGGATAAAGAGCCCAAAGAGGATACAAAACTTTGTCTGGGTGCATTTGTGTTGGTGTATCGTGAAACGGAAGTGCCAAAATGCGTTTCAACTACACTTTACTGTCTATTTTGGTGATATTAATTAGCATCAGTTTACCCATTGGAGGTGAGTTGCAGATGCAGTGTTGTGGAACAAATTTAAATATAAAAAATATAAAAAAGTGTTAAAGACAGTGAAAAAATAGCAACATCGAAAAAAAAACCATTTATATGAAACAAAATTTTGTGCAAATACAAAAGAAATTACACACACAGAAATTTGTGTTCTCAGCGCAGCAGAGTAAACACTATTGGGTCATTCCAGAAGTGATGTGGTTTGAGTTGGTCAATTTATATCGAAAATTATTGTCTATTTGTATTCAGGTCACACGTGTTTTCAACTCCATGGCGATGCGATTTAAATGGGCTCGCACCTCTTCTACAGAATTGAACGACATTTCATTCATATGGTCCTATAGACTTTTTTTCTTTTAATAACGTGAAAATCTTATGAAACTCAGTGCAGAAGGAGAATGGTGGATATTTCATAATTTGTACCGAGATAATTTGTCCCCAGCTCTCCTGTTAGCTAAAGCGATCCTGTTCTTAATAACATCTGTAATCATGTCAAGTGATCACAATACACTTCCTTATAGACTATCCTGTTCAATTTCAAGCACATAGTGCAGTGGCGGATTCTGGGCAGTTTTGGGGGTTGACCACCCTGAAATATTAGGATAGAGTGTAAAACTGCATACAAATTAAAAGGCATTTTTGGCATTTTATAAATATTAAAGAATTACTTTTTGAAACCTCCCCGAAATATTTTTCTGAATCCGCCCCTGTCATAGTGGGTAACCTTCTTTGAATGGATATCCACTTTTGAAGTTTCAATTGAGATCTGGTGTTTACTTTTGCGTTGAATATTTTTATACATAATCCACTTTGCACCACCGCTCAGAATCCGTTTGGGAAAAGTTCGACGAGAAAAATAAGTTTGCAAGGTCATTCCTATAAATTTTTGAGGCCTCAGTTTTTACACTTTCCAATCGTTTTCAAGTGCCTTTAGCAGACAAATGGGCCAATTGATGTTGTTCCCCAACTGTTGATGTTTGAATAAGCTCTTCTGCAACTTGTCATCATTGAAGTTTTGCGGGCGCTCAGAATTCAGTTCGTCCTTAAGGCTATGACTTCCAGATCAGAAACGTTGAAATTATCTTTGACCCTCAGTGACATTTATTTCTTATCCATCTTTATTTTGGCATATCTAACTTCGTAACGCCTCTTTTGTATAAGTTTTCTGACGAAGCTTACATAGCAAAACTTGGTCTCGATTTTGCTATGACAACTCCATATTAAATTTTAATTTTCCACTTTAAAACGAACAGTTCAAATGTTTTATGTATGGTGAATGAAAAGCAATACAACATAGTTTGTATTAACCCGATAGCGCCTAGCGTGACTATATGGTCACAATAAATGTGCACTGAAAAAATTAAATTTTTAAATTTTGCTTCAAGAAAGAAAAACAAATCTGGCGCATTCGGGTTAAGTAAATCATGGAGAAACAATAAAATAACACAGCATCAATTTTGAATAGAAATAAAAATCAATAGCATTACATATGGAATGACCCACAGTAAAAAATGTGTAAAACCCAAATAAATCCAGATGAGGCTTTAATTACTACTAATAATTTCTTGGCCCACATTTGTGAATGGTGGCGGTCAAAGCACGAGGCTAATGAGGCAAATGCATATTGGGAGACGCAGCAATCGACCAATTTTGTACTTTAAGAAAACAATATTTGAAATGGGCGTCAAATTTCAGAAAAATATTGTCTTTGAGTGGCATTCATATAAATATTTCCACATGTTATTATAATTCTGAATATAGATCGATTTGTATTAAACAAGTTCAATTTAAACAGATCACACGTGGTTGATAATTTAAGTATTTTAATACACAAATTTAGGGGGCAATTTGCCTCGGGCGGCATATAAGCTTTGTTCACCACTGTTTGTGAATACCAATGAATTAAAAAATCTTTGAAGTATAATTGTAGAAAACTGCAAAGGGTAATTTCACCGAAAATCTACGATATTTTCTTTCAACAGGTAAACGTGTAATGATGCTTCCACTTTCGGCACGCGAAGTCTACCGACTATTGAAGGAAGCGGGTCGCGAGGACGCCATACCGCAGGGGCGCTTCGTCACTCAGGGCATGGCCGCCGTCTCGGGCTTTGCACTCGGCTTGGCCAAAGGGATTGGTGGCACCATATTGGGCGCGGCCGCCCTGAGTAGTCTCAATCTTGCCGGCAGTACCAGTTGCAGTTCCAGCAGCTGTACCCAACCACAAACGCAGGAGGTTTGCTTCGCAAGTCGCAGTCTGAATGAGATCTCCGACAGCGAAGAAGAGGACGTGCCACAGGGCAGACAGGTCACTGGCACCGCCCCTGTCACCTCCACTGGCATCGGCACTGGCACCGGCACTGGCACCGTCACTGGCACTCTCCCTGTCACCTCCACGCCCATCGGCACTGGCACTGGCACCGCCACTGCCACTGCCACCGGCACAGGCACCGCTACCAACACACTGACATCCATACCAACAACTGCGACCACCACCAATACAGCACCGACCACAGCCACAGTCATATCAACACCGGCCACTACTCAAACAGTCTCCAATCCAGCCACTGGCACTGCAACGAACGTCGGCACCAACACAGTAGTGAACACAGGCACTGGCACCGGCACGCAGTCGGGCACGACAACGCAAACGGGCACCGGTGGCGCTGTTAATTGCGTGGTGATCAAACAGCCAAAATAGTTTTGGTTAGCTGTCGGAACATAAATGAGGCATTCAAAGTACAATAAACATTTAGTTGTAGTAAATTCCTGACTTTTATCTTTAGTTATGCTACGTGTAGAAATTTATTGCAATAAAATAAGACTTCAAGTACAAATTGCACAAAGTTTAGTTTAATCGAAATGAAACGGTTGCCCGGTGTGGGAAGGTTAGTTTCGGCAATGAAAGCTGAGTTGAGTTTTGGTTTTTGTCTTCAATAGCGTTACAGCTTTTCCTTGCCAGATAAACACTTCCCTATCAGATCAACAATTACATATCGTCGAAAAAAATACACGACTTGTTTTGACCGAAAATCGGGTCGTTTTTTCTCTTCTGACTGTAATGATTCAATGTGCTTAAAAAAGTTGCCTCTGGAAAGAATAAGAAGTCATCAAATCATGGGTGCCTAAGAAACCAATGAACGTTTTTTCGGCGACTGAACAACTTCGACCTGTCATTGATATCGTCTTTTGCTCTCCATTCCGATGGCTTTTAACTTGTTTCCATATTAAATCTTTGGTGCAATATTCTATTAGAAATACCCTGTTGCAGTCCATGCATGTGAGTATGAAATTGACATGATCCAACTTGATAGATATGTATAGAAATTAATAAAATTCCTCAAAAATTTGAACGACAAAAATGTTTTTAATTTTTTCAATGTTGCCATCGGTTGAAGAGTTTTAAGGACGTTCGGAACGACTAATAACTGATTTGTAAGACCAGGTTTTTATTGCTTTTAAAGTCTAAATACTTGCAAACAACAATCAAAGAAATTAACTAAAAAAGAGTCATTCTTATAATAAAAGAGAATGTCGCAAAAATCCTTCTTTGAAATAGCAAAATAAATATTTAAAGATTTTTAGATGTTTTGAATGCAGTTAAAATTCTCTGGAACTGTCAAAGATCTCTGGCTGGAAAATTGGAATTGATGTTTTCAGGAATAGACGGACAGTTAATAAGCCAAATAATAAGATTATAGAAGAGCAAATTTTTAAGTTTAAAAAGCTTTTTAAAGCTTTTAAACTCTCGAAACTGGATAGTTGGTTTTATAAGGTCAACGTTACAAAGCTTAGATCTTCAAAGATATCTGGCTTGAATATTAGTATTTAAGTTTTGAAGAATAGACAGACAATAATCAGGACATAGAAGATCATTTGTTGTGTAGCATAATTGTAATTCAAATGCTGACAAAGTGAGTCATAGGAAAGTTGGATTAATAAAGTTTAAGGATCAAAGAGCAAAAGAAATAATAGCCTGAACTTGTTTAGATTGGTTTAAACTAAACTAAAGGTCTCAGAACGAAGGCTGAATATTTAAGTTTAAAGTGAATGTAAGCGGCATAAAAAATATTAGGGTACATGGATCTAAGAAGGATGAATAGTTGTGAAAAAAGCTAACACTAACTAACTAACTAACCATTAATATGTTATAAATAAAGCCCGACTGAAGGTGATATTTTATCCAAAGCCGATTAATCGGCGAAAATAATAACTATCGGCTTAAACCGAAGCCGATTAATTGGTCGGGCTCTAGTTATAAGCTTTTTTAATATTCTTGGTTATTCCGTTCGCAATACAACATTTCATGCAAAACCATATGAAATACCACAGTGAACTGATTCAGCTATGTTAAATCTGATGAACAGATGACATTCATGTTCGGCATAATTACTAAGTACAGTGCTTCCACACAATGATAAACAAATTAAAAACAATTTTTTTCCCCCCCAGTAGGTGAAATGCGTTATAGATGCTGCTGAGCCCGTTTCCATCAACATGTCCAATTTTTACGGACTGAAACCACCTCTTATCTATGAGAGAGGTCGCCTATGTCAAATTACAAATTCCCGGTTCTTTTGTATCAGAATGTATGAAGTGAATGTGGCAGCTGAAATGAACCCCCTTTTCCATGGCAAACTTTTTGAACTTGTTGCAGATTGTTTTGTTGTGAGGGGAAGAAGAAAAGTGAGGCTAACAAAAAGGCGCAAAACACTTTAACCCATTTCACTTATACTTATTTATAGAACTAATTTTTAATAGCACCGGTGCTTTGCAGTAGAGTTGCACGTATGATCAATTATATATACGCTCGGTCAATTAATATCGCATGTACTGTGCGGCTTCTGACAACGGCCGCGTTTCAAAGTGTCTCACCTCTGCCCGCTCACCACCTCAACTCATTGCCTCAACTCACATCGTACTACCGCATTCAGGCGAATAGAACTTCATGTTTTCGCCGTTTGTTGCTGCCATCAGAAATTACCCTTCGCACTTGTGGCAACTACAGACACGCATCGCCGATGGAAGCCGCCCAGATAAACCGAAAAATGCCAAGCAACCAAACAAGTCGCAGGAGCGCAGATGAGCCGCCGCAAAGGGCAGATAATCCGCATGAAGCCGCAATTGCCGAGCCGTGTTTTGCTTTTTGGCAGCGTGGAAATTGTTTTAAATGCCAACTCACTCGCCCGGCACTTCCGAGGGGTGTGTCGGCTTTCAATTGCTTCTGTGATTTGCACTTTGCGCGGACCGGTGACGTCGAATAATGCGAAGGGGCTGCGGTTGTTATCGGCTTGTTTGCTTTATGCGATTTTATTGTTGCGCGTGTGGTGGTGGTGAGTCGGCCTGTCACTTGATGCGCAATGTCAATTATACAACTCCACGCCACGCCACTCCACTCCGACCCACTACATGCGCTGCGGAACGGAAGGCGCGCAATCGAGCGCACACGCGTGTTGTTGTCCGCCGTCGACGCTTTTGTGTTGGTGAAGTGTCTATGTATGCCGGCGTTTTTCCACGTGAACGAAAGGACCCCATTTGAACGCACTCTTTTGCTGTTATTTGACTTCTGAATGTCACGTCATAATTTTCGGTTTTCGCAAATAATGCCAGGGCGACGCGTACAGAGTTCGCCGTGAAAATCGCGTATGTATGTGTATGCGTAGGCGTTACAACTAAATTTCCCGCAGGTTTCTTGGTCATTAATTTTCATACCTATCGAGCGATGGCTTCATTTAGCCTTGCGTTGCTAATGAAGCGTTGACTTTGGCGTTCGGTGTCGGTGACGGTGTCGGTGTCGGTGTCGGTGTCATAAAAACGACACGTGGCCTCAATTATCAAGTGTCAGGTTATAATCGATTTGTGTATTTTTTATGATTTTTGTGGCTGCTTTTGACGAACGAGGGCATTGACTGGAGTTGTGATATAAAATTCCGCAGTTGCCAGTATTCTGTTCGCCCTCATGTGAAACATTTTTTCACATTTCGCGTAGAATAACACAATTGATTTTGTGATTTATTTAAATTTTTTTATTTTTTTTATTATTTTGTGATTTTGCAATACGATTCACAGAGATCAATGACATTAGATCTTGGATTCACAACCGTGTGCAGCTTATGACTGCTTCTTTACGGGTTGCTTCACCTGTCGGCAATGCATCTACCAAAGTTCAGCATCATAACTTAAAATATGTCAAAGTGAGGCAGTGTTGAGTGCCTACATCTGTTTTTTGTTTACAAATTTAGATTTTTCCAGTGAAGTTAAATTTGCAACAATGATGTGCAGAAACGTAAGGAATACCATTCCGCTACCGAAATCACCTGACTGCGAATTTTTTCTTGTTTTATCTACTGAGAAATCATTACGTGGAACGCGGTTTAGCTGTCGAGAGGAGATAATAAAAAGATCTAATTAATAAAATTGAGTACCACAACCAGTTTGTGAACTCAATTTGTGCAGATTACTTCGAAGGGAGTCGGCCTCGATAGCTCAGCGGGTAGCACGCTGGCTTCTCATACCAAAGGCTCCAGGTTCGATTCCTGGCTCGAGCTGGTGAACAACTCGTCTACTTCTATCGCTATCCACATGAAGGAAATGAGAATTACAAGAATCGCACAAGTGCGCTCTTGGCAGGCAATGGCAAAACCTCCAAGTGTGAAAGAAAAACTGCCAATCGCCGTTCGGATTCGGCGTTAAACTTTAGGTCCCCTCCCTCCCTTTCCCCCATCCGTTTGAAATGTGTGTTGTATCACATGTTGGAAAAAACAGTGTTGCATACACATTTCAAACGGGTGGAATTTGTGGTATCACAACGGGCCGATAGGCCTAAGTGTGTCTCATACAGAGGCAGCCACTTAACCAACCAACCAACCAAACTTCGAAGGGAACAACATTAAATTTAAAGAATAATCTTGTATTATTTATTTTTCGAACAAAGCCCAGACATTTTTTGATCAAAGTGGTATACGAAGCAGGAAACCAAAGCAGTGTTGCCAGCTATCTGAAATGACTTTTGCCTAAATCTTAAAAAAATTCTGAAATTTCCTTCCAAAACTTAAAAAAAAATCACCCAAATTTTTGTTTATAATTTGCGTTATTTTAAAGAAATTAAACTTATCATAAAACAATAAAAATATATACATATGATTTTTTAATGTAGCCTTTTTTTATTTATCTTCAGCTTAACAAGCTTAACAAAAACAAAATATATAACAAATTAATTAAATAAAAAGTGCAATTTTTAGCGGGATTTCATTGTGACAGCAATAAGTGCGAATGAGATAGAATGAGCTTACATTTTTTAAGCTTTACAATTTTTAACACAATAGGGTACTTTTACTGTTAAAATAGTAGTCAAAATATGTTTTGTTGCCAATGTTACCTTCGTTATCCAAAAATCTCCCAAAAATCCACTAAGGATCGAAAAAATCCCCTAACATAAAATATAAATCTCCTAAACTTTCTTGTAAACAGTTCTTCCTCCTAAAAATTCTCCTAAAAGGGCAAGATTTTCCTAAATCTAGAAGGAAATCTTCTGATCTGGCAACACTGAGACCGCCAGCGGCAGTTGCCAGGATGCAGTACCATTCTGTTCATGGAAACCCTAATTTTTATTGCATCTGAGTCGAACTTCTGGACAGCAGTTGATTCATCACTGGATATTGCACTATTGGGTCTATGCTACAAAGCAACAAGTGTTGCATAACACTTTTGTTATAGGAATTGTTCGATTCTATAGGAATGCCGACTGCGACTGCTATATTCAAGATTCATGATAGATTTATGTAGCTTGGACGGGAAATGCTTAGATTGAACTATTTTGCGCTGTACGGAGACTGATGGTTCTGTCCTGTGTTCAAGAAGGAATTCGCAATGACCCATTTGGGTGTCAGAGTTCAAGTACTACTTGCACTATCATTCGTTTCTATTCGTTTCCTAATCTAAGCTGAGCGAAACTAAATCTCCATAAAGATCAATAAACGCAGTTAGCTATGGTTCCTAAAGCTTCCTGATGAAAACGTAATGCAAATGCAGTAAATATCGTAGAATGTGGATCAATTGTGGAGACCAAACACTCCTTTATTGTGTGTAAAATAGGTCTTGTTAGGGAATTTACAACACCTTCGCCTGTTTGTTTGAAATGAGTGCTGAAACTCCTGTTGAAAAAAAATGGAATTTCAGTGTTGTGGTAGTATAACGTGCCAAGTTGCCCAAGTTGTCTCACACAGAGGAAGGCACCTAACCTAACTTAACCCAACCTAACGTAACGTAACCTAACCTAAGTAATTTCTTAAAATTAATCATCAAGTTTGTAAAACTATTCAATATTTGCGGAATATTCAATATTGTTCTAAACTGAACTCGAAAGACAGAACTGAACTTTAAATGTTGTCATCGGAACCAACACAATGAATGAATATGGAAGACTTGAGGCTACGAGGACAATAAATACTTACGTTTACAAAGTAACTGCAGTGATTTGTTTTAAAATATTTAACGAAATTCAAAAATCATGCAGAGCTTGTTTTTTATTGTTACCTAAAAACGATACAGTTTTCAAATATAATTTATTTACAAATATAAATGCTTAAACTTTTGTTTTTTTTTCTACGAGGAAAATTAAGCACAAAATAAATGCTTAAACTTTTGTTTTTTTTCTACATTTAAAAAGTTACTGCAGTTTTAAAGTATTCAACGAAATTCAAAATTCAGGCTTTTTTTTAATTTTTACCTAAAAACGATACAAAATTCAAATATAATTTATTTACAAATATATAATTTTTTCTAATTTTTAGTAGAACAACATGTAAAAAACGTTGAGCTCTGACTAACAATTTGACTCAACAATTTGTAATCCCCGAAGTGTCCAGATTATGCCAATCTTATTGAGTTCCATTTACTGCACAATCATGAGTCATGTTTGTGTACTCATTATACAAATTTTATAAATTGTAATCCTTAAAGTTGTGTTGCATGGAAAAGTACAAACATCTTTTGAATGACATTAAAGCATGAACGATGTGCATAATGATAAAAACATCAGACAGCCAAGGTTAAAACTTAGCTAATTTTATGGCGAAATGCGCTGCTGCCAACTACTCGATGTGATGTTGTTGTGGCTTGAATATTCACTGCACCGAAAACAAATTGTTTCAATTAAAAACTTTTTCGCTGAGTAACGAACTTGCGTTTGCGGCTTTGCGGAGGCGTAGTAAGTGCAGCCAGTACATAACCACGACAGAGGGAGACGACAACTGTACGCAATGAGCATAGCAACATGGACATAACTTTTATTTTCCATTTAATCAGCTTTGCAACTTAGCACTGCTCAGCGCGGCTGGAGGGTCAAAGCGGCACGCGGCCAGCTTACGGTGGCTTTAATTGTTTCTAATTGCAATTTTATATCCGTCGGCGAGTCAAGTAATTAAATTCAAGCTGAAGATTGTGAAATGTGTGTGTTCAAGAAACGGCAATGAGTGGCCAATTGTCAGCGGCTCGGGGTGTTTGCACTCGAAGCGAGCCGAAGTCGGGGTAAAAATAAATTCAGTGATTTACTGCGCAATTAACTGCGGTCGCGAGATAAGACCAACCGAACGTTTGAGCGGCAAATAAATCAGATAATCAAAGGAAAGTTGCAAGTGAATGGAAAATTAAATAAAACGGCAATTAATTTTAAATATAACTTAAGAGAGCGTGTGTGGTGAGTATGGAGTTGTGTTAAACTGGAATTGGAAATGGGATTTTTCTTGGGCTGGTGAAATATGGCTGACGAACGCTAACCCACGAGTTTCACCACGTGGCATATGAGAGGACAATGGAGGTGCGTGGCGCTCTTATACGGAGAGGAATAGCAACTCCGTGCTGAGATTTCCACACTGACCTACCACAGTCGAAGGTTGTGTGCCGTTGCGGCAACTCTTCAGTTATGACCATTAAAAAAAATTCGAATTCCACTTCATCGTTTTAAGAATGCGGAAAACTGTCAAATTGGTTAAAGAAGCAATTATTAAATAATTTTTTTTTTGTTTTCAATTACTTGCAACATTTTTGAAATACTTCGAACTCGTGAGCCGAATAAACTTTGAACCGGCGTACCACAAGAAAGCGAACGTTTTGTCCTTTTCTTCGGCACATTTCTCTCTCTTATACTGAAGCTGGCTCGCGTTGGATACATTTCTCGCTCAGCTGCTGTTTCGGCTGTTGCTGGCCATCGCGTAGCGCGCTCGTGCCTTCGCTGGTCGCCCCCAATGAGGCAGTGTTGTTTTTGCGGCGCAGCGATTTCAGCTGCTGCCATCCACCGCCACAGCCAATAGTTTTGTCCTGTGTGTCGAGTGTGCAGCACGCATTTTCGTGTACCGGCGCGCACGCCGCAATTGGAGTCAAATGCAAAGCAGCTCACATGCAAATGCAGCCGAGTGCCGCAACTAACGTGAGTTGTGTTTGAGTGTTGGAATTCGCGAGCCCAAACGCATTGAAGTTTTCGAAAACTAAACAAAGCAAAAAATTTGTATCAATTAAATGAGCGCTTTGATTCGAATTTGTGAGCGTCAAGTGTAAAGCGCCTCGAAGTAGGCAGTGAATTTTGACAATAATTGCGGCCCCTTAGTGAGCACATGTGGTGCGCAGCCACTTGGCAAATCAGTTTAGGCATTAAGCAGGTGCGCGACGTTTGAAAAACCAGCCAGCAGGCTGTCACACATTGGTCTAAGTGAAAGTGATAAAACCGCAACAGAACAACAGCAAAGCAACAACGACAACGACAGCATTGTCAGTGTCAACAGCAGCCATTATGAGCACGAAAGCAACGACAACAACAACGACAACGGCGACGACAAAAAGATAAATAGCAGTCAGAGTGTGAGATTACCTTGAATAGCAACCGAAAAAAGGAAATAAATTAGATTTTTTGCCGGTTGTTACACCGAAAGCAAAACTTGGCAAAACAATGTGAAGCAAAATAAAAAATATAAAAATATATAAAAAAAATATATATAAAAAAAAATTGTGCCGCGTAAATATAAATTGAATGCTATTTGGGTTTCTAGTGTTGAGACGAGAATAAGCTTTATAAATGGTAGCATATTTTTGGGCGCACCACATGAAACAAAGCCTACAGAACGAGCGCGAGTGAGCGATGATGGCCGCTACTATCATTGCATTTTGAGAACATGACATTGAATAGAAAACATAGCATATTTTTGGTGACTGAAGCCAGCGAATGTACGCTACAGGAAGCTGAGCCATGAATGAGTGCGTCTGGAGTCGACTTACTATGTACAAGCAAGCAAAGTGAAATAAGAAAAGCGATAGAGGAGCGAAGTAAAGTGAAGAGCTGAAAGCGGTTTATACACTTTAAAGTATACTTTAAGGCAGCACAACAAGTGCACAAAATTTACGTTGCAGTTTTAAACAGTGCGTTGAGTTGAGTGTTTAAAGATGCTTAGCTAATGAGACGTTTTAGGTTATGCCATGAAAATGAACACAATGAACACAAAT
Organism: Melieria omissa; assembly: GCA_963971225.1. NCBI lineage: Eukaryota > Metazoa > Arthropoda > Insecta > Diptera > Ulidiidae > Melieria > Melieria omissa. The sequence goes on from OZ020269.1 coordinate 33,764,262, forward strand.
GAAGAAGTTTGCAAGTTTGTCAAGTCTTCAGCACAGACCACGGTTGCAGACATTGAAGTGACTTTGTATTAACTGTTAAAGACTCAGCAGATCATCAGCAGATTATCCAACTGGACGACGCGATTTTGTGAACTTATCTTGACAACGTTGAACACAATTTCCAACACATTCATTCAGACATTCGAAAAAAGTTCCACCCACAATGTGCGCAAAGCTAACAATAGCGCAACAGCAACAAAGCAAATCAAATGCTTAAATCAATTTAAATGCCAATCGGCCACCACACGAAAACCCAAATTCAATTCCAGAGCGCACCAACAAGAACGGTTTGTCTCAACCTTTTGTCCCTTTGTGTGCTTCCGAAACCGCCAGCCACGTCACACCACAAAGCCAAACATCAGCAAAGCAGTCATCGTCCTCCCTCCGCGCTCGAAGACGAACAGTCATTCAGCAGTTGGCCATTTAGTCGCCCACGTTGTGTGTCGGGCACCGTGGAAGCGCAAAAAAGGCAACGGCGCGCAATCGCGTTGTGCCGCAGTCGCAAACGTTTTACGTTATTAGTCCCGTGAGTGTTTTTTAAAAAGGGCATTTTTCGGCATTTCGCCGACACTAATTTGATGAAATCTTCAGCTGGCACTTGGGCCAAGACCAGCAGCGAACGTCGCTTCGTCGGTCGCTCGGTCGGTGGCGGGTCGGTCGGTTTATATGCCAATTGCCTTTTCCCTTATTCCTTTTGCAAGGAATAGAAGTTTGACACGGCAAATCGCATTGTGCCCATCAACACAACAACAACAACAATAAAAACGACTTTGCGCGTCGCGCCAACAACAACAAACAAAACCAAACAACAAACTAAACGCCAAGTGAAAATAAAGTAAAACGAGCCGAAACGAGACGAAACGAATTGAAAAAAGCATGAAAAGTGAAAATTGAAAATTGCAAAACGGCCAAATACTCCACAACAGCAACAAACACTATAACCACCACCAGCAGCGGAGATGTGCTTGAAAAGTGCTTGTTGACTTGTTGTTGTTGCCGCTGTACTCTACGGCTGTCAGCGGCTGACGGCTAACACTGCGTGAGCTCCTGCACGTTTCCTTTAGTGTGGGCGTGTTTCAATTTATGAAAATTTTTCGCGCCACGGCACACCAACAATTACCGCAACAACAACAACAACAACGCCCCCTCGAGCAGCCGCCACAACATCATCATCATCCGCGTGGCGCTTAATTCGCTGCAATTATAATCGTAAATTGCGCGGCAGCCGAGCGGCCGAGCGTCGTTTCTTTGTTGCGAGCCACAGCCAACGCCTCGGCGTCCGACCACCGACGCCGGAAGCAGCGGAAGTGTATGCGGTCGTGCTGCCGGCGCGCTTAGGTCGCTGTCGGACGCGCCGTGTCAAAATGTGTAGGGGCCGCCGCCTGCGCTGGAGCGCCAGCGAACTGGGATTGTTGCTGTTCCTGCTGGCAGCGATCAAAGGTGAGTCAGCAACACTGACGTGCTCGATGCTTCACTCGAAATTATCTCCCGCTGAGCGTCGTTGCGTTACAATCTTTTAATTTGCTGCTCGGCCGATTTCTCCATTCGCCCTACGGCCACATCGACATTTCGCTTCTAGCTCGAAGCAGTTCATTGTTGCTTGTTGATTGTTTGGTCCTGCAGTTTCTTCGGCGGCCTTGATTTCCTTTGCCTAATGATGCAAAACAGCCGAATTGGTTGAAAAGTTCTCGCGCACACAAAAACCGGTTGTGTTCGGAATTTTTCAATTTTGCAAGGAATTCGAAATTAGTTTGGGAAAGTTGTAATTTTTGCCAAATTATACGAGGCAGTGGAGCGAGGCGGCGTAAGATTGCACATCTCATTTAAATTGAAATTAAGCGTCGAAGGCAATAAAGTTGATTTGCATTCGCCTTTAACTGATTTTAAATGATTCAACTGTTTGGTTTTCATTAGCATACTTTTTGTCGCTGGGGAGTAGATAAAATTTAAAGTTCAATTTATCATCTGTTGAAGCAGTGGTAAACTTAATGAATCGCTGCGCCTAATGTCCCTGAAAACCTATAAAACTCGTTACGAAACAGTGCTCTGGAGTTTTGGCTTAAAAGAGAATGGAGAAATCAGTACTAAAGCGGCTGGGTTGCCTCTTGTGTTTAGCATAGAAGCGACCAATTAAATTCAGCTTAAATTTTCACATATACCTATACTCACCCGGGTGAACATTTTTGGTATTTTTGTTTTTTTTTATAAATGGCCAACTTTGGCATCAAACTTCGATTAGACAATTTATTTACTAATTTTTATAGGAAAAATTGTTTTAAATATTATTGTATGCTTAGTTTTTAGTTCACAGTAATGTAATGTTGGTTAAACTTGTTGTTGTTGTTTGTAGTGGCTGCCTCTGTATGAGACACAGTTAGGCTTATATGACTCGTTGTGATACCACAAATTCCATCCGTTTGAAATGTCTATGCAACACTGTTTTTTTCAACATATGACAACATGAGCCTCGGTATGAGAAGCCAGCGCACTACTCGCTGGACTATCGAGGCCGACTCGGTTAAACTTACTGACCTTAGCGTTATCAGGTGAATGTCCTAAACGTTAAGAGTAACCGTCCAGATCTATTATTCAAGTTATTGTAGAGAACTTTAGAAGGGCGCTAGCCTGTATTCTGGACGTCCCTCCAGCCCCTCAATCAGCGAAACATCTCATCTCTCATCTCATCTCTCCAATCGGAATTTTGAGAAGAGGTGCCAGAGTTTCTCTCGGAGCTATCCAACTGGCAGTGACCTGTTAGTAAACCCTAATCGAGACTGCAATTCTGCTGTGAGAGCGATAACACTACTCGACACAAACAATGCACCTAAAAAATAAAAGTATTTTCTAGACTAACTTTGGGTCGCTGAATACGACACTAAAAATAAAAAAATTTTTTAAGAAGCGGTTTCGAAAAACAGTTTTTCCCTGTTATTTCAATTATGAGCACATTTATCGCAAACGAATCTTCCGACTAACACAAGCTGTCCTTTGTTCAGAAGATGATACCTTAGCCTTTCCAGCGATATATAGTTTGCCGAAAGCAGATGAGATGTGGTGAAGTTACCGATGGTGAAATTAAAAAAAGTGAATTTTTCGACCATTTTAAAAAATGATAAATTTTCAAATTATTTTTTATAGATAAAATAAACTATCTACTCTGCTTTTAAAATCTAAGATGAAAGATTAAATTACAAAGTTATGAGCATTTAGTTAAAAAACTCCAACTTTATATTTATTTCACCGTGCGACAAAAAAAAACGTCTTTCTTGAAACCCATCCTTATGTTAAAAAACTTGAGGTCATTTGTAGTAACTTGGCATAGTCTGTTTTTCATTTTCTGAAGTTCTTTTAAAAGGAATTTAAAATTTTTTAAGGACATACACACTTTAAATATTTTTTAAGGACATACACACTTCAAAATAATCTTTTAAATGAAAGAGGGAGTTTGTCTCCTTTTAGCTAAATTTTCTATTTTGAACTTGCAGAACCAAAACAGAATAGAATGTAGATGTATGAAGCTACAGCTTGAGATCCGAAACATGTTTGCTTTCCTTACCTGACATATTTTGGAGAAGGCTTATTGCGTGATGACATCTTTTGGAAGTTACTGGGATCCAAACTTTGCTAAAACATTTTTATGAGAATTTTTTGAATCGTTTGTCTTATTTCTTTTGTTCAAAAGCCTACCAGTCCTTCTAAATGTGAGAGAGAAGTGAACCGCACGGCATACTTTCTGTCAAAACAGCTTTTTTACTGGTTATTTAGAATGTATTAAGCCATGCTTCATTAAAAGAAGTTCATTGCTTTGAATAGCTAAGAATCGAATACACTTGCCACACTTTTTTCGAACAATACCCACTACAACGTTACCGACAGACCGCAATTGACCACACGATTTGCTGTTCTGTCCAAAAAAAGGTGCACTGTTTAGTCGTAAATTGAATGGAAAATTAAATAATCACCATAAATTAACACTAATAATTTTCACATTCATGAAAATTGCATTTTATTATATCTCTAAAAATCTGACGTATGTATTTCAATTTTAATGGAATAATTCAGCAAGGTTTCGGATTCCGCAAAATCATATAATTCACATCAAAGTAGTTCAATTTCATGTGAATTTTATGGTTTTTTTTTTCATTTTGTTATTTAATAAACAACAACAACAACAATTATGATGTTTTTAAAATCCAAAAAGGTTTTTGTTGCTCACAATTTGAGCCTGTCGGAGTTTAAAACTGAAAATATGTTGTTGTTTGAAATGCACATTTAACATTTCAAGTAATTTGGATGCATGAAAACACAATTTACACTGTGTGGTGGTGAGAAGTTTACGTGTGGCACTATTTGAAGGCATTGATTGTTAAGATTTATTTAAAGTAATGTATTTTATTTCTCAGAAGATTTAGTGTGTGTTTCGGAGTTAACATATTGTTTTATGGTAGTAGGAAGCTCAAAAAAAACTATTTGTGTTTAATGTTGATGGGTATGAAATACTTGTCCATTGATTTGTTAGTAAATATTTTCAGCAGAAATGTTCTGTCTCTGGACACAAAGGCAGATATGGAGAACGGGATATTTTGCTCGGACATAATAGTTGTATGAAATCTTTCTAAATATTTTTTAAGAAGAGGGCTTCAGCTGTAGAGTCCCATGTTCCCCACGGCTTCACATAGTGAGGGAATTGGAAATGGCTCTAAATTGCTTCATTATCGAACATTATAGAACCATTTACCAATTAGCCCTGCCTGAGTATTTCAAGTTTATCAAGATATCAGGTTTGACTGGTCTTTACCGAAAAATTGTATCTTCAATAATCTTCAATGATTACTGCCGGTGTTTTTCAATGTTTTGTAGCTTAGTAAATAAACACTTGTAGTAAATAAACACTTCTTCCATCTGCGGCGGTGCTTAGTTCAAGAACTAACCGTTTTTCGGGTCATTGTTGGGCAATCCATCATCCTTCAAAGACCTAAAGCCCGTCCATCAGTATCTTCTTTTAGCTTTTAATTTTCTCCCAGAAACAGCCTGAGCCATTCACTCATCACTGTCACTCATCCGAACTACTTCATTGTTGCCTATATTTGTTCATCAATATGTAGCACAGTGTAAATCAGTGCATTATTTGCACATACAAATATAAATAATACACAAAATCAACACGAAACCACCAAATTGAATGGTAATTAAAACAATTAATGAGCATGATGCAAAATATTGAAAATGGCAAAAATGATGAAATTATCACCCGGGGTGATGCCATATTAAAATGCGATATTGAGAGTGTTTGTTTTTAATGCAAAATTTGTTCCATTCATTCTGTATGCTGCAGCGGCGGACAATCGAGTTGGCGCCAGATGAAAACAAATTTGAAATTCAATAATTTTTAATAGACTTGACAGCTGCACATTTGCATAATATAATCGCAAGCAATTTGCAATGCACTGAAAATGCAACAGCAGTTGGCCAAAGCGGGACAAAGGGGTTGAGTCCTTGAACCGACGGCGACCGATGAACTGCAACTTTGTGCACAATAAAAACACGAGACTGCGGCAAAGTTGTATGGACCAACATGTCATTGCACATAAAACCAAAGTGAAAATTCTTATCAAAACTATAAGCATACACACACACACAGATGCGCCCATTGACACACACACATGGACAAGCAGAGAGGGGCAAGGCCGAGCAAGCAATCAGTGCGAGTGGTTGACGGCTACCCCGTGCAACGCGCTGCATCGCAACATCAATAACACTCCAAAGTGCACACAGGCGCACAAGGCAAGTAGCGAATATTGCAGGCACAGTCGCACACACACACACACACACACACACACACGTACGAGTAAAAGTGCACACGGCCGTATGCATAGTTTTCATACGCTTCACTTGCTGCCGCTGCCATTCAGCGACATATACAAAGGACACACACTGGCGGCAACAGAAAGTGAAACTAACCTACATACAACATGCAGCAGAAATAAAAGTAAAACCAAAATAAATAAATAAAAATACAAATAGGAATTATGTAAAAAAACTTGCAAACACGATGCGAACGCAGAGAAATATTCAAACAAATTATGAGACGAGTCAAGTGAAATGGAAATGTTTGTTTCGCCAATGGCAGCGACAGCGTCAAATTTGCCTGGCTTCAGCAACGTTGGTGCGGCACTTGAGCGGCACTGGCGGCCGGTGGTCAGGGTCGCCTCCTCCCGGTGCAGAGCACTCGAACGCGGCTGCAGTTGTCATATTGCGTCCCAACGAGCGCTGCTCCACTTGTTTATTCCATATCTGCAGCCTGCAGTGTGGCCAGCGGCATCGACATTTAGGCGGCCGCTGTCGCTTTGGCTTTGGCTGTGGCGCGAGTGAGGCTTTTCGGCGTGCGACCATTTAGCGCTCATGCAATCGTGCACGGCCGCGGGCGGCGGCGGCCCGTTAGCCCCCGAGGGACTTGAGCTGCGCCATTTTATTTCCATTTTATCAGCAGCGCCATTTATTTTCACTGCAGCTGTTTTGGTGAGTCGACTTTTTGCGCAAATAAACACATTCACCCACACACTCACACACACTCACACATGCACATATGCGCATATAAATGCAAGCGAAATAAGTGGGTGTGTGCGGCCGCTTCATATTTCGCACTTGATCTAAATTTTCATGCCCCCAAAAAACGAAACGAGCAACCAACAACTGGACCCGCAGCTGCGTCCCGCACTGTCTGTCTGTCGACTTGTGTGTCATTAAATGGAATTGGGCGGTAAAAGCGTTTTGTAATTGTTGCTGGCAACAGTTGTTGGTGGCGTTGTATTCGGTAGGTGTATGCCTGTGTGCGCTGTATTGAACAGTGATGCCACCCAGTTAAAAAAGAAGAATTAAGAGGAAGTGTATCGCAACTTTGTTATAAGAAACTTGGTTTTTGGCAATTAAAAGCGTACACTTTCTAATTGTTATTATAGGCGGGAAATATAAATTGCAACCTAAGAGATCTATTCTGTCCCCTTCTTGGACTTCAGAGTTCGTCGGTGAGTCCACTATCCAAGAGAAATCTTAGTATATTTCCTAAGCCTCGTGAAACCCAGTCCGAACCTGGTGTAATAAAATCACCTGGGTGATTTTCCCGTTTGTGCATTAGCGCAGGGCATATGCCTTCTAGTTTCATTGTCCTGCAAACAGAACCTACAGAAATCGTTCCCCCTGATACCTAGTTTTATTAGGTCATAGTTCAGTCTACAACGCCCTGTCAGTATATCTGTGATAATCCTTAAGTATTCTTTGAGAGACCCATACATTCCTCGATCCTTTTCTTGTTGTAAGATCCAATAACCATCTTGGAATGTTCGAGGCCTGGTTGATTTTCCCAGTATTGGTTCCGGCTGGTTATCTCGTCTTTCCTGGAATGGATGGATGCGGCTCCTTTGCCTAGACCACAGAGGGGTTCTGGGCCGACGAAGGCTCTTCTTGCAAGTTTGTCGGCCTGCACATTCCCATCAATACCGGCGTGGCGCAGAACCCAGAGGACCCATACGTGATTGTGGCGGCCAAGTTCGTTCAACTTCTTAAGGTATTCCGACACCAGTTTTGAGGATACTTGGTAGGATATTAATGCCTTGATTGCCGTTTGGCTGTCCGAGAGGATCGCGATCTTTCGGTTCCGGCATGTCCTCAACAGATTAAAGTGAGCACACCTTTCAATGGCGTATATTTCCGCCTGGAAAATGGTGGTCTGCTTTCCCGTAGATTCCGAGTATCTAGTCCCCAGTCAATATACCCCAAAGAAGAGAAGACTCTCTCATGCAGCGCATGACTTGTCGATTTTTAAGAATTTATTCAAATATACATAGTATTTATGCAGATTATAAATTCATGAAAATCGAAGACTTTACCGACTTAGTCTCTCTTCGTTGGTCACACTAGTCTACATTGTGGCGTTGTGGACTAGAACTTCTACCTTCTTAGAACAACTGTTAGTTTGGCTGCACAGAAGTCTTCTCCCGATCTCGATAGCCTTTTTGACTATCTGTGAGCTTCTTTGCTTCGTACCAACATGTCCCTTGATTCATTTCAGATTCGTCTTATTTCAAACACATTTAAAAGCCAATTTAAAGAATATCATCGATTTCATACATTACCCCATGCATTTTGCTTTTTAAAACTTTTTTTAAAGTGCTTTTTAAAATGATAACTTATGTTCTCGTCTTTCCCTCTGTCATTCATCAGAGATCCATCAGTTGAAATACGAATACGTTGAAATTCGTTTGAAAGGTCATCTGAAATTAGTGTTCAGTAGATTCTCTTGGTATACTTCATTCTATTTGCGTTTCGCTGATACCGCCATGTTGCAGCTTAAGAACCCATCTATGCCCAGTCACTACGTTAAGTTTGCTTAAAATTTCGGTTCGATTAAAGCGTCATAGTTTTTTATTGCTGTCTGACTTAAACATCACATCCTGGTGTTTTTTAATTTATTTTATTTTTTTATTATGAGTTTAAATATCTTCAAGAGCAGTGAAGAATATCTCATCTCTTCTTGCGCTCTCGAGACTCTCTCAAAGTCGAGCAAATCTATTTAGAAGTTTAGATAACAACTCGATATTAGTACTGTCAGTTTAAATACCTTCAAGACCAGCGAAGACTCTCACAACTGTTTTCTCACTCTGAAGACTCAGATTCGAGCAAATCTGTTTATAGGATGAATAATTTCTCTCCGTAAAACTCTTTGAATTATCTGTTGCTCCTTGTCATTGAACGTAGATGGCAACACTAGCGTTTAGTTTTCATTTCCGTTTTCGATCTGATTTCGCTTGCAGTCGCGGAACTTGAATTTGTTCAAAATTAAAAGTTGGCTATTTGTGGTCGTAGTTGGGACATGGAAAAAATTGCTTTCACATTTGTTTTGCGTGGTCAGTGTGCACTTTCGAACGCGATGCGGACACTGTGTAACGCTGCGTGCCGTTAGTTAAAAATTTTTAATTGATTCTATTTTCGTTTTTACAATTTGCAAAGCTCCAACGGCTGCCACTAATGGCTGGTCGATGTTGGTTCGATGCTGTTCGGAATGTTGAACATTTTTAGTTACAAGACTAATTGCAAAATTGGCATAAAAAGTCAGTTTTAGTACTTTTACTTTTAATAGGGTTTAGGGTTAGTTTGACACTATGTTTAGGAGATCACAACTGAAGGTAATCGTGAAAAGAAATTATATCTTTTTTTTGCAATTGTTGACGCGGTTTTAGAAGCAGCACTTTCACTTTAATTGGTACTTTGCTACTTTTATTATTTCTTGCAAATTGTATTCCAGACAGAGGCAATTAGTGTTTTTATTTGAAACATTAAAAAACAGTTCAAACTTTGTCTGGTAACTTTTATTAAACGAAAAGTACACAGAAGCAAAATAAACCTCGCCGAAAGATTATCTCTTGAACAAGTCCTTCGATTGCTTGTGACTTGCTGACCTTAGAATCGAATCTGTCGGTAAAACCGCACCGCCGCGGCGCACAGAAATCGATATTCATAAAAGTCGATTGCAATTTGTCTTAATTTGTCCAATGCCTCCACACTAAAAGCTTGAGATTTCCCCATTTTCTACATTTATTCGGATGGATTTATTTACTTATGTTGAGAGAATTATAAAAGTATCACACAGAGCTCAACAGTAGCATCAGTAATCATAAGACCAACAAAAACAAACCATAACAACAATAATACCAATAATAAAAACAATAACAACAAACGCAGCTGAAAATGGGGTCCTGCTCGTTTCTGTTATTGGTTTTGCAAGTTTTTCTGACGTGACGGCCAAATGCGAGCCCGTCCGCCCGCTGCCACTGCGGCAGCGCCCACATCGGCTCAACTGCTGGTTCGCTGTTGTGCTGTGCGCTGCTGTCCGCTCCGAGCTGTTGTGAACAACTTGTCAAAATTTGTCCGCAGGATATTGCGTCGGTGTACAGCATGGAGCAATAAGTGGAAAGAAATACTGCAGAATTAATAGACAAACACAGCCACGCATCGACGTACGCCGCGGAAGAAGCGATGGGGTTTTAATTTTTCCTATACTCACTCACACACGCGCACGTAGGTGCCCACACTGGCACTTGAGTGTGTTTGTGCATGTGCCCAGGCCACGGTTAGTTTTATGTAAACAAACTGAAGCGCTGTAATACCTTCTTCAACGCTCTCTCGATTTTTTTGCTTTGGTTCTGAAAACAGTGCAGCGGGGTCGGGGCACACAACGCTGTGTGTATGTATGTATGTATGTATACATAGAAGCGTGGGCTAGAGAAAATTGCAATTATTTGCGTGGCTGCGTGTGGGTGGAGTGGGGTGTGTGGGCAGCTGATGAAGGGACGTGGCAAAGCAAAGCGTTTTAAAGGATAACAATGTGTAATTTTCTTTCGTTGCTACTAGAAATCAAGGACTCTGCACTTACCCCTGCTCGTAGGTTTTCATTTAAAATCAATTATTAGGTACACTGCGCTATTGGAAAATTACTACCTTTTGCAGCTTTTAAGTGGGAAATTTCACAATGTCCACACACTTAATCCATTTCTGCTGGGCTATTTACAGATTGGTTCATTTTTAGGGTAGTTTATTGAAAACTTTGAGTTAGGTAGTCAAACAAATTGAGCTATTAAGGGTAACAAGTGGTTTTCGCTGCTCGGACTATTTTAATGTTTTTCATTCCCAATAGAATCAGAGACCTCAAAAAGAGATTCCCTACCTCAACAGTGGACGATCTCTCGGTTACTTCTCACTTCACGAGCTGAAATACCTTAAAAACTCAACTTGTTTCATTTGGACACCAAGATGCTGCAGCATCGAAGGCAACTAATGGGAGAATGGATTGTGTCAGGCTTCCTTATATTTTGTAGGAACTCTACTACTCGTAACCAAATCACCTGTGCTTGTTTTCTCGATGAAGACTACAAAAAGTTGAACTCTTCTGTTGCAAGTTTTACCAACATAGAATGGTTCTTGTGCAACTTTAACTTCAAGAGCAGCAGAAAGCTTAGGTCGTGAAGCAACAGTGTTGCTAGATACCTGAAATTACTTTCTCCTAAATCTTGAAAAAATTCTGAAATTTCCTTCCTAGTTTATAAGGTCATGAAAACTTGTTTCTGTGAAAATGGAAACAGTTTCCGGCATTGTTTCCTTGTTTCTGGGCAACGAAAATTTCAAAATGTTTCTATAGTGTACAATACTTGAAAACATCATGAGGGAAACATTTTCTCAAGTTTCCATTTGTTTCCGTGTTTCCGGTGTCAATGGAAACACGCACGGGAAACATTTCGAGTTTGCCGAATATTTTGTTTTGAGTGTTAGAAAAAAATATAATTTTCGCGTCGCATAATGTCAATGGTAAATATTTTTGGTAACGAAATCCTCCCCGACTTAAGCAAGAGTCAACCAGATGCGAGCGAATTGTTTGATTGAAGCGATGGATACCAATCCGAACTTATTTCTGCAGTGGAAAAACACCATTCCTTTTGGGACGTTTCTGCCCTGCCCACAAGTCAAGCGGATATAAGCTCTTGGTTTTTCAATCAGCAAATAAAAACAAAACGCTTTGCATAATTTAAAGGCCATTGGTTGTAAGTCAATCATTGACAAATCGCTGAAAAGTGTTGAAATTGGCATAAACATATTTTTGATATTATTTCGATGCTAATGAGTATTCCGCCAAAGACACTGCTTCAGTTGTATTGCATGATGTTTCTTCTTAAGATATTTATACACTTCGTAACTTGATTTATAAAACATCTGTACAATTTTCGCCATCAGAAGAAATACCTTGAGATTCCATATTTTCCTACTTTGAAACCTTATTACAACGCCAATTTAGAACGCATAAAATTGATTAATGTTGGGAAAGATGGCGTGAAATGTTGTAAGTGCAACGATATAACAATTATGTCGATAGGATTACTGATTCGGACATTACAGTCGAAAATGTGAAAAAAGTCGAGGAAATTTCGAAAAAGTGACATGCCCATTTTTTCCCGAAAACTAGAGCTGTTACATAAAAACGGAATATGGTTTTGAAAACAGCGTGAAAAAACTAATCAGAATCATGTGAAAAACTTCATGCAACAGACATGCTCTTGTCCAGTGTTATTAATTCAATTGAAGCTTACACTCGACTTTCGACGAGTCGATATTCTAAAAAAATTCGAAATAAGGACTGTATCGAAAATTATAAATACACTTTAAAAATCATATAAAGTGGGCTATGCAATGCTGGTTGCTCAGGAATATCGGTTTTTAGATTCTAGAGGTTCAAATTGTTATTTTCGTGAAAAATTTGTTGTAGTATATCGAAGCGCTTAAAAATGAGAGGACTTTCCGCAAAACTTCGTCAGGAAATTTTGTCCAAATGAGCATCAACCAAAGGAATGTCGTATAGAAAACTAGCAAAAGAAGCAAATGTTAGCCTGTTCGCTGTACAAAAACCATTCGCCGGTATACTACACATTGCACACTTGAGGATTTTCCAGGACAAGGTCGTCAAAAGGGTGCGTCCCAACCATTGCTAGATACTAAGATATGTGCCTTATTTAAAAAAAATAAGGAGATATCCGTACGCGATTGCGCAAAAAAAGCCGGAACGAGTGCAGCAATGGTCCAACGTGCCAAGAAGAGAAACCAGTTGGGAACATATAGAAAGCAAAGGGAGCCAAAACGAAGCACTCAGCAAGTCGCGCAGGTGAAAACCAGATCCCGAAAATTTTACGACTATATTTGTAGGCAAAAATTTTATTGCATCATAATGGACGACGAAACATACGTGAAATTGGACTACAAAACGCTGCCAGGACCCCAATTCTACGCAGTTCCGAAAGGCAGTGAAATTTCAAAAGCTGACAAATAAATTTTTTGCGAAAAATTTGGCAATAAGATTCTTGTTTGGCAAGCAATATGCAAGTGTGAAAAAATGTTGACTCCATTCTTCACGGACAAGCCCCTGAATGCTGAAATGTACCTAAATGAGTGCCTCAAGTAGAGATTGCTGCCGTTGGTGAAAAAGCACACTGGCAAGACTTGGTTTTGGGCCGACTTAGCTTCTTGCCATTATGCTAAGCCAGTACTAACGTGGTATGAAGAAAAGAACATAAATTTTGTTAAGAAAAACATGAATCCTCCAAAGTGTCCAGAGATATGCCCTATCCAAAAATTCTGGGCGTTGATGAAGAGGAACCTTAAAAAAAGATCTAAACCGGCTAACTCCGTTCAAAAATTTAAAAAAGGTTGGGATAGTGTCAACAAAAAATTAGATTCTGGCCGTGTCCAGACTTTAAAAAAGGACCTCGACAAAAGGATTAAAAATGTGGGTTAGCCTCCCACTAAAAAATTTTTTTTGTTGCTATTTACAAAACAATACAATATGAAATGCCATTTATAAAAAAAAAAAAAGCTAACTTTTGTTATGCACTAGTATGAAGCATTTTTTGGTGTATTTATAATTTTCGATACAGTCCTTATATCCATTTACGGTTGAACAATCAATTTAAAGCAAATGTAGTCATTTTTATTGGCGATAGCGACAACTGCGTTCAGTTTTTCTATAGTCGTGTTGTCGTCAAAATAATCGTTTCCACACCAAAGTTCCGATTCTATATTTTGAAAGATGCAGTCGTGTTTTTGCCGTCGTCTATGTGTTCGGGGTATAAGGCAACAAAAGAACGCAGTTGCGACATGGCCAATATTTTTTTTAACCAACATTGTTTGGAAAAGTAACCAAATGTTACCAAGTGCAAAAACAAAACAAAACACTTCAACTTAAGAACTTTCTTTTTTGCTTTGTCTAACAGCCCGAAAGGACCTTATTTACGTGGCTTCATGTCAAAATAAAAGACGTAAATAAACAAAAAAAGATATAAGCCATAGTCAGACTGTATTTGTGCAAAAAAAAGTTTGTGCTTGAATGCTTGTCGCATTCATCATTATCACTTTTTGTACATTAGCTTCCATGCAAAAAGTCATAAAACAGGAAATAAAGTAACCAAGTAACCAAACGGAAAAAAATTAAGGTTTTTTGTTTTAAACTAACCATCAGTGGCAACCGTGCCCAAGACTCCAGGTTGAGACTCGCCATATTCCAAACTAATATATGAAAAATTAGTCCCCGTAGCACTGATGTGCCCAAAGGGGGGCGGGACAGTGCGAACTCGCAATGATTCTAAATTGTGTGCTGTGTGACTTATGATGCAACTTCATGTAATGTGAATGTAAGAGTCCTAAGCTTAAGCTATGCAAAACATGAGCTTTATGATTTTTTAAAGCAGCTTGACTTTCCAAGGGTCGCTTTGACCTGATGAAACAGAAACCATTGAAAGAAAAATGTTTTTTTTTTTTGGTTTAGTTAAGTCGATGATCAAACCCTTTTGATCTTTTGACTAATGGTCCAACGCACAGAGCACAAAGTCACCCGCAAACATATACATAGCTACATATAGATGTACAAGAAAATGAGTTAAAATATATGTTTGTATATGACGTACATTACATAAATATATCTTTTACTCGTTTTAAAATACAACACACAGCCACACAGAGATACGAAATGGAATTTTCTACTTCAAGCGGTCAACCGACTGATTTGACCTAGTTTGAAAAAATGAATGATAGAATCACAAACGTGAGATTTATGTATTGGTTTGTCATGCTGCTTGTTATCTATATTTGTTGTCTCTGCTTTGCATCACATTTCAGCTGTCATTCTTATTTGTTTGTACGGAAGAGTGCTGTTGTTGTTGTCGGTAATTGGAATATCTGCGTTTATTTGTTCGAGACCAACAAAGCGCTCGACACGGAATCAATTTCCGCAATTGTGGCTTAAAGCGATTAAGCAAAAAAGAAGGCAAAATGTTGGTACTTAATCGAGTTGGCTCAGTGTGCTTTCAAAATTGTGATAAAACATACAACAGATAAGTAAACACGTCATCGAGTATTTGAACAGATAATTTTGTACTGCTTTACTGCATCAAGTTCTTTATAAATGAATGCATGATTGAATAAATCTGTGCTGTGTGGCGGCAATTAAAACGCTCAGCAAATGTGCGTGCGGTGCAAATATTCGCAGTCAATATTTACGCGATGCCTGCCGAGTGTCTCGGGGCGTCTCGTTCAGTTGCGGGTCGCATTGCCACTGGGACATTCAATTTGAATACCCCGGATTTCAGGATATAAAATGGTTATACCGGGTTTTTAGACATTTTCTACTAAGTTCTCTGTGAAAGTCTGAACTGAAATTAATAGATATATTTGTACTTTGTTTTGTTAACCTCCCATTGGAAAACATCAAAGTGTGAAAAAAGTAATTTCAAAAATATGTTTTTAAAATAAATTTTTTAAAGATATTAAATCAATGTTTCTTAGAAAAGAACATTTTCAAAGTCAGCGGGAAGGATGGAAGCGTGTTAGGGCTTCTGCATTTTGCAAAGCAGAAGCATACTTTTTCATTTGTGATATGTGTAATTTCCAGCTTTAAAAAATGCTAAATAGATTCAGGATCCTGGAATTTCTGGTTGGGAATTACAGCGTTGAATGCCTCAATTGTCATTCACTGCGGTGACGCATGACGGCATCCCGTAGCTGCTGTGGTTCATTGGATATAAATCGACTCGAACGTGTGTGTGTGTGTGCCCGCTTTATGAATTGACACATGTGTGGCGCGGCGCCACCTCCCACTGCTGGCGCACTTGCATTCATGCATATTTGCACAGCTATTTGCCATACACTCATCACTGCTTTGTGCGGAGCAGAGAAAATATTTGTTAAGCAGCGTGATACTATTTATTCGCGCGACAATCATTGCGACCAAACGCACACAAACTACCCACAAATGTGAGCTTGTTAACGTGAATGCGTGTTGGTATGTGTGGTTGTGCCATGTGAGAGGCGGTGAGTCGGGGGCGTTTATTTATTTATCGAAACGTGAGGACAATTTAGAAATTGCCAATTTTCACTTTGATTTCATTTCAAACTGCGAACAGAGTAATTAGCATTCATTTTCCACATATAAATCATATAAATCACTACATACAAACATTTGTATGTGGTGCGTACGTCTGCACGTTAACAACTTTTTCATTACATTAATCCTATTGTAAATTTCTGTTGTAATTCATGTGAGTGCAGCTCACCTGTGCACATGGGCCTTTAAAAGTGTTGCAAAATTGTTGTCATTTCGTCGGTTTGAAATTTTGACAGTCAGAAGAGAATAAAAACACTCATGAGAGTTTTAAGTGGTTAACAAAAGGTTCAGGATTCATTAGTGAGCTCGTAACTTAGACAAAGTACTTTTCATTTAATTTATTTGTTTTGTGCAGTTAATCAAATAAATTCCTTAAATATTAATAAAAATAATGATAATAATAATAATAAAAAATTGTGGAAAAAATCTGTCAAGAAATGCGACACATGTTTACAATAATATAACTTAGTGCTACATGATGGTTTATAGATTACAAAGTGCTTATTGTTTGCCATAGTAAGTGATTCAATACTCTACTGTCGACTGAATTTAGCGTGCAACCCATGCAAAACATGATATAGGCGTGAAACTAGAAATCATTCATAGTAACATGGTATCCTTAGTTTTTCGTTTTCTAATCTGATGTCCTTCTAAAAGTGTTTTAAAATTTTAAGGATATACACATTTGATTTTTTTTTTAATATTTTCAGTTGTTTAATGACAAAGGTATGGGTATGAAATGAAAGAGGAAAGTTGTCGCCTTTTAACTAAGTTTTCAATATTAAACTTTTAGGACCAAAATATGTCAGTATGTATAATAATATGCAGTATGGTTAGGCAGGTTAGGTTATGGTGGTTGCCTCTCTAAGAGACACACTCGGAGGCCTATTGTGATACCACATATTTACATAAATACCACATATTTTACCCATTTTTTTTTAATGTGCATGTTTTTGAAAACATGAGGGGACCCACAGTCTAAGTCCACAATCTAAGTTTATAGACAATAAAATGAATTAATAAAAAAATAAAAAAAAAACAAAAAAAAACAAAATTAATTAATAAATTAATTCATAAAATTAAAAAAATAATTGCAAGTAATGAATTAATTTACTTGATTCTTGCTTATGGATGGAAACTTATTTTTCTAACTCTAAACCAATAAAAAGAGAATAATAAAATGTTGAGGATATATATTTGTAAGGATCTTACTGACATACTTTGGCCCTGAAAGTTCAAAATAGAAAATTTAGTCTGAAGACGAGAATCTCCTTTCTTCATTTGATACTCATATCTTCGTCATGGCATAACGGCAAATATTAAAATAAATTCTTTGAATTATGCATGTTCTTAAAATTTTAAAGTGATATAAAATTAAGAATATACATAAATTAAAGTATACCTACAAATACTTCAGACAAAAGTCTGGCTAAGGAAATTTCTAACACAATCCGTTTTACCTAACCTTTTTACTTATTCTGCTGACCATAAGTTGACACCGCGTTTAGATTTGCGTTAAGATTTCTCCCCACGAGCCTCAGCGTGCACCTTCTTTATCCGGTTACACCAAGTACTGGCACTTCTTTGTCTATGCCAACATGATCGAATTAGTTCAGTTCTCAAATATTGTTCTGTTTCAAAAACTAAACATAAATAAAAGCTTTCAAGAAGTTAAACTAAAGGAAATCCAGAATGTCAGTTGATTGATTCGCTTATTCGTTGGTAATAACTGAACACGAGAAGAAAGATTGCCAACAGTACAGAGGCTTGAAATAAAGAAGCATACATAAATATTGGAATACATTCCGCGTCTTTTGAGGCGATTCAAGAATCGATAAAATGTATTCTTTCTTCATAAGAAGTGAAGTGCTGCTCGGCCATGCCGTTTGTCAATGACCGGAACAAATGGTAGTCGAAAGGAGCAAAGTCTGGGGAATACGGCGGGTGGGGTACGATATATATTGACTTCTGACTTTTGCAACATGTGGTCGAAAGTTGTCATGCAGAAAGATCATCGATTCACAAAAATTGGGTTTTGTTGTCCCAAACATTGACATGGTTAGAGTACAAAGATAGTTGCATTTTAGTGAAGTAGTACCTAAAGATTAACATGAGTACAGTTACAAGATGATCTGATGATATTTAATGCTAGTTACGCATTTTAATTGCTACACATTAAATTATTTCCTTGTTTTTAATTGAAAACTATGCAACACCCAATTTTAGTACTCTAGTCAATACCTGAAAAATTGTTTATTAATACATATAATAAATATAGAATATTAATAAAAAATATTAATATTAATAATACACAATATATATAACATAACAATATATTTTTATATTATATATTATTGCGCAATATTTAATTTTTAAATTACATGTTCATTCACCAAGACAATAATTTGTTCTGAATTTAAAGCAAATCATCCAAACCGTCCAGAACTTCTTCTTTTTAATGTCAAAAATTGATATGCAATAAAGAGTAAAGTTAGTCATTGAGTACGTGGCTGTACGTATATAGTGTCATGTGTGTTATATTTCAAGCTAAGAGTATATTGAAGACTTTGGCCTTTTTGCTATGCTTCAGCCGTAAACTTTCACTGCCACTTCGGCCACTTCGGCAACACTCAAGCATGAACACTCCCTGGAGCAATCTTTCCGCAATATTTCAAATCAAATGCGTATTTCACCGCACGCACATACAACTATATGAACAAATACAAACGCACACAGATAGCAATATGGGTAAACAAATAAATGCACGCACACATACACACATCGCTTTTTTATGCAGATGTGTGTGTGTCTTTGCATATGAATAGAGACGAGGCACAAAAGCATTTATGAGCCGACGCCCTGGCAATCACAAATCTTGCGAATTGGAAAAGCGCTTCCGT
Source organism: Melieria omissa (assembly GCA_963971225.1). NCBI lineage: Eukaryota > Metazoa > Arthropoda > Insecta > Diptera > Ulidiidae > Melieria > Melieria omissa. The sequence goes on from OZ020269.1 coordinate 33,783,174, forward strand.
TGCCGCTGAACACACCCACGTTCGCACACAAACACACCCACACACACGCACACATTTTCAGCAACTCGCCGAAGTCCATAAGTATGAAAGTAATTGGCACATCACACGTAAATATTGGTCGTCGTCCCACAAACACACACACACACACACACACACACACATGCGCTCGTTCGCTTGAACTTCTACTTACTGACAGTAGATAGTAGTTTAACTCTGCGTGCCTGTTTTGAGATCAAAAATCGATGTTCCACTGCTCGCTTTCTTCGTCAACAGACCGCACACTTTGGCGTTTGTGTATGCAGTGCGTGGCTGCGCGCCTAAATGCACGCAAAACATACACGAATCGAGCACCGCACGAGTAACACCTTTTCCTCTACGAGTTTGCTTTGTGTCCGGCCGTCGGCGCTCGCTTGCGTGCTTGGCAAAATTTGCTTAATTTTTTTTCGCAATATGGCAGACAGGCACGCACACACGTCCGCCTGGCCGCCGCCACCGACGTTGCTGTTGCCGCCATCCGAATTATATAAAGCATCCAGCACTCCGCAGCGGCCGTCAGCATCGCATTAAACGTCACTTACCGCCGCTGCGGGCACGTTTTTCTGGCACAAAGTGTAACGCACTTTATTCTTCATCTTTTCAATTTATTTTCGTATTCATGTTTATTTCCTTGTTCCGTGCTCCACATACGGGTGCGTCGCTTTCCAAAAGCGGCCACATCATTCGCCACATATCCTGTTTTGACATTTATGCGACAAAGTCCCAACCTGCTCGAGTGCGAGTGTGTGAGTGACACCGTTTAGCTTCGTTCGTCATGTCGCCCAAACTGTTTGCCCATGTTTTGCCATCCGTTGTCTGCCTTATTCAATCGCCGTCGCTGCAGCTCGTTGGTCGGCCAAGTCAACTTTAGTTTCTCTTCGCCCGCTTACGCAAACTTAGTGGGAAGCATTGCTTCCGCAAAATCTCAAGGCGCAAAATGGCATGAAATTGTTTTCTTCACTTAGTCAATGCGATGGGCGAATTTCTGTGTGTCACAGTGTTTCGGTCTGAGCGTGCGGACACGTCGCGCCAGTGTGATCCTGTGTGAACGGGAGCTGCGGGTGGGGTGTGCGAGCTGAGTCCGGGCTGATTTGCATCTGTAGGTGCAGAGCTGCCTTTATTAAAAAAGGATTTTGTGTGATATGCTCTCGCTTTATGCTAAATAAGCAGCAAGGAATGTGTTTACTTTGCGCATTTCCGGTTGTTTTTCGCATGTAGTGAATTCTCTTTCATTTTTTTTGAAGGAAGTGTGCGTTTGCATTTTCCATTGAATAAAATCGGATTCACTTTCAGGAATTAACGTAAGATTTTTGCTTCGGGCAAAGTTTTAAGTTTTCGGGCATTTAAGATTTTTATTGAGACAACTATAAGATGCTCATTTACAATCTTACACGATTATTATGGGACATACATACACTTTTATACGAATATATCTCACATTAAACTCTCACTATAGAAAATTCATCTTTCATGTCCGATAGACAAATTATAAGACGTATCGTAGATTGAACTTGGATTTGTCCATCCCTTTGTGCCCCACGTTCGATCTTTTTGAATAAGTAACAAAAATATTCCAACAATATTTTTTGTATAAGTAAGCTCCATTTAGCAACTCAAATACGAACTGGAATGAAATTGGAGGTTGTCTGTTGGCTTAAAAACACAGTACTCATACCATATAAATACATAAAGAAATAAGATAAATAAGAAGAAAATAAATAAGAAGAACTCAATTCAAGTTCTTTTTCAATGGGTCATTTGTTGTTGGTTTCTTGTCATTCAGTCTAAGGAGAAATTACAAAATTCATTATTTCGAAATTGGTTTGCTTCAAAGCGGCTCTTCTTATAACAACGCGTTTCTTACGACTTTTACAACAACAACTTCAATGCAATCAATATTTCTAAGTTGGTTCGAACTGGTTAAACTATGTCGAGTTGTAATTTGGTAAACATCGTTACTTACTATTGTCACATTTTTTACATTTTAAAGTGGGCTGCTTGTTGCAAACATTTTATAAAAACTAAAAAATGGCCCGAAAACAAAAACAAACGACTGGAGCATAGCAAACAATCTTTATAGATTTCCATGAACAGAAAGGAAATTTGTGCAATTATGGAAAAAGCCGACTTACCATTCGATACATCGTTAAGCAGTTTGGCGCCACAACGAACTTTGCGACTAGACAACGCAGGGCCGGTCTCGTCCAGAGGATAGCGCACTGGCTTCTCATACCAAAGGTGCTAGGTTCGAATCCTAGCTGGGGCTGGTGAAACACTCATCTACTTCTATTGCTATCCACTCAAAGCAGATGAGACTTCCGAGAATCGCACAAGTGCGCACTTGGCAGCCAATGGCAAAACCTTCAAGTGTGAAAGAAAATGTGTGTGTGTGTGAAAATGTGTATTGTAACACATGTTGGAATAATAGCAGTGTTGCGTACACATTAAAAAAAAACGTGTGAAATAAATATGTGGTAAATATCACTCTCCTCCCCTATCCTTTCCCTTCTCCTATCTTCCCCATGGACATAGTAAAATGGTCTAAATGGACTGAGTGCTATGGAAACCTTGTAACCTTGATGCTCATCCTCGCATCATCATCATCAGACAACGCTGCGGCCGACCGCGTAAGCTCCATGCTAGAGAAGAGTCACAAAATGGGAAACAAATTACGAAAAACCCAAACATTCCGTCAACCCAACACGCATCAAAGTCAAAGGAAAAATTCAACAAGTTCACCCGAAACCTGTTCGTAGAGTAAAACCTTTCATTTGCCTCATTAGCTGAAAAAGGCGGAAAGAGTATGCCCAGCAATACAAAATTAAATCTGAAGTCTTTTAGAACAAAAGACTTCAGATGAGAGTATATTTAACATTTTTCGATCATAAAAAAAATATTGAAAAATGTAATCTACGAAAAATATTTTATTTTCAACATGATGACCCTAAGCACACCACTTGCAACGTCCGTATGTGGCTTACATACATTGTTTCACATATTCTACTGCATCGGCCACAAATCGGCCCATTCTAAATTCCATCGAACACCTTTGGGAAGAATTGAAAAGACGAATTTGAAAGCACAATATACCTTGTGACCAAAAAGTTTCCGGAAATTTTAAATAAAACGCAAAATTCTTAATCTTCATCAATATTTATTTTATCTCCTTCAAAATATGCTCCATTAGAAGCGATACACATATGCCAACGTTTCTTCCAATCATCAAAACATTTTTTATAGGCGCTTTCCGGTATGGCTTTGAGTTCCCTCTGCGAATTCTGTTTTACGTCTTCTATGGATTCAAAACGCGTTCCTCTGAGTGGTAATTTGAGTTTGGGAAACAGGAAAAAGTCACACGGTGCAAGATCAGGTGAATATGGTGGCTATTCGATGGTATTTATTGAATGGTTGGCCATAAAATCGTTGATAATGTTGGCTCGGTGCGAGGGAGCATTATCGTCATGAAAAATCCATGAATTATCCTTCCACAATTGAGGCCGTTTACGGCGGATATTTTCACGCAAACGTTTTAAAACAGTCAAATAATAATCTTTACCGACTGTTTGTCCTTCACTGACGAATCCATGATGCACCACACCACGAATATCGAAGAAAACAATCAGCATTACCTTGATTTTCGTGCGACTTTGGCGTGGTTTTTCGGTTTCGGCTCGTCTTTTCCTCTCCATTCCGATGATTGTTGGCTTGTTTGCATGTCGTAATCGTAGACCCATGTCTCGTCACCAGTTATGATGCGTTCCATGAAAGTTGGATCGGAATTGGCACGATCAAGCACGTCCAAAGAAACCTGTTCACGGTACTCATTTTGAAGAAAATTCTCAACAAAATCGCAACGCACTACTGAGGTGAACTGGTTTCAACAGCTGCCGTAAACAAACTGTCTGACAGATCGCGCTCATTTTTGGCATAGTAATTAACACTAGAATGCCCGAGGCATTTTAGGTATGTCAGATTTTCGGGCATTCTAGTGTTAATAATTGCCTTGTTTGAATTCATAACTACTGTACAGTTATTGTCAGTGGCTTTTGCTGTTGAAATTAAATTACAGTGTAATTCTGGTACGTATAGTGTTTTGAATAATTTAAAAAATAAAAGACCTCAATGGAGTCAAAATGACTCCCTCGGGCATTCTAGTGTTAAGGACAGTGCTACCAACCTACAGAAACTTAAAATATCGAAAAATATACAGCGCGCGAATTTTAAATGAGAATTTCCGGAAACTTTTCGGTCACAATGTATAACTAATAAGAGCCAACTAATGAATATACTTTCACTAGAATGCCAAAATATATGAGCAGATATTACAAATAATTGAAGATGTTAAATCAATGCTCGAAAGACTTATCGAAGTATTAGAGAGAATGGATTATGCTGCAAAGTATTAACTATTTCATAACTCAATAGTGGAGTTCACTCTTTATAGAATTTTAGGTGTAAAGCTGCTTTCGTAGCAATCTGTCGTTGACGTTAAAAGTTAAATAGTAAATATTATATTTAGTTTATATGAAATTTGCTGTTTTATTGAAGATTGCTGCTGTGTTAGTACTATAGTCCCTCGCTGTAGTTATGTATTTATCCTTGAAACGATGTGTCAAGTAAAAACATGTCAGGTAAACTATTGGAAAGCAGCAACATTTTACTTATGACAGAGAAGCTCTCTTGAAAAAATGTCCTCATTGAAAAGATGTTAATTACGTTGCGGAGGCATTTTCCACATTACGAAAACGGTGATAATCAACCGCACGGGACGCCCAAAGACCTGAGAAATTCCTACTTTTACAGCACTTACGGCCGTTTCATGCAGTCACACTGCAAAACGCAATTAAAGCTCTCGACGCTCCCATCCCGCATCGCGGCGTAGTGCGTGGCGCAGCCCTTTGGGCGCCAAAACAATACAGACACGACATATTTTCCCATGAAACTCAATACGGAGGCGGCAAGCGCCAAATATCGGCGGCGAACGAAAAGCAAAACAAATGGCATTTTTGGAGCCATGGAGCGCGCAGCCGGGGGCGCAGCAGGCATGCAAAACAGCAACAGCGGCGGAGACGGCAGCATCCAGCGTCAGTGTTGGTAATAATGCTCGCTCGGCGGATGCGTGTGTGTGAGTGTGTGTGTCGCTGGCGAAGGTTATTAAAAAGGATTCGTGCCGGAAATTATGTAGGCGCTGACATGTCTACGAAAACGATGACAAAGCAATATAAATACTTTTTCGTATACAATTACACACAGCACGAGTGCAAAGACGGCGGCGAGCGCAAATGAAAGGAAACCAAACGAAGCTAAGCGAAACGAAATGAAATGTAATGAAATACAGTGGCGGCCACAGTGGCAGCGCTGAGCATTTTAGCAGCGCTAAAGAAAATAACAACGATGTGTGCAGAAGTTGCGTTCAAGCGCCACAAGGTATGCACGCATAGGCCGCCACGACACACTCGCTGCCGGCGAAAGCATTTGCGAAAATCGTTAACACTGCAAAATGGGCAAATGGAAATTGTGAAATACCAGCGCGCCTCAACCGCACATACACACACACTAAGCACATACACACAAACACTAAGCACTGACGCAGGTGTAAAGTTGGGAATGCGCACAGGTTGTGTGTATTAAAAGTTTTGCAGGCATTTGTGAAAGGTTGTGCCGCAGGCTATTCGCCTTTGCCGGCTCGCCTTGGCCGCCTCGAGCCGCAGCCGTGCGAGCAATGACGCACTTTTGCAAATAACGCCGCAAGTACACAAAGTGCACACATTGCGCCGACCATTCCGCAATGTGTGCTTTTCAAGCGAAATAAATCGATGGAATTGCGCAGTTTTGCTTAACGGCCGCTGAAATATGGGGCGTAGAATTTACGGAACTGAACATTTGTGCAAACTGGGCAATCGGCAAATTAATTTAATTAGGCTAAAGCTCCATAAGTTAGTTGGTGTTTGCGAAATTTTTAATGGTATCGACCATTGAGGCGCAATGACGCTGAAGTCAGTGGCCGATTCAGGGGGGTGTTTTGGGGGTTGAAACCCCCCCGAAATATTTGGATCGCCTATAAAACTACATACAAATTGAAAGGCATTTTACAAATATTAAAGAATTACTTTTTTCTGAATCCGCGCCTGGCTGAAGTATATTCCGATGTATCGATTCTCAAATGAACTCGAAGGTTGAAAGCATCGATTCTAAGCGCTAAAAGGTACTCAGTACACTGTAAGAATGTGTGAATACTTTAAGTATCGGATACTTGTCGAAGAATAGGTATTTTTTTAGACAAGCATTTACAACTTGTTTTGCTTTTTCATATTGTAACGATGAGGCGCCCTGTCGCTGTGCTATGAATGAATGCTTTTACGGGCATACTTTTAGGCACGCACTTTAGAGCCGGCTACCTATAATCTCGATATGGCAAGGATGGTTCACGATGGTAATGGGATGAGCGAAAACGATCGAGACATAGTCCAATCGGAATGTGCGAGAACAATCGGTGCGATAAGCAGCGTTGCCGTTTTGGTTATTTTTTACCAAAAATGGTTATTTTTATTTTGGTTATTTGGTGATTTTTGATCCCATTTGGTTATTTTTTAGAATATTGCACCCTGATCAAAATTTATCTTAAATATCAACGAACACAATGGCGCATAATCATAGTCCGGCCGGCTTTAGTAAGAAAAATACAAAAAGATAAAGTCGACTTTAATTTTTCAGTTACCATAATCAGTTCTTCTACGTAGCAGCGACTTTTTGAAACAGCAAACGAAAGCAACGGCAAATCTGCAAAAACTAGCGATTCGGAGTTACAAATGAGAATTTATTTTCGGAATTATGCCCATACCGATTTATTTTATAATCAATTATTTTGCAATATTTGTTTTCCTGAACACTAATTAGCAGTTAAAAATGACGACTATGGTCGGCTACTTGTGAAAAACAGACGGCAGCCTAAAAAAATCGACTGCACAATTTTCCGAGGATTACCAGCCCATTTCTGACATAAACAAAACAAACAAACAGCTGATCGATATTGTTATGAAGTAATGTGGAACGACCCTTTCTTTTATAGTTAATGCAACTCTGCTTCTGTTTCATAACTGTTTATATTCCTTATTCAATAATGGCGTTCTTAAAAATCTTCCTCCTGTTTGTGACTTTCTCAATAAAGCACGCGCCGTATTGTTCATCTTAAATAAATCGTGTTTAATTTAACAAATCAACAGATATGAAAATTTTTGCCTACTTTACGGGGTAAAGAAAACAATTTTATTCTATTGCCGCTTGGTTCTTGAATGTTCAAAACATTAATTGCAAACTGAGCAGTAACTTTATCGACCAGTAACGACTATAGAAGTCTTCGTCATTGAACTCGAAGGGATCCATCCGGCTTTTATATACTTTTCGCCGTCTCAGCACAATGTTGTCGTTCATAATATTGAAATCTCTTTCAGTTTCCTCGAAATGAAAGATTTAAAATTTTTTTTTTAGATTTATTTCGTTTTTTGAATTTAAAGTATTTTGGAAAAGTGACATTTCTGCTAATTTTGATTAATTTCTAAGTGGCTTAGCCGACCTCGATAGTCCAGCGGCTCTAGGTTCGATTCCTGGCTCGGGCTGGTGAAAAACTCGTCTACTGCTATCGCTATCCACATAAAGGGAATGAGAATTACAAGTATCGCACAAGTGCCCTCTTGGCAGGCAATGGCAAAACCTCCAAGTGTGAAGGAAAACCTGCCAATCGCCGTTCGGATTCGGCGTTAAACTGTAAGTCCCTCCCTCCCTTTCCCCATCCGCTTGAAATGTGTGCTGTAACATATGTTGGCAATGTTGCAGACACAGTTCAAAAACGGATGAAATATGTGGTATCACAATGGGCCTTTCGGGCCTCCGAGTGTGTCTCTTATAGAGGAGGCCACCGCAACCTAACCTAACTTAACTTAACTGGTTTGTAGCAACAGCTTTTGCTTGTTTCAAAGTTAGAGTATTATTTAAGCTGTAGTTCCATATGCACTAACTCGACTATGATTGACTTAGAGCCTACTTTATTTAAAAGTATACTTTATTGAACTTAAAGTGTAGGGTAAAAGGTTCGGTTGTGGGCATAGTTCGGTTGTGGGCACCCCTTCGTATCTCTTGATAGAAAGCAGGCTGGGTTTTTTTGACTAAGGCCATTTGTTCATTATGGAACCACGATCTTTTTGTGCCAAATACTAAGTCGAACAGACACGCCTGCTTTGTGCTGGGACCATATATATCTTTCTGTGCTTAAAAAATAAGACAAAAATTTTTGTACACATTTTAAATGGTGTCATAAATCGAAGTGAATCCATCGAGAAGGCGAGTAAAATGCATTTTTATTTAGTTAATTTATTATACTTTGTGATCCAATATTGATTACAACCAATATGTTTACCCCGAACAAATTTTTCACTACTTCTCAAAATGGCTGCCAAATTCGGTTGTGGGCACCGCAATTAGTTCGGTTGTGGGCACCCGTCTTTTAGTGATTTTGTAAGTTTTGGTAAGTTATTTCATCAAAAATGGTCTTTTAACGCATTTTTTGGTTGTTTTAGCTATATCTTCCGAGGGTAAATAACAAAAATCCTCCGATATTTTTTTAATGTGTTGGATGTAATTTAACATTGTTCTGCAGATAAGCTAACCACAAAATCGACTGCCGCAGCGTTTGCGATTTCCCAACGCTACAAAAAGAAGGTGGAAGAAAATTTCGGAGACATCAAAGCTGTCGACGGTGGTGTTTTCTTCTTTTTCTTCTTTTCGTGGATGTTATCGAATCAGGTTGACTGGTGTTTTCCACCTTCTTCACGTCACAGCACTTGAAGAGTGTTGATTAATTAGGTTGAATTTCATTTTACTTCAGGTCTTCTTGACAGCCTAGGAGAATGACTTGGTCACTTACATTTTGAAATGCCCGTCCATCTAAAATGTGCCCACATGCGTACCAGCTACTTCACATGCGTGCATTGTGCTTCAAATAATTAAAACTTAATATTTTTCTATATTCGTGTTGGTTTTTCTTAATATTTCCTCGTTTCCAGCAGATTTTCCAAGGGTGCCCACAACCGAACCAAAAAAAAATTTTTGTTAAAAATGACTACTTTACAAAATTTAAAAAAAAAATTTGCTCTTTGACGGAATCGATTTACTTTTGTCATTACTTGTTAGCTAAGGTTTCTAGCTTTCCATAGATGTCCATATGTCCGATTAAGAAGAACTTGGTAAAAAGTTATGAGCCAAAAACAAAAAGGTGCCCACAACCGGACCCATTCCCCTACTTTATTTCGTCTATGACTATGCGCCAATATTATTATCTTAAATATCAACGAGCACAATATTATTGAGAGTGGCAATAATATTGATATTGATTGATAGTGGCAACTCAAAGCCATTGCTGTTTCTCGTAAAAAAGTAAGCAGCATGATTGAAATCGATAACTATGTTTTAAACAAGAGTCAACAACACTGTTTTTTCTGTAAAAGTAGGCATAACTGTTAAAAGCAATTTTTGGATACGCGTTGAAAAATAACGTACGAGCAGAAAATAAAAATGGATAAGTATTTATTAGATAAGTTGGCAATTAAATTCCATTGGAATACAATTAAACATCGATGCTTACTATTATAGGTTTGTTAAACGTAGGTAGACAGTTTAGCGCGGGCCACCGGTGGCCCGCGCCGCCGCGAACGTGTTAAAAGCGATATAGATATAAATGTTTTTTGGGTCGAGGTGAGCAAATTGAAGAATGGCATGGAGGAATACGCATACAAAGAACTGACTGATTTTGTTTTGAAACTGCTATCATTGCCCCACAGCTCTGCCTCGGCCGAAAGGCAATTTTCACAACTTGCTCTTGTTAAAACCAAAAATAGAAATAAACTAGATATTGAAACGATCAATAATATTATGTTGGCCAAAGAGTTTTTACCGAGGGATCGGGATTCTCGGTTCGTGTTGTCGTTTAAACAACACTGATCAACAGCAAAAATTTGAAATTCGAAATTTGTTGCTTTGTGTAATTATAATAGAAATTGAGATTGCTTTCCTTTGTGTTTTATGTTTGTGTTTAGTTATATGTATTTCAGCCTTTTACATTTTCCTTAGATATTGAATTTTATGTGTGAGTTATTTATTTTTTTATACCGAATAAACATTTTGGTTATTTTTGTTTCATTTTTGTTATTTTTGTTTTTGCTTACACATTTTTTTTTTTGCTTGTGGCAGCGCTGGCGATAAGCAGACAAGTATAAAAGGCAGCCGGGTACAGCGCAGGAGAGTCTTATTTGAGCAAGTAAAGGTGAAACCAACGATTAAGCGATGTGAAACTGGGAGAGTAAGCAGATTTTTGTGCGTTTTTTGCAATTCACGTACACAGTCCGTGTGTGTTGGCAGTGATCAGCTCTTCACTGTGTCTGCTCTTTTCCCGATATTAGGGATTAGGGATTCCTTACAATTATTTGCCTTTTAAAGTATGTTCTCATTAATTTTCTGAATTAAATGCCAACACATGAACTTTTTTGGTTTAATTATGTAAATATTAATGAAAAATATACCAAAGAAAACAAAGCTAAATGCATTGAATATGACGGGGTCAATTGTCGTCCTTTGTATTTCGCATTTCTTCATTTAGCGAATCTCTAACGATCAGGTATGCTTTTTTTCCTAAATGCTGTAGTTTGACCGCAGGGTTGTTTTTTTGAATGCAGCTTATAAAATCTTAATTTAATTGAATTAAAGTCATACCCAAAGATTATTTTGACGCTTTTGGGCAATAATATATTTTTCTAGTCAATTTTATACAAACGTATTACAAAATGGCACCAAAAATATACAAATAAAAAGACAAATTTCTTTGGTCACAAAAAATTACTCACACCAGCTACACTGGCAATTTGAAATCAACTAGAACAACAACCCCGTTTTAGAAATTTATATGGAGGAAAAAGTACCTTCCTGATCAAGCTTGGGCCCTACTAGTAGGCCCCAAGGTTGCAATTTTGCAATAATATTAGTGTAATTCTGTGCATGTGTTTCTACCGGCTCTCCCAGTTTCACATCGC